>RCWM02000007.1:4565000-5765000 GCA_003667255.2 Euschistus heros | reverse complement strand
CACGTCTCGAACGTACTCCACCGCTCAGAAAAACACCCACTCCCACTGTTCTTTGTGGATCTAGAGCCAGCAGAGAATAATGAGGAAGTCTTCAACATCAAAAGACTGGTGTACTCCGTGGTCAAATTTGAAGCACCAAGAGTCAAAAAAGAAATAGTACAGTGCACCAGATGCCAAAACCTAGGCCACACGAAAACGTATTGCAACCGCCAAGCAAGATGTGTCAAATGTGCAGGACCACATTTAACAGCAACTTGCTTAAAAACACGAGACACGCCAGCCTTGTGTGTCCTCTGTGGTGAGAGCCATCCTGCCAACTATAAGGGTTGCCAGGTGTACAAACATAGACAAAAGCAAAGAGCCACCAACTCCGCTACAAAAAAAAAACTTCAGTTCTTCAAACAACCGAAACAGTAGTAACATCCCTCCAGAATCCACAGAACACTTTATTCAACAATAGTTTTCCCAAGCACTTTCCTCCACTTCCATCAACATCAAAAGCTCAACAACCTCTGCATCAGCAACCCATCGAATCAGCCGTTCAACATCCTCAATCTCTGCCATCAACCTCAGCTGTGGGATCATCTCAACATCTTCCTTCAAGAGAAGAATTCACAACTGTCGAACGAAGAAACCGACGGCCACAAAACCAGGCGCCTCAATCATCCCTTCCATCCCGGCCTTCCAAAATAATCAATCCCTCTCCATCAACTATCCAACAGACCCCACAACATTTAAACCAACAGAACAAGACTCCATCCCAAATTTATGAGCAAACCATACCTCCTCAACAAAATCCAAACCAAATCCCATTCCAGGTACCGTCAGAACCCTATCCTATTTCCACCCAAAGTATTGGTGATATCTCATCAATTCTATCCTCCTTCCTTCATGAACTCCAAGAAACTATCAGACCTTTAATTACCCTTCTCACAAGAGCCCTGTCCGAAATCACGTCTTTTGCTCCTCGATGATCCGAAACTCCTTGACAGTTCTTTTATGGAACGCAAATGGTTTGCTCAATCACAGAAATGAACTAGACATATTCTTACACGACAATAACATTCACGTTGCCCTAATTACCGAAACTCACTTGACGCCTACCTCTTATTTCCACATTAATGGCTACATTACTTACAGAACTGACCACCCCGACAAAACAGCCCACGGCGGTACTTGTATCCTTATCCATAGATCACTAACCCATACCCTGATTCCTTCCTCTCCAACTGACACCATTCAGTCTACCGCACTAATCCTATCCTCCCTTCCATTTAACCTTACTCTTTCAGCTGTATATTGTCCTCCAGGAAACAGCCTTTCCCAAAATATTCTACAATCCTTATTCCAATCCTTTGGGCGGCGCTTCATTGCAGGTGGTGACTACAACGCTAAACACCAGCGATGGGGCTGTAGAACATCCAATTCCCGAGGTAGTATACTTTCCCGTGTATCATCCTTAAACAATTACCCTATCCTTTCTCCTAACAATCCTACCTACTGGCCTACATCCCTAAAAAAAACGCCCAGATATTCTGGACATATTCGTTACCTCTCAAATATCTACTTCCCAAACTACAATAGATTCCTTAGATGATCTTTCCTCTGACCATAGCCCAGTTTTGCTTACCCTACATTCTACTCCTATAATCAAACCTTCTCCTCCATCCTTAATAACTGGACGTGTGGACTGGGACAAATTCCATTCGGCTTTAGAAAACCATATTGACCTCAAAATTCCACTAAAAACTTGTCAACAAATAGATGCGGCAATAGAACACCTTACTAAAACCATACAAACCTGCATTACGGAAAACACTTCACAAAATAGAATTAAAAAATCAGAAAGTATATTACCACAAAATATTCGCGTTTTATTAGTAGAGAAACGTCGAGCAAGGGCCAAATGGCATAGAACACGATACCCTTCTGACAAAACCAATTATACCAAATTAACTAACAAACTTAAATCAGAACTTAAAAAACTAAAATTTGAAAATTTACAGAAACAAACTGAACAACTATCTATTTCCGACAAATCATTATGGACCACTACCAAAAAACTTTTAAAATTCAAATCCTTCAATCATCCTCTCCTTACTCCAGCTCAAACCTGGACCAAATCTGATTCAGAAAAATCACAGGTATTTGGTGAGCAATTACATAATACTTTTAAACCTCATTCTGACATCCTAAATCCTAACCATGTAGAACGTATTGAAGCAGAACTGACTATTCCTCTCCAAATGACCCTTCCTCCTAAAGCCTTCCACCCTTCAGATATTATATCCGTAATCCATAGATTGCCCTCCAACAAAGCTCCTGGACATGACCTTATTACCTCAAAAATCCTCAAATGCCTTCCAAAGAAAGCAGTATTACTCCTAACTTATATTTATAACGCTATCCTCCGTACTACATATTTTCCCGATTCCTGGAAATTATCAATTATTAAAATGATCCCAAAACCTAAAAAACCGCCAGAAAATCCTTCCTCATACAGACCTATCTCTCTCCTACCTATCATGGGCAAAATCCTTGAAAAGCTCCTTTTGAAACGCCTTTATCCCTTCCTCGATTCCAATCACATTATTCCTGACCACCAGTTTGGATTTCGTCAGTTTCACTCCACTACCCAACAGTGCCATCGTGTGGTGGATGTTATCTCATCTGCATTGGAGCGCAAGATGTATTGCACGGGTGTCTTTCTTGACGTTGAACAAGCCTTCGATCGGGTATGGCATCCAGGACTGCTTTATAAACTTCGCCAATTCCTTCCATCTACATATTTCCTCATCCTCCGTTCCTACCTTTCTGATAGAGTATTTAGAGTTAACCACAATTCTAAATACTCATCCATCTTCCCCCAGACCGCTGGTATTCCTCAAGGTAGTATCCTGGGTCCCATTCTTTATACCGTTTATACAGCTGATATTCCAACTCATCCTCATACTATCCTCACAACCTTTGCTGATGACACCAGCGTGTTATCAGTCAATGATGATCCATTTTCTGCATCCCATACACTCCAGTCACATATTACTTCCCTTGAAGAATGGTGTCATAACTGGAGAGTCAAGATAAATCCTAGCAAATCCCAACAAATAACCTTTACCCTCCGTCGAAAACCTACCTCATCCTGTCCTCCAGTATCCTTTAATGGTGTACCGCTAACTAATGTGGAACAAATACGATACCTTGGATTTCATCTGGACAAGAGACTTACCTGGAACCCTCATACAAGATTGAAAAGACAAGAAGCTGCACGTAGATTTCGAATGCTACAACACTTACTTGACAAACGTTCAAATCTCCCGATTCACTATAAGAAACTTGTATATATGACGATTATCAGACCTATTTGGACTTACGGTATAGAGTTGTGGGGATCCACTAAACCATCGAATTCTTCCCGCATCCAATCACTCCAATCCAAAATCCTTCGAAAAATCCTTAATGCTCCTTACTTTGTCACAAATGAATTAATCCATAATGACCTTAATATCCCATATGTCGCCGATTTAGCCCGAACCAGATACCTCTCCTTTCATAATAAACTTAACACTCATCCAAATCCACTTGTTGCACAGCTAGCTTCCCATTCCATCCCTGGCAATCCTCCGAGGCGTCTGAAAAGAAGATGGCCTCGTGATCTACTTTTGTAAATTTTCATTAGAGTACTACCAATGGGTAGTTTCTCTACAAGTTTTATTCATGTCATTATATCTCACATATACCGCCTATTTACTAGATGTGTTTTTCTAATACAGTTGTAAATTTCTATTAATAAAAGAATAAAAAAAAAAAAAAAAAAATTACAAATCCAACAATTATTTCAAATTTAATGTTTTAAATTCTTTATATTTTATTAGTTTCTATATTTTAGCTAATATTAGAAATTTATAATGTGGATTCTTTTATAAATTATTCAGAGCAATTTCATAAAAAAAAAAATTGCTGTCATTCAAAGTCAAACTAGTCCCCCGTTTTCCCTAAACATGTCGATCAATTTCTTTGACTACAGTTACTTGCCTATGGGCTCGTATAAATCGCAGTGATGAGTCCTAATTCTTCCTATAATTTTTAAATCGTCAAACTTTATAACAACAACTAAGGAAAATTGACCATATCACAAATATGTAGTAATGAAATTAAATTAACTATTAACTAACTATTAACAAATTATTAATAGGGTTATTTATATAATTTTAAATACAATCATTACAAGATTATAAAATTTAAAAACCTATATAGTTATTTCACTGATGTGAAGTCCTGTATTGTGAAGTTAACAAGATGATTTTCCAAAGGTTTGAAAACTCATTTTAAATTCTGCCTAAGTATTAATTTATTGATGAATCACTATATTATATTATAAGGGACTATTTTCATTATAGTAAAGATATAGTCTTAAACAAAATATTATTTATTTTTATTTTCATAAAATCATTTCCAGAAAAATTGTAACTTTGGCCAAACACCAGTGATTTAATAATATAGAAAACTATTTTTGCTTCTTATTCCATATTTCTTCATAGTATTTACTGTGACGTTTTTCTTCTTATTGAATTATTTATTAAAATTTATCTTATGTTAAGAAGATAAATTATCTTAAAATTATACCATATAAATTGATATATTTACTAAATAAATAACTATCGTGCATTTTTAAGGGCATAATTAGTAATCGCAACCTAAAGCGGTTCAGTTATAACCTCTAACCTTGAATAGACCTAGGTACTCAAAGCATTAACCTACAAATCCAGGGCGTCACGAGGTCAACAGTGTGTTATTTAGAACAGTGATGTCACAGGAAGCCATTATAACAGAGTGACGTCACCGTTCGGCCATGTTTTAGCCTGTCATACCCTCTTCAAGGGGCGGTGCACCCCCCATAGCCAACCCCAAGTTTCCATTTCTCATTTTTTTTTTTTTTTTTTTTTTTTAGAGCTTCTTGGCACTCTGTCACCGTGTTGTAGGCGAAAATTATTTATCACTTTGAATGAATCAAAAGAAAAAAATAGGAGAAATATATTGTATTCTATGTGTATCCAAATGGAAAGATAAAAATATTCAGAATGTAAAGAAATAAATAGAAAAAAAGAACAATTTACTATATAAAAGATTTAGGGAATTTTAAACTTTGAAATAGTTTTACTATCATTATTATCATCGACAATATTTTTCAAATAATTCCGATAATCCAGATCGGATCCGGTCCCAAATTGTCCAGATTAATGATACTCTGGACTTATATTTATTTAAATTTTTTTGATCTGATCTGTCATTATTCTTTTATTTTAGCCATTATTTATAATCCTCATATTCGATTTTTATTTATTTATTTATTTTTTTGTTTAACTGATGTTGATGACCGATCGTTTTGACGTTTTTATAGATTATATATTTGAAACGAACAAATAGAAAATTATTTCTTAGTCATTTTATCCTTCTCTATTTTTAATTAAAAGCTATTTACTCTTAAGCAAGAGGGGGCAAAATTGTAGCTCCATTTTTTTTTTTTTTCGAAATGTAATATTCAAATGTATACATAAAATTAAAAACATTGGAATACTTCAGGGATAGAGGAAAAATGCTTAAAAAAATAGGGTTTTTTTTTTTTTTTTTTAAATTGGTGTACTTGGCTCCTTCGGTCCTGTTACCCCTTAAAATACCTTATTATTGATAGAGAAATGCAATCGATTAATTAAGTTTTCTATATATCTTTCTGACAGCTTATAATTTACTTATAGTAAATATATATATAGTGAAATGATCTTATTACAACGTGGATATCGTCCTCTTATCAGCAAATATCATAGCTTTTAAATTAATTTTTAAAAATATAAAAGCGACCAATAAAAACATTTCGAAAGTCAACATTAGAATAATAAATAAATTTTAAAAACTTTGTTATTAATTATAGACAGATTGGTATGCTGTGTATTTAGCAACCCAATAAAGTTGAGCAGCAATATGCTTATTGTATTCATAAGACATAAATTGTTATAATTTGGCTGAACTAAGGACGATAAGTAATATGGATGGGTAATTAATTTACACAAATGTACAAGAAATAAATGAAAAACCACCTCTACCGATTATATAAAATGAAGTAAATATTTTTTACTATAATAACGATAAAAAAGAAATTGTAATTAAAATGGATTAAAACCAGAAAATACAATCGAAAATTATATACAAAATATACCCTCAGCCTAGAGTTTCCCGAACCAAGCCTGTCTATCCACCTCTTTAGTGACAAGCCAGGTCGGAAGAGATCCCACCGCTGCTCTCTCAGCTGCGTCACTGGTGTAAAAGCCCAGTTGAGGCTGAATAAATGTGCTATAGTAAGTTCGGTAGCTTTTAATAAATAATTCAAGTCAAAATGCTAGGTTTATGGGAGACATCTGTCCAGATATTCGTGGATTTGCTAATATATGAGGATGCGTTGCAGTTCTGGCCTTTCAAGGAGATTCGCCAGAATAAAGGAGAACCCTGAATAATTATCAGATAGTGTTCCCAACTTCAGGAAATCAAACCTAAAATGAAATATAGATCCTCAGCCTTGTCTTGAGGAATGAAACGAAGGAACTGCTATAAATCCATTGGATTCCAAACGAGATCCGTGTTCTCACTAATTTATTCCAATCATAATAAGAGATAATTAGAGCCGCGAGATGGACAATGCAGCCCGGGGGGAGGGGAGGGGGGTGGCATAAATCAGACCTAGATGGGGCAGTTAGCTACCACGACCTTCCTTAGCCAGACCTCACAACAGCTGATTACACTAAATGACAGTGCATTATCTAATTCAGGGCTGCCCCGGGCCCTGTATCCACCTCCCGGGTCACTCTCGTTTTCGAATTCATTTCGATCCCGGTGTAATTTTCTCAATGAGACATTCATGAGGTCGTGAGGGATATATTCAAAGTGGTCACTTCGTGAAAGGGAACATCTGGGTAATCGTCAGGGTGCTTAGAACGCCAATCCCTCTTAAAAATTACAAACCGTAACAAGACTCTTATTGAATAATGTACTTAATGTTCAGAGATTTTTATCATTATAAACTGAAATTTTCAGTAGCTATTATTTTATTTATTATAAAGTAGTATAGACCTGCGGGAGAACCAAAAAATGTAATTTAAAATACTATAAATAAGTAAAAAAAAAAAAATTAAAAATATACATTTAAATGTATTGAAAATGATTAAAATGACTTGTAAATAAACTATCTGTTAGAAGCAGTTCGATAATTGTTCTGCACAAAAATGTCCCTAGGCCATCTACTTTTCTCCTCTGAGGTTTATCGTGAATTGGGTGGGAAGCATGTGAAGACTAGTGAATTCAGGTGTGGAGGAGCTTTTCATGGAAGGTTTTGGCCAATTCAGGAAGTCATTTCGATCATTATAGATAAATTTATTTTTGGCATAATAAGAAGCAGTGAGTATCATACATATTATGTAAGCATTAGATAAGAAAAATATTGGAAATAAGTAAGTCTAAATTTTAAATATCAAGATCGTATTACGGTATTGAATATTACCATTGTAGAATAAAAATCTTGTATACGTAACGCACAGGACATTGCTTTATTTAATAGTCCAGTTCACAATTTAACGTTAAAAATTTTTAATTTCATTATTTTTAATTAACATCCATGTACTGTAGTTTCTTTTGGAGAATAAATAAAATTAGCCGTCGGCATTAGCTGTCAAAAATAAATATATTGTAGGATTTTTCTGGAATGTTGCTCCAAAATTATCAGATTTCTTCTCCTCTAAATATTAGTTTTGTATACGAGACAATCGTGTCAAGAAAGACCGGTTGTTACGGAGAAAACCTTCAAGGGCGGAAACATATTTTATCAACATTATCGTTGTTCTAGAAGCTTGTGAATATCTTGCGTAACCGTTGGATCTGATCCTTATATTTTTCAGCACGAGATCGTATCATTATAATCGTCCTGAAATAATTAACGTTTTAATAATTTATCTCAAAATATTGTTATATTCTTTTTATATTAGTGTGTAGATGTGATAATCTAGATTGAGTGAAAACGGGATTTCACGGAATATTTTTTTGTTTACAAGTAATAAAATCATTTATAATTCCTCCTAGCACAGCTTACTGGAAACTATTTTCAGGACCAACCAAGATTTGATTTACTTTTGAGATATTTTGAGCTTTTTTAAGTTACGTCTATCGTTGTTCTAATAATTTTTAGAAGAATTATTTTCTATAATAATTTAGGAGGATATAATGCATTATCCGATGAGGTACGGTGACTCAGTGAGGTGTACTTCGAGGTGCAGTTCAGCAAGACCATAAGTGCGTTCGCGGCATTCCAGGTACCCCACGGTCTGGGGGGACAGTGGCTTTTCTTTCCCTTTTTTTCGAGGTTTCTCGTAGTTGTTTTTTTTTATCCCCCGCAGCTTTTTTGTCCTCTTTATACTATTTCAGAAGGCATGCATTATTTATGGTGTTGGAGGTAGGTGGGTAAATTTTTTTGTGGTGTCACGAACTGAATTTTTAATGAGTTAAAGCAGTAGTGATCGAACTGTTTACGGTATTATAAAATTATAATTTTCACTTCTGTTAATTAATTACTTGAATAAAATGAATTTTATTTTTTTAAAAAGATTATGAAAGCAAATAATCCTCATCAAGACATTGTAGAACGTAAATACTCCAACATGCTAATTATGTTAGATTGCTTAACCTGTTATTAAAAATTACCATCGAATTACCATAATCGTAACTTTAAACTTTATGATGCATGAAATTATACGATTATGTGTTAATTATATACTTTTGAACATCTTTTCATGTATTTTTATGAATAAATACAGGTTTTGAATAAATATGTGAGTTTTCTTATTGATTTTATTTTGTTTTCAACTCTTCGTTTTGTTTTTATAAATGCATGTTCCATTTTTTTCCTCCATTGACGTGTAAGTTGTGATTTAAAATACTTTTTTATTTTCATTGATACTAAGTTAATTTAACCACATAACGTATATCGTTTTAACCTAGTTTAAATATATATATATCTTTAACTTATGATATTTAAATGGTACAATATAATATTTTTTTGAAATAATTATTTTTGTTATCAATAATTAATAATTATATTAATAATTATATTTTTACATATATAACGTTACAAAAAAAAGGAAACTTTATACAATTTTAGCAAAACTTATACCTCGATAAAGTCTTGATTAAAACATCTATTGTTCACTGAAAATATGGCCGTATCTCTTACTTTATAAATTTTATATTAGGATTTATTGATTTAAGCATTTTAGGAATTTCATTTCATTCATAATTTATTATTCAATAAACCATTTACGAAGTATTCATCATTGCAATATTATTTAGTAGACCATATAAAATGTAATTAATTTTCAATATTTAAAAATAAAAATGCATTCATTGCTGCCAATGTTTACTATTAAATTAATATTTATTAAATACGTTTATATTTACCAATTTGTTTGATGTTCTACATTTTATTTATTATTTATTATTTCTTTCTTTACAAAAAATAAAAGAAAAGAAAATCATATAAATTTACTATTAATATTGTAGATATATTTATCTGATAATTCTTATCAGAAAATACATTTTTATAATATTTAGAAACTCATATTGCAAAATATCATAAATGAAGTCTTGGTTTTTTTTTTATTAATTATTATTTTTTTTTAATTTTTATTTAATTGCCTAATGAATAGAATTATCAAATTAAATATTTTTAAATGGACTTTGAATTTAACATTAAACATAAGACTTAATTAAATACTGAAGGTCTGTCTATATTATGCAAACTGAATATGTAGTTATATCCTACTTAATGATTTTGCATCAACATTATAAAATGGATAGTACATATTTTACTTAAATAGCCAATCGGATTGCAAAGATTTGCAGTCGGCCATGGTGACTGAGTTATGGTCGGAGAGGGCGTTCCCCTCGCCATGATGGCAGTGCCGAAAACATGGGTTGACCCACTGCCCTCAACCATGGGTCCATCCTTCAATGGTTTTTTTCCTCCCGTTTATCTTTGTAGGGCATCATGGTTGCTTCTTTTTCATTTGAAAACGTCTGCTGATCTGGAGACAGTATATTTATTATTTGTTATTATTAATGTAAAATGAAATTGAGGAAAAAATATTGAAGCAGCCATCTTGTTTTGGGATTTTTTACTAATCTAACCAATGGTGTTTTAAATAATTTATTCAAATTATTTAAGATTTGTTTTTATTGATATTGAAAAAAAAAAAAAAAAAAAAAAAAACTATTAATATAATTATTGATATAAATACCAGTAATTATAGAAATAAATAATTGTAAAATTTCCTAAATTAATTTGTTTCTATAACTTTCATCAAAGGTTTAAAAAAAAATATTATCAAATAATTCAGACAATTTTTTAGAAATTTCTGTAGATTTTATCAGGAGAGGCCAATATCGCACATTCCAATAATAAATTGTAATGAAAATATTATAATTATTTTATTTTATTATAGTTTTTATTATTATATTTTATTTAACAAAAAAAAAAAAAAAAAATATTGGAAAAAAACCATTTTTTCCATAAAATACCAAAGAAGTTTAAATAAACGGTTAAATTATTTCCTATTAAATTAATTTTGTTTTAATTGTAGACTACAAAATGTTTCCTTTAATGAATTATTGTTTCCTGTACTTGAAATATTTTAATGTTTTTCAAATTCTATTAATGCTATTAAGATTTTTATTATTAATTTTTATCACATTAATTAAATATTTTTAATGATATAAAATGTATTTATATTTAATAAAATAAATAAAGTACTGCAATAAATAAAATCCCTTACGATTGGTTGTTTCTGGAAGGAAGAAATTAAAAAAAAAAAAAAAAAAATTAAATGTCTGCTTAGTTTCGGTCACAGTTAATTCTTGTTTTGCTTAAAATAAATTAATGTTAAAAAAAAAAATAATAAAATAATAAAAGAAATGTATATGTGTCTGAATTGATTAAAGAAAAGTTTTTTTTAACATAACATACAAATAGATAATATTTGAAATATTTTACATTATAAAGTGACATTGATAATGAAGTAAACATTTTAAGGATATGGCTATTCAAAATATTAAATAATTAAAAACAAAAAAAAAAAAAAAAAAAATTAAAGAAAAATCGCACTTCTAGTTTTCAGATGGTTTAATGTAAAGCTTTCCATATTTTTATAACTATTGCTGGTAAATTCCCTCAAGAGCCCTTTAGTTCCAGCAGGACACGGACATGAATGGACTCTTCTCCAGGTAGCAGACATTGCCTGGAGAGACCGGTCTTGTGTGGGCTGGATTCCAGGACCTACCTACGGCTGTAGCCAAATCTCCCATCTGATTTATGGAGTCGGTTTCGGTTATCTAGTCTTTTTTCTATTCTTTGGCACTTTTCAAAAATTTCTTTTACTTTTTAAGTAGATCTACAAGATGTCAAGAAAGATTGTATTTAATTATTCAAGGGGTAGAATTCCTTCTTGCCGGACGTTCTATGGGAAAGAAATTTAGTATGGTGTCCATTATTGACTGATATGTTGTATTTATTTGGTTATCCTTTATGGTTACCCCACGCAATTCATAGTCTGCTTAAATTTGTTTTTCTCTTATTCGTAAATAATTTCGCATGTTTATTAGTAGTTGTTTTGTTTTTTTGTTTTTTTTTTCATAAATATTAATATTTAACTTTGATGTTCATTTACAATAATTCAGAATATTAACTTAAAACCATGTATTTATGATTAATAGTGAACTTTGAGTGTCTTATCTGATAAATTATAAAGAAATCAGTTAAAAAAAGATTGGTATCCTTCTTTGGAAAATACCTGTAATTGTAACCAATTAACGTAGAGAAAAAAAAGTTAGTTAATAATTAGACTTACCGGCCAGCCGGGTAAAAGCTTGACCACTTTAATCCAGTTTCGCTTAATTGGTTAGCTTTTTCCGTTAACCATAAAAAGATACCTGGAAAAAAAAAAACATAAAAAAAAGTAAATTAATTAAAATCGAGATGTTATCTCATCGAGGTGTCTTTTGTAGACGCCGAAGCAATTTGTAACTATTATAAGCATAGCTGCGATATATTCCATATATTATCTTGTATCAGGTGTAATATTAATTATATTAATTAATTGAAGATCAATGTTATTAAGAAAAAAATTCCGCTGCAATAGTGGCTATTTAGAAAGTATAAGGGTGAATCACTTCTGCGTGTTCTCATGAATCATCTGAATAAAATGCCTTTCGTGTTCGATGTAAAAAAAAAAATGCTTCTGCAATGATTGAAATTATTTTTCATATTATCATGAATGAGTAGTAGGTTTTTTAATTCATTTAAATTATTACTGCTATTAGTTTTACATTGCCAAAAAAAAACAAAAACAACAACAATTATAATAAACTAATATCTTAATTTACTCTATGATGGATCATTTTGAATCGTATTAAACTTTTTTTATAATTTATTTTCTGATATTAACAGCAGTATGAAATATTTTTTTTATATATATATATTAAAAAAATATATTTAATTTTACATAAAAATAATGTATAATACTAAATATAAAATATATAAATTATACATAAAATTTAAGTATAAAAATTGATTTAGCCCAAACCAGATACCTATCCTTCCATAGTAAGCTCCATTACCACTCCAACCCACTAGTCCCTCAACTTGCTTCCCACTCCATTCCCGATAATCCTCCGAGAAAAGAAGATGGCATAGAGATCTTTTAGTGTAGAATTTTATTGAAGTGCTACTTTTGAGTAGTTCTTCACAAGTTATTTACATGCCATTGCATTCACTATCAACTCATTTACTTGATGTACATGTTTTTGTACAGTTGTAAGTATCAATAAATGAATAAAAAAAATATATATAAAAATACAGGCATCGATCATCCTAGGGTCCTGTGCTTATAAACCCCTACAAACAAGCAATATAAATTTTTTGTGCGAATGGAACTTACTTGACTATTGACGGCTATTGATATGCTAATTTATTTAATGGAACTTACCTAGGCCATTTTCTTTTCATACATCTCATAGGGTTACATAAATTCGAAAAAGGGTTAAAATAAAAATATCTTTTAACCTTTGTCAATATCTGCGGCACTTGTGAATAATGTGTTATGTACAAAAATTTTAGGAAAAACACAATTTTTCCACAATTAATCAGAAATAAATATTCACATTTATAAGGGCCACATTTATTATATTTATATTTATATCAGTCAAGGACTGGAGCACACCAAGACACTAAAAAGTGGGTAGCCTTAAACGGGGAACTTTTGTGGTTGTAGACGTAAAAGTACCTTGTTACGTAGGTAACATAACTCCGCACACTGACTTACACCTATCATCAAACAACGTGTAACAGACCTACTAAAAAGATTTAACAAAAGACTCCATGGTCATCCAAATACACTCGTACATGGCCACAACAATAATTCCCAGCAATATCCGTAGATGGTTGAAAAAGAGCTGGATGAGAGATCTGGAATAAAATGAAATATGATTAACAAAAGAGGTGAAGGTTCCTCCATTGGGAAAAGCTCCTTTTCATGCCTCTCGTGCCATAACCTGTTTAATTATATAAGCCATTTTATATGCTTGACAGTTGTGAATAAAGAAATAAAAATCTTTGTAAATGCTGTTTGAAATTTTTTAACTACAGTTTGTAGTTAGGTAGGATATTTATTTTTTTTATTATTTTTGAATATTTTATATAAACGAGTATCATAATATTGGTAAAAGCTGTTTCAAAAATGAATTCAAATTTTATCTAATCATTAGTTACAACTAAGATTAATGAGTATTTTATGTATCGAAAGGAAATTTTACGTTTCACGTTAGCAAAAAGTATTTTCCAGAAACCATTTTAGTTAATCCAATAGTTATCTAATCAACGATGAAGTGTAAACAGATCATTCATAGCGAAGAGCTCGCTACAGACGAGATTATCAGTTGGGCCGGTAGAGCAGAGATGGCAGCACCATCGGGCGCCCGATAAGACTGCTTTATGGGCGGGAAGTCACCCAATTGCCGGCAACCTTCCTTCCCCGGCTTAGTGACTCCTTCCTGCCTTGTATCTTATCTCTCCGTGTCACCTTGCTGTTCTTAGGATGGTTATTTGATAAGATCCTGTTATATATAAAGCGTAAAATTTGATGGGATCTGTTCAAAAAGACAAAAATTAATATAGGAAAAACAATATAACAAACGTAAATCGTAGGAATGGACGAATACGGATTAACAAAACAGATATCCAACTACTGGAAGAAGAAGATCACTACAGCGTGGATTAAAGAAGATAGTAAAGACCTGCAACAGTTGCACATTACAGAGTCCCAAATATTAGAAAGAGGTACATTTAGGAGTAGAGTGGAAGGGTTTCGAGCTGAAGGAAGACCTAAGAGAAGCGGACGAACGTGGACAGAAGATCAAAAGAAGCAGAGCAGTGAACGCATGAAAGGGTACTGGAGACAGAGGAAACTAAAGGCAATGGAAAAGAATAAGCGGAAATAAAGTTGTAGAGTGATCTTGAGCGGTCAATTCGCGTGTAATAATAATAAATGTAAATTGTAGGCATTCAACAGGGTAACTCGTCCTTCCTGCCCTAGTTGGAGCACATATGATCGTCAAGCCCCAATAAAAAAAAAATAAATAAATAACAATATAAAATAAAATAAAATAGTAGGCATGATAAGAGCATTCCAAAAGTTTTGAAAATAAATGTAATAGCTCAAATAAAGACGATCCGAAATATACTATCTAATATGGACGTTCAGGGTGTTCGCTGATTATTTTTTTTTATTATTATTATTAATTTATTTTTATTTTTTGTACATTTATAAATTATATTTTTAATCAAATAACGACATTCCAAACTTAAAAGACAAGAATCTGGTTTTCGTTTAAGACTAATCCAACGTTTACAACAGAAGCGTTCAAAGCTTCCAAATATTACGAATTACTTATTTACATGACAGTAATTAGACTCATTTGGACATACTTTGGGGCTCCACTTAAACCTTCCAATTATTCTCCAAAATCTAATCCTAACAATTTAAAATCTTTCGTAAAATCCTCAATGTTCCTTATTATATCTCAAGCAAATTTATCTATAAAGATCTTAATGTTTCATATGTTGCTGATTCGGCCCAAACCAGATACCTATCCTATCATAGTAAAATCCATACCCACTAAACAAAGACTATAATATAAGATTATATAATTTTTTTTTTGTCGTTTTTTCGCGTCCGAGAATGCGCGCAACGGGCTCAGCGTTTCTCCGAGAGATGCCGCTAAATAGATAAATTAAATTAAATTATTGCAACAAAAATCATATCACTGATAAGAAGAAATTAATAAATAAAATAGGTAATTAGAACATAGAAAAATAAGTTTACTAGTAGCAAGGAAAAATATGTAGTTTTAAGTTTTAAACAATTTTAATAATTTTTAAAATTACGAAACTAAATGCAAAATAATTTATATTCCACATGATAAAAACATATAAATAATAAGATTAAATGATGTAATTTTAAAAATGATATAATTAATTTTCAATATTTTTCTGAATGCTCATAAGAAAAAGGTTATAGATGTTGATAGACAAATTTAAATTTTTATTTTTTATTTTTAGATTTAATCACATATTCAAACGCCAATTTAAAATTTATTTAATTTTTATTACTAAAGAATGTGCAAAAAATATTTTAATGAAAAAAAATTTTAAATTTAATTAGTCGTTTAAAAATAAAAATATTATTAAAAATTTAAAAATTAGATTTTTTTTGCTTATTTTTTAGTTTTAAATGACTATTTAAAATTTCTTTTATATTTCATTAAAAAAATTGCTGCACATACAGAAAAAAAAAATAAATAAATATTACTTATAATTAAATAAATGAAACTATCGATATCATAACGTAGAAAAACTTTTAGAAGTATTATATATGTATACATTTTAAAGAAATGAAGGTAAATAACAAAACGATTTAATTTGATTTTTTTTTTTTTTGTAATCCCCATCAGATAATTAATTACAACAGATATATTTCATAGTGACTGACAGTTGTTTAAAAATGAATTAGTTCTAATAAATGGAACTGCGAGGTGTCAGCTGGTGTAAGAGCTCCTTGTATCAGTTTAATAAGACTATAGTCGCCTGCTGAATAATACATCTTGCCAAGACTGAAGGCGGTAATAAATTGCGCGGGATCAATGGTTATCAGCATGCGCGCAACGGGTTCAGCGTTTCTCCAAGAGATGCCGCTAGCAGCGATCCACGTGGGTACTCCTCCCGCCAAATTCAAATATGCGGGATAATTCGAACTTACATTACAATGCCTTATATAACATTTTATATTGTTTGATTGTTTTTTTTTTTAACGGAATTATTAACTTTAATGGTATTTTCAAATTATATACTCAATTCTATATAATTTAAAATTTAAAATAATAATTTAATAAAACATTGTGTGAATGTAAGAACATCTCAATCAGATAGATTTTTTTAAATTTCTTTCTAAATCATTTCAATTACATAATTGTCTACAATAGCAATATTATTCACAATTCTGTTTCGTGCGGTATCTTCTCCAGATGTTTTCGAAAAAATATTTAATTTCTTGATCCGCTAATTAGTCTTCTCAGTTTTTGGGGATTGATCGCTCGGTGGCATTTGCCGAGAACAGAAGGAAATGTTACTCTAACCTTTGGTCAAAATGCCACACATTTGGTTAACTAGTATGCCACTTGATGAAAATACGAATTAATTAGGATGGCCGGCCGAAAATATATATTATAGCAGGAATCAGTGAAATAACCTATAGTATATCTTTGATTAAATAAATGTTTTATTATTGCACCTATTTGTCATTATAATAATAAAAAACTATTATATTTTCGTAATATTATGTTTTATATCGATTTGTAGTTAATATTTACACTATTTTAAATTATACTATTGGTAGAGATTCAAGCTGAGAACACAATTATATTCGTTATAATACGGTCCATGGTTTAATACTGAAACTATGGTGATGGGTCAAATAACCTTTTTCAGAATTTTTGGCAGAAATTCTCGGAAACAATATTCATTATTTGCTTTTTAAACCAACTGATTTTGTTAATAAGTATATTAAGATTGTTTTTTTCAATATCTACTCCTCTCTTATTATTGTGTTTTATTGTTAAAAAAAAGACAAAAGTATAATTACTTTATTTTTTTCACTTTTTAAGTGAGTAGTAAAAAAAAATATTACCCTGAACTGAGATAATCAATTCGGAAGATTTACAAACAGATTTTAATAAGACCTGATATTCATTAAAATGTCAAAATCAATGATTTTATATGAGTGAAAAATTTTAATTTTGCGAACATACAGAATCATTTTTTCTGATTTATAATCTTACGCTAGGAGTTCTCTCATCCTGCTCCTCTCCAGCCATTGCCGTGGTACATTAGGGTTTTTCTATTCTTACTATATTTTGTACTAGTCTGTTAGCATGTCTATTTAATTTGTCATGAAATAGTTTGTAGTTCTTCTGATTGTAGTTCGCGTCAGTCGGGATACCTAGCTCTGTATGTAATGTTCCGTTGGAAGGGGTGTCCTTTATTATTCTTAACAATTTTGATTGAAATACCTTTATTTTCGGAATATATGTTTTTTTGGCAGGTACATAGATTAGGCATGTAGGTTTAAGTAAATATTTATGTAGGTTATGTTTTCATCTTAGATGTAATTTATAATTTGTGCTAGATGGAAAACAGTAGACTTTGTTAGAAGATTAGCGATTTAATTTTGTCTTGACATTTATCTCCCATATCAGTCTCTTGTCAGTCACAGGTTCGTGTGTTTGTTTATGATATCAGATAGTTATCTATATACCTATATAAAACGACAAGAAACTGCCCGCCGGTACAGACTACTTCAACATTTACTAGACAAAAGTTCAAAGCTCCCAATTAATTACAAAAGATTTATTTAAATGACTGTGGTTAGACCTATTTTGACGTACGGAGTTAAGCTTTGGGGGTCCTCTAAACTATCCAATTCATGTGGTATCCAATCTTTACAATCCGAAATCCTTCGAAAAAGTTTTAAAATATTTCATATGTTGCTGCTTTAGTCCAAACCAGATATTTATCCTTTATAATAAGCTCCATGACCAAATAAATCCACTAGTCTCACAACTTGCTTTCCACCCCATTCCCAATAATCCTCCGAGGTGTCTGAAAAGAAGATCGTCTAGAGATCTTCTAGTGTAGAATTTTTATTGAAGTGCTACTGATGAGTAGTTCTTTTGAGGTTTTTTCATGTCATTGTAATCTTTATCAACACATTTACTTGATGTATATAATTTGTACAGCTGTAAATTTTAATAAATTGATAAAAAAAAAAACTTTTTAAAAACGTTATTATTTTTGAAATTACATTGAAGTGAAAGGCAGTACAGTGTTTTCTAAGGAGTTTATCTCATCCACTATTAAATTTGAATCTAAGTTCTCAACTACTTTAGTTCTATTTTATTCAAATTTTAGTTGTTTATTTTATTCATTTGTTAATTCAATTTATAACAAGTGTAAATTTGAACGAATATTAGTCCTTGAGGAGCATCCAATGGGTGAGGTGTGTGATTACTATTTTCGAATGTATTGGAAATGTTTGCCGTTATATATAGAAAGAGAATTATAACATATAATGGCTTCTTAAAATATTGGAGAAAATTACTGATAAGAACTGGTAAAACCTGTGATAATCTCCATTCACAAGTCTTTTCCCATACGAAGTAATTACACAGGCAGAAAGCGGACTAAGAAAGGACGGTTTCATTCCTTTTGCTCTTCCACTTCGCCTGGAAGCTCTGGTCACGAGATAACGGCTATTGAGTTGTTAATGTCTCCCTGTTTCCAGGTCGGCGACAGGTCCCTTCGGGAACAAGAAGACACTCAGATCGAAAGA
The DNA here is from genome assembly GCA_003667255.2 of Euschistus heros. Lineage (NCBI taxonomy): Eukaryota > Metazoa > Arthropoda > Insecta > Hemiptera > Pentatomidae > Euschistus > Euschistus heros. Next base: position 5,745,972 of record RCWM02000007.1, on the reverse strand, counting down.
GGAGAAAGAGGAAGTGCGAAAATAAAAAAGGCGAAGAGAAGATGATAGCAATTAGCTGTCGGGTTTTTTTGCAGGGCGGTAGCGAGCCTCGCGGAATGGCATTAAGATAAGGTCCCGGTGTGTGGGTGTCACGTACGCATTAACACGTTTTATCTTCCTTGTTACGAACGTTTTCCCACGAGTTTTCAGGGCATTGGGAATTGATTTTTAGGTATGAATGATCTTGTAACATACAAGAAAAGAATAATAGAAGAAATCACATACTATTAATAATGTAAACAAGCTTTAAAAAAAAAAAAAATGTATTTTCATAGATACTTTAATTCAGTCATAAAAGTAAGACATTTATTTTTATTACAAGGATTCCCGTTGCGGCTTCGCTGGCTCTCATTAGTCAAAGAACTTGGATAATTTAAACTAATAATTAAAGTTTATCAGCTAATCGATAAAAATCTAGTATTGTGCTAAAGAAAAAATCTTGTTACTTGGTTAAAATTGCACCGATTAGATGATTGAACATAACGTAAAAGCAACATTAGACATCCGATTTTTAATTTTAATATATATCAGTTTTAATCCAGATGGACAGGGACTATGAAGAAACTCTTGTGGATATTGGACTGCATTATGCTTACTACAACAATATAAAAAGCAAAGGACTGGCAGATTTGTTAATTTTTTTTTTTTTTTGGCAGAACTAATTTTATTGATTTCATCCGGTTGGATTTTAATTTCTAACCATAAAATTATAAGACAAGTGTGGCAAACCTAGTTTCTGCCACTCAACATTAAGTAGTTAAATTTTAATTATTGCAAATTTTATCACCGCTAAACCTTCCTAGAACTATGAAAATGATTTAATCCAACTTTGGTACCGATAGGTTCAGTTATTTTAGGATTCTAAAATTAATTGCGGAATGACGCTAACCACTTTAAAATTTTAAATTTCACTGTGGTACACATGCTGCACCATATTCAATTTTCTTAAAAATAATTTATTTGAATATAAGTAAATTTCATTATCTATCTCAAGCTCTATATTATACCGAACTTTTATACTAATAACAGTAATATATTAACAATATTAATAGAACATTTATAATAATAAAAATAAAGTTCTTTATTTATTCTGGGACCTTAAGTCCCTTACGAATAAAAAATAATGTACAACCAAGGGCCTTCAGAGCCTTAAAATGAAATAATATTTTCATAACAAAGTAACAGATAATAATAATAAAAAAAAAGAGCAGAGAAAAGATATTAATAAAAAGTAACAGAAAAATTATATAGAATGGCACCCGCTACCTGTCTATCAATTTTCGAACTTTTACGCACATATTATAATTTTCTTAGTGACAAATTAATTGAAAATCAGTACATTTTATTGCTAAACCTTCCTGGAGCTTCAGGGTTGAGTGGACAAACAGAAAATTTGAACTAAGGGCCTCAATAAAAGAAAAAAAAAATCTCAAAGATATACGTACGCAAACGCTTTGCCACTGCTGCTGTCGAAGAAAGATGTCTTATTGCTCAAGGAAATCAATTTGAACATTTAATATGAATTTTAATGTTTACATTTAATAAAGTAGTTGGAACAAATAAAATCTTAAAAAAAAGTTTTATTTGTTTACTATGGCTAAATATTGCATAACAATGAAAATCTGTATGTGTGAATATCTCCTAAACTAAGGTCTTACGAACATACATCTGTAGGAATTTTTTTTCTTTTTTTGGGGTGCTTATTTCAAATATTCAGTTTGGAAACAACTTGGAAACAACCTGTATGATATATTTCTTGGATAATAAATGCTATTTTGGTACCGACTCATCACTGCTTTTTTGTTACTTCAGTAATTTGTATTAATTAATATTTCATTGATATGGCTTACAGATGGGCTTATAGCTCGAATAACTGTTTTTTTGGGGGTTTTTTTTGCAACTTATGCTCAAGTGTCATTTGGTAACGGTTTTCTTCCTCCTTTGGGGTATAAAAGAAAATAAATCAAAGTCGTTATTTATAAATTAAGAAAAAAAAAAAAAAATTCCATACCGGAGTCAATAAGATTTATCGAACCGAAATTCGCCAGAGAGGCAATTGGAGATCGGAACGCGGAGCGGTATGTCCCAGATGCCAATTATGGGCAATTAATAGATGGGACAGAGAGTGGGTAACAAGGCCTTCATTAGACCCGGCTTCGTGGTGGTCGTCTAATAGGGATCCCGTCCTTCAGTCTGTCTGTCTGTCAGTCCTCGCCTTCCCCCTTTCCTCTTCTTCTTAGGGCGGCTCCGTCTAATGGAGTCAAAGAAGTCGAAGTCTTCAGCCTACCGAAATTCGCTGAATACATTAAAAACATAACTGTAGAGAAGATTTCACAAAATTCTGCAATAATAAATATGATTTCAACAGTATTCCTTTCAAATTACTTTAAATTCGAACAACAACCCTAGGTATAGGAAATATGCAATTTTAATATCGCAAGCCCGGAAGATTACATGCAGTTTCAGACGAATTTAAAGAAAATCAGAGCTGTGAATCCTTTAAGAGACTCAAGCGGGGATTTCCTAAAGGTGTTTATAAAGGACACAACACCAATTATTGCATGGCCTGCGGTAGTTTGGTGTCGGTTCCCTTGAGCCATTTTCTTACTCAGTGCATCAAATTTGAGGAGCAGAGAAACAAATTCTTAGATTTATATATTTCTGAATCATTGATTATATAGGAATCTACTTCTTAAATGTAGATAATATTCAACAATTAAATAGACAATATTATTTTATAATATGTTGTGCCATTAATCAATGGCATCTTCTTTTCAATCGAAAAGCTAAATGTGTTTATTTTTTGGGATAGAGTTCTAATTATGTATAAACTATGGTCTTATTATGTTCTTCTCTTAATCATTCGGTCAGTAATTAAAGGTAATAATGGCTAAATATGACTTGTGGGAAGCTGTAAAGCAATAAATCTATACACCTTGTTATTGCATTGCTCGTGTTATTAAGTTGCTAATTATTTTCTATTTAATGTACAAGTGTCTAAACTATTTCTATATTTAAAATATGTTTGTAGTACTTATATATTATAATCTCATTTATACAAAGTCCTAGTGCTGCTATACTAAAAAGAATTGCTTTATTTCTTATGTTATTTGTACAAGAAATGTCTTTTGAAAATTTATAAATTAAAAAAAAATATTTTCAATCTGTGGACCACGTTCAACAATTCATTCCTTACACTTTCGTTCTTTCCAATATTTCTTCATCTCTGTCAGATGTTTTCTCCTTTCATCTGACCACTATCTATTAATTTATGTTTTAACTATTCCCGGAAATTTGATCTTGCTGACTGCTGTCCGAAATGTATCTCTGTCCCACATTGAATCCCGTTGTATATTTGCCACCATCATAAATTCTTTTACCATCCGTATTCATTCGATTCCTGTTTTTGGAGGCTGTGTTGGAAATTTTGTTGTTTGTTTATTTCGTTTTAATCCACTTTATGCTGCTATGGTTAATCGGACGATGCTACGATCGGAGTCCTAAATTTTGCCTATCCAGGTATAATTTGGATAGGGAGCTTTAACGAGTACCTAACATCGCACAGGATCGGGACCCCCATTTTACGTCCCTTCCGAAGGACGGCATAGCTAAGGATTCTTTACTCCCTTTAAAAAATCCTAAGGTCATCTACCGGCCTGCGAACCCGCGATCTTGGGTTTAGTAGGTTGCTATGCTAACCACTACACCACAGGTGACCCAAGTTGGAAATTTTTTTATTGTATTGATATAATAAATTAATTAATTATTGAAAAAAAAAATCAATTTTTCCCTGACTGGGGAAAAAAAAAATCGTGTACACATCTACGAATATGTATAATGTACTGCTTTTCTCAAATTACATTTTAGAATTATAAGGATCAAATTAATTAAATTATTAATTAAATTACATTAGCAATAAATGATTGTTCGAAATAAACAAAGCGTAAAGAAAATTGAGGTTTCAAAAATAATTTTTTTATTCAAACCAATACAGCTTCTCAACGGTAGGTCCTAGCGACAAATTTTATGTTTCCAAAAAATGTTTTATTTTAAATTTCTGACTAGAAAACTTTCGTCAAACTTTTGATCCGAGCAACAACAGAGCTAGAGCGGCTCAAAATTTTTGAATGTGAAGAAACGTTACACCAAAAAACAATAGACTCCAGACAAAAGATATATCCATGTAAAAAAAAAACTTGGTTAATTTATAAGTATAAAATAGCCAGACTCAGTATAGCTCACACAATGTCTATAGGCATGATGTCATGGAAGGTTTTGGGGATAAAATTTGTAAAATATGAATAAATCTAATATGGTTTTATAAATGTGTCAGTTTATGCTTCATGATTTATTTACAATCTCCATAAATCTGTACAGTTTTCTTTTTTTTTCTCTCTTTCAAATTTTTATTTACAATTGTTATTGGAGTAACCATAAGTGAATTTGCTTATATTGTTATAATACAGTCTGAAAAGAAGATGGCCAAGGGATCTTCAAATATTAAATTTTTATTAAAATTGAAGTGTTACTAGTGAGTAGTTCTTTACAGGTTATTTACATGTCATTGTCATCATTGTGTGCAGTCGTAAATGATATTCATTACTTCCAATATATATATTTCTCTCTTACTTTTTTTGTCTTTTTTCTTTCCCATTTTATTTTTTCCTTTTTATTTCATTTCCCTCATGATATTCAAATGTCTTCATTGGTTTTATATTTTTTAAAAACTGTTAACGAAAGCAAAATATTATCGAAGCAAAGTAATATCGATTTTTCTTTTTTTTCTATGGAAGATAAGTCAGAAATAATATAAAACTGTAAATAAATAGGGAACTTCATTCAAATAGTTTGAGAGGCGGCCGAGAGGAGCGGCATAGGGGATGCAGCACAGCAGTGACATCTTGCGGCGAAGAGCGGAACTACTGGAGGCGGCGCGGTTCGTTCTGCCGCCCCACGGTGCCGCCACCATCAACATAACGTCCTAGTCCGGGGTTAACTCCTTAAAAATATGGTTCAAAAAAAATTTAACCGCTAAAATTTGAGGGTTTTCGTTCTTAGTCTTTAACTTTTTTCAAAAGAATTTTTTTTTAATTTTAATCATCAAATCTATTAATATATATCTGTTACAATTAAGCAATATTATAAATAGTTTAATTAAAAGCTTTACATAGTAGTAAATAAAAATTATTCTTAACTCAGACTTTTCATTTACATCGGTATTATTGTTGCCCGATTATTAAATTATTAAGTTAAAATATTATAAGTTATTCTATAATAATATTAATAATAATAATAATAATAATTCTATAACACAAATATTGGTAATTTATATTTGATCCATTATATATATAATAGTCCATCATGAAATTATTATAAAAAGTAATTAGAAAAATATTGAAAACTAAATTTAACTTTTTTAGACTTCAAAAATTATAATAAATAAGTTTTCATTGCTTTTATTTCTTTGTTCACACCTGTGACAAATGAAGATGAATTGAAATTGCTGACAAAATATTTAGTACCTAGTCTGATAGGTATGAGGGAAAGTGGCAATCAGCAGTACCTCCTCGTTTCATGAATTAAAAATAATAATAAAAAATTAATAAAAAGAAAAAAATTTGAGTAGATCTCTCTTCTAGCTTCCTTTCACATCTTTAAGAATATTTCCGGGTATTTCATTCTGTCATGAAATCATATTTAAAGAGCATGTATATGTTCATTTACTGTGGGAACATGCAGATCTGAATGAAGTGAGCGGTTTTTGGTGTATCAAGATGATTTTGTACTAGTTTCAACATTTTTTAACATGTATTTGTATTTTTTGATGGACATCTTTCGCAGTCCTATATATTTGTTTGGCATATATCCATATGGGTTTAAGTGCTTTGGCATATGTATTTAGCCACTGTCGAAGTTAATATGCTTTTAAATTAAAAATAAATAAATAAATAAATACTGTGTAAAATACTATAATGTAACTTTGTTTATAAATTACTTCAAGAACTGTCAGTGCTATTATTTATTTATAAAATTTCTGAAAAATACTCTAATCAGCCCGATTAATTAATAACTCAATACGTCCTAGAAGATGATGCTTCTCATCATGTTCCAGTAATCCTTAAAATGTTATAAATAGGGACTTATAATACAATAAATATATTAAGTTAGACCCAGACACATGTTAAAAATAATACATATGATTTTTACATTAAATTGTATAAGTAAATCATTTAACATTCCATATTGTTGTAACGATAAAATCATTGTTATTAACTAACCGTAAAGACATTATGAAAACAAATTTTTACAAAAATTCAGATAAGTATTAGAGAATGTTCAAAATTGAATACCTTTTCAATCTTTAATACTTTATTAAACCTTACTAATTTGTATTCCAAATTATACAGAGATTTAAATTAAAATAAACTAGATATATTTTTTTTTTTTTTTAATTGTCACCGTTTTATTAATTTAATAATACATTATATTTAACTATCTTTCTTAAAATTCTGAAAATGCTTGATATCTTTTAGAAGGTTTTAATTTCATAAAAAAATTTGCATGTATGCTATGATAAATTATGTTTAAATTTGTAATATTATATTTTTCAGTAATATAAAATTTTATATAATACAAAACAATAGTGTATTGAAGGGGAACAAAGATTATATTCTTTGTAATACCTTTTGATTTTCTGTAATCAATGAGAGCATATCCATAAATGATTTAATTTTTAATATTTAGCATTTAATTATAATAAATTTTTTGTACCAAGAAAACGGTGAACTCCTTTTAAAGTGATTATTTGATATTTTTTCAAAACTTATTCTGGAACTGTTCCTGGAACGGAGAAGCTCGTGGTGCGATCTGTGAGGAGTTCATTGGAACTATCTCGGTCTCATTAATTGGTTTCTCGATGCATATTATCTAATTTGCCTCCTAATATCGAATGTCTATCTGACATTAATAGAAAAAATAGTAGTTAAATGTTTATTTATTATTATTTTTTATCTAATAACCGTTTGAACTCTATTAAGGACATAAAACGTGTTAGCGTTGGAGTTACAAAGCCATTTAATTCATAATTCCTTATTACAGTTCTTAAAACAACACATTGTAATATTTGCCATCACACACATATATATATATATATATATATATATATATATATATATATATATATATATATATATATATAAAAAAAAAAAAAAAACAAATAAATAGAAATTTAAAATTATCATTTTAATCAATGTATGCATGTGCAATTGCTTCATACATTGTATCATCAAAAACTTAATATTAAAAAAAAAAATTCAAAACTTGAATTTTTTTCTTCTATTTTTTTAAATTTGTGAATGTTAACATTATTATTTTTGATTTCAGGTAAATAGTGCTTTTTTGACTATAAGAGAATTAGGAATCAGATCTATACTTATGGTGAGTACATTTAAAGTATGCTTTGATTCAATTATATAGCAGACATTGGTACACAACCAGTGTTATTATTAATTATTAATTAAATTATATAAAAATATTTTCACATTATAAATTTGCTACAATAATTTTTCTATAGTATTAATCATGAAATTATTATAATTGGGGACGAGATTAACATCCACAATATTAAATATTAGTTAATAATAATTAAACTTTTGTAATTAATCAGTAACGATTCAATTTCAAAGGAATTTATTAAAATCTATTGTTAGGTAATGGCTCTAAGTTAAACCAATACTCAGAATTTATTTGATATATTATAATTTATTTATCATCTTACATACTTAGGGTAGGTATTAAAATTATGTTAAAATGAGAGATGTCTTTACCTCGAATCACACATTTCTTAACTCTCTCACTCTCTCTCTTTCTCTCTCTCTCTCTATATATATATATATATATATATATATATATATATATATATATATATATATATATATTATTTCTATATATTATTTTCTTATATATTGATTATTTCTTCTGAATTGCATGTTTTAAAGTACAATTATTCAAAAAATGACTTTTTGAAATTCCGTATAAGTTTTAAGCAATATAAAAGCTTTTTATAATGAACTAAATATTCTAATGAGTAATATTACTAAACATAAATTTTCAATTCTTTTCGACTCGATCATGCAACCTTCTATGAAATCTAAAACTACTTTATCCACCACCCCCTTCTACTAATTTTTGTAACTATTTTTTTTTTTCACATATGTCAAATTAATGTGGGGAATCATTAAATAATTTTTTTTTTTTTTTAATAAATCACAGAACACTAAATGTTAATTATATCAGTAATATAAAGCTAGATACAAAACAAAATACTTGAGATCAGCAAAAAATAAAATTACGTGATGGATATTTTTTGTAATTTTTTTTCGTTTATACCAAATAGAAATTTATAAGATTATGTATAAATATGCTGCCTACGTAGTTTATTTAGTATGATGGTTCAACTACCTTGTTACAAAAGATATATATATATTTTTTTTTAACTTAAACATATTTTTTTAACTTTTTAACTCAAATCAGATCTGATAATTATGAAAGAAACGAAAATTATTTTGTACGACCCACTTACAATAGTAGAGACAAGCAATGCACTTGGGATTATTTTATGGTCAATACAATCAATGCATTTTTCGTTTATTTTTTTTTAATTTTCTACCTGAAAAAATATATTCTGTTTTGTTCCGTAAAAACAGAAGTAGTACAACCTAGGAGTCCCTTATCGAACTCAATCTGAAGAAGGCTAATACTGAAACGTAGCGACAATAAATGTAATAACTATTTAATCGTGTTTCCTTGACTGCACACTCCAGGAATCGTTAATTTATTTAGTCAGATAAACCACAACGTTAGAAATAACTCTATACTATTATATAAAAGGACAAGCCATTTTTCGTTTGTGATCACTAATCGCGAAACCTACAGAACCAATCTGTACCAAATTTTAACCATATCATCGTCTTGGCTCAAGGAAGGTTTAACAATACTAAAGTTTAAAAATTTTCAACTATATCGCCAAAAAAACGCGATAAATATGTGGTGTGCAGTGAAGTTTGATAATAGACCGATAGGTGGCGAGCACCATTCGAGAAAGGTTACAAAGGTACGGTGTTATATAGAGCTAGAAATTTATGATAAAATTTACTTATTTTCAATTCCATTATTACTAAAGCTATAAATATATGGATTTACATGTGGATCCCAGTGTAGTTTAAAAATCGACCGATATGTGACCATTCTGCAACAGAGTTTGCAATGGTAAAACCATTTAACCCAACTGTATCAAATTTTAACTACATCTTCCATATTTCTAGGAAGGTTTACAATAATAACTTTTACTATAATAATAACTTAAAAATACAGATTTGAGTCCCAGATTGGATGTCTAATTATGATTTTACGTACTATTCAAACACCTCATCAATGCATGTTTAACCAGGTTAAAAATTATTGCCATGCATGAAAATATCTTTGAAGAAATAATGCTGAATTCCATACTTACAAATCCTAGATTTGTATCGTTAAACAAATGAAATTTAATTATTAGTTGAAATAATTTAATAAAAGTTCTTTATTTAATAGAGTGTATACGCGACAGGGTATGCTAGTAAATAATAAACGAATAGATGATACTAACATAAACTGATTATAAGGAAATCTGATATATTGACTATTTATAATGCACAATTTTTTTCATATATCTAACTTTTTTAAAGTTTAAGTATAACAGCTTCAACGTCATTCTGTGATTCAGATAAATTCGATTCAGATTTCAGATTTTTTTTCCCCTTCTTCTTATATATTTTTTTAAGCCTAAAAAATCCTTGAACAGGTTTGTGCATCTAGAAATAAAATAACTTTAAAGCATCTTCAAATAGTTTTATTTCATTGAGAAGCTTTGAGATGATGAGGCTGGCGATATAGAGACGTAGAGGCCGAAGGCGGTTCCTTTGATGAATTGGCACACGAACGGCGTGCACTTCCCAGGCGGACACAATTACATTACCTCGCTAGACAGAGACCTCTAGTTCGGCTGTTGGCCGCCAGAGAGCAAATAAATCAGAGGCCTATGACAGATTTATGATGGGGTCTTCTGGCCCGGGGAGGGAAAAACAAAGGATATAACAAACAGAACCTCCAGGATCGGCTCCGAATAATATTTAGAATCCCAATGCGATTGTTAATTTGCCCAAAGGAGAATTATTAAGTAAAAGCTGGAGACTAAGGGATGTATTTATTAAACTATAGTTCCTAGTTTTTAACTATAAATTCAACAAACAATATTTATAAATAGTGTGCCATGAATGATATCCATCATTAGTGAGCGACTATCCCATAAAAGACCGCAATACCATTTTTATGCAAATATCATATTGTCGGAACGAATATGAACAATCGATTCTTTTATTCCGTTCGTTTAGTGCTGTTTTCTACAAGGCTAATGCTAAAAATTCGAATCTGATCGGCATTTAGAAGACCGAAATCTGTTGTAACATTTTTACGAATTTCTAGCATTTAACCACAATAAGCCTTGTGGAATAAAACGGTAAAAGAAATAAATAAAAAATTTTGTTTTTCACATTCCTTAGTTTTGCACAGTGGCGACGATATGAGAAGTGTGTAATGAAATTAATAATTTGGAGCGTTGTGTATGTTACGTTTGAAAAAATAGTGAGCCTTGTAGATACTATTAATGATTTTATAAAATATTTATATGCTTATAACAATAATAAATCAACATTAAGATTTTACATGTTACGTAGTCTAGTTTGATGCTGCATCATCAGGCTACTTTTTTGTTTTAGGAGACCGTTGAATTTCATTAATTAAAAAACTTTAAAAAAAATTTTTTTAATACATAAAGTTTGGAAAAAATGAAAATATTTTTGAATATAATAGCTATATAATTTTTGTATTGAAGTGGTGTATTAGCTGGATGGATGAATACATATAATGCAGATTTATTTTAATACAACAATCAAAGAAAAAAATAAAAATTGTTAAAAGTAACAAAGCATTATGTTATGCCTAGGTTTCGTACATGGATGACCATCATCAGGGCAGACAAAGAAATTAAATAATAATATAATAATATATAGTTTTATTCTAATTAAATTTAACAATTTACAATGTTGTTACATATTAGAGAAAAGAAATAAAAATAAAAAACTAACTACAGCATGAAACAGTGCAAGTCTCTGACAAAAAGGGAGCAAAATAAAAAAGGGCAGCATGTATCCAGGTTCCCCAACCTGGTAAGAACTGCTTCTGGGGGCAAGGGGCAATTCATTACATTCCTATATAAAGCCACTCGCTGAGGGGCTTTCAAGAAGATTTTTTTTACCACAAGTTATTAATTTATATACATTTTGGAAAGCATCACGTATTTTCTCGGCAACTCTATTAAGAACATGCGCCACACATGTTGTGTGAACCATGTTTGGGTAAAACACTTTAAGAGCGTTCCCAGTTTTGAGCATATAAGGATCTGCATCGGTTTCTAAAAGTAAAACCTTATCTTGATACCCTTTGGGGCCGAAAAAATTTAACAAACCGCGACACCGTCTCAAAATTAGTTTTTTCAAATTCTTTACAAGAAATTAAGCTTTCAATAAGGTCCCTTCTTAATAGTAACTAATTTTTAATTTTATTTTTTCCATTGACTTATCCCTCAAAATAAATCTACTTTATAAATATCCACCCAGTCGACAAATAAACCAATTCAATTATAAACATATAAAACTTTTATATTCAAAATATTTTTCCAAACGTCCTTACCACCCTCACAAAATGTTTATTAATTTAAAAATAAAAAATAGTTATAAATCTGTTATTTGAACTATATCAAGAAGGTTACATAACATGACTTTAATGATGATTCTTCTTTATTATAAACCTGTACATATTTTACTAAACAATTTGTATAGCGTTCAATAACCAATATAATGTTATAAGTAACATACATAACGCTCGAAATTATTGACTAACCATACATTCCTCAAGTGTTACTCATACAAAAATGGAAATGTGTCATGATTTATGCGTTTTAACACTTGAGTTTCTGTTCCACGAGAAATCAACAACACTTCGGTTTAATATATTGCAACTGGTCGCTGCAACTAGGTGCATACGGAAATTATTCGGTATAAATTGAAAATTATACTATGGGGTTTTTATTATTTATTGCTGTGTGATCTTTGTGTTACATGCAACTTGGTGCATCAAAGGCCACAGATAGTAAATCAAACTGATGTCGGAATTGGAAACCTGTAAAACCTGTGTTTAGAATAGAAAACTTTAACCAAGCTTGGCTTTTTATATATGCATTTTATAACATTTATGCAAATAAGTATGACTGTAATAGAAAATGTTATAAAAATTAAGGAGGTATTTTCCGCATTACCTTATCTATACTATTATATAAAAGGACAAGCCATGTTTCGTTTATCACTAATCACGAAAACTACTGAATCAATCTGCACCAAATTTTAACCACATAATGTATATAGCTCCAGGAAGGTTTAGCAGTAATAAAATTCACTAATTTTTAATTAGTTTGTTATTAAAAAAACGATGATATGTGGATAATAGTGAAGTTTAAAACTTGACCGATAGGTGGCGAGCCACATTCTACATGAGAGGTTGCAAAGACACAGTGTTTTATATATATGGCCTGAAATAGATAATAAAATTTATTTTTGTTCAGATAATTATTAAAAAAGATTTAAATATATGGTGCGACATGAGGATCCCAGTGAAGTTAGGAAATAAACCAATATTTGGCTAGCACCACTCAGCAACAGAGTTTACAATGTCTCTGTTGTACTACTGAATCTATAAAGAATTAGGAATAATTTCCATAGTTCTAGGAAGGTTTAGCAGTAATAAAAATTACAATAATAAAAAATTAAATGTGCAATGTTGAGTATCAAAAAACAAGGTTTGCCACACTGTCGTATTGAGTCATTGTTAGAAATTAAAATCCAACCGGATGAAATTGATAACATTATTTCTGCCGAACAAAAATTATTAGAAAATCGAAAAGTCGATCCTTTGCTTTTTTATATTGTGTGTAAAAACATGATTCACAGGCCTTTGAATTATCAGTTGTAAGAACTGATAATGCAGTCTATTATCCGCAAGAGTTTCTTAATTGTCTCCGTCCATATAGATTAAAAACTCGTTCATTAAAATTAAAAATTGGATGTCCAAATATGTTTTCAAGTAAACTTCAAACATCTAATAAAAGCACAAATTTAACCAGCTTAAAAATGATTGCTATGCGGTAAAATATCATTGAAGATGATAATGATCCATTCCATACTTCAATGCAAGATTTTTATCGATAAACAAATGAAAAGCCAATTATCAGTAAGAATTAGCTTTTCAATTCAGTTTTTTACGTATGATAGCAGGAATAGTCGCGACGGGGGATTCTAGTGTAGTCATAATCCCAATGAATTAATTGTTAAATATGTAAAAATGTTTTTTTTCTTTTTCTGTAAGCTTTGCACATTATAGGTTTTGTTGTACTGCATATAGTTTTAATGATTTTCTGCGTGTAGTTCTATGATATCATTGTGTGTTATAAACATTAACTGTAGCTAAATTAATTAGTTTAAGCATACGTAATTGATTCAACAAAGAGATTCTGAAGCCAACCGAACCCGCTCATGCTATCGTCTGGTTTGCTGACTAACATATTTAAAATTTTTATTTGTTAAATATGTTAATGAATACAAACAGGAGGCCAGATAAATTAATATACAGAAGGCCACGTTTCGCATCCATTGAGGACTATAAGTAGTAGACGGGTCATTCTATCATTTTATCGGAATTTCAACATTGTGATTCCGTTAGAAAAACAGTTTTCTTTATAAGCATCTTTATAAAAGTTTACTGATGGTACTAACGAAAAATCCCTTCATAGAATGTAGTCTATATGCACATTTATGATCATGAAAGTGACGGTAACTAAAAGGGTTTGAGAGTAATATAAAACAATCACAATTCAAATAATAAAATTTTTGTAGTCCAAATGAGTATGAGATCAACTAGTCGATTTTAACATAAAACTTGAAAAAAAAAAAAAAAGGTAAGATATTATAATAGAAATGTAATCTTTAAAATCAAAAATTGGACTAATATAATGAATATTATGTTAGATTAATAGAAATAGTGAAAATATATACGTATGAAAGGTCTTACTTACCTTATCCCTTTTAGTGTGAGGTAAGTAGAATTTTAAGTTTGATTTAACATTAACAACACATGTATTAAAAAAAAAAAAAAAAAAAACTCTGAACAGCATGGAAAACATATTTTAATACAAAGAAAATAAGAATCAAGCTTACCTTCTTTGAAAAATCATAATGCGAGAATAGAATTAAGAATGACGCAATTCGAACACTTGATTTGACACAAACTTGGGACAACTAACAAAGGAAATTTGTTTAAGTTAGGTTACCCACAGTTCGGTTGGGAGCTTCTGCAATGTTACCAACCTGAAATAAAATGGAATGAATCTTGGTTATGCTTTGGCGGGCTATTAAAAAAAAAAAAAAATGTGGGGAAAATAGATTGACTCTATGGGACACAGATTAGAAGTTATACTTGTTATGGTAAGCAATTAGCCCTAGTTTCAATTCTAAAATTCAATATATTGTAAATTAGCAGAGGTACTAGAAAAAAAAAGCAAGTTAATAATTGCAGAAATGGAGAACTTATTCGCATTTAACGTTACAAACTCATGTAATGGGACATGTGAGGGAGAAAGATTTTGACATTTTGACTTTTAATTAAACCATGAAAACAAATCAATAACTATGGAAAAGTACTTTACCACTTACTTGTTACATTTGGGTTACAAGAAACATTATGCAGAAACCACAATCGCTTCGGGATAGAAATTTGTATTCCATATATATATATATATACTGATTTTTTAACTGGAGATTAAGTGCCAAATTCACGTAGTTTTGTGACCAAAAAATGACAAGCCTTTTGTTTATCGAAAAATTAACGACCTATATTACTATACAAATATTGGGATCTATTGAATCATAATTTATAGAGTAACATAAAGGAAAAGATTTATTGAAAAGTTTTATTAATCTAACATCATAATAAATGGACCTCAGTAGCAATAATTTATTATTTCAGATAGTTCCCATTTATTTTATTAACTTATGGATTATTCCATTTGATTTGTTGAATTATAGTTGGATTGTTGAAAGAAACTATAGAAATCGAAGCTTATTTCAATAAATACATGTTGTATTCGGAATGTATTCATCAGGTAAATTTATTACCCCTATTCCTCACACCTACCCAACGTTGACGGTTCTAGGTTTCGCGGCCTCTAAGAGAACAGGTTCTCCCATGGCTCCATCTAATTTCTTACAAGAGAGTTATAAATCAGATACTTTCACTGAAAATAATTGTAGGCTGTGAATTAACTAATAGAATACAGATGGCAGGATCTCCGTGGGTGGCCGGTGATGCGTTATCTATTCGAGGCATGCCTAATAGCAGTCCTCACAACATAAACCAACTTGTCTGTTCTTCCTGGCACCCGAAGAATGGTGGACCGGTGGCGTAGGAGTATCTCATATTAGCGAGAATTATAGTCTAAATATGATGATTGATGGGCTTTAAGTCTTATTTTAAAATGAAGGGAAAGAAGTAAATAATATTCGATCTTAAAACTATTGAGCACCTACTTAAATTAAAATAATTACATAAAACCTCTGGAGAAATATGAATATACAACCTTCACACAGTAGAACCTCACTAATTCGATCCCTATGGGACCCTGGGGTAGAGCGGAACGTCCAGAAGGTCGGATTAACCGTAGAAAACATGAAAAGAAATACTCATCCGTAGCACTTCAATAATAATTTCTCTCTAGGCCATCTTCTTTTCAGGCGTCTCGGAGGATTATCTGGAATAAGGTGGGAAGCAAGATGAGAAACTAGTGGACTTGAGTGGTTATCTTACTATGAAGGATAGGTATTTGGTTTGGGCTAAATCAGCAACAAGTGTAACATTAAGATCTTTATTAATAAGTTTATTGGTGACAAAGTAAGGAGAATTGAGGATTTTTCGAAGGATTTCGAATTGTAAGGATTGGATACGAGATGAATTAGATGGTTTTGTGCCCAAAGCTCAACTCCGTACGTCCAAGCTGATCTAACCACAGTCACGTGTATTTGTCTTTTGTAATTTATTGGAAGCTTTGAACGTATAGTAAGAAGTGTTTTATGATTATATGAAAAGTTAAAATTTAAAAAAAAAACAAAGGAAAGAGAAATGTACATTTTTTACACTAATAAAATAACATATTTTAGCAAGCTATTAATATATAGAAGCATCGGCTGTAGTATCACTATATACACGTTTAAAATCTTTCGTAATGAAGTATGCTGCAAACGTCGAATAGAGCAAAACCGGAAAAAAAATCACGGTTTCTGCCACTTTTTTTTAGAGAATTCTAACTTCTAAAACTCTAAAAGCTTGTATCTTTTTCTCCGCTTAAGCTATATAGAGCATATTTTCTTCTTATATTACAGAAAACTTAGTTTAGTTTAATTTTAATTATAAAAATGTTTTTTTAAGAACCATCTATACAGCAGATATTTTTTTGTGAAATCAGGAAGGAAAGGAGGAAATCAGGGAGGAATTGCGCTTCAATATTCTAAATTTGGATTTTAGCAAACAAGCATTAACAATATAGGTTTAAAAAAAATTAAAAATACTTCCATTTTGGGACAATCGCGAAATAAATGTCAATGGAGGTTGATTCGAACCGACACTGCAGAGGTTACAAAAATGCTAAAATTCTGGCACGTTCTTGCACCACTGTCTCATACATCAAAATTATTTATTGATAATAGGCCACAATTGTCAATTATCTTAACTCATCTTTCTGACAAACTTTAAATTTCATAGTGAGACCAGGTGCAAAACTCCTTACATCAAGCTTTGACATAATCGTTTTTGCTATACTATTTTTGAAAAATTTCCATTGTTCTAAGAAAAAAAAAAAAAAAAAACTGACCTAAATACGTTTGGTTATCTGTTATTTAAATGAAGCATAAAATTTTGTTCCAGTTATTTTTTATAATTTTTTCGCCTTAACCAAAATGCTGTCGTTGCGATGCACGACATATTCACATTTCAGTGCAGTAATATTCTTGTTGTGGCCACCCAACTACTCATTTCCAATAGTTAAAATGTGTAATGGAAGGTAAAGACGGTTTTCATAAATTATTAAACAAAAGATTTGCAACAATGTACGCATTTAGGCATAAGTAACTGACCTAGTATAATAACTGTTCAATAAATTTAATTCGAGTATTAGCCACTAAAAGATGGCCATAATTGTTGGCTTAAAGTAGATACCTAAGCGCTTAATTTTTCAATTGTTTCGTTCTTTAAAAAATTAACGATAACCCATCATTATCAAAAACTCTACTACAAACCAGTTTTAAATTGGTAATATTTGTCAGACAAGCTACTTCCAGATTTATAGGTAATTTATCGGTTACTCATCCCCTCTCCTTTATCGGTTCCAATTATAAATTTAATACGTAATATATATTCAAATTGGTTACACGAAGAATACGGGTCGCGGCCCAGCCAATACCCACACTGGGTAAATTACATTCCGCTAAGTGTTATAAAAAGGATGTACAGTATTTTTTTCTACAAGTTTTTTTTTCCACAGTTTAAAAAACAAGTTAATTTTCTGACCTAGGGCACGAAGTAATGATACGGCTATGGCCGAGCGATCCAATAAGATTTATTTCTCTTTCAAGAACCCCCCCCCTCTCCCCTCAGGCTTGTTTTTTTGTACATTTCATCCTTGGCGGGAATCCATGTACCTCCTGTTTTAATTATGAAAGGGTACCTTTGAAGGTAGTGTACGTCCGAGTTAAGTAGAATCAAAGTAAAGTTCCGAAAGCGTACAGGATTACAAAAAAAAAGTTTTTATAATGTATACAGTTTTTTTTTTTTATACTTACTATATGTATTGTATGAATCTATTCATTAGCATCTATAATAAATAAAAGTGAGGCAGATTGTAAGGACAACTCTCAAACATACAGTTAATTTATTTATTTTATTTTTTTATTCAAAATTTCTTAATTTAAAAAAAATTAAGAGCAATAAAATCAATAAAAGGATATAAATTTTTTGCTTTTTTTGCTAGCATCAACCGTTTATTTTCTACTAATTTTCATGATTATATTAATAAATCATAAAAGGAGTTTTTTGTATCATAAATAAAATTATGCTTTTAAAATCCATAAAAAACACCAATTCAAAAGAATTATATGCTTTTTCAAGTATGAAATTTGTGAAGAATAATTTAATTCCTGGAAGGAAATTCGGATCGCTACTCATAAAGAGTTATATGCCGTTTATTAATTCGTTAGTTTACCAAAAAAAAAATTTATTATCATCTAACAAAACTAATAATACCTATTTAAAAAGAAACTAAAAAAAAAAAATCAGTTTCTTTATAAGAAACTTACATTCTAAAATTAATAAATAATCAGTTTCTTTATGTATACAATTTTTTTTTTACTTACTATATGTATTGTATGAATCTATTCATTAGCATCTATAATAAATACTTCTTGCCCTAGAGTGAGGCAGATTGTAATATTTACACAATAAAAAGTGCTTTTAGGATTTTTTTTTTTTTTTTATATAAGGCTGAAAGAAGGTACAGAATGCGCCAATTACACATCACTTTTATCAATCTATAAACAATTAATATTATAATGATACGTAATGAATTTGATAAATTGGAATAATAAATAATAAAAAAAAAAGTTAAATCAGAAAATCTTTTCTCATCACAATTTCAATGGCCATCATCAGGATTATCAGGATAATTAGATATAGACAGCAAGAAAAAAAAAACAAAAGCGCAAATCACTGTCTAAAGGGATTTAGAGGAATATAAAGCAAGTGCTTTAGATTTATCCAAGTTCCCTTGGACTTTAACTTGCAATTTTGTTCATTGTTCATTGTTTGGTTTTTTTTTTATTATTTTCTTCATAATCTTTCCTTATGATGGCCATTAACGATAATTTATGTATTATCATTTTTTTTTCACAAACTATTCGATTCAATATCTCGAAGGCAGAACCGATGCAATATCCTTTGATTTGATAATTTTTGGAGAACGGTTATTTCTTGGAGGTCGGTACGCCCTAAGCTCTTTCATTTAAATATGTAATTATGTTATATATGTGAGGTAAACCAGACCAGAAAGAATAGTCCAATAAAGTTGAAATTTGCAATCATTTTTCCTTAATTAATATACTTTAATCAAAGCAAGAAAGTTCACGCCAAACATTATTCCTGAAATGTATTTTACAAGATAGTGACAATAAACAATGTAAAATTAGTTATTGAAACCCTATGGATATCTTTTAAAATACGGACAGAAATGAAAATACTTTTATGCAGTTGAGTTGTAGGATTTAAAAGGAATTTTATGATTATTTTTTGGCTAAATATATTTTTTTCTTATTTTTAAGATAGGGTGTCAATAACTGTCTGGTTTACCCTGTATTATTATTGTATTTATAAATATTATTTTGTTATTGTCCTACATCGATTGTCCTACTTCATTTTTTCTTATGTATTTCACTTATGTTTTTGGGGTCTCAATCAACCGAAAATTTGATTATCCAAAGTGTACTGGTATTCCCGCTGATCCATATTATTCTTCATTTATAAAAAATAAATTTACACTCGATAAAAGATCATGTTGGTATCATTTCTGTAGGTTATTTGTTGATTAAAAAATGAAAGAACTTCCTTCAAGTCGATAATAAAGAACATATCGCAAGCAACGGTGCAGTCACCGAAAATAAAACAAAATCCAAGAGCGATAACCATCGCCTCAGGAGGGAGGTCGCTTTCCCAAAGCCCCCGAAGATTGGGTTTTTTCTATTAATAGCCTGACCCCAGGGTGGCGGCACGACCCGAACACGATCGTCGATTCTCAACGAGGATTAGAGCAATTAGTTGGCCGAGTGGGCTCCTAACCTCTTCCCTTTATTCGGCCTTTTTGTTCTTAGCAAGGAGCCTCATTCAAGCCTTCGGTCAGGTGCAGTATTGCATTCTGACAAAGACGCGCTGAATGCACATCACCGGATCAGGGTATATTTAGAAATAGTTTCCTGGGCATTGTATGATTCAGGACCAGGAGCACAAAGGTGCCAAATTCTATGAGCATATCCTGCCGGCACACTGTCGGCATTTATATCGCCCATTAGTCCAGTTTAAGTTGCGCGGGAGTGCGCTGTTTGTATGCTCCGCTGGCGTCGACGGTGTGGGAGCGGCGAACGAAAGACGTCAAGGTGCCAGAAGCTGGATGAGGATTCCTTCTTAATCACTCATTGTCTGAATGTGTTGAAATAAATACTGGGAAGTAGTTCTGACTAAAGGAATATTACAGGGACAATTAATAATTAACTCCGATAATATTTATTTGCAAATAGACTTCCACAACCATACTGCAGCATTCCATATTATGACTCATTGGTTATTATTCAATCTATCCAATCAGAATCGATATCTATTATTCAGATAAGAAATATATATGTATAACTGGTGCAACCTTAGATGCCGAATCGAAAAACTTTACTTTAGATTGAAAATTAATTAAGGTTGCAATAATTCTATAATATAAAAATTTGAATAATTTTCTTGTAGCTCTAATGTTCTATTATTTCGTAAAATTCCTTGTACTACTGATTTCTATTATTTGGAATATGGTGATAAGAACGCGAAGATTTTCTCGAAAATCTGCCCCACAATAGAGATATACGCGAAAAAAGTTCAATCAATAGTCAATAAAAAATACGAAGTCATCATTTAATATATATATTTTTTAGGAGAATCACTACTTTCACACTACCTTCTTTTCAAAATCTTCGATTATTCGATACATATTTTAAAAAAATCAAAGTTCTATGTACCAAAACCCTAGTGCGTTACATCACATGATAGTCACTCAGTAAGATTTTATTATTATTTTTTTCTTTCCAAACCACTGCTCTCCAAAAAAAACAAATGAATTAAGAAGTATTTTTTTGAACATACAAGTAGTAACTCTTCATTGTTATGATTTAAACTCCAATAATTTTATTATTTTTTATTTTAAAACACTAAAGATATTTAAATTACATAATTAAAACATAATTTATGTTTTTTTTGGAGGTGACAAATTAAAACAATGCTGTTCGTAAATTTAGAAATTATTCATAATTTGGCTTTGATAATTTGATTTTTTCTTGATATATTTGGTTTTGTTAATGAACAAATAAACGGTGTGATTGTTTGTATTACTAATGATAGTAGTCATGTACATGTTAAAAAAAAAAAAAAAATTAAAAATTATATGTATATAATTTGAATTTGTTCCATGATTTTTTTTCTTTATAGAACAATTAAGAACGGGTTTTTTTTTTTCTGAGTGTTTAACTCTTAATGGAGCTATGCAGTATTGATAAGCTCAGATTGGACCACAATCGAATGGGCACTGGAAACTCCGCCCAAGGCAGAGACAAACCCCCCGCCGAAAGAAACAGGGCTGCCACCCTTAGCATTTGATTTAGTGGCGGCCTGGGTTCGATAGCTGGCCATGATATAGTGCCAACTGTCAGGACCCCCGCTCCGCCATCTTGGACCATCATCCGGACCCACATACCAAAGCTGACCCCTATATCATGCGCCATATTCACCCTATGCAGATATCCCAAACACTATGTCACATCCTCGTGTCGGTGCCCTCGTCCCGGGGTAGCTGATGGATTGGTGTGGCTTTGGCACGTGGCCTTTGGTCTCTTGTACCTGCAGGTATCTGCTACCGAATATGGATCACCTGGTCGTCGAAGGGACTGTAATATATAACTTGATTGTTTGTCCTTGGCCGGCGATATATCATAGTGTCTAGCTTCGTTTATAGTGAACTTGTATTTAGCAAACTAATTCTATAGAACATGCAAAGAAATGAAATGAACGACACAACAGTTCTTCTTGCTTTTTTTTTTTTTTTGTTAGTAAATGTGGTATCCTATAAAAATCGAAAAATATAATCAATGTTCAAATGGAGAGCAATTAGTTTGTTGGGCCTCTCCTGCATATGCAGATAAGGAAGGAGCATTCTTCAGTAGAGATTGTCCCAACAAAGACGTTAGTCACTATCCATCCGAGCCAAAATAAAAAAAAAAAAAAAAAGTTAATGGGAAGAGAGATAGTTTCCTTTAAAAAACTGAATAATTTAATCAACTTTCAAAACGACAACTATTATTTAGAAATAGATATGTCTTTTGACTGGGGGCCTATACGTTTTGATGTAACCTTTTTTTTTTTTTTTTACAATCAAAAAAGCAGCATTTTGAAACACTACATCTGTTGAAATTGCTCGGGTCAAAACAATTTTCTCATTAGAAATTTAATAGAGAATATGTTTTATTATTATTTATCAAACATGTTTTACCATTATTTTGAATAATCATTAATTGTTAATTTATTTTAATTTTTAATTGTAGTAATTTGATCCATTTAATTCTAAAATTTGGGAAAACAATAGATGGAGATATCTATGATCTGTCTAAGAGATATTGAGTTTTTTGGGGGGAGGAAGGAGAGGCCAAATATCCTTCGGCCGTCAAAAATCGTTAGATCCTGGTAGATCTGAAAATAGTATCCCTGATCGACTGCTCAATGTTATAGAGACCAGTACAATTACTTCGAAAGCAATAGTTTACCATTAGTAACCATTCAAAACTACACCCAAACGCATGTCGTTATCTTGAAAAATCGATCTAAAACCACGGGATTATCTCATTCATACGATAAATCTTCTTCCTAATACAAATATTGTTCAAAATAGTCAAATTAAATTTTTCAGATAAAAAAAAATTCTATTTATTTAAAATTATCATCTATCTCAAAAAAGATTATGTATACAGAAATAAAAAGTCGTGAACAACAGTAGATTGTTAGAAAAGATTTTGTTTTTCTTAAATGTCTAATAACAGAGAACATTTTCAATATTGATGCGAAATCAATAGCTAAAACTATTTACTAGAAAATAGATTTAATTTGCTGATAAATTCACTTGTATACTCGGAAATACATTTTGTGCATCGTCAGTTACTAACTAGGCTAGATCACTGAAGAGCTATTACAAGCCAACTTGGCACTGCATAGCTTAACATAATGATTTCACAGATCCAGGGGTGAGTTGAAATACCTATTCAACTATTCTATTAATTTTTAGAAAATAAACCTCGTGAAATTTAACTTTTTACTTTTAAAAAAAAGTGTAGTTTTAATGTACCGATTTTAATGTTAGAAAATATTTCTGAATAGACCCTAATTTTTAAAATTTTATTTACAAATTGAAATTTTTTTTTTCTCTTTTAGATATTCATTCACACCTGTTATTAGGGTAACAATCAGTGAATGTGATGAAACTGAATACTACAGGCCTTGTATGCATGTGGGAGACTAGTACTCAACAGTACCTCCTCCTGGCATGGGTTAAAGAGATTTATTTGAGCAAATCTCTCATCCATCTTCTTTCTGAGAGTATTTCCAGGTATTTCAGTCGTGGCCATGTCATTAATGAGTATGTTGTTATGTCCATGAAGTCTGTCATGAAATCGTTTATAAAGGTCATGTATATGTTCCTTTACTGTGGGTATTTCTAAATCAGTGTGAAGTGTGTGGTTTGAAACGTACCAAGGTGATTTCGTGATTAGTCTGAGTAATTTTGATTGGAATATTTGTATTTTTTTTAAGGTGTGTATTTTTTGCAGTATATTTGTGTGGCGTATGTCCATATGGGTGTAAGTAAGTGAGTGTATGTATTCAGTCGTTGTCGGAGTTTTAATGTCGACCGTTTATGAAGCATTGGATACAGAAATTGAAAATTAAAACTGGAAATAATCTTTATTCATTTGATAAAATAGTGTTCTTAAAATCAAACTTCGATATATCTTTTACAATATTCTTTTATCACCCAATCCCAATAATTTTTTGATCTGTGTAACTACTATATATAAATATATATATATTTTTTACAGTATTCTTTATATATAAACTTTATTAACTCACACCAAAGTATGGGTCTTATAAATAACTTTAATGACGAAGAATCAGAATAAGTGTATCCACAAACGTATGCGTGTAGGCTTCGGCATCGTATGGACATAATTATCCCTAAACATTCAATCTGGACGGAACAATTTAAAGCTACGGCGAAACCCCTTGACACTAAACGCTCCGCTGACAGACAGTCGGGCAAAAAGACCAACAAAGACAAATGAATTGCCGATGCCATTA
Source organism: Euschistus heros (assembly GCA_003667255.2). Taxonomy (NCBI): domain Eukaryota; kingdom Metazoa; phylum Arthropoda; class Insecta; order Hemiptera; family Pentatomidae; genus Euschistus; species Euschistus heros. The sequence goes on along the minus strand of RCWM02000007.1, from coordinate 5,721,543 downwards.
GGTGCAAGTGCAACAATGATGGCGTCCTTGAACAAATGGGCGAAGACACCTCCAGATCCGGAGCGCAGCAACTGAAGCAGATCCCTATCGGCCCGCTAATGGAGACCTCGGCAGGCTTTAGTGCCTCTTTCAGATTTATGCCACCGTTCCTCTTGTCTTATTCACGCTTCTAACCTCGCACCCTCTTCTTCTTGGTGCCCTTTCAATGGTATGTCTGGGATCTTTGATGATGATCGTTCTAGGCATCGGCATCCGATCTGCATCAACTGTATTTTTAGAAAATAATTCGTCTTATTTCAACTGATTATAATATATCCAATCCATATAATGATAATTTATTCCATCCCACGCAAATTATCAACTATGAAATTATCTTTTCTCAATGTATGTTAATACAGAAGAACCTCACTAATCCGACCCCTAAGGGACCGAAGGGTAAGATGGAATGGCCAAAAGGTCGGATGGATCGGAAACTTCTATGTAGCAGATGTTTTTCATAGTTAAAAATTCATTATAGATATATCAGAAGTTAGGTATTGATATTTTAAGAAATTAAACGAAATAGAAACTAAGTTATATACATTAATAGTCTAATTTGTTTTCATCGAAATGTTTTAGCCTGCTGGTTATGTACAGAATCATTGGCCATAAAATACTGTATGGTGTTTATTATTGGCAAACTAACTTATTTTTAAAGTCGTTCATAATTAAGTATGCTCTAACCGTCGTTGTTAAGAACGTGTAGAGCAAAACAAAAAAAAAACAAAACACTATATACACGTTTAAAATCTTTCATTATGAAGTATGCTCTAAATGTTATACCGAGCAAAACCGGAAAAAATCACGGTTTCAGCCACTTTTTTTTTTAGACAATTCCGAACAATTGAAAGTCGTATCTTAGATCTCGTTGATGCTACAGAGCTTATTTTCTGCTAAAATTGTATTAAATTTAGTCTAGCATGATTTTGAATAAAATAAGCGTTTTATCAGAATCAACCACGCAGCAGATATATTGGGAGTAGGTACCTAGAAAAGTTTTAAATATGTAACGTTTTGACGACAGCAATTAGTGAGTGGTGGAACTTCGAGGCCAAATATTTGGAATTGTGCACACAAGCACTAACGATATATAAATAAATCATAACAACCAAACCCTTAGCATACAAAAATGGTCAATTTTACTAGATCATTCCCTAATGTTGATTCAACGAAAATATTGTCCCCCCACCCCGTACTCGATGGTCATCAAGGATGTCGGATTAGTGGGAGTCGCATTAATGAGGTTTTACAGTATATAATTATTTTTTTTATTTATTTTCGCGTTCCACTCTAGAGGAAAGTCCCTTATTTAAAATCTTTAAAGATTTACTTTTCAGATGCATACTACCTATATCACAATACCATCGCTACTAAATTCATTTTTTGCCTTTAACAGACTACCAAGGTCCCCCCTGAGGTAAATATTGGCAGTACTTTTGAGAGAGTTAATGAGTTTATCTACTTTGGATCTCAGCATTCCGATAACAATATCCAGGCACAGATCCTAAGGATATAAGAAAAAAGAATGGATACTGGCTGCCAATAAATGCTTCTTTGGTCTTAGATGCTTGAAAAGTAGAGGTCTCAGGGGTCTTTTTCACATGAAGGCTGCCAGTTCTCAGCTGTGACTTGTGACACAGATTTGATTGCCAATTTTCTTGTGGGTAGTAAGGACATATAATAGTGTAAAACTTATAGCTGCCAATGAGCATTGGGACGCGAGAAAAAAAAATGAAAATCACGTTTTATTTTTTTTCTCAGCTCTCAGTCAAGATAGAGAAATAATTTTTTCACATAAGATTGTAGTTTTGTGTGCTATCTCTTTATCACAACCAAAACCTGGCAAATAATATCTTTAATAATAATAACAGGTTTTGGATTAAACAATCTTGCATTAAATTCTGGGCAATGGGCTATGGTTGTGGTAAAGAGATAGCATACAGAACTACAATGTTACGTGAACAATTTCTGTATCTTGACTGAGAGCTGAGAACTGGCAAGTAACTGGCAGCCTTGATTTAAAAAAGACCCATTCCAAGAACACGAAAATCTGCTTACAGGCCCTATACTGAATTGTGGTTCTGAATATTGGACGATGGCGAGGACACAGGAAGCACATCTCCAATATCAGGGAAGATTTCTGAGGAAAATATTTGTGACAATGGTAACTGAAGGATCCGAACCAACACAGAGCTGGCCAGATATTACTAGGAATATAAACTTTAGTCATATTGCCAGAATATAACAAGACCTAATACCTGGTGGTCCTGGACGATATATATTTAACCCTTTAACGGGCAGGCCAGGAATTTTGGAATACATTTCTTCTTTTTTTTTCCTTTGAATGGCTATAGCCACGCTAACCCCCACACATTTATCATGAAATTCAAGGTTAAATAAAGGATATTAGTCAATAATAAGTAGGATAATGCGTCGGACATTACGTCATTTATTGAGCAAAAGGCATTAAATATGTGTATCCTCCAGGATACATTGCCTGTTAAAGGGTTAATACGCTGTGTTATTATACTGTGTACATTTATTAAAAAATAAATAAAATATATACATTCATTTTATTACAAATATAGAAAAAAAAATGAATACTGACGTTAGTTAAGTGAATTGATAATACCCTGCCATAATTCAGTTCAATTTGTTTAAATTGGACTCATTTCATTCAGCCTTCGGAACTCCAGAAATACTGCACGCCTCGCCGTGCATACCATATATCAAAGCAGAACTAGATGATTGCAGGGTGATTGAGCCAAATTATCACATGATCACCGATTCCGATTCGCAACTGTGCAACCATAACTTATATCAGGAATGATACCGATCATAATCTTCCCCTCGCTATTCATGGAACATTTATACCAAAGCGAAATAAAATTTTGAAAAAAAAGAGCGAGCAAAATGCAGTGTAAACACAGGCATTGCTTTTGGATTGCGTAACTACCTTCGATCTGATAAGTTGAAGGCCAGTTCAAGACAAAGCGGTCCTGCTGGCACCATAGTCTTCGCTTCTAACAATCTCTAGTGTGTGTATATGTATATATATATATATATATATATATATATATATATATATATATATATATATATATATATATGTATATGTCTATATACATTTTTTTATACTACGTCTAACCATCAGTCCAATTAGGTACAATTAAAAATGGTACTAATAAAAAAGTTTAGCTTTAAAAATTAAATGTTACTTGTGTATTATCTAAATAATATACTTTTAACCATCCAATGAAACATTATACTTTCAATAAATTGTCATAGGAAATAAAATGGATAAAGGTTTTATTCGATATTCTGTAACGTAAAATAAAATTAAAATATCTAAAAAAACTAACCCCTATTCCAAATAAAACTGATTATTGCATCTAATTCTAATAATATTTATCTAGTTATTATTGACAATTGACAAAAAGTTTAAATAGAAATATTATTATTTTTTTTTTTTTAACGTATATACTTGTTAACGATTTTATTAATGTTAAGAAGTATCAGAAAAACTTAAAAGTAATATTACTAAATAAAATGTGACCTGCGAATTACAAGTTATGAATGATTTATATATGTATATAAGTGATGTTTTAGTACCGACAGTTTTCGATTCGCGATACCTGTACTAGTACCAAAAAATGAATTCTCGATTCTTAATACATATACCTCGGACTAAAAATAAAATGCTCTTAGGAGAACATAATACATGTGATAGCTTAAAAATAGCTCAAATCTATTACAAAAAAGATATAACTCTTCAAAACAGAAATTAACATTTATTATCAACAAACTAAATGTATAAGTTAATTATAATTCAAACAATGTACAAAAAATAATGATATTTATCAATTATAATTTAAGAAAATATATATTCCAAAGGTCCTTCTGGGTTTAATTTAATAATAGTAGATGTAAAGATGCTTTGACATTTCTCTGGAAGTTCTATTAATAGTTGATTAAGTCTCGAAATGTATGAACATCTAATGAAAAATAATCTTCGTTTTAGAATAAATCCTATAAGAATAATTTAAAAAATAAAATAAAATAGAGCATTGACTACATTTCGTGAGTGCTTAAGCTTTTCGGGCAGTTTGAAACTGTAATACTATTCTTCATTTTACAATATACAATACATTTCTTCAATAATTTGATTTTTGGTTTGTTGCAACAGTACTTGATTTCTGCAGAGAAATGGAGAATATATTTACCTTCAGAAGTTGCGATCGGCTCCTAAGAATCGATTTTGAATCATCGATTCTCATTACCCATCATTTTCTAAAGAATCGGTAGAATCAAAAATCGACATATCCCCAATATATATATATATATATGATGTTATATATATATACTGTTAAGTAATACCTTAAAAAAATATTAAATAATATAACTAAGAGGCTCACCTGTGCTGACACCGATGATGCGACCTGCCTAGTACTAACATTACAACTACACTTACCTATTCCACCTGACTTACCTGCCTGCTAAAAAGCAGGAGGGCAAACGCCAGAATCTGTGTCAAGGGAGAGTGAGAGTCGGCGTTTGTTTGTTTACAGTTGTTGCGTAAAGATGTGACCCGCCATAAAACCTTCAAAGAAGGTCCTATTTTATGACTGGCATAGACGCTCACCCTAAGGGCATTTCTGACCTCCTTTAGGGCACTTTCTGTTTCTCAAGGTTCACTTTTAGAGGCAATTTTTACGTCAGCAGGCTATTGTGATGCTCTGTAGTGTTCATTTTCAATTGTCTTGCGGAGTTAAGCTGGGATGTAAGAGAACAAAGACATTTATTTTTTTGTGTTTGCGTCTGTTTATTCTAAATGTTTTTGTTAATGCAGAATTTATTGACTATATGAGTTCTTATTCAATAGTGTTAAGACCTGATCTTGGTAATGTATTAGATGCTCGAGAAAAAAAAATTAATATTAACAGTAGAAAAAATAAAATTAAAAACCGTACCACAACAATCCATAAAGTATCTTGGATTCAGCATTTGGTAATGTTGTAATTCTAATCATTATATAATATTAATTATTGGATAAGCATTAATTATTAAAAATAACATAATGACTAAATTAATTATTTTTCTTTGTGGATCTAGAAGGTTATCGGTCAAGTTCAGTATTGAAATAACAAAATGAAACATTTTAACTTTAATATCATTTTCTGTAAAGTTTTAAAAATTTGAACACGGAAAATGAAAATATGTTCTTAATTACTATTAATAAATATAGTCATGGATTCAGTACTTGATAAGTTTGTACTGTTCCTTGTTCATGTTCATCGGTTGTGGAAAACCAGGCGGTTTTTCCAGACCCTGAAGTCGAGTTGAAATAATAGAAAATAAAATAAATCACGAACTCGGATCCGAAAGCTAGGCGTACAGTGACTTCTACAGAGATACCTCGCCTCCTTAATAAATATATATGTTCAAATGTTTTAAAATTAATAATTTAATTTATGACCTATGAATAATTTTTTTAAAAAAATTTCTATCTCTTATCTACTTCTCTATATGTTTTTTTTGTTTTGTTTTTTTTCAAATAGCATGCCGCTTCTTTAATGTCTTATTTTTGATAGTAATATTCCATTAAAATATCCATGATGGATAAACAATAAGCCATTTAAAAGTTAATATATGGTCATTGTTGTTTCCCACCATACGCAATCGAAGTCAAAGAACTGTTTATTTATTCCGTCCTCGTCTGCATTGACCCAATCCCCATCAAAGCGCCAACAGGAAGAACACGTCAATTACAAGATCCGTACTTCCTGGAGACGGACAAAACGGCGATCTCTTCACTCGGCGAAGGAGCTGTCGGTTTGGAGAAGGCCTGTGATGCTGAGTCAAAACAGATCTAGGATGTTGCGGGGCCACTAAACATTTACTCTTGGGTGGCCAAACTGTAATTGTTTATCACTGAGACAGTTCCCAGCTGTTCTCCCCAGCGCGGCCCTAGATTGCACTCGTAGCCCTTTGGGCTGTGCCTCTTGTCGAACCATTGGCGAAATAGGGATCCCTCGAAAAGAAGAGATGAAAAATTATGAAGTTATATCTGTATAAATAATTCATTGTCTTGAAATAATTTTTGTATATAATCCAATATTATATTAGCTGATACTTGTAAAAGAGATAAGAATCAACTGATAACACTTGTTCAATAACTGAAAACAAGAACATTTTTCTTTAAATACTTAAATAATACCCATATTTTGGGGTTTTAAATTATTAGGTGTGTTTTTCACGTGAATGAGATGATTTTTCTTCTACGAGAGTAAAAGTAATCGTATTTTAGTGAATGCAGTAATAAAACTTTTGCTGCTCACTGTATTTTGTACAGTTGTAAATTACGGATATAAAAATAAAAAAAATGAATACTTAAGGGAAAATTTATTAGGACTAATGTGTTGGGGTTAATTAATTACATGCCTTAATAGTCATCGAACCTCTGGCTCAACCGTTATTACCGATAGCGATATGGTGGCGAGGTAGCCATGAAATGGGTTCTCAGGTCACAAAAAGTACCCGATAATCAGGAACCCTAGCAGACCGGCTGTACTGGAGGCTTCGTAATCACCAACCATTGGTCCATATAATTAGTACCCATCTGCTTCCTGGCAGCACACACTTCTTACATTTCGATGAATTATTCTCTGTTAATACTTTGTTTGAATAAACAATAATAAATTAATTGATACAATGATTAATAATTCAACGAACTTTTTTCAAACCGTAAATATCTAATGTAATTTTCTGACCATACTTATATGTAAGCGTTTTATAATTAAATAGACCTACCAGTTCTTAGACTCAACTTTATTTGGAACGCTTAGGCCGAAGACTTTTTTTTTTCGACATGGATATGACTTTTGGCTGGGGTCTAGGTTTTATTCTGTAACTTGTTTTCAACCTCTAATTAATTAAACAATAACTTTTGGAGTAACTTCTTGGAGTACTCAACCACTATTCGTGGTCAGCCTTGTTACCAGTTCATCATACAATGTTCAGTTGCACCAGTTGTATGTCAAGAAGACGTCCTTGAATTTTTCCGGGGAAAGAGGTAAGATTGGTCAGAGGGGAGGGGTGGGAAGACGAAAATCCTTTAGAAAAAGAAAATTCTACCCACCCAACGATACGATTCATCATCGGACTCATCAGACTATAATGGCCGTTCCCTTGTGGACAGCTATGATGGTACCAATCTATATATCAATGGTGGGTATAAACCAAAGTCAAGCGATGCAACTTTCATGTTTTGTGATGGAAAGTTCTCTGAAGACCTTTGGGGAGAGGTGTGGGTAAAATGTGGGCACAATTAGATCGTGCCAGTGCTAAAAGAGCTAGTTATGCTTGCGATTTCTGTAAAAAAAATTACTACCATTTTGCATTGTTTTATCCTGCTTTAACTATTTTTGTTTACATTTATAAAGAGGGTCCATAATTTGCACCCCCAATATTTCTGGTGCTATTTTAAAAGTTTTATATAAACCGTCGTTTTTGAAATGAAATAATCTATGTTAATCATTGTTTTGCCTTCTCGCATTTGAGAAAGTTGTTACAGTCGTTAATGAAAGACAAAAATCTTGAATTTTTCAAATGGAAAAATTAACAAAAAAAAATTAACACTAACAAAAGAGGGTGCCCATATTTACACCATTTCATCTATAGTTTATTAATTTTTTTAAAAAAAATTTTTGTTACAAAAGTAATTTTTTAAATTAAAAATTGGGTTGTCAACAATGACAAAATTTATATGTTTAAAAAAATTATAAACGAAGTGTAGAATTCCAAAACCAAACAAGCCCATTTTTTAAACTAGATTAAGCTGGATTATGCAGACACCTAATTTTTGTATGGCCATTTTCAACGTGATTTAACTAATTTTGGATGAAAACTCTTCACCTAAATATCATATAATAGAAAAAATAAACGAAAAAAAAATCTGGAAATTGAAAAGGCTGGTTTAGGAATTCTTCGCCCAATATGTTTCATAAATCTGATTTTCCATGAAATATGATTTTAATTTTAACCCTTAAATTTTAAAGGAGATATTTAAAATAACTATTATTTTTACAAAACATTTACATTTTATAACTGATTCCTTCAAATGATATACGGAGATGCTTTCCTCGATCAGCCTAATCAACAGTATTAACATTAACAAGCGATTTGTCTTGAGTTTGTATTTAATATGATTGATGGGCTGGCGAACAGCCACAGATTACGGCGATTAAATTCCTTCCATTCAACTCACATCTCGCTCGGTCCACAATTACATCACTAATGGTGTATTACTATTTGATCTGTTGCGTAATGTCATTACGTAATGACGCTATTATTGTAATGGGTAAACAGGAAAAAATAATTTTTCAATAGGTTATAAATCTTCTGGTTCCATAGGTTTTTTATAAATTACTATTGGTTAAAACACTTTCCGTCATCAAACCGCGAAGACAAATAAAGGTATGCGGATATTAATTAACATAGTTTTTATTACTTGAAAACTATAAATAAAATATGAATTGACTTAGTTATTTTAAAAAGAAATAACACAATTATTTTTTAAAATTTGATTTACCCCCATGAACAAAATAATTTTAAACGAAATATTAAAGAGTTGATAACCATAAAAAAATTTAAAAATCTGAACATCTGTTATTCAAATTTAATACATTCAAACTAATACAATAAATTTATAATAAACAGCATAAACCAATAACCATTCATCCATTTATATTCACACAGAAATACGGAAATTCCAACTACCTGTTCCTGGGAAAACCTTTTGGAAATTCCCACCCCGTAACCTTTTTTTTTTCAGAAATTTCCTAGTTCAGTTGTATACTAGAAATGTTGTATGTAGTAGTAGATACCACTAGCATATCCACCAGTAACATTGTATGCAGTTTCCTACTCCTCCATATTTTGTAATTGTATGTAGTATATATTCTAACGCATGTTTTTATATATTTATGTATATTGTAGCTAACTTTATGTTTTGAAATAACCTGTGTAACTTATATATTTTATAATAACCTGTTTTTTTTTCACTGTAGGGCTTGATTATGGGAACAATATAGTCTTAAAAACCTCGCCTAAAATAGTTGTTTTTATTTATTGAATGAACCTCAAGAACCTTATTAAACATATATATATGTATATATTAATTTATTATCATCACTAATGATAATAGCTGTTGAGGGTGGATGATTATTAAAAATAAAAAACTCTTTCCCTTCGTTTTCTACAATAAGAATAACGAATATTTTTTATAAGGGTTTTAGTTTTATACTGTTAACAGTATTTATTTGTTCAGGTTTAAAATATTGATGGATAGTAACCAGATTTGCTTCATTTTGTCTGTGTCACCTGTGAATAGTATGTTGCAAAAATCATATTTTAGGGGAAACATAATTGAAAGTTTGGAATTTTTCCACAATGATTCAAATAGGAATAGAAAGTTACAAATAGATAAATACAAAACTGTTATATATGTAAATACAAAACTGTTATATATGTAAAAAAAAAAAAAAAAAAAAAAAAAAAAAAAAAAAAAAAAAAAAAAAAAAAAAAAAAAAAAAAAAAAAACAGTACTGTTTAAAGGTATTCTAAACGAAAACTTCGTTGAGTCATCAAGAGAAACAGAGTCTTTGGATTCCATAAAATTTTCGATCCTTGAACCTACATATAGTTATATCTGAGCGGTTTAATAAGCTTTTTACATATTTATGAGGAAGTTTTGTATGATACGGTGTCGCCAACATTTATTTAGTCAGGCCTAGTAACAAATATTCACTTGGCTGTTCCAAACACTCTGTTTGCAAATTGAATGTAAATTTTCTAGATTAATAAGAGACTCGCCGAGACAGAAGTAAGATACCTGTAACAAGGGTGGGAGATAAGGACTAACAGAATTGAATAACTTATCTTGATATTTCACGCTTCAATTAAAATGGTAATTTGTTTCGGATTGTGCCTATTTTTAGTTTCCCTGCTGATTATACACTTCCTGCACAGGAGGAGCTGAGGAACACTCCTTAGAGCTCCAAGAACTGAGAAAAAATATTTTTATTCAAATAGTAAACCGCGGTTAAAGGACAGTAAATGAAAAAGCTATGTGCATAGGAAACTTCTAATAAAAATATAATTAAATTATTTTACTTTGTTATGAATGAAACCATCTTTCTCTGGAAAAAGGCAGCGTACGGTCGAAGAGAAACACAGGATGGAAACAATAATTAATTGTGTGTTGACGTTTCGGTCTACATTATGGGGCTTCTTCAGGGTGGGATCTAATCCTATCTTTACACAGATGGATACCACTCGTCGGCTATTTTTTTACTTTTTTTGTTGCAATACTTTAAAAATATATCAAGTAAATATCGATAACTGTTGATTGTAGACATAAGAATACAAAATAACAACTTCTGTAAAGTCTAAATGGGTAGCATTGATCCATTAAGTTTTGCCAAAATGCAGGGAAAAATTGACCATACCTTGTTGTTACCATCATCCACAAGCGGAGAGACAAGTCTGGTCGGGTGATCCCTAGGATATGTGTCTAATGTAAATAAACATTTTTTAACTTTTAATTTAATCCTATTCTTTGCTCTTACTATTATTATTGTATTTTTACTATAAGGCTGAGTGTACCCAAAATCCCAATGTATCTAAGACCACGGTTGCTTCGCCGATTAATAATTACCAATTATAATAGTATTAAAACATTTTCCTTTTAACAAGCAATTTTAGGGCCGGCACACCTTTGATCATCGTACCGTATGCAGTGAGACATTCATTAAAACGTGTTTTAATATGCTAAGCTATGCATGAAAAATTAATGTGAGATTTAACATGTTAACGAATTCTTATTTACAGTAGCTTCCCACTATCGGGTCTCTTAATCAGCCGAGCTAATAATGTGTGGTAAAATTAGCACCTTTATGGTTAATTTAGGGGGAATTTTCGTCGTTTTGTAATTAACAGGATTTTGAAAACAGAAAAAACATAAATTGTATATATCAATTAGGAAATATTGTTATTTTAATTAAAATGATGTAATGTTCAATTTCAATTACCATGATATTTAACCCCTGTCTTATTTTATTATTCTCTAATATCGAGGAGGAGGGAAGATTAAAAAAATAATTTTATTGATAACTAATATAAATAATATTCATGTAATTTAATAATAAGATCTAGATATAATCAGATTTGGACAATATTTAATTAAAACTAATTATTTGACAACTAATTTCCTGGAATCAATTACCTAATTTAATCATAATTTAGTTAGTTGTGATTGATTCTATAAAAAAACTGTTATGATTAAATTATTATTAGTCATAATAATTTAATTTAAGTCATAACTAAATATTAGTTATGATTAAATTTTGACCTACTCTGGATATAAATAACATTTTTGGAATTCGTAGAAAGTAAAAATCTCAACTCAATTTTACACTCCTAATAATTCATTTCAACTCCTGAATTATTGTTTTTATTTTTTTGTTATATGTCTTGATTTAGTAACGAAACCAGGGATTCAATAAGTCCTTTAGTCTATACAATACTCGTTGTTAATTTTGAATAAAATATAAAACCTTTTGTTAATTAAAAAAACTGCTTTTATCCGATTAATAACAAATGTTTGGTTTGAAATCTACTAAAATTGCTAAGAAAATATACTCTGTTTTGGGATGCTTTCTCTGGGTTGTAGGTACAATTCTGGTTATTGGAAATTTCGTAATTTGAAGTCGAGACCATTTCGTGCCGGTCAAACAATATCTGTTTGGAAGGTCATTGGTTGTGATGGAGATTATTATGACTTATCTCTAAAAAAAAATAATAATAAAACAAAACAAATAAGTAAATATAATTTTTTAACTGTAGTGATTTTTTATTTTATTTTAATTATTATGATTCCGTTTTACATGCCTTTAAAAGTTTATTATCCTAATAAAATTACTAAGCGGATTATTTTTATTTTGAATATGAAGATATCTAGTCTTTTTCTTTAATTTTTTTTTTTTATTTTTATTAAATACTTTTATTTATTGAGTAATTATTACAGTCTGCCTCTATTGAGGGAAATAAGTAACAAAGACAGCTTTATGAATCGATTCACACAATATGTATCATAACAAAGAAATGAAAAAAAAAAACAACAAGATAAAGAACCTCAAATTAGACAATGAAATAATTTAATTTAAAAAATAATACATAAAGATAAAAAGATTAAGAAAAGAAAATTTTGAAAATACAATCATACTCTATATGCAATACACAATAAAAGGATCCAAAACTAAATTTGACCTTTTTCTTTTGGAGGGTAAAGTAATTTCCGAATTCGGATATCAGTGCTGCTGTCTCAGTTGCGTCACTGGTGTAAAACCCAGTGGAGGCTGTCTCAGAGCGTTGTAGTACAGTCATGAGGGTAGAAGCTGGTTATTGCTGTGTCAAATTTTATAATATATCTCGAGCCAACCACCTTTATTAACTTAACTGTGAGGAAATAAAATTATAACTATTTCACTTTATTTATTCATTTTTTTTTTCAATATTTCTTCATAGCATTACTGAAAATATTGTTTTATTAATAATCATTATTTTAATCATGTTTTTTAATTAGCAAGGAACACCCAACACTACAAAATATTGTCAAGTTTCTAGGCAACTTTTTAAGGAACTGGCTTTGATATCGGCTAACGTCAACGCATGCCGACAGTTCCACAAGTAAAATATTCAGCAGAAGAAGAAGAAGGAAAAAAAAATGAAGAAGAAACACTTAAAATTCCAGATGAGGCTGACCGGGTGAAAGTAGACGGCGATCCCCGCCAAAAATACCCCATTTAACGGAACCGGTTTTCTAAATGGGCCTTTGTACGGCATCCACCCTTTCTCTTATTGCCGATGGATTGGCCTTTTAATTTAGAAATTCACATTGGATTCCAATCAATTATTTTTTTATTTTTTTTTTAATTCGCCGAAGCTATAAACAAAATACTTTTCCCATCCATATCTCCGCTCAAGGTATAATCTTTTTATTTGAATTTGAGTGCATTCCAGTCCGTCGAAGCGATTCAGAACATTTAAAGTATTCTGGGTCAAGGAGAACGAAGAACTCTCGGACCCAGGTTCGGCTGCGGTAGAAAATTTATTCCCATTCGATTATCCGTGGGTCTATAAGAATAACTGTAGAGGCACTTCACACATGAAGTGGGTACCTAAGTTAAAAGTTCCTTTTAAATCCTACAATCCAGCAGTACAAACATACTTTCAATTCCGTCTGTATTTCAAAAGATTAAGATCTGCCTCATTTGAGGGTAATAAACAATATTGATGGCTATATGAATCCATTCACACAATATGTACAATGAGAAATAAAAGAACAGGAACTTCTAAACGTATATAATAAAACGTGATTACTCTTTGACGTGTTGTCTTGTGAGTGGTTCTCACCGCCTCAGAGTCTGGAGGAAGACACTCAGTTCTATCAGCGACGATAAATATCAAAGGCCCAATGCCGGCGACATATTGAATTCTCTACCAGCTTGAATCTGATTTAGTGCCGGGCCTTCAGCATGCAACTGCATTCGGCATTCGGCCAATCTCGTATATCAAACAATTTAAGAAAGATGCTTCTTCTTGTATATGGAGAAAAATGAATCATCTCGAAAAATCCCATCCTCCGATTCTTCTATAAAAGGTTATTGCTAAATCGAATTTCTGCAGTATTTGCTCTCCAAGTATTGAGTATAAACTAGGAAATTATTATCAGACTTAAAAGAAAGTTCAAATACGTCATATAACATCGTATGTAAGTTTTATTGATACGGTTAAGACTGGCCCTTGCACATGATCGAATATGGAAAGAATCTAAAGACATGTAAAGGTGTTTGTTATCAGTTCTTCAATTGTGATCAATTTTATTCTTATCCCCCGACTTTTTTTTAATCAAACAAATAGGATAAGAAGGTGTAGGATCCTGTTTTGCTTTTCGGCATTAAAAGTTCTTCTTCGCCGTTCCTGAAGTTTCATGTCAATTAAAGGTATCCCTTCTACATGATGAGTGTGGAAGAAACACTCTGCCAGCGAGATTATGGGCATTTTCAATAATGAACGAATAACAATACGATTAAATGAGTAGCAAAGGCTTTCTTTATTGAATATAGACAAAAAAATTTTTTAATTCATTCCAATTTCGTTTTCCAAAAATATTTCATTTGAATAGTAAATATCCCCAAAAAACATGAGATTTGATAAAAAAAACTATGACCATTATTAAAATTTAAGAAATTTCTACCTTTTTTTTTTGAACATGCCTCTTGGGAATTATCGAGAAATACCGTTCTATTTTTCAGATTTCCTGCCCTTTCTCGTCCAGAATACTGACATACCTTCACCATACAGCGCATTTCGTTCTTATCTGCTATTTTATGATACCCTATTTAACACTATTTTACCTTATTTTATATTAAATTGAAAAATAGGTAAAAATAATCAAAATTACTATTTAAATTTCACGGTAATTGTAAGAAGTTTTTGATTATAAAAAAAAAATTATTTTATCTGTGTGGTTTTCGTCCATTATTTAAGTATTAATGGTTCCCTAAATTTGATTTTTGTTTTGTTATTAAAAATGAAATTCGTCATTTGCATATAAAATGAAAAACGCAACGTTTGAACAAATTATATCCGGTTAGATGTTGTTAATTATATTTATTTATTTGATTACTGTTTTAGGTGCCGTGTACAACAACTTGGGCTAGAGGCACCATTACATAACATTTGGCATTAGACTTCTAGATTAGTCGATATAAGTTGTTTTCTTTGAGTTATAAGTTTAAAGTCATTATTACTTAAAGCACTTAAGTGAGAGTGTACTCAGAAATATATATTATACATATTCTTTTATTTTATTTATTTATTTATTTTTTACCAGGGATTACTTCATTAGAACATTATAGAACATGAAATTATTAGTGGAAAAACGTAAAACAAAAACTGAGAAAAACATGATTACTTTTGCTAACCAAAAATAACTTAGTTACTCTAGCTACTTAAAAGATAAATATGCACTTAAAGTAATTATTTTAAAATAATTTTTATTGCTTGTGAAATAAAATGAGCTAGAATTTAATAGATCTGTCTCTAATACACTAGTGTTCTTTTAAAAATAACAATAAAAAAAATTGTCCCCGATTCGCCAATTATTTGAAGTAAGTTACTCAGCAGAGGAACGAACCCTCAACCCCTAAGTGGTTTGGTGGCTGTAGGGCCGTTACCAATTTAGGCCCCTCCCCCAACCCCCACCGCCATAATCTTCAGGTGCAAATTGTACCTCTTGGTTTCTGCTTGAAATGCTCTTGTTTTTTCTAGAGGCTTCAGATTTAATAGGTGCTATATGAGTATAAATAATGGTATTTTTCGGAATTACCGAGTTTTTTTTTCAAGTTTATAGACTTAAAAACTACCAGTTTTGGTGATTTTTTTTTTTTTTTTTTTTAATGGATACGAAGAAACTCGTAAACAACCTTGAAAAGAGTTTAACATTCTTTTATTGAACATCTGGATAAAATATTATACGATATCAATTCATAACAAAGGAAGAAAAAAATTAAATAAAATTTTTTCAACGAAGTTCATGGTTTGGGAGAATCGGAAGATAAGAGAGTTGATTGAAATAAATTTATTGAAATTGGCAATAATTTTAAAAAGAAACAAACAAAATAAATATAGTATTCTAGAATTATACGAAATGAAAAACTCTCAGAAAAGTCTACTGTTGCCACAAGGATGTTCCGAATTTGAATTTTTTATGGCCTTTTTCCGAAATCCTGATTTCATTTAGGATCATTTGAAAATATATCTAAACTCGCTGGCTTATGCAAGTGGTTTAGATTAAATATGCTTTGGATTTTGAATTGGTGGAATTTTACGTTTATGGATAACAGAGGTTTTGAGGAGGATTGAGGTTTCTACAAGTATTTTAAATAAATTTAAGTCTGATGGCTTCATGATCATCAGCATTCAAACATTTCGAAACCGTCATGCAGACGAGTTTTGGGAGGTATATGTGAATTTAGAACATTTGTACAAGATATGTTGAAACTTTCAAAATCTTTGGACTATTTTCTTCTTTAGCTTCCAATTCACACTAGAATCTTGCCGAATCCAGGATGTATATTTCTATCCTTGACCTAAACAAGAACTTTAAGTATTGTAATTGTTAGGAGATGAATTGTTAATGACGAAGTGAAAAAAAAAAAAAAAATCGCAATATTAGTTCACTTCTATAATATAGGCTTCTAGAAAAACTTAGTAGTAGAGACAAATTTTAAAATTTATTGTTAATATGAGCTATCTATGATGGCTTAATGTCATTGGTTTTGACAAAAGATCTAAATCTAATTTTTTGTTAATAGTGTGTTAAATGTAAACACCGTATTTTAGGACAACCGCAATGGCATGTTTTGAATTTTTTCCACTATCATTCAAAAAGGAATACATTTGAGGTACGCATGGTGGTATAGAAGGATCAATACAATTAGGATTGATGAATTAATTGCTACTTCTATTGGGATTATTTTATTAGAAAACTAGTTTCGAATGATAAACATTCATCTTCAGTTATAAAACGTATAAAAAATTTCAACACATCAGTATTATGTTACATACACACAAGAGGTACAAGAGGTAACTGAAACACAAATGTATTTCTCACTGAATTTGTAAAAAGTGGATGGGGTAAGTAGTTTAATTTTTTTTTTATTTACTTTAGGATTTCTCTTATGAGTCATTGAATTTTTCCGTTCCTATGGGAAACAAATTTAAAATGGAGCTATTAGATATGTTTATAAACAAAAATCTGGATCGGTTTTGAACGATTTTGTTATTTCTAATAATTCACAAATATTTAATTTTAGGCTATTTTCTACTTAATGTAGTATTTTTACTCCCGAGTCTTTATTAAATTTGCGGGTTTTTTCCGTTTAGGTTGATAGCGAAATTGGAGTTTTGGGTCTCATTATAGTATGCTCTTATATGTTCTTTTACTCTTTGGTTTACCGACCGTCCAAAAAGGAATATTTATCTGTGTAACTGCCACATAATTTATCGCATTAGACACGCAAAATAAAATATATAAAGGGTATCCGGTAATACCCATAATCCAAAATTTACGAAATACACTTAACACACTATGAAATTAAATTAAATTACACACAGGAGCCAGATTTCTCACTTAAATTATTATCGTAACCACTTAACTTTATTGGTTAAGATTTATTCTGAACCTTTCATGATCAAAAATTTATTTAATGTTTATATATTCTATTACCAATTTTCCTTCGCCATCAGATTTTGCTTCGAACCCAAACAAAACTGTGATCACAACATACAAACTATTAGACAATTTGGATCCGTACTGGTGAAGACGCTATTATCAAACCATTACCATGGTGACCATCAGGTACAAGACCTTCAAGAAGGTATCCTGAATGGTGGTACTTGTTGAAAGCAGGTGACGTAAGCACAACAATGGTGCCACAACATTAATCGTGGGGTTTGGGGGGTGGGGGAGGTGACGTCACTCCCCACGCTGCCTCCAGTCGGCTCCGACTGTTCAACATGGCGGTCCGGGTCGCCCGTCTCTGAGCCTTCGTACGTCTTCGATCTTCGCACAATATCGATTCTCAAACTTGACTTCTGACATTTGATGGATTGCGTCATAGGTAATCAAGTTAATAACATTTTTAACATAAAATATGAACAGTTGAATTTTTTAATTTGTATATTTTGCAAATTTATCAAAGATGAAATCGGTGAAAATTTTATAAAATCATCCTTTAAAATAGTATTCGTCCATTGAATAATAAGGTGTAAAACATTACAAACTGACAAAAAAATTAATGATTAAACAATAAAAAAAAAAAATTATATGTATTTTCTCTCATATGATTTATTAATTACATTTTTCGAAAATCTATAAATACATGCATGCATTAAATATTAAATAACCGGTAAAAGAAATGTATCAACTAGATTTTTAAAACAATGGTCCAACAAATAAAACAACGATAAATATTAAAAATTTTAAATTATGACATGCCAATTATATAATAATAATCTTACAAATAAATGAGAAATAAAGAAGGTAAAAATTGATAATGTAAATCAACAAGTATATCATAAATAAATTTTAATTTAAAATAAGAAATTTTTTATTACATAAATTAATAAGTATTTCAGAATTATTTAAAAAAAAAAAAATGTTTTTTTCCATTTTTTTTTCTTTTAAATTAGAATCAACTATAATAAAAGTATACATTCAATTTTCAGTACTAAATTAAAAAACCGAAATTTTATTTTGCGTGCATGATAGTTGCGCTTCAAAGTTGGCGTTGCTGAACATATTTTTTATTTTGAGAATTTGACGACTAAAATTTGAGGGAAAGAATTTGTAGAATTTTAATTTATATAATATAATATAGAATCAAATATTATCAAAATAATTAAAGCATCATATATACAATAATCAGTTTTTGAACATAGTTATGATGAAATTGGGCGGTATATTGTTGATATATAGAAAAAATAAAATCAGATTTAAATTCTGCAAATATATATCAATAAAATGTAATAAAAAAAAAATTACACCATGATAAAAAAAACATAAATCTACTTGTAAAACGTGATTTTTTTTTTGAGTAATAGATACTCAAAAACTAAATTTCGTACATAACTAAAATGTTGCTTTATATTTTAGACTTGAAATTTTATTTTGGATTAATTTTCTTTTATTTATCACGAGTATACCAGAATAAGTAAACGATATATAAATCGATAATTAGATAAATCTGATTTTATGGAACATAGCCAGTCTGAAATTGACCCTGTTAGTGTATAAATAATAGGGCTTAAGCTGGTTGGCAGCACAAGGGCGATATAAAAAAGGGTTGAAGTACCATATGGCTCCGGTTTTTTAATCGCATTGGTTCATCCGACCGAATGGGAATTCCCAACAAAATTTCGCTGTAAATGGAATTATTTTTACAACGGATGTTATTTGAGTTGAAGTCAACAATTCTATAATTATTTTATTTTATTTTTTTTTTTTATGAGTAAAGAAAACTTGAAAAAAAAAAAAAAAATGTATAAACTATAGTTTGCGTATTTTATTTTTTATAGCGGATTAAATGGATTTTTTTTTTAGTATGGTTTGAGATTATATGATGAAGAAAAACTGCTCCGCATAAAATATATTTTTTCCCGAATGCAAGCCATAAAATAGTGTGTACATTATAAACCATACGTATTACTATTCAATAATCCGAAATAAATAAATCTAAAAAAAAAAAAAAAAAAACTAAATATGCCAGAAATTGAATATTCTCTAAATATTCAAGGTAGGGTAAACCAGACAGTTATTGACAGCTCAGATAATTATTGTCACATAAACTTTGAAATAAAAAAAAACAAGAGATTCATTGCCAAAAATAAAATCAGAAAATTCCTTTTGAACCTTACCTCTCAGGTTTGTTAAAATACTTTCAATTCTGTCCTTATTGTATAAGATATCCTTAGGGTGTCAGTAACTGATCTTGCATTAGTTATTGTCACTATATTTTAAAATACATTCCTGTAATAATGTTTAGTGTGAACTGTAAATATCAATTTTATAGACTGTTTTTTCTGTACTTTTAGTATAGATATTGCCCAATATTTCTTTAAAGTTGTCAATAACTGTCTGTTTTACTCTATAATAAATAATTACAAAATCCTAGTCAAATGTTTGTTTCTGTGACAACCTAACATTTTTATTTTAAAGTAAACTAATAATTTTCTATTTTAAACAAATAATTAAAATATGCAATCGGGTTTTAATATATAAAATCAGGAAAGGATTTTCCTAATAATTAGTACAAATAAACAGCAAAATGAGGTGTTATTTATTTATAAAAGACTTTTTTACTACTATTTGTCATATATCTTGACCAAAAATAATTTGGTTCCATCTTTGGAGTTTATTAAGTTCTTGAAACAATTATATTTCGAAAATATATTTAATATATTTAAAAAAAAAATTAAAAATACAGAGAGATATTCTTTATTAATACAAAACACATACTGCTGCCCAACTTTATTGGGTTGCTACATACACAGCATACCAATATGTCTAATTAATAATAATAATTAAAAATAAGAATTAGTTTATTAATTTGTACTAATGGCATTAGATTACTTAGTGAATTTCATTTGGGACCGTCAATATTACAAAAAATTATTGTTATGAATGATGCTTATTTGTAAATAAATTATATACAAAAATTTATTTATTCATAAAATATAAGTAAATTATAAATAATATATAGTAGGAATACAATTTTATAAATTATTCAATTATTATCTTAAATACTCTACTTTAAATTTGATGTTATAATATTTATATTAGATTGACCCATGAACCGCTTTTATTTATTTGTTATTTTTATTTCGTGGAAAACCAAAGCAACTCCTTTCTTAATCTTTATTAATATTTGATTAGATCTAAGCGTCATGATTTCATATTAATCGTCTTGATTTTGTTTAAAACTTATTAATTGCTCACCTACATAAATTATTACTTTAAGTTAAAATTTATAAAATGAAGTCGTACGGGTTTGGAGAAAGGATCAGAAGGGGTAGTTTATGACATTCAAAATATTAATTTGGTAAAAATCTGTTTCGTTAGATAAATCTAACAAGCTATTATATATTTGCTATAGTAAAATTTGGAGAGAAATTATTGAAAATAATAAATTCTGATTTTAAAAAATGTTTATTTTAATTATTTTTTTAATGTTGAAATCAATTAGGATAATTCAAATGTTCACATTATCCCTGGTTTGGAAGTAGCCGACCGAAATGGTTTGAAATATTGTGGCGAGATAATACTGACATTTACAAGACATTATCTTGTGCTGGACAACACAGCCTCATTACTCCTTCCACTCCGTGCTACGGGCCCGCATGTATTAGGCACTCAGGGAAGAAAGGATTAAATTTTCAAAAAAATAGTCATACTTATACGAAAATGCGTATCATTACGACAAAAACACATCTACTAATATAACAAAAAAAAAAAAAAAAAAAAACTTAGCAAATTTAGTAATAAATTAAAAAAATCTAAACATTCATATATTTTCAACTAGCATTAAGATGACTTCTGAAACATTTTATTTAGGTTAGAGGCACTGTTAACATACACTCTAATACAGATACAACTTTAATTAACCAAGACATCAATTAAACTCAAATATACAATTTTACAAAAAACGATATAGAATTATCAATAACTACAATATACAAAATACAAAGTTAATTAACAAAGGTATCAATTGAAGATAATCATAACGAGCTGATGATACAATGAAATTAATACCCGACTAATCTAAGAAATAATACAAACAGTAATAATAACAAATGGAGCCAGTAATAGTAACAGATAAACTAATAAATTAATACAATTTTCGTTTTTCTTTTCTAAACAAATAAAAAGAAAAAAAAGTTACAGTCGCCGCTGTAATTTTCTATTGACTATAAATGTATGAAAAAAAAATATTTTTTCTCAATTTAGGTGATTTTCTTGTCATAAATTAAATTCTTTCGTAATATTCTAGATATAATATTTTTTTTTTTAATATTTCTATTTTTACCCATTAAATACAAAGTTTTCATATTCCCCTCTTGTTGCTTCTTAGCATTTTAAGAAGCCATATATCATAAACCATAATTTTTTATATCGACATAATTTAGTTTTTTCGTGCGTGAGTATGCCTTATAACCTTATATTAACTTTAACATATAATTGCATTTATAAAATATCTGAAAACGCTTTGGAGCTCTCACGAGTGATATTTGTCTGTGCAGAGCTTTTATTTTTATAAAATACTAGCTGACCTGCCGAACTTCGTATCGCCTAACAGTAAATAAATGTGCTGATATAGATAACTCGGAAACCTTCGAAGGTACGTGTCTATTCCCTAAAGTTTCGCCAAAACTAGATGAACATTTAGGAAGGCATAAGAGACATGTAGAAAAACATTTATTTTTATAGATCTTAAAGCGTTTTGGAGCTTCCACGGGTGAGGTTTGCCTGTGCGGAAGGTTTGATATATTTTTTATAGGATGGAAATATTTCAATTTCCTTTCGTCCAATAGCTCCTTAATTTTTATAACTTTTAACGTTGTGTTGGGGTTCCTATTAATATCCTTCTCGTTATAAAATTTTGGAATAATCACAATAGTTTTTTTTTTTTTCTTATCTGTAGTTTTCCTTGTGATCGAAAACGAAGCAGTTAATAAGTGGTTCAGACAGAATGATTTTAATCTCATCTTATTAATAAAAATTTGTATTCAATATTACTTCTGATTCAAAATAAAATTATATTGATTTTTTAAAAAATGTTAAATATTCTTGATGGGTTTATTCTCCCTACATATGTTCAAATTAACGGTTGCTTACTTGTATTATGATTTGATAGTTCCGGTTTATACCTAAATAAAATTCAGGAAAGGAGAATTCTGTTTTTTTTTATTGTATTTATTTACAAATATGTAATTTATTTTACGGAGTAATCATAGATTAGATACCCTCAAATTGTTGTTCATTTGAGTGACCATTATGCAATTACGCAATATTACAGTAATTAAAAAAATTGATTACTAATGTCCGAAATTTCTCCGACTCTAATACGCAATCAAATTTATGAGTGCATTCATTATTACTCATTTTTTCCCCACCGAATTCGGCGGGCCAGAAAAGCAGCTGCTTAGCAAAGACAAAAAGTAGACCGAGTTTTGGATCAGATATGAAAATTACTATAGAATCAACGACGGGCCGACTTAATGAAGAAAATAAAGACAGGTTATGGGCCAGGCTTATTATACCATGTTCCCTCTCTGGGGAGGTGTTATCAGTCGGAAATTATGAGCTATGAGCTAGTAATACTGACTGTTAGTTCCCAGCCGGCTGTGAAGATATCTGGAATTAATACTGCCCCTAATCGCATCTTGTCTGTCAGTATTAAAACGGGGGAATTAAGTAAACACTTCTGTGTATTTGTATACTCAATTAGATGAGGATTCGAATATGTATTACTGTATGCATTAAAAAATGTATTTTATGATAATATATCCTGAATATATATGGTATAAAACATATATACAAATTTTAAAAAAAAATACACTTGAGGTCCGTATGATGGTGTAGAAGGATCAATTCAATTATGATTGATGAATTAATTGCAACTTTTATTGGGATTATTTTATTAGAATACTAGTTTCGAATGCTAAACATTCATCTTCAGTTCTAAAACATAAAAACATTTTCAACACATCTATGTTTTTAAGTTTCTAATCTAAGTTTTTAAAAATGTAAGACAAGAAATCAAACATCAGTACTCATATAGGAGATCTAAGAGGTAACTGAAATAGAAATGGATTTCTCACTGAAATCGTGAGAAGCGGAAGGGGGACAGGGGGGGGAGGGGCAGGCAGGTTAAATTTTTGTGATTTACTACTGGATTTCCCTTATGACTCATTGGATTTTTCCGTTCCTGTGGGAAAAAAAGTTTAAAATAGCTCTATTGGATATTTTTATCTGATCATTTAAACAAAATTCTGGATCGGTTTTAAACGATTTCATTATTTCTAATGATTCATCATATTTAATTTTAGGCTGTTTTCTACTTGATGTAGTATTTTTACTCCCGAGTCTTTCTTTAATTTGTGGTTATTTTCATGTAGATGGATAGCGAAATTGGAGTTTTTGGGTCTTATTTAAAAAAAAAAATTTTTTGGTAGAACGCAACATATACACTGACAGGTAAAAATTCCAACTAATTAATATTTTAATTTTCTCGGGTATTTGATTCCTCTTGAACTGTTTACGTCCCCATGTACCTTAATCAGGGCATATGTTGTAATTTAAGTTTTTTTTCAATTCCTTAATTTAATTTAAATTGTATTTCCTTGTCTTTATTATATTTCTAAATTATACATACGGCAGCTAGGCCGCCAATAATTGTTCCTTATAATTATTCTTAAGGGGCAATGGCCCCAGAATAAAATTTATTTTCATTTCATTTCAATTTATTTTCATTTCATTTCAATTTATTTTCATTTCATTTCATTTCATATAAAACGTATTAGGATTATTAAATATATTAATTAAATGATAACAAGCATTGATTACAAAAGATTACGAAGAAATGTTTAATTTACTTAATTTTAAATTTATAAGGTTTATATCCGACCCTTGGGTTCATTTCTTCTTGTATTCGGTTGGGTTTAGGTCTTGTATTGAATAAATTCTGAGAGATATGTCCTAATTCAAAACTGTAATATATATTATTAATTTAGAATTTCTTAACTTTATTTATTTTATTTTGTTAAATACATCTAACTTGTATGTAGTGATGTGGACCGGGAATATTCCCAGTGGGAGGGAACTTATAAAAAGGGAATATCCCAAAAATTGGGAATAAGTGAAACTTTTTAGATTTTGAATGTTTTAACACTTACTAACAATTAAAGAACCTTAAAAACAAAATTAACCAAGTAAACTCACAAATTTAAATCCAAGAACTATGTTCTATATTTAAGAACTATATATCTATATTTAAAACCAAGTAAATAATATTTAAAAAATATTATTACGTTTTATAGGTCCTAGTTACAGTAATATGGGTATACAATTTTAAACAAAAAAAATATTATAAAAAATAAGAATAAATTAAACATAATATATATTTAATACATAAAAATATGCTTCACTTTACAACGTTGCTGCTGAATTCCATTTTTCTATTCGACTTAATATTTAAATAGCCATTTGTCACTAGAGAAAGACAAGGAATAAAGATGCTAAGTACATAAGACTTAAGCAGTACTATATCAGGTATGATGGAGACTTATTGGTACTTAATCCTTACTTTATTTTAGCCTAAATCAACCTAAGCGTTTGAAAATAAGATGTATCTAAACCTTCTTATATATCAGTTTTTGCTATCTGCCATAAATTATCACTTATATTAAAAATCTGGCATTAAATACCCGATTCCGCTCATAACCTTATTGCATTATTTTACAGTTTTGAATATCAAAAAACATATTAAAAATAGAAAAAATAGTACATTTATCAGGGTATTTATATATTTCTTGATAAACAATTGAGAAAACCAAGGTTTCGTAAAAGGGAGTTTAATGAACCTTGTAAGAATATCCAAATATTTACTGCGTGTTACATTGCTCTAAAAAACATTTTTATATTCTGGTTTCTTTGTTTTCAATAAATTTTTTTTATAGTTAAATCCAACACATCCAAAAATTGTTTTAAAAATAAATATCGATCAATAACGGTCCACCATGTTATTTTTTTACTTCACGAAAAATACAAATCAAAATCAAAGATGATGTTTGTGGATTAATTAATTAAATTAATGATTAATTGTGGATTCCTCGTTTTCAGAGGGACCAGTCTACCTTTTAAAATAAAATAAATTTTAATAAATAAGATGTTTTATAAACATTTTTTTTTATTTAAACGAACATTGACCGATCCTTCACAAATCTAGAAATGCATAAGAAACATCTCACATTCAGAATGAAAGAGGTACAGCTCAAAACATCTTCATCAGTATTTTCTATATATGAAGCAAACTGCAGATATAGCTAGTTTTCATCGAAAATGCTGTGATAAATTCAGTAGAATTTTAAATATTTAAGTATTATTGTTTTTAATATGAGGTCTACCTAAAAAAATTTTCTAGATGTGTGAAATTAGCTAAATTTTTTTCATCGCTTTAATTTACTTTAATTTCTGTTTTGAATAAAAATAGCACAAATGTAACGGAGGAAGAATGTACGAATCGTGCTTTTTTCAGTTTTTTTTTCAGAAATCATTTATGTCCATTGGGTTTCGTATTTAGTTGAGAAATATAAAATGAAATGTATCACATCTTATCTCTCTGAAAAATACCTTCCTTGCGTATAATATACACAAATTCGTATGCCCTATATGTTATTGCCAACGTCTTGAAGCTATATGATACGTCTCTATTTCCTGCTGGTTCTCCTTAGAATTCAAAGCCATCACCCTCCCTCCATTAAAACAGAACAAACAGCATAACCACAACTCTAGAACGTCATCCATAAAATATAAGCTAGGGCTCACGAGGTCTCCTGGCTATTTGATTTAGAGAAAAAACCAGACAGGAATAATTGGTGGTCATCTTGTCTTATAGGAGACATTTTTCTTTTGGTTTTATTTACCTCCTGGACATCTTTACTTTGATAGATGTCTATATTCGTTCTTTTTGGTACGGCTTTTATATTTCTTCTTCTGCCAAAGTAATGGGCTCAGATGAAATATGTAACCGATTAAAATGTTATAAACATTTATTTTTCTCTTGCAAATCAATTCGGTATTGAATCGAACGTTGATTAATTTGGTAGAAAGAGGGTGGGATGTTTAAATAAAAATAATAAACTCAATTGATTCTAAACGTCAGGGGCTTGATTACTTTTAGCATTTTTTTTTTTAATAATTTATGTCATCGGTTGAGGAAAAAGTTTTATAAGTTTATTCAAATAGTTAAATAATCTGCCTTATGTGCAGTTCAATGGTTTCATGTATTTGGCCAAATGTAGTATGTTAGGAATTTATAAAAAAAACAAACAAGGTTTTAAAACATATCAAAATAATAACACACTTGCCATAGTAAAATAATAAAACAGCCAAAGATAGAATTTGGTCCGAAGATTTGTTAAAAACTTTTAATGAATTAAAAGAGTGAATTAAAAAAATTCGCTATTTATATTTGATAGCTTACAGTAGTTATTTTTGAGAACTAACTTCGTTCTGGCGCAATTGCAAGCAATAAGTTAAAGAGATAAAATTAGTTGTTTTTAGTTATGAAAATTAAAGATAATAAATTATATTATATTTGTTTAAAATTAAATTGAAACATTTATTAAGAACATTTTTTTTTTTTTATTTGTTCTCGCTACAATTAGTTATAGCTAAGATGAATACATTTTTTTTTTTTTTTTTTTAATACATTTTTATTTCCTTGTAACATTACACAATTTTATGCTGTGGTATGACTTCATTTAGGAGGAAGTTATTAAAATTATCTATGATATTAATGATGATGGAATTTGTAATTTCTAGAATTTCAGTTTCTTTCATAATCAATACCTGTTAATCTTGTCATTAAAAAATAACTAATTTGATTGTTTTTAAATAATAAAAATAAATAATGAAAATAAAAAATAAACTTTTTAGTAAAGCACTTAAACGAATAAATAAAGGAACAACTTCATCCTCAGCTCAGAATGCAAAAAGATTTTGGTTAAAAGAAATTTTATTAAAATAAATCTATCTATGTATCTTGAAACGAACTTTATAATGGATATGTAGTTATTATTCTTATATATTGTTTTTGCAGATTAATTTTTTTTTTATGTTATTGACGTTAACATTTTGTTAGATACATTGAATGACTATGAAAAAAATATATTTAAGTAATGTGAATATAATATATATATTTGTGTATATTGTATATAAGTGGGAAGATATTTTTGATAATGTCATAATGCAGCTTTATTTATGTTA
The DNA here is from genome assembly GCA_003667255.2 of Euschistus heros. Taxonomy (NCBI): domain Eukaryota; kingdom Metazoa; phylum Arthropoda; class Insecta; order Hemiptera; family Pentatomidae; genus Euschistus; species Euschistus heros. The sequence goes on along the minus strand of RCWM02000007.1, from coordinate 5,693,831 downwards.
CTATTCTGTGTTCTTAGAGCTTAAAAATGTGGTATAGCCATGATATGCCGCCCGTATTTTTGTTGGTGTTTTTGAATCATAAAAATACTTATTTTTGGGAGATATCATTGCTTTTCTTATCCTTATTATATAGAACTTAGTAATTTATTTTCATTCATTATTATCACCTCACACAATATAAAAAAAAATAAATGAAAATTTTAAGGATACATTATCTTTTTTACGGTTCCCTAACTTTGAGTTTTTACTTCATTTTTTGTAAAAAAAAAAAAATAAAAAATACTCAATTTATTTAAGAAATAATTGTTCTCTATTGACTGCATGAAGACATACTCCAGTATATTTTGTTAAATTATAATTTTTATGCTTTTAAAAAATCATGTTAATATCTGCCTTACAAAAGGAACAAATAATGTAGAGAACCTGAGTGTTTATTTTAATAATTATTATTGACAAAAGAAACCTAAATACTATAATATCATATAATTATAATTTAACATAACATATCTCAAGCCCTTCGGAGAAATCAGATCGGTAGATTATCTCTTTAGATGAATATTCATCGATAATTTTTTCATATCGATTTTATCAACTGCTGCTTTAGTGACGGTATTAGATAACATTAAAAAAAAAAAAAATTAAAAAAATGGGTCCCGAAGATTTGTGAGCGGTGCCCCGCGAGACCGGGTAATGATACGCTACGAGACACCTAGATTTATATACCAGTAGCCATTCACAAGTGTTAAAGAATTGGGGTGACTATATAATTGGTGTATAATTTTACCGATTAATTGGTCCGCCGATAGTTTGGAAACTGGAACCTCACATAGATCGGCTGTTATATCTTTTCGAAATATTCATGAGCGTTTAATTGTTACTAGAAGGATCCGTCTGTCGTGAGCCTCAACAGTACAAAACGGATACCTGATCCTTTATTATGAATATAAAATATAGACCGTTATTGTAGTTAAAATATGGATTTGTTTCTCATCAAATAATATTAATAAATAATTAGCCAGAATAAATTATCTTAATATATAATATATAATATAGTTATCTATAAAATCTGGGGTGATAAGGCATAAGGGAGAACACTTAGCAGTACCTTCTCCTGGTATGAGCAATAATAGAACGAAATAAATAAAATTTATAAAATCACTTAATAAGTGGGTTAAAAATTCATAAAATTATATGGAAACATTTTTAGTGTATTTTCGATTTTAATTTCCTTTTATATTTAGTATATATCGCGCATGTATTACTAATAAAACTATATTCATTATATATCTTTATGTTTAAGTTTAAGTTTAAGCCTTCTATGAAACTTTAAAAAATCTATCGAACTAACTTAATCACTCTTGAAACATCTTACTTGGGGTATTAAAATATAATTCAGGTATACTTTCAATATTTTTCATAGACTGAGAATTTTATATTTTTGTAATGCAGGTTTTTAAGTTGTGTCTTTTTAGAAATATGGGATGACGTATATAAATTCTAGGTGTTTATGAGCTTCTTATAAAATTTGTTTGACCCATTTATTTTATTTGAATTCTTGAATTGAAGAAATTCAAAGTAACATAAAAAGTAATGTATGTATATTGTATATATACATATGTGTGTGTGTAAGGCGGGGTATAGTGGGTTGTATAAGACCCAAAAAAATACAAAAATTTGTACATAAAATATCTAATTCTCAAAAAATAGGAGGATAAATTACAAAAATGTAAGAAAAAAGTTATTATTATATAACTTATTATTAACATATATACCGTTTTAAACATTTTTTTTTTTTTTTTTTTTTTTTTATGGATTGATGGTTCTGCATTCATTTATAGATATTAAATAACACTGAATAATTTACTTTAAATCATGTTAAAAAATATAACTCTCATGAAGTTTTTATATAAGTTACCAAATTTTATAATCATCAACTTTATGTTCCTACAAACCATAAAAAATTTAAGTTTTTACATTTTTTATTTTTTGATTAAATATATCTTATATATATATTTTTAGTTACACTTATTCAGGAAAGTTCTGGTACGAATAGCTGCATTAGTTAAACTCTTCTCAACTTGCATTGTATTGTATAAAAATAATTTTCTCCATTTTATTCTCCAGTAACTAAAACACAAATAAAAATTATTACAATTGTATAGTTTTATAAAATAATTTATTTATTGAAATTTAAGGCAGTATAAAATATAATAAATGTGAGGGATCATAAATTTAATGGCATGCTATAAATCTACTTTAAGACGACTCGAAATGTTAGAGTTAGAGTGGGTATGGGGTTTTTCAGAATAGGTGTCTTGTTTAGGTTAAATCTGTAACTTATGGAACATTAAGATCTTTATGGATAAATTTATTTGTGAAATAATTAGGTGCACCCTGTATTTTCCGAATTATTCCTAATATTTTCTAGTTTTTTTCTTTTTTGTTTTCGTTATACTGTAAATCTGTATTTACTTGTATTTATCTTGCTTTATGTTTAAATTCTCTGAGCAATATGTTATTTTTATTTTTGTTATGTAATGTTATTCATAAGGGACTTTGCCTATTTACTGGCATATAAAATGTTTTTGCAATTAATTTAAAGTCCAGAACAATTGCCTAATATCTGTTGAAATACTCGGAAACGATGAGCAATTTATTGTACTTTAATTCTTTTAAGCGATTTTATAAATTAAAATTTAATTAATGTACGTAAGGTTTTAAATATGTATTTATAATATTTTTCTAAAAGATATTATGTCAGACTGTTTTTTTTTATCACTTACAGTTTAGAAGCATTTAAACTAATTTTAAAGTATATTTCATATTAATTAAATACAAGAAGCGTAAGAAATATTTTTTTCTTACACATACATGACATTTAAAATAAATAAATTAAATATACGTCAAAAATATAATTAAAAGCCCCAGAACTGGCGTCAAATGCAGAGTTTCACCGCTCTTGATACAAATTGGTGGCGGCCTTAAGTTGCTACATTAGCTCACTTTAACAGATCCTTTACGATTATTTACATCCAGGCTCAGCGCATTAGTTTCAGAGTTTCTCAGAGCCTTACACTAATTTTAGATAATACTTCATACCTGAAGCCGTGAAGGTATGTCGGGTCATGCGGTCTAACAGATCAATCTTAAATAACCTTCACCCCAATAATCTTTGCCGATTTCACGATGTAATCGGCAATCCAATTATTACTAAATATTAAAAAAAACAAAGTAATTAAATATCGGCCGTTATAATTACAATAATTAATATGTGAAAAAAGTTATGCTACAAATTAAAAATAATAGCTATTTTCGATCACAAAGTTATAAACTTATTAATCCATCAAGAAAACACGCATTAAATCAAAAATGTTGGGTTGTTATCAAATAAGTACAAAACACCTTCATTAATTAAAAACCATATTCGCTAATTTTTTGCATTGCATATTTATCTACACACGTCTTCAATTAATAATAAAAAAAGAACTACACACAATACAAAATTGTTTCTGTAATCAATTGAAACGCTCTATTGTTATAATTATTTAGATATAAACTTAACAATGTATCACAACAAATAATAAAAAAAATAATAATTTTTCAATATTACAAAAAAAAAAAAAAAGTTTTTATGTTTATATGATTAATTTGTATAGTGATAAATATGTCTAGTTTATATAATGGTACATTATCTCCAGTACATTGACTATTTCGCTCATTAACTGAATGTACTTTTATTTACAATTTATGTAAATATTTAAATATATATAAAGAAAATGTTTAATAATCATCTACCATGTTAAATTAATGCTAATATTTATACTGTTTCTGGATTGTTATGGATTTCTTTTTATTGTACAATTATTAAGAAAAATTATAATTTGATTTAAAAATGAAATTAATATATACAATTAAAGGGGTATCCTAGTACTCTGTAGTTGCTCTCCCAAGAGGATGTTATGATTTTGAACATTACAAATATTTGTTTTTTGAATTTATTAATGTATTCAACTAAGGACTACTTTATATTATGTATGTTCATTTTTATGTAATTTTTACTTTTTCTTCTTTTACTGTGTAGTTTTTTGTTTTTTTCCTACTGTAAATAACTTCAAATATGTAAAAACTCTAAAAAACAAAGGAAAATGTAAAGGTTATATAACATAAATAAGGGATGGTCACCTTTCACATATAAATATATGTATGCAATAGCCTTTTTGCAACATTTGTTACAAAAAGTTTTAATAAATGTTTTTATGTATTTTTACTTTGCATTAATCTGAGAACACATAATTTTGTTGAGACTTTGTGCTTCATTTTCACATACACAATTATGATTCTTGACAAAATAAACATTTTTTATATCTTAAAAAATTAGAAATAGATATTTTACGGAGGGACTCAAAGAATGAATAAAGCCTAAAAATAAGGGAACTACAGAAAAATATCTATGAATCATTTAATAATATTCGGAGAAAAAAAACATAATGTATGAAACAATTAAATCTTATTAAATCCTAATTGAACGGATATTTGCATAAACGTTATGTAAATATTTTAATATCAATAAATATATTTAAAACAAAAATTATAAATGTTTAATTCTGAGTTTATGAACAAACATGAAAAAAAAAAAAAAAAAAAAAAAAAAAAATTCAATTCGAAATACAACAAAAAACAATTTACTATCGAGAAAACTTAAATTTTGGTAGATAGTACCTACCATATTTGAATCGGTCTCTGGAAAAAGGGAAAAGAATGGACTGATTTTTTTCAAAAAATGAATTAGCATTGAAAAAATTGGTTTGAAGGTAAAATCCCACCTTCTTATGCAGAAAAAACTTTGATTAATAAATTTCTATTGACTTTTCTTTTCTGCATATAAAGGTGGGTTTACCTTCAGATAAATGTTTTTTTCAGTACTAACTCATTCTACGAAAAGATTGGACAGAAGCTATTTTTGAGACCGATTCATTTAATATAATACGTTTGACTAAAAATTAACTACATTAGATATATATTAGAGAGTCAATATTTTTATTTTCAGGTGTATATTATAAATTATTTTCTTGTTTATATTATAAATCATATATTATTATAAAGATTTTATGATATGCATAACATCTGTAATACTTAGTTAATGATACTCTATCTGTCCCTTATTATCTTCACCTAGCGTGGAAATCAATTTCATTCATCCGTTTTCCTCTCTCTCTCTTAATCGGCGATGTCTTCAGCGACCGTGATGAACAGCAGTCATTACAAAGGGTTCAGATTTTCTGCTCTGGATCCGCCCCTTTCCACTCGGATGATGTCAATTTATATTCACAATAGGCGCTGCAATAAGGAAAACAATTAGCTAGAGCAAAGAATTACCAAAATATTAAGTAATTAACTTTGAGGGATATAATTATTTAATATGGTACAATTATGATTTAATTACACGTCAGCTGTATGATTAATGGCACTGTCCGATTTTCAAAACAACAGTCTAATGTGAGGCTTTATTTAAATAAACAACCGTTGTATGCGTTTTTAACATTAATACTTGTATTTATACCATGTTGGATCCTTAGCACATATTGAAGACATGGAAGGATTAAGTAGCCTTGATTTTAGAAAATTGGTTGTTTTATTGTATATACACTTCATGGAGTGTCCTCTGTAAAGGAGAGATATGGATAAATATGGTGTAGCTCGTCAGTTCTGTGAATCCATGAGCTATAGTGAACACTACATATGTAGTACCACAAAATTCATTAACAAAATTGAATTATATATTTTAATTTTTATTCATCAATTTTTTTTTTAGTTCATATTGATATAATTTAGATGGAACAATTACATTAAAATTTCTTGTCCCTATAGTTCAAAAATATAGTATGGTAATGTTAACATTTCTGTTACTGTTACAGTGCAGACAGTATAAATTATAATAAGGGCAATCATAACCATCTGCAGTTTTTTTGCAATTAAAACGAATATTGGTTTGATGTGCTTATCACCTTATTATCATTAATATCCCAAAATTCTTGGCTTATTCTGTGATTTCTAAGTATAGAAGTTACTTTAAATTTGTAACACCAACAAAGGATCACTTCAGGGGACAGTTGAGGGGTGGTCTTCGAAAACAGAACATGTCTACTCTCGCTCGAAATGTATTTATTTTTCTGAGAAAACCTTTGCGAGCTGTATTCACTATTATAAGTATACTTTATTTTCGTTAGTACACGTCTATCAAACATTTAGATAATATGATTGTTTTGAATTTAACAGTAGGGGGAGGACTGGTGTGGGGTTTTTGAAACTTTTCTAAAGTGGACATTTTCAGTTTTGAATGATAACTCCTCAAGATTGGTATAAAAGAATTTGGAGCAGTTTTAAAAATGCTCATTTCATATTTTCAATTTTATTTCTCCATTACATAAGCTAGTAAATACTTCTTTCGCATGTATTTGAATAATTACTAAACATATATATTTTTTATTGTATTTACGACCATTTGTCAATTAAATATTTTGATTTTTACATAACAGAATTCATGTTTATTTATACTTTTTTTTTTTTCTTTGCAGGTGAGTTATTGAGAATTAATGAAAACTCTATGAAATATGTTAAGCTAATACGTAAGTGTATCATTACTAAGTTGATGATGATAAATGTAAAAACTATTTTGAGAATTAAATAGAACTGTTAAAAATATGAAAGAATCAATAAAGCCTGATTGTTATTATTTTTAAAGATAAAACGTTTGTCATCTATGCTTTTGTTGCGAATATACAGCAACATAAAAAAAAAAGAAAGAAATATATAATTTTCATTATATTAAATATCACCGTTTAATAAAGAAATATACTTATATATTATGTTATCAAATGAATGAAATATAATAGCTAAAACAAAATAAGCTAAAATAAAATACATAGCTTTAGATAGGAACTAATTAAGTGTGAATGTACATATAATTTAAAAAAAACAATAGGTCATGGATAAATATATTTATAATCTACTGTTTCTCCAATTTAAAGTTTAGAATTAAAATAATAAAATTACTTAAAATAAAATCAAGTTACAATAAAAAACTATAGACACCAATCGAAAGACATCCATGCCTAAAGTTGTAGCAGTCTCGGGACTAGCGGATAGAAATTCAACAAATATTGATGATAACTATGTAAAATTTTTAAAATAAATATATAAAAATAAAAGATAGATACATAAAAAGTCTATGATTCAAAATTCAAGATTGGAAATCATTAACGATCTATTTTAAAATCAAGTCATCATATATGAATCGGAGAGTGTTTAGTCGAAATGCTAGAGTAGTTTCCAGGAGTAACTGCCATTTAAATCAATTCCCACTCAGAAAACATGAAATATACATGTTTAGTAAGGTTCTTGAGGTTCAGTTAATAAATAAAAACAACTATTTTCGCAACTTTTCGAGACTATATTGTTCTCATATCATGTCCTACAGTGAAAAAACAGGTTATATTAAAATTATATAAGTTATACAAGTTATTTCAAAACATAAAGTTAGCTACAATATAAATATATAACAACATGTATTAGAATAATAAAAATATATATAATTACAAAATATGGAGGAGTATGAAACTATTTACAATGTTACTGGTGGATATGCTATTAGTATTTCCAGGTACAGTTAGAAGGGATTTCCGAATTCCTGTGTAGTGCATAAATGGATAAATGATTTAAATGATGTATATTATTAGTCTGAATGTAAATTGGAATAACAAGTGTTGAGATTTAGGAAGTCTGATTTTTTTGTTTATAGAGCGATTTTTTAAATTTTTCTATGGTTATCATTTCTTTTATATTTCGTTTAAATCATTCCCTTCGTTATGAATAATTTTAGGGGAACCAAATTTAATTTAAGCCTATAATCTGTGGTGAGAGGTGTTTGGTCTGGTTTATTCGACGCAACAGAACATTTGTTGTCACAAAGACTACCATGATTCTTTGAGGATGAAAGACATTAGTATTGTTTTTAAAATGTGATAGTACACCGTATTATTTCTTGATACCATATAACTAAGTTATTATAGTTTTTGAACTATCAATGACTTGATGAATTTTTAGTTAATCTTCCCTCTAATTATTATCCCGCAACCCAGGACCTAAACCGGTTTCAGTGCGCCCCTGATGATGGAAGATCAGCTGCGTTTTCAGCATTCGCTCAATTACTGGCCCGCGCGTCCCAACTCTGGCTTGGTATTCCACTCAAATATCCGAGGGCTAGCTATCTCATCCTGGGATCGCGGTCTATCTCTCATTAATAACTGAACAGCTAGCCTAATCTCCATTTAATAGGCAGCCATCTATTAAATATTAATGGAATATGGTAGGAAAAGAACGCGAGTCTATAGTGGCATTAGTTCCTTGTATTAATGAGTTAATGTATTAATTAATTATTGAAAGACACTATGTTTCAGATCAAAGTGTAAATATAAATAGGAGTGTTTAAATAAATATAATATAATTGTCAATATAATATTTTAATGCCGACATTTCGTCTATAACTATTTTGTTTTGTAATAATTATATTTCATTTTTCTTTTTGTCTACTGGTATTGTATTCAGTGATATCTTGAAATTCTATTTTTGCTTACACTACATAACCATTAGCCATTCTATTATTTTTATATCTCACATATTTATTTTATTATTGCATAAATATCTATGTATATTTATTCCTCTAATCTTAACGTAATAATCATTATACTTTTGTAATTAATTTTCATAAAACAGTATTATATAAATGCTTATATTTATTAGCTTGTATTTTATGTTTTATTTAATTTCCGTTAACTGTTTCATTTCAATAAATTTTCATATATTTTTTTTCTGTTCTGACAAATGACAAATTATAGTCAATTAAAAAAAGAACTATTGCACAATTATATAAACTTTTTTTTAAATATATATTTTCTCATTTATTTTCATCTCGTGTATCTAATGATTTTATTCCTTAACAGATATAAATCTGAAATATTCTTAAATAAAATAATATCTAATAAAATATTCTATATTATGATATATTAAAAATTATTTCAAAGAAGGCTATAACAATCAATTTTTAAAAATAACTAAAAATTTCCCAGTTTCCTATATAATAAACATTTCTTATTCTTAAATATATTTTTCTTTCATCTAAATGTAACAAAATCAAACATTTTTTTTTATATTCTAACATGAGGTTCAAAATACAATTTTCGATACATATATACAATGAAATGCATATAGAAAAAATAAAATGTATAAAAACGCAACACCATGCTAATAAACATAACCACGACTCTAATCACGTTTTACTAAAGCAAACTATATTTTTGTAAAATTTTATAATGCCTTATTTCCATGGTTTAAGGTATATGAGAATGATTAAAAAATTAGTGAGGTAATTGGAATTGCTTTGGCATGAATATATATGTCATATTTAAGTTTAGATAGTTTAGTAAAGTTATGGTATTTTTTTTTACTATTTGTATAGATATTTTAATTTCTAATATAAGTTGAAATAGTATTGATGGGTCTTATTAGCTCACGTTTTATTATTAATATATATATATAAATATTATATATATTATTAATATAATGTCTTATTATATTATATATATTATTAACTTATTTTTGGGAATTAAATTAATTTTTTTTTTTTTATGGGAGCATTTTATAATACACTGCCTTTCGGCAGCTTTATAATTTTATACTAAAATGTTTTTAAAGAGGAATTTGTTTAATTTATAAGTTCATCTTATCAAACGCTTCTCTTTATTATTCTGAAATGAAATGTTTGTTTAAATTAAGATTTTGTTTGATGGTAATACGTCTTCTCTTTTTCATTGAAAGGACTTTTCTTGGCTATTCGAACTTTCCTTCAACCAAACTCCTCCATCAGAAGGTTCCTCCATTCCTGTCTGTCCATCGCTTCTTCTTCCGTTAGTCCCCGACCAGCCATACTTTCAGCTACATCTCTCCAACTCATGCGAGGCGTGCTTCTCCTCATCCCCTCTGCTTCCCATTCATAAGCATCCCTTAGATCATTCCAGAATTTATCTTTTATATTTGAGTTTTGATCATTATTTGGTGCGTACACTCCAATGACAGCTACCTCCCTCGTATAAAGGGTTATGTCCATTGTCATCATTCGGTCACTTATCTCCCATCCTTTAATATTTTTTTTTTTTAGGTTGGTCTTGACAAAGATTGAAATCCCTGATTTTGCGTAATACGTTTTCTTTTAGTTAAAATGAAAGCAATCCTTAAATTTTTTATTTTTTTTTATATCCATTTATTAAAACTTACAACTGTATAAAATATATACATCAAGTAAATGTGTTCATAGGGATAACTATAACACATCAAAACTTGAAAAGAGCTAATCATCAGTAGCACTTCAATAAAAATTCTACATAAGAAAGTCTTTAGGCCATTTTATTTTTAGACGCCTCGGAGGATTATCGGGAATGGAGTGGAAAGCAAGTTGAGAAACTAGTGGATTTGAGTGTTTATGGAGCTTACTATGAAAAGATAGGTTATCTGGTTTGGGCTAAATCAGAAACATGTGGAACATTAAGATCTTAATGTATAAGTTTATTGGTGACAAAGTAAGGAGCATTGAGGATTATTGTAAGGATTGAATGCGGGATGAATTGGATGGTTTTGTGGAGCTCTAAGGCTCAACTCCGTACGCCCGAATAGGTCTAACAGTCATGTATCTTTAAAAAAATAAAGTTAAATGTCTTTATTTTACTTTTCCTTTATTTTCTAAATGTACCTTTTCACTTGACTTCTACAACCTAATATATATGTATGTATGTATATTACTAACAATAGTTAGGTCAAGCTCTATTGCATTTGAACTATCAATACTTATCTAGTATCTTGTGTTCCAGTTCTTTATTATTATATTTAACATATTTCGAAATAAATATGAATTATATATTATAAACTAAAGAAGGGAGAGAAGATTATAAGAACGATAGAGGAGAAGGTTACTTAGGCAGAACTAGCTCAAGGGGAATGAGCCAACCGGTCCCGCAGGAAGTTTATGATCTCTGCTCTCGACTGCCGCTGGGATTTAGGGAGTGCTTGCTCCGGCCGCTTGTTCCAGAGCACGGAGTGCTTTCTGCTTTAGTGTTGGCAAGGAAATAACTGTTCGTGGTATCTTGTTGTTGTCAATAAGACGCGAAATGACGGTCATTCATCATTTATATGTAATTTTGTTTCAATAACGGCTGATTATAGCGTACTATCTTTACTTGACTAATGCTAGGCTAACAGTATGTATTCCAATATATTCATTTTTCGATAAATATGCAAATTTAAAAAAAAAAATCAATAAATTTAAATTAAATCATTTTGTATATACTATAATATAAAATATTTTATTTTTATAAGTTTTGGATTTATCACTGTTATGGATAGTCCGCCATCTTTAAACCGTTAAATATTTTAAAATAGTATCCTGGAGGACAATGGCGGAAGTTATCCTTCGGATAACTTAAAAAACAGTTAAGAACATATTATCCTTAAGGAAGAAAAAGCTAATTCTAATTGTGGAAGGAAAGAGTGGCCAAGGATGTCCTCCGGCCTCAAAAAATCGTCAGATCCTGGCAGATCTGTAAAACAGTGTTTGATATGCGAGTGGAAAATATATGAGAAAATATATATTAAAAAAAAAGTTTGGATAATTGTGCAATACTTCTTTTTTAATTGACTATAATTTGTCATTTTATTTTACATCTTTTATAGTTAGATTATTTATTTATTTTTGTTATACATATTGTATGAATGGACTCTTTACTATCTCTATAAAATCAGTTTCTAATGTGTGAGAGTATATTGATAAATCATGTATATACTCAAATTATAAAAGTCTTATTTACATAACTGTAATTAGACCTATTTGGACTTACGGAGTACTTTGGGGCTCCAAAACCTTTCAAAAAATCACTAATGCTTCTTATTATGTCAAAAACAAACTTATCCATAAAGATCTTAATATTCCATATGTTGCTGATTTAGCTCAATCTAGATACCCATCCCTTCATTGTAAACTCCATAACCATTCAAATCCACTCATATCTCAAATTCTATCCCATTTTATTCCCGAAAACCATTCGAGATCTGAAAATTAGATGGCCTCGAAACCTTTTCATATAGAACTTTTCTTGTGCTGCTATTGTGTTGTTACTTTAGAAGCATTTGATATATTATTACGAGGATCATCATTTCTCTCACTAGATGTAATTTTATTTTATTTTGTATATGGATGTAAATTTTAAGTAATTATTAAAAAAAAAAATTTTTAATTTTTTTTGTTTTTATGCTTATCATTGTTATGTGATAGATAACATATATCCAATCAACACATGTAAAAGATATTTTAAAAAATGAGAAAACATTTATTTAAAATTTTTCGATAGATTGTGTCTTATTTTTTATTTGATACCTTGCATAGTTAGGTTATTTAGTTATATTTATTATATAATAAAACTAGACACTTTTATCATCTCTGGATTGAGCAATAACTAAAATTAAAATCTTGCTTATTTAAGGAATATCCTTCGAGAAAACATATGTAATAAATATAAATCAATATATTCTAAATTAACTTAAACTTAGTTTTAGCACATTTTTTTTAAAGTTAAGAAATGAAAAATAATAAATAATATATTTTATCAGCATAGATTATTTCTTGTTTATTAACAACACATTATCTCGATTCAATTAGATGGTAAAGAATCCATTCATAATATATCTCTAATAATCTAACCATACCAAATATGAAATAAGTTTTAAAAAACAAATTAAAAAATATTAGAAACAATCATACTATATATACAATACAATATATATTAACACTAAGCCTTGAAAACCCCTAACCAAGCCTGCTTGATTAATGCATCAATTGCTTTTTTTGATAAATAATTTCAATCATTTAATTTATATTTTTCAACAATATTGCCTCTTTTATTAAATGGTAAAAAATAAAAGCACAAAACAAAAAAAAAAATCGTTTACAGTCGCTTTAATATAACAAACATAATCCCAAATTCCCCAAAGCTAAGTTTATTTCTGATTAAGCGAAATCGAATCAGGACCAACCGATCCTTGGGAGAGAACCATTATATTTTTTTCCTTAAAAATCTCGGCCAATCACGTTTAGCCCCAGCGTGTGGGCCAGAATCAGCCCAACGTGACTCGAATGTCGACTCGCCCCTCAAGCCGCTGGAATTTTAATGCCCTTTCAGTTTAAATCAAAAATACATTTCGTATTTACAATATATCTCTGCCCAGTTTTGGATTCTCTTTCGCTTTCAAAAGGTTTTGAAGAAACATTTAAAGATTTGAAGGAGCTTAATTCATAAGCTATTTTTAATTTAAATTAATAAAACTCAGTTTTATCAGATAAATATAATATATATCCCTAATAATTCTAATTGCAATAGTATCTTATTTTATTTTTTTATTGTGAATATTATTATTAAGGTACAGTCCTAATTACTCAATATAATTCAAATCTTTGCTGTAGTTTTTATATTTTCATTACTGATACGTTAAAATATACTTATTTCAATGTAACTTTATTTGCGAATAATTTTACGCGGATTAATTATTTTTTTATTACATAGAATTATATACGCTCTCTAATTATATGGATGTTTGTACTATGTATGTAATCATATAATTTAATCACAAAGTCTGTCAGACATAAAATATTAGCGTTAATTATAAACTCCCCGTCAAAAGTATTCACCCCAAAAACATTCAAAAACACCCATAATTCTCGAGATTTTCCTGGTTTTTACCTTAATCCATACTTGGTAAATATTCATATTAATATAATTTATTAAACGTAAGACATTAAAAAACGATGGAATTTTAGATTATTTTTTTTTTTCAAATTTCCTTTAGTCCATGTTTATCATCCGTTTCTTTATTTGCAAGTATGTCAATTTAAATAAAAATTAAAAATTTAGAAGTTAAAATTGTAAAAAAACAAATTTTAAAAAGTAAGTTTTCTTATTTTTTTGTTTATTGGAAGAAATATTGTAATTTATTTTAGTAAAAATTGTTCATGTATAGTTTAGAAATATTTATTATAGACTTCAGCACCTTTCTTTCTTATTAATAAACAGAGGTTTTCGTAAAATTAAAAATAATTCAAAGTGTTGCGATACTTTTGACAGGGAGTTTGATTATGATAATGTTTTAGTTTTTTTTTTTTGTAATGATAATTTTGATCTTCCATCATTTCTTTTTCATTATCATGTTTTTGTCTTCTTTTTTTTCTGCAATTTTGTTTATAATATATTGTCTATTTATGTTTTCTTTTTCTTTATAGTTTTTTTCTCTGTTTGTTCTCATATATATTTGTATTCACTTTTATCTATGTTGGTTTATTCTAAAAGCTCTCGGCCAGTTACGATTTTAATTTGTGTTATGTTGTTCTTAAGGGACTTTGTCCTAGAATAAAATATTTTAATACTTAGACTAAATGTAACCCATTTTTAAATTGGGATAGATCTTTTCGTTACCTACATTTCCTACACTTTGTACATAAACAGTTTAAATGTATTGTATTAAGCAAAGCAAGATTAGTTGTAAAAGTTTTGTTGGATGTCGAGAATTTATAGGGAAGGTCATATTTCTATTTCCGATGTTTGCGATACTCGGTTATGTTTCAAGAAATGATGCATTCTCTATTGCTCACAATACCGAGTAAATTACACACATATATAAGGAACGAAATGATATGCGAAATAATGTTTATTCAGAAAAACTTTGTTATCTGAAACTAATACTTATATTATGTGATGGTACTGTAGTCTGTCTTTCATTAATTTAAGAAAAAAAAGACTATTATAAAAAAAAAAGAGATACATATATTGTAAAAAGTAAAGGACGTGTCTTCAGAAATATATGCAAGTAAATATATAAATTAAACTAAAATTAAATAAAAATAGAAAGACATAAACTACAACTTTAAATAATCTTTGATGAATATGCTGACAAATAAATAATTCCAGCCAATTGATTTTTTTTTCATTTTGTCATATTAAAGTTTCATTCTAATTTAGGTGTTTACACCCCTATATATTTTGACTAGTATCATGAAACTTATTTGAATTCTTTAAAATATTTATTAAATAAAATCAAGCTGTGATAGATCAAATAAAATAAAATTTACAAAATTAAAAAGGTGGGACGAGGGTCTCAGCTTGGAAGTGAAGGTCATGGGTTCGAATCCCACCTGGGTGGCTTACAATCTATCCACGAAATGAATCATAGCCTTCCTACCCTGGTTAACACTGTCTGGTAATTTGTAGGATAACCCTTCCTTCCTACCCTTCTAGTTGGAGTACATATGGGCATTAAGCCCTAATAAACAACAAACTAAATTATAAATTAATATATATTTTCAGAGTTTTGCATTGGATAGGGCGTATTCCTCAAAATTTATTCAAAATAACATAAAACCTATACCCCATCTAATACAAGACGCAATGAACGTGAAAGGCGGATATAAACCTTATTAATTTAAAATTTAAAATTCCTTGGTAATTTGTTTAAATAGAGCTTGTTTTTATTTAATTAATATTTTTAATAACCCTAAAAAAATTAATGTGTCCTGGCTAAAGTGTACGGGGACGTTAAAAATGGATGAAACATTTTTTCATTCTATTCAATATCTTTTGATTTAATCCTTTGTTATTTTTTTAAAATTTTGTGAACTTTTTATTAATTGACCTAATTACGTTTGTAGATATTATTTATTTATGAAGCATACGTTATAGATAATTGTTGACAACATTGTGATATAATGTGCTTTTTGCGTGGTGTATACACAGATTTAATGCTACGTTCTTCTTTTTTTTTGTTCACCTCTCCACAGTATTGGATAAGGAATATATAAAATTTTAAAAAAAATAAAGGTATATTAGTAAAAATAATATTGAATGTACTGCTTCCTAAAAGCGTATTCAAAATCACTAAAAGCCATCAGTGATTTCTCAGTGACTCATTTAAAACTTGACATCTGAACGTCAGGTTCCAGTGATGCTTCAATCAACACAACAATATATCCTCTAACTGAAAACCTCAATAAATTTAACTTTAAAGCTTCCAATGAAATACAGAACAAATATATCAGAGCGGATCGAACTCAATGGAAGATCAAAGATTTGATGTAGCAAAAATAAATTTTTATCCTTTGTAGCGCTTCAAAAAAAAAAAGTTGCACTGTTTGCATGACCTCGATCGCGGCAAAACACCAAAATAGTTGTTTGAGAAACGCGCAGCTGGCTTTGGTCTTTTGAGTGGCAGGTTTACAAGCACTTGTGTATTGTTACAGCTCCTCCATCAATGAGTGCTCAAAGCATGTTATCACTATGTGTCTCCGGCTCTGCGGGGAATAATGTTTTTGATTATTATACAAATATTTATTTAGCTATATAACATCAGATTTAAAATTTACTATTGCTTTAGTGGAGTAATTTGAAAAAAAAAAAAAATTATAAAATCAATGCTTGAGATGCGCACATTATCCTGCTCAATGTCACAGATGTTTGAGAATTCAGACCTCCCATTCGACCCCAATAGTTGGGCCTCAGCAGTAAAACTAAAAAACCTAACTACCGTTTCGGAGGCCGAAAGGGCAAGGAAAAAAAAAAACTGTTAGGAAGGGAGAAAAAATATATACCAGATGTCACTTTTGTAGGACCACTTTAAAGTTAATAATCGATTAGTAGGAGCTATTTCATGTTTACTAAGCACATGAATATATAAAAAAAAAACTTTGTATTTCTTAGCACCATTAAATTGTTAAATAACTTCATAATTTTATACTGATTAATTAAAAAAAAAAGTTTATTGAAACCAACTAAAAAATGATTTTAATATAGCGTCATTACAACTACCAAGCAATATGTTGTTTTTGTATTATTAAAATATTTGATTTAATTTTTTTACACATTTTTTCTATATAGTTTTTCTACATTATATATCACTAAACATCAAAACTAGACAAGTTCATTTTTGTCCACAATAAGATAAATATTTTGAGCAACCCATATTTAAGTCCTACTCATCATGTATAAGTAGGCAAGTTGTAATGGCAATGGTATCCTTTTATACTATTGCCATCACAACTTGCCTACTTTCACAAGATGTGTTGGCCTCCAGTATGGGTTGCTCAAAATATTTATCTTATTGTGGACAAAAATGAACTTATCTAGAAATATGACACACCAGATAGTTACTGACATCCTATTTTTTTAAGTTTATAAAATAATATTTTTTTAAACGAAAAAAAAATTGAAAAATTCCTTTTAAATAGTAGAATTCAGCTCCATTAAGAGATTTTTAATTCGGTTTTTCTATTAAAAGATACTTTGCAATAATTTAAAGTTTTTTTTCTCAGCATTGAATTTAGTGTGTAGATATCTCCATATGAGTGCCAATATAGAAAACAAAAACAAAAGTTTACTTACAGTACATTTATAAAAATAAATTTATAAGTTTGTAAAAATTCTTGTAATTAATAACTATTAAAAAATTATTGTTTCATATTTAGACTGTTGTACGTTTTAGCTGAACGCTAATTTATTTATTATTCTACTATTATTAATGTTTAAAAATAAAATAAATAAATTAAAAAAAAAAAAATGATCTGCTTTTTTAGATATTCTAGTTCTGAAAAGAAAGTGAATTACCTTTATAACCCGTAAGTAAAGTAATAACCCGTTCACTGATAATTTATGATTACAAATAGAAGAAACAAAAAAGAATTATTCTCAGTTTTCCCTTTATTTGTCACAGTATCCCTTGCAGATTTATTTTGAGGGAACATTCAAAAGAATAAAATGACTAGAAATGTTAAAAATATCAGATCATTATTTTATTATGCCTACGTTTCGGCCATAGCATTGACGGTCATCATCTGGGCAATCAATGTCATCTACAGAATCAGGGAATTTAATGAAATAATGCAATAAAGATTAAAATTAATTAAAAAAAAAAAATTCAATAGTAAATGAACGGTAAGCTAAATGAGAAACAAAATGTTTTAAATAATATCAGTAAATAGAAATTAAAAAAATATATATAGTACAAATTCCTTAAATGTCTCAACGGAGGCTGAAAAGGAGGTGGATGAGGTATCTCCTAGTCTAATCCCTAATAATTTAGTATCACGCCTGGGGATTGTACCACTGGGTGCTGATTCCCAAGTACCTGATCATGTCAGTTGTTTTAATGTAACCTCACATTCACTGGTTGTAAACAAATGTGTAAAGTTGTGAAAAAAATTATGTTAAATAAAAAGAATGTAAGATATAAGAATAGTAATTATGCTGAGATTACAGGAATAACAATAATGTGTAGTAATTATGTTGTCATAGAAAAATGAAAAATATTATATTCTGTTTAATTGTAAAGTAGATTATTTTTACTTACGTCATTTTTATGCTCGTAAATTATTTTTTTTTATTAATTGTTCTATGTCAAAATAATTACAATTATTTTTATCCCTATAAGCTGAGCGTAATTACCATTCTTATATCATTTTTTTTTTTTAATTTACTTACAATTAGATATATTTTTTGAAAACTGTTTCCAACTCAGCTTACGTTTCATTTACTACTTGCTTATTTTTTAAAATTTATTTTTATCTTTGTTATGAAATGATGTAATTTCTTCATATTTCCAAATTCTGTTGTGGACGTTTCCTTTCCCCCCCCCCCTGATGATGGCCGAATCGTTGGCATGAAAAAATCATGTTTTGTTCTAATTTTTTTTCCCTTTGACTGATTCTTCAAAATATTTCTACAACATACATTCTATTTTTTTTTTTAACCGTAATTAATTTTCGTATTGTTATAAACCATTCATTTTTTTTTTAAATTGTATAATAATGCTGTATTATGGTTATGTGTTTTGATCCTGAAAAGCTAATTGTTTACTAAATCTTTGTATTATATTGTATTCGTGTTGTATTGATACATTGTAATTATCATTATTATTTTTTGTATATTTATTATTTTTTTCTTAACATATGAAGATGTATTCCCAGAGAATGATATATTGCTCATTATCAATTTACGATAGCTTTACAAGATTTAACAAAGACAAGAAATTTGTTAAAGGGGGCAAAGAAGACAGGGATTATCATCGGTGTACAATGATATATTCACCAACCGCTTGGGTTTCGCGGCGCTTTGAGGTTGCCGACTGGACTCCGCTGCCGCTTGGGCCTCTGATTACCATAACCCGTTCTTTTTGGTCTTTTTTTATCTCCACCGACTTGTGTAAAAGTCCCATTGAACACCTCGCCTCTGAGGGAGATATAGATAACTGTAATGGCATGATTACGGAACAGTTACAACGGAATTTATCATTAAACCTTATTTTTATTCGAGTTTCATTACAGTCGCAAGTAAACATTTCATTTGTTTATATATATATAAAGGAAATAATATATTTAGGGTAAGCCAATATTTGGGACACCTAAAAAGATGCTATTGCTGTATCAAAATATTGTTACAGACGAAAATTAAAAAATAAATAAGATCTAACTTCTGGTTTAAATTAGCTTATAAACTTTGAAAGTTCACAAATATTACTATCATGAATATCAATACAAAAATATCGTTTATAATAATAATATAGTGTAATGGTTAAATTATAAATCTTAAACTAACAGGAAATTATAATATTAAAAAGCTTCTATAAAATAAAATAACATCATAACATATCACAAACTTCTGGTATGTATAAATAAATTTCATCCTGTTATTTATTCAAATGGAAATATTATTTTTATAAGATCTAAGATCTAAGAAGACTGTGTTAAAATATTTTAAATTCCGTTTATTGTTCAAATGATTTTATCTATGAGTAACTGATTTTGCACTATTTATTGTCAATACCTTAAAAAATACTTTCCAGTGACCATAATTATTTATTGAGCTTAAAGTTAAGTAATACAGGAAAGATTACTGTTAATTGCGACCTTTTTGAATTATTTTTACTATTTTTCCTTGAACTTATAGTTTCAATATTTTCTTAACAGTGTCAATAAATGAATAATGTACCCTATTTTATCTTTTAAAAACAAGTTCCAAGACTAAATAATTAAATGTAGACGCCAAAACAATTTTGATAAACTGAATGTAAGAATCCAACAAAATTATTATTATTATATACAACAATAATATTAATAATTTAATAAATAATATATATGGTTTATAAACACTCCTGTTTAGATATTGATATTTTGTCTTGGGAAAAAGAATTAATCAGAAGTCAGATTGTAAAAGATTTTTCAGTTTGGAAATCATATAAATTCGTACCATTTTACGTTTATGATCCCCAAGTCATTAACAAAAAAAAAAAAAATAAAATAAAATATGTTAATAATCATTTCATTTCTGGTTAATAATTATTGTCTTTTTATGCCAATGAAATAATAATCTGCCTTAATCAAAATTTATAAAAATATTACAAAAGTACTTTAACACCATTTATCTCTTCTTTTTTTTTTTAATATATTAATTTATCAATTATAATATTTCTAAAAATACATATATAATATATAAAAATTATATTAGATATATAATTGTTGACAATTATTAACAAATATTAACCTAACTTGAGATGTTTAATTTTTTTAGTTAGGTAATTATTCATAAAAGTTAGATTTATAAATCTATTTAATAGTAAATTGCAAATGTTTTAATTTTTCTAAAAAGATTTTTTTTTCTAAGTCGGTACTGTTCATTATTGACATTTATATCAGTTTATGATTATTCACTTTATTATTATTGTTATTTTTATATTTCTTTAGAATGTTAAAATTCAAGATAATTTTTGTATGTTATTTTAAACTCTGTGTACATTTATTTTAATATCTACAAGTTTCATTGGAGTTTCGAATATAAGGGAGGTTGGCTTTATAATGCTTAAACCGAAATCTCTCTACTTATTTCTTTCTGAAGCATTTTCGGTCGTGCTTAGCTAGACTATGTTTTATATACATTTCTTAGTATATCTTTGGAGTTTGTCAATAGCATAACATTTAAAGGAAATCTGTATGTAATCACATACATCACTCGTACTGTGGTTAAGATTATGTATGTATATAATATTTCACTATAAATGTTTTTTTTTTGTTTTTTTTTTATTGTTATAAATTTTTTTTTAATAACAATTTATTGAAATTTACAACTGAACAATATTTATACATCAAGTAAATATGCTGTAAACTATTACAAAAACGTGACAAAACTTGAAAAGTACTACTCATCAGTAGCACTTTAATAAAAATTTTACACTAGAAGGTCTCTAAGCCATCTTTTTTTTCAGACGCCTCGGAGGATTATCAGGAATGGTGTGGTAAGCAAGTTGAGAAATTAGAGGATTTGAGTGGTTATGGAGCTCACTATGAAAGGATTGGCAAAGTAATGTGCATTGAGGATTTTCGAAGGATTTTGGATTGTAAGGATTGGATAAGAGATGAATTGAATGGTTTAGTACAGCCCCAAAACTTAACTCCGTACGTCCAGATAGGTCTAATCACAGTCATGTATATTATAGTCTTTTGTAATTAATTGGGAGCTTTGAACGTTTGTCTAGTAAATGTTGAAGTAGTCTGTAACGACGGGCAGTTTGTCGTTTTACTATTGTATGTGGATTCCAAGTTAGACGTTTGTCTAAGTAGAGTCCTAGGTAGCGGATCTGTTCAACAGGGATTAGTGGAATATCATCAAAGGATACTATTGGACAGGAAGTCGTGGGTTTACGACGAAGGGTAAAGGTTCTTTGGTGAGATTTTTTTGGATTTATTTTGATTCTCCATTTTTGACACCATTCTTGAAGAGTTAGGATATGGGATTGGAGTGTTTGGGAGGCGATGAAGGGATCATTGTTTATTGATAACACACATGTGCCATCAGCGTATGTGGTGAGGACAGTGGTAGGATGAGTTGGGATTTCAGCTGTATACACCGTATAGAGGATGGGGCCTAGGCCTTAGGAGGACACCTTGAGGAATACCGGCATATTGGGTAAAGAGGGAAGAATAGGAATAGCGACTATAAATGTATATTTTTGGTTTGAATTAATAATATTTAACCCTCCATCAAAACAAATTACTTTTTCAACTTAACTAATTTAAACATAATGAAAAAATATAATATTTTACACAATCAGATGATTAAAATTTAAAAAATATTTACATAATTCGTAATTACTAAATTCAAATTAAAATACTCACAGAATTATTGAGTGTGAAATACTTAAAAATGTAGTTCGATCTTTAATTAATTGACATTGTTTCAGGTTAAATGTTTAATTAATCATTCAAAAAAGAAACAAATTGCTACTGATAAGCGTCGGATAATTCCTAATGTAATAAATTAGTTCAAAAGAGAAGAAAAAATAACCGGAACACATTATCTTAATTGGTTCTTTTTCAAACTGTCCAAATGATTAGTTCGTTGACCACCCACTGAGATTATTTCCAGAAAACGTCAAAGAAAAATTGGGGAATACTACGATTTTTTAAATTAAATTTCATTTCAATATTAATTTACGAGTTTTAGTTCATTTAATTGTAATAATTACTTTGAAATTGAAGTTTGTTTTTCTTTCGAAGTAACTCTAAGTATAAATACTTTTATTTATTCATAATAAATACTGGATTAACAAATCAGACATGATTTCAATTAGCTTGATATAATTAGCATAGAGTTAGTTGATATTTTTGGATACTCAACATCTAAGGTCTTTAGTATCATTTTCACACTTTGTGTTTATCTTGAACGTAGTGTTTTAGTTTTATCATTTGAAGAAATTACAAATATATTCTTTTAGCATTTCTGTTAACATATTCAGTTATAATACTTAATATTGTCATTAAAAAAAAAAAAAAAGTTGACGTTAAAAATCTAATCACAGTACACAACTACATGTGTGTTATAAATACAAAATAATTATTTTCTAGAAATGAAACAACTATCATTGACATTTCTGATCTTTATAAATATTCATTTTTATAAATTATTAATATAGATATTAAAAAAAAATATGATGGATATGGTCTCAAGTAGGTACCCTTATTTCCTCAATATAATATTTATGGTTTTTTTAATGGAATGAAAATAAATCTTCGAGTAATTTTATATTCTTTTTCCGTTTCCCATTATAGTATAAACAAATATAACCTTTTTAGTACAGGGAACAGTTACATCGACCTGGTATTAATTTCTTTGATTTATGCTTCAAAACCGGTTGAACATGCGGCCTTGAAATTGCAGTTATGACCAGGTTCTTGATCACGAAGAATGATCAAGCATTTGAAGGAATAAATATAGAAATTAATATTAAACTCTGATTTCAATCGCAAGTTGACAAGCAATCGGCCACTTAATGATAAATTAAAAATAATATGATTTTGTTATAACAAATACAATAGCTATACAAATAAAATTAAGTTATTTAGATATTTATCTTCTTTTTTTTTTCGAAAAATTATAGAGAAATTATTTTCAAATACTTGTATATAAACACGTATTATAGTTGCTTAACATTGCTTGAACATAGCACACATTTTCACAACTATATAATTGACTTTAAAAAAAAAGTCCTTTACAAAAACTTGTAGTTCTCAACTTTTGTATGCTGCCTCAAACCAAATTTAGTGGTAACGGCACCAGAAAATATATAAATAAATGAACATATTATAATATAAAAAACGTTATAACATTAGTATTTACCCAGTATGGTGTCAATTTATTCAAAAATCAAATCTTAATTATTTTTTTTTCAGTTTTATATGCCCAGTTAATTTAATATAATTATATTGCAAATATCTCAAATATTTTTATAAGTAAGTCTTACAGGTGAGCAAAGCCATATACATACAGTAAACATGCATACATACATAAAGTCAGGATCATCAGAGTAACAAATCTGAAAATGCTGGGAAGGGAAAACAAGAAAGATTCTTTCAACCCAATTATTATTTGTTTTTTTGGTTTATTTATGTATTAATAAAGATGGAGGATAAAAAAAAAATATATAAGTCTGGTTGTTTTTCGTTATTCATTTGTTGCTCACTATTTTCCAATGTTATGCCAAAAATATTACTTCATCTTATTTCTTTATTTAATCATTGACGTATTAATATAACATATTGATGATTAACTATTTTAACACATATTTGTCTCCAAACTCTCTCGTTTGTGTTATTCTAAAAGTTTATTATTATTTTCTTTAATTTGCTTATAAACATATCACGGATTAAATATGTTACGACACAAAAAGTGTGTTATGTTTAGAAATAACATTATCCATACAATGATATGCATACTTAGAAGACTATTAGATTCATTTCTGTTGTTCATCCTATTTAAAAAGATGAACCATACCTATAAAATGTTGCCACTGATGACAGAACATACTATTTATTCATTAAAAGCAGTAAGCAGTTTATATGTATGTATATATACGTGTATATATTTTGCACTTGTAAAATAAAAAGTGCGTAAAATACACTATACGGAACGCACACCAAATATACGATGTCTAGATGAATACTGTGGAAAAAATATGCATATGCGTACATAGGGTAAAACAGGCTGTTAATAACACCCTTAAAACAATATTAAAATTATACATTCTATAAGAAAACTCTAAAAATAGTTCAATGCAATTACAATTTTCCCGAATTATTCAACCTTAAGGTTGAAAATTAAGTTCACACCAACAATTATCAGTAAATATTATTTTGAATTATAGAGTACATAGGACAAAATCAGTTTGATATCTTATAAGATTTTAACAGATAAGCATAATAAAATAATATTCCATGTATAAATAGAAAATGTTTTTCTAGTTTTAAAGCATATTTTAAAAGCTTACTAGCTGGTTCCTTTTATGTCCTATAATTACATTTACTTGTTTCTCAACTGGCTACCCACTATATTCCTTGTAACCATTCGAGGCGTCTGAAAAGAATATGGCCACGGGACCTTTTATTATTGATTATTGCTACTAATGGGTATTAACATTGCTGTAAGAGCAATTGGTACGTTGTTTTAAAATTATATATTTTAAAATATATATAATTAGGGTGTCATTTATTATATTGTATTTTATTTCTTGTATTTTTAGAGTCTGTTTATTTTCATTTTCTTACTTCATTTCTTTTTCTTTATTTTATAATATCATTGTACATATTGTATGAATGAGTCTTTCCCATCCATATTACTCATTGCCCTTGAGTGAGGTAGCTTGTAATTATTTCAACAAAAAAAAAAATCATAAAAAAAAAAAAAAAAAAAAAAAAAAAAATAGGGGGTCAATAACTGTCTGGTTTATTCTATATGTATGTTTAAATAAATTTGTTGAATATTTTGAAGATAAACGTCCAATAAACTTCTAATTTTGAAGTGTTGAGATCTATTCTACTATATTCATTTTTTTTTTTTTTTTTTAATTTTAATATTTCCAAGATTGAATATTTTTTATTTCAAGATTCAATTTAATTCCAAAGTGTTTGTGATTACTCCTTTCAGTAAGCAGTGTGAATTTTATTTATTTATTTATTTTTTTTTGTGTCTGTCGATTATTTCTTGTACTGTTAATGCGATTATATTGTTAGGTATTTATGATGTTAAATGATAGAATTATATGATAGTGGCTTATAATAAACTTGCCTGTATGTCTGTAAAGATTAATGTCCTTATATTTTCTAACTAGGGCAGGAAGCTGGAGATAATCTTGTAATGTTGGCATACAATAATAAAAAATGGTAATTATATGTCAAATTACTCGTTGTTTATAGTGATAATAATATTCAAATAACATTAGAGCACTTCTTAATATCAAATAGCCCATGAATAAACGGGGCGAAGAGGAGCTGGTGACCCAGGTGCGCCACACCTACAATTATACCGACCGGAAATTAAAAACTCCCCCAGGTCTACCAACGATGTATTATACATCGAAGGAGCCGCTCAGACATATTATGGAGGCGGTGTATAGAAGGATATTACAGGCTGTGGATATCGAACCGGCTGATAAGAGTGACACGACATCGGAAGTGTCAAACCTATCATTAGCTCCCCGGTCTACCGGCCTGCGTGACTGTGTGTGGGGTGGGGGCATTGTTAGTGGAGTGGGGGTCATATATTTGTATTTCTTGTTTATTTTGGATCAAAATTTCACCTAATATTTACTTTTTTTCGTTATATTATCTCGTTTGTTTTCATTTAGTTTATTAATTGTACAATAATAATCTATTAATTATTAATGGACTCAATTTTACAAAATACACTGAAAGGCAAATAATTCCAAAAAATTGCTTTTTTTTTTTTCTTCTAGGCTGAAAGGTTCATATTTTTTTTCAAGTGCTTATCTCTCCATACACTTTAAGCTCCATAAGCATAAGCAGGGCATAAACATAAGCAGGGCATAAACATAAGCAAGCATACGAAATGAAATGAAAATAAATTTTATTCTGTGGACATTGCCCCTTAAGAATAATTATAATGAGCAATTAATAGCTGCCTAGCTGCCGTATGTATAATTTAGAAATATAATAAAGCAAGAAAAATACTATTTAATTTAAATTAAGGAAATTAAAAGAAATATTGAATTACAAAATAAAAGTAATATTACCTGTTTTAAAATATCACACGAAAAAACAAATTACATCTTAAGGTTAAAATTTAAAATAAGCTACGAAAACAAATAAAATATTCTTGTCTGATAAAATAATATAAATTATGCCGAAACCAATTATACAAATTTAGTGCAATAGTAATAAAATAATGTTGAACAAGTTCAATATTATTTTAAGAATATTCTTTATTTATAAATAAATAAACATTGACAAATCTTATCAATTTAAAATATCGTAATTATTATTTTAATGATACTTTTAACACAGTTGATGAGCCAATACATATATAATAAATTTTTAAGCTGACACACGAAAAATTCCACCCTACGTTTACGTTTATCTTCTTGGTTAATAGTTTGATTTGTCTCTAGATGCCTAAAACTCTTTTAATTTTCATTATCCAGGATATATGAAACGTATTAGGATTACTAAAAACATTTATTAATTATTTAAAGGAGAATCTAAAAATAAAACGAAAATACAAAATTTTATATTATTGTCATATATTGCAATTTTGCATTAAATTGGGCATATCCTTCGAGAATATATTCAAAATCAGATTAGACCTGCAAGAAGTCATGAATGCAAGGAAAGGGATATAAACCTTATTAATTTTAATTTTCGCAAATTTAAAATTTCTTGGTATATTTTTTTTTTAATTACTGCTTTCTATTATTTAATTAGTGTTTTTTAAAAATAATCATACAGCGTTTTATATGCCTTGGCTAATGGATATGGAAGGGTAAACACAGAAAAGTGGAACTTTTAGCCGAGAAAACGAAAAAAAAAAAGGGATTAAATTTTTTGCATGTCAGTTTATTTTCTATTAAATTGATCTGCTTAAGTAATTATTTGTTCTAAAAAATCTTTTTTTAAGAAAAAAAAATATTTCACTGGCAATAATTTAGAAAACGAATAATATAATATAAAAAATAAAATAATACTTAAGAGAATAATATTTATATTATTCTATATTATACAGTAACTTAGTTACATTTTAAGGAATTTATGTGTAAAAAAATTTAGATTTGAAAATTTACGATTCCCTTTATTTATTATCAGACAATGTTAGGAATAGCCCTGACCTATCAATAAATAAGTAAAACTAAAAACTTAAATTTGCTCACATATTTTTTATATATTTCGACCGATGTTGGGGGACTGGACTATAATTTTGGTGAATGAGTTGCTCTTTATTAATTAACTTTGTCTTTTCTTGTCTTTATTTAATCAACTTAAGTAACGTTCCCTTTAATGTTTTTCTAAAAATCCATTTTTGAATTATTTCAATCAATTACTGCCCCAGACTGACAAGAGAGTCTGCAAAACTTTAAAAAATATTTAATAAATGGATCTAAGTTTATTTGCGGAGAATATGTTTGTAATATTTTAGTATTTCATCTATTGCGTTCATACCTAACTTGATTATTAAGCCTAGCAATAAAAAAATTAATAGCATGAACTAATTAATTTTTATCTGTTTGATTTATATTTATTATTGTTAAAATAGTTCGGAATTTATATCAATAGAGTTTCATCCCTTTATAAATATTTACGGTCCATTTATTAAAAAAAAATCTGCAAGTGAACTATCCATGGCAGGCAGACCAGCAGCCATCTTAGCACCCTCCCCATTTTAACCCCCGCCCTTATTTCAATTGGTACCGCCTCGGGGTGGAATGATAAATATAGACTGGCTTTGAGGGATACTGAAAAAATTGTAGGGGTTGTTTGTCTGGAGAGTTTTATAATTGGCCAGGCCATAATATTTCATTCTTTTTTTCTTTCTTGCTTGCTCCTTGTTAACAAGAAAAGAATCTTTGTTGATCCAATTTTATCCCTGGTAAATCAAAATTCTTAGTGTTTGAAATTCAAAGATTTACTTAATATCACTGCAGCTTTAGTGGTATGAATTGAAAAGATAAAATAGAGAAATAAATTGAAATTTATGTCATAATTGTTATACTTGAATGAGACAATGTAATTGGAAGTTACCAACTAAATTTCTATTTCTGACAAATTAACTCTAGATTTATAAGTTTATTATATTCCAATGATCTGATTTATAATAAATATATGAATTTATTTAATATAAAAATATAAATATAAATAATATTTGTATAATATCTTTTATTTATTTTACATGAATCCGCCGTTAGAGGACCATTAGCTAATTTTAGTTATCATTGTTATAATATAATTATTATTAATATTACTGTAATAGTATTTTTTTTTCAAATTTATTTTTAAAAGTTTTTTTTTTCATTACCATTGAAATATTATTACATACAGTCACTAAAATAATTTTTATTTGCTGGTTAAATAAATGAATTTTTGATTCCAGAACTACTGAAATAAATGCTAGCATATGAACAAGAAATATTTTTTTAATCATAATTTCATTTTTGCTGTGAAACTAATGAGTTTTTTTTTTTTTTTTTTTTATAAAATTTCTTTTTCTCAAAATTCAAAGAGTTGTACAATAAACATACTTGTAAAGTAAGTGTTAATATTTTCTTTAAATATGGTACATTTTTTCGGTGGTTGTGTAAAAGTGTTGTCAAGTTATCTAGCAAGATTTTGAATACCTGCGTTATCAAATAATTGGTTAAATTATGCTTCAAAATAAGACGTATCTATTTTGGCTCAAATGGTATTTTTATAGTAAATAAAGGATACAGGAAAACGATCAGAAATAATCCTCTGAAAAATATACAATTTTGACTTATACTCATCTTTACGTTAGTTAGGGAATTAATTTAAATAATTAATATAGTATTTTTTAGTGATCAATTTATATGTTTAATATAAAAATTATTATATAATTTATAATTTGAAACTAAAAATTCAAATATCCTGTAAAACATAAGAAAGTTCTAAAAAAATATTTCAATATGTATTCAAATTTTCTTTTATAATTATTTATAAATTTATTTTAATATAATTTTTTTAGAGCACTATCTTTTCATACTTAATTTTGATAAATTATATTTTATACTCCTTCGATTGTGTTGTTATAAAATATTTTGAGTATTTATTTATTTATTTTTTTTAAATTATCCTTTAAAAATTTGTATTTAATATAAAAATCATAAAATATCTTACGTTTACTTTAAAACAAGTTATGAAAATGTTTATATACTAAAACAAACCAGAAGAAAAGAAGAGTATTGTTAGATCGATAGCATAACTGTAACTAAGGAATTAAAGAGTAGTTTCCGTGGAGCCAGACCCTGACTGTTTGTAATAAACCTTACTTTTCCCCCAAATTATAAATTTTTATAGCAGAAGAAGAATAAATTTACGTTTGGGTTTGTCTGTAATATATCATTCGCCTATAGGTTTATTGCTTTCTGTGCTATAACAATCCTAAAACAACATGTGTTCCATTGACTAGAATAGAACCGTTTCCGACTCATTCATTTTATGATCTTTATGAATGGATTTGAGATTTCGAAACATTCCCCGGACCACCACCGAC
This sequence comes from Euschistus heros, assembly GCA_003667255.2. Classification (NCBI taxonomy): domain Eukaryota; kingdom Metazoa; phylum Arthropoda; class Insecta; order Hemiptera; family Pentatomidae; genus Euschistus; species Euschistus heros. The sequence continues at coordinate 5,663,634 of RCWM02000007.1, read as the reverse complement.
CCCACCAATCATCTTAATTGCCCGGAACACTCAAATATTTGAATCCGCTGATCAGGGAAAAAATGAAGAATGGAAGCAAATACCGAAATGAATTAGTGCCGTGGTGAAAGAGACTAATGTTTCTGTTCCAACTAGGGCTCGATTTTGCTATATCCACTGCGTAAATTACATTTTTATAGATAATACTTTATAACTGACGGAACTATGTTAATTAATTAATTTGTTATTGTTAATAATTATCGAAAGATAATTATTAATTAATTATCATTAAGATATAATTCGTGATTGAATTGACAGTAACAGCTTTAAATATTGCAATGCATTATCACATTTAAAAAAATCAAATAAAATAACGTTTTTTATTTGTTTTTATTGCATAAATTTCCTTAATACACTCCCTGTCAAAGGTATTGCAACACCCATACTTCTTGAGGTTTTCTTGGTTTTGACTTTAAACCATACTTTGCTTATATTTATATTAGTATTAATTTATATTTATTAAATGAGATAAAATAGAGATTAGATACATCATTGTTTTCACTGTTTACCTACAAAGGATCACTCTTTAGCAAATCAAAATTTTTCAAATTTCTTTTCAGTCCGTATTTATCTTTCGTTTTTCTCAAGTCAGTTCTCTCTTTCCCCTTTAGTCTAGTTATAACAATTAATTTTATTCGCAATGAATTGTTTTAGCCATGATAATGTAAATGTAAATTAAAAGCTTAAATTGTATTTTTTTTTTTAAAAGACATATGGTTGCTGAATACGCGAAAAAAGGTTATATTTTTAGTTATCTATAAATTTGCTTTTTTTCGGTTATTTTGTGAAAATAGTCATTTAAAATAAATACATTTATTGGCGTGGTGTGGTCTGAAAGCGTTGCCTGATGGAGTTTGATGAAGAAGAGGCTGAAGCCAATTCTTCGAAGCTCTCAGCAGGGAAATCACACCCAAGAAAAGAGGATGATTTTGTTCAACCTAAGAAAGTATGCCGGCAGCCGAATTCTCAGATTAATTTTCATGTGAGTACCTCCAATTCGTTTGAAGTACTTAGCAATAATAATATAACTGAAAATTCAACGAAAAAAACACCACCTATAGTGGTTTCTGGTGTCACCAGTACAATAAAAGCAGCAAAGGAACTGAAAGCAGCTGGCTTTCAATTCTTTGAAGTGCAGAAGATGCGAGAGGGGATACGCATCTTACCCAAAAACAATGAAGAACATGGGCGTGTAACCTCCTATCTTCGAAACAATCAGAGTCCATTTCACACTTACGCCGTGTCCGGCGGCCCGAAAAACAAAAAAATGTGATTTATGATTTGGACATAGATCACGATGTAGAAGATATCAGAGAAGAATTAGGACAACGACTACAGGGGATTCTAGATGTTCGCCGTCTCCGTAAAAGTGATAAAGATGGAGGCAAGCATGATCTTCCTCTTATTTTAGTCACAACGGCTCCAGGAGTCAAAATAGAAGATATTCTAAAACTTAGACAAATTAATATGGTACGTTTTAATGTGAAGCCTTACAGGGGAAGAAAAGAAATAGTGCAATGCTATAGATGTCAGCAGTTCGGGCACACAAAAAAACCACTGTGGTAGAGCAGTCGTCTGTGTGAGGTGTGCAGGACCCCACGCTGTTAATGAGTGTCCCCGAAAGGATACACCGGTTAAATGCGCCAACTGCGGTGAGACGCATGTGGCGTCATTTACTGGTTGCTCAGCGAGAAAGGTGCTACTGGAAAGAATAGAGCAACTGAAGAAGAGGATACAACTGAGATCCAAGCCTACAGCCGCGCCGGCTCACGTCCAACTTGAATCTGATCGAGAAGCACCATCGACTGTCAAGCCCCGGCACCCACCAAAACCGACGCAACGGACCGACAAACATTACGACATAAATGACACTTATGCAAAACGGACAGAGACAGCTAGTCCACCTCCTTGGGTGGAGACTTTGTTAACGTCTATAACAAACCAGACCCAACAAATGACTTCAACTTTGACGACGTCCATAAACGAACTGACTCAACAAATTACTTCATTCATTAACATGTTTTCAGGTATCTTAGCAACGAAATGAATACGCAACTCTCCTTGCTAAATTTTAACACTGACGGACTGATTCCCAAAATAACTGAAATCTATGCGTTGATAGCACAGACCCAACCCACCGTAGTGATCCTCACTGACACGCGAACAAACTTTCGGCACTTACGGCTGCCAGGATACGAGCTGACTGGAGATGAGTCAATTGAGGGCCACACACGGTGACCATAGAAAATTTTGGAGACTGTTGAAAACGTCTACAAGAAAGAGAACTTCTATGATGCTCCATATGACAAATTGCTTACAGCAGAGGAACAAGCATCGAAGTTCGTGGACCATTACGATATGGCCATAAAAAGGCGTACTGGGACCCCACTAGAAGCACCTGAAATAGAAGAGCCTGGAAACAACTATATGTTCGTATCCCCGAAACAGTTGAAGGCCATCCTTCGTCGTTCGAGGGGAAATAAAGCCCCTGGTCATGATGGGATACAAACAATATTGTTAAAACAATTGCCCAGGAGAGGTATAGTCCACCTTACCAATCTTTATAATTCATGCCTCAGGCTACGATACTTTCCAAAGGCATGGAAACAGGTCACTCTCTTCCCGCTTTTGAAACCCGCGAAGACTGGCGCTCAGGCAGCTGATTACAGACCAGTAAGCTTACTTCCGCACTTAGGCAAAATTTTCGAAAAAATTATTCTAAATTATTTAAAAACTTTCTGTTCAGAAATCTCAATTATTCCACCCGAGCAGACCGAATCCAGCCCGGCCTCAGTCCGGAACACCATATGGCGAAACTACAAGCGGAAGTAAGCCAACATATTGCTAAAAATGAAGTGACTGCAATGATATCAATTGACTGCACGGAGGCGTTCGACTCAGTGTCACATGGGTTCCTATGTAAGATACTGCAGGACCACGAATTCCCGGAGCAGCTTTCAACTTTATTGTGGTCATTTCTTGATCATCGTAAAATTAGCGTGCGAGTCGGCCAGGCATTATCCAAAGAAGTCCCTCTCACATGTGGCGTCCCTCAAGGGTCTGTGCTTTCTCCAGTATTGTTCTCAATATACACGGCTGAAACTGTTGGTGCTAGGTACAGAAAAGCGACTGTGGCAGCCTGCGCCGATGACATTGCTATATATAGTAGTTCATTAAACGCCACGAAGGCTCTACGGCAGGCGGAGGAGGTTTGTAATGAAATCACGCAAAAATTGGAAGGATTAAATATTGCAGTTAACCCCAAGAAGACTGACTGCATTATCTTCTCCTTTCAGAAAAAATAAGCGTCCTCTTCCTAAAACCTATAAGGTAGCAGGAATCGCTAAGAGGCCAGCGGGCAGTATTGTGTATCTGGGAGTCACTCTAGACAGGCACCTTACACTTTCAAGCCACTGCAACCGAAAACTTAAGTCGGTGAGAACAAAATCATACAGGCTAAATCACCTGCTAAGTACACCAAACCTCTCGCTCCGCCTCAAACTAATGATTTATAAATGTTTGCTGAGACCGGCTCTCCTTTATGGAGCTCCGATGTTGGCAAACATATCACAATCGACATCAAACAGACTCCAACAGTTTCAGAACGGGGTATTGAGACGAATCGTTCGACATACAACGTTACAAAGGACTAAAACTGACATAATACACAAAACACTAGACTTACCAAAGGTGACAAAATACATTACAAGGAGGCATATCAAATTCTTTGATAGCCTCAAATACTCGACTAACCCACTATTCAACACATTAACGCCAACTGAAAAGCCACAGAGGTGGCAAAATTACCTCAAAACACTTAGACTTGACTAATATGTCTCAACAGACCCTCTTTCCCAAACATCTAGTGAGCCCCATCTCTAGATCAACATCTATTGTACTTAATATATTCATAATTTTTGTGCTTTAAACAAAACTCCCTTAAAATGCACCAAGTGCAGAAAAAGGGATGGATTTAAATGTTTGTTATTGTATTTTAAATCAATAAAAATAAAAGGGGATTAGAAAAAAAAAAAAAAAAAAAAAAAAAAATTGTATTTTTTTTTACTTTATATATTTATTCACACCTGTCAAATAAAATTTGACAACCAGTGAATTTGCTGTACGAATTTAAATGGCTTGAAAGGCATGAGAGGGAGCAGAACCCAGCGGCACCTCCAGTCTTTATTTTATTTTATTATTTTAGTCAAGGAGGTCTCTCAACCAGCTCCTTTTTAGTCTTCTCTGTGTGTTGTCGGGAATATATGTTGTGGCCATGTTGTTTATTTGTGTATTAGGATGTCCATGTAGTTTTTTGTGGAATCGTTTGTAGTAGGTTTGTATTTGTTCTTTAACTGTTGCTATGCGTAGGTCAGTATGTAAAGTTATGTTGCTTACGTACCATGGAGCTTTTGTAATTGTCCTGAATGTTTTTTCCTGGAAGATTTGGAGTTTGTTAATATGTGTCTTTTTAGCTGTCCCGTATATCTGAGAAGCGTATGTCCAAATAGGTTTCAGTAAGTAAGTATAAGTGTTAATTTTTTGTTTAAGTAGTAGAGTTGAACGTTTGGAGAGGAGTGAATATAAAAGTCTTAGTCTTTGGTTAAGCGTTTTACTTTTTTTCTTTATATGTGGACCCCATGTCCTTCTTCGGTCAAACGTAAGACCAAGGTAGTGTACAGTGTATGTTTGAAGAATCGGTGTGTTGTCAAGAAAAACTGGTGGGCATGTTTCAAGTCGAAGTGTAAATGTGATGTGTTGCGATTTGTCGTAATTTATATGTACTTTCCAAATATTAAGCCAGTCATGTAATTTTGACAAGTGATGCTGTAGAGTCAGTGAAGCATGATTCGAATATTTATCTCTTGTTAAAATTGATGTGTCGTCTGCATATGTCGCTGTAAGAATGTCAGAGCTAATTGGAATGTCGTGTGTGTATATGATGTAGAGTAATGGAGCAAGCACTGAGCCTTGTGGCACTCCTGCTGACGCCAACTTAAGGCTAAATTTCCCCTCTTTAGTACCAAATGTTGCCACCACGTAGCGTGCCAAAATAAACAAAATTTAGATTCCTCCTCAAATCTCAACGGATCATCCGATTTTGGTTCTGTAAAGTTAATTTTGTTTCATATTTCCGTAGAATTTGATGTATCTATTTTAAAAGGCCATATATGTGATATTTACAATTTTAGGTTCAAAAAAACTACTTTCTAGTATTTTTTAAAGAAAAGTCAACTAATAGGCAAGTGTAGAATAATAAAACATAAATATTGGCGAAAAAAAAATTTTAATTATACGAACAACATCGGCCGAAACCCATAAATACGAAATTCTATGCAAATGTTTTTGTTTTGTTTTTCAGGTAGCATCTACATCTATCATGACTATAGCAGCCTCAAACTACAAATCTAAAATAAGATTTCCATCGAAAGGATGTTTTGGGACTCAAAATAGAATTTACACGATCCGAAATGAAAATTTCGAAAAATTATAAAAGTAAACAGTAATTAAAACTATATAACCAAAACAACTGCATACTTATTGTAAATATATTTAAAAATGCGGGGTGCATCAAAATATAAGAAGGAATTAGGAAAAATCACGTTAGAAGTATGGTAGAGGATAAGCGATTATAAACACTGATAACGTAACTTCGCGAAAAATGGTCCGATTTCGGATTTCGTTTTTTCATTATGTAGGTACTAGTTCCAGCTACAATTAATATTTGAAAACTTCCTTCGAAAAAAGGTTCGTTATCTTGTTATAGATAGAAAAACAAAAATAATGTTTTTTTGGGGTTTTTTTTTGCGATTTTGAATATGAAGCCGATGGTTGCCGTGGTAGCAAACTTTAGATTCGGATTCAGCACCTCAAAGAACATAAAGATCCGTTGAGAATAAAAGTTCCGCAGTTTTTTTTCTTCAAAACGGCCTTTTGGAGTCTTATTTTACTGGACTATAAAGACGCTCTATGAAGCATTATTTTGGAGGTCCTACAACTTTTGTTCTATTTCACTTTCCCAATGATGATTTTATTGACTAGAATTGTAACATTGTTCATATATAACGGGAAAAGGATATAAATAAAAAATTATTTTATTATTAATTTACATAAAACAAGTTGAAAAAAAAAAAAAAAAAAAAAAATCCACAAACAATAAAGTATTATCTATTCCTATTACTAATTAAAAAATTAAAATTACTTATGCTATATTACTGCACATTAAAAAATATATATATTATGAAAAATATGATATATTATTTTTGCATAAATGTTACTTATTCTTAATAAGGAATAATTATATTATGAGCTGTATTCATTAAAATTATTTACTTTTTTAATACCCAAATCAAAAAGATTTAGTACTTTTCTTCTTTTTTTTTGATTTCATATAAAAGTCATGAGTACAAAAAGTTATTGAATTTTTCAATTGAATGAGTTTAAATAGGCAGTTTCCTTCTTTCCCTTCCTGCCGCGCGTATTCCTGAGATATAAAACTCATTTTTCTATCTTACGTTTTGCCATAGGAATCCACAGTCAAGATTATGCTAGGTTCGGGTAAAAAGAAGAAGGTAGAAAAGACGCGAAATCCCTAGACGGCATAGGATCAAAGGAAATATCAACATTTCTAATACTATCGTAGGTTCAAACAACAATGGTCTGGTAGGACAAGATGTTTACAACCATTTCTCTGTGAAATTGAATTTTTTTTTTTTTTTTTTTTCATTTTGATCAATCCATTTAATTGTTTCACAAGAGTAGTTTCTTTCTTATTTATTCGACATATCACACACAGTATAGGCTTGTTTGACTATTCTCCTCCTTCAAAACCCTAATCTCAAAGTAAAGGTAATAATAAATAATTGTAAGCTTTATTGTATGAGAAACTTCCCACATTTTTTTTGACGTCCCGGAGTCTAAATTGTAGAAAAAATGTGTTTTTTTTTTACTGCTTAACATTTGAAAACGGTTAGACATAAGAAGTAATTCATTACAAACCTTTTGATTTAAATAAGAAGTAATTTTGGGAAAAATTTGATTTCGTAAATACTATTTTTATTTATTTTTTAAAAATTATTTATTTTCTGCATACCCTCTTTTCTCTAGTCTATTCGGGCCCCTGTTTTGGTCAACAAACACGGAAGGCTACAAAGACAAAGAAAATATTTATAAATATATTACAATGGATCTAATAAGGAATTAGATCGCAAAAGGGAGTGTGTACGTTTTAAAACCCCTTTACTGCGAAATAAGTATATATTGCCCCTTATGATTCCATTTTATTCATTTTTTTCTGTTTGGTGACTAAATTGCTGAGAGAATATATATTACAAGCTTACAATCAGAAAACGGCTAGCTGTATGAATAAATTTATTAAAAACATTATTGAAACGTTTGATTCCGAAAAAAAACATTCGTACTTTATTTTTGACATTGACTATATCTCGAAAATGGTCGACTCTAGAAAAATATGTTACAAATCTAAATTAAAGCTGATTACATTTCCTATAAAATTGATTATGTATAAATTTGTCGAAATTCTAATGGTTTTCGAGATATACGTTATTGAAAATCGGTGATTTTCGGGGAAAAAAACAAATGTTACTTCACTTTTTGTAATACTTTTATTTCTAGTACCTTCCCCGATCGTTCCTCAGAAAAAATTACATAATCAAAATTGTAGAGCATTAAATTTAATTTAATTTCATATATAACTTTCTGGTATTTGAAGCAAATGTTTAACAAAAAGTGAGGTAAACATTTTTTTATTTCTAAAATTATCGATTTTAAATAACATATATCTCGAAAACCGTTGGAATTTCGACAAATATGTATATAATAAATTTTATAGGAAATTCAATTAGCTTTAATTCCGATTTGTAGCATATTTTTCTTGAGTCCACTGTTTTCGGGATAAGATCGAAAAATACGAAATTGGGACCTCTCTTCTCCCCCCCAACCTTAGCTCAACCTCCAGGTTCGGAGACTTTTAGTAGGTTTGCCTTCTAATTGCTCCTGGCGAAGCTGTGACATCAGAAATTATCGCATATTTCATGCAATCTACACCCCTCATTTCAACACTCTTTGACTAGGGTCGCACTTTTCTGCGAAAACACCTATATCACCATTCATTTGGCTACAGTTCCGAAACTAATTGTTCGATCCGAAATTTCTTTTTTTTCATCTGAATGCTCATTAAATTTACTATAAGAACCTATATATAAAGTTATGATCAAGTTTCGTAAAATAACCATACCAGCACATTAAAAACCGCGACCTGTTTTGAAATTCAAACTTGTTAAAGTAATTGGATTATTTAATCTGGGCTGCAAAGCCCAGATAAACTTGATAGTATTGGTTATTTGTAAGGTTAATCATATTTAAAAAAAACCAAAGGTCCTTTATTTTTTATACAATATTTTTTCGAAATCAGGAACACAAAATATATAGGAAAAGATGATATTTTTGGCCGGCTAGACCTACAAGTTACCTCTCTGTGCGTTGGTGTTCCATATTGGTGTTATTTTATTAAACTTAAATTCAATTGAAAAATTCAATAACTTTTTGTACTCATCACTTTTATATGAAATCAGTAAAAGTACTAAATCTTTTTGATTTGGGTATTAAAAAAGTAAATAATTTTAATAAATACAGCTCATAATATAATTATTCCTTATTAAGAATAAGCAACATTTATACAAAAATAATATATCATATTTGTTCATAATATATATTTTTTTAATGTGCAGTAATATAGCATAAGTAATTTTAATTTTTTTAATTAGTAATAGGAATAGATAATACTTTATTGTTTGTGAATTCCTTTTTTTTCAACTTTTTACTTTTTACTTTTCAACGTTTTATATAAATTGATAATAAAATAATGTTTTTATTTATATCCTTTTCCCGTTATATATGAACAATGTTATAATTCTAGTCAATAAAATCATCATTGGGGAAGTGAAGTAGAACAAAAGTTGTAGGCCCTCCAAAATAGGGCTAGAGCATGTCGTTATACCCGGCGGCGGAAGTTGGGGGATCAGTGTTTATAATCGCTTATCCTCTACCATACTTCTAACGTGATTTTTCCTAATTCCTTCTTATTTTTTGATGCACCCCGCATTTTTAAATATATTTACAATAAGTATGCAGTTGTTTTGGTTATATAGTTTTAATTATTGTTTACTTTTATAATTTTTTCGAAATTTTCATTTCGGATCGTGTAAATTCTATTTTGAGTCCCAAAACAACCTTTCGATGGAAATCTTATTTTAGATTTGTAGTTTGAGGCTGCTATAGTCCTGATAGATGTAGATGCTACCTGAAAAACAAAACAAAAACATTTGCATAGAATTTCGTATTTATGGGTTTCGGCCGATGTTGTTCGTATAATTAAAATTTTTTTTTCGCCAATATTTATATTTTATTATTCTACACTTGCCTATTAGTTGACTTTTCTTTAAAAAATACTAGAAAGTAGTTTTTTTGAACCTAAAATTGTAAATATCACATATATGGCCTTCTAAAATAGATTCATCAGATTCTATGTCCATTTTATTAATAAATCCGTTTTCCGATCTAAAAAATGTCTATTGGTTTCTTAATTAGGAGGAATCTAAAATTGACCCCGTAGGTGCTGCGATCTCTTGAGGCAGAAACACACCAGAGTGAGGGGACATTTAGCCTTAATAGAAGAAAGCTCTGAGCCTTGACGGAAAGAGAAAGATCTATCAGAAAGAAAGGACTGTAGAATAAGATACCAGGTATGAAAGTTTAAAATGTCGTTTTAATTCCAATAGAATGCGCTCTTAGCCTATTGAAGGATTTGCTTATCTCTAAACGCTATTTTGTTTGTTAGTCATTTGTTTACAAAAGTCAGTTGTTTTTAAGTCGTTTACGTGGACGTATCATACCTTTCTTTAGTGTTAAAAATGTCTAATTTTAAGCCAAATAAAGAGCATTTGCGGCATGTCATGATTTTCTTATTTAATCAAAAGAAAAAGACATCTGAATGTCATCGAATTCTTGTTGAGACTTATGGCGATGTTGTTACAACTGTCAGGACATGTGAACGTTGGTTTCAAAGTTTCAAACGTGGTGATTTTGATGTTACTGATCAAAAAACGAGAAAATCGACCAAAAAAGTTTGAGGACTTCAAATTGCAATCTTTATTAGACGAAGACAATACCCAAACCCAACAAATGATGGCAGAACAGTTGAATGTCACTAGGCAAGCCATTTCCGATCGCCTGAGAGCTATGGGAAAGATTCAAAAGGTTGGAAAATGGGTTCCACATGAATTGGACGAACGACAGATGGAAAAAAAAAAAAAAAAAACTGTGTGCGAAATGCTGCTTTTACGCCACGAAAGAAAGGGTTTTTTGCATCGAGTTGTAACTGGCGATGAAAAATGGATTTATTTTCAGAATCCCAAACGAAAAAAATCATGGGTAACGCCAGGACAACCATCCACATCGAGTGCAAGACCGGATCGTTTTGGGAAGAAGACAATGCTGTGTGTGTGGTGGGATCAGAAGGGAGTAGTCTACTACGAGCTTCTCAAACCCGGCGAAACAGTCAATACCGAGCGCTACCGACAACAAATGATCAATTTGAGTCACGCATTGATCGAAAAACGCCCAGAATGGGCTCACAGGCACGCCAAAGTCATTCTTCAGCATGATAACGCTCCTGCACATTCAGCCAGATTGACTAAGGAAACGATTTCTTCGCTTGGTTGGGAACTCCTACCCCACCCGCCGTATTCACCTGACCTGGCGCCTTCTGATTATCACCTCTTCTCATCGATGGGACACTCATTGGCGGAGCAACACTTCAACAATTTCGAAAACGTACGAAAATGGCTCGATGAATGGATTTCAAATAAAGATGAAGCATTCTTTTGGAATGGTATCCATATATTGCCCGAGAGATGGACAAAATGTGTAGAAAGCGAGGGTCAGTACTTAAAAAGTATAAAATATATTATACTTTTTTTTAAATTACTGTGTATATATTTTAAGAAATAAATGACATTTTAAACTTGCATACCTGGTAGTAGGTCGGTGGGAGTATCGTCTTTAGTTTAAAGAACAGCCCTTGGTGCAAGAATCTGTCAAAAGCTTGAGCAACATCCAGAAATACTTCAGTTGCATACAATTTGTGCCCTAGTGCCGTGCATATGTAGTCAGTAACTCTGTGTAATTTAAAATTAAAATTGTAAAAAGAGAAAATTTTAAAAAGTAAGTTTTCTAGCTTTTATTCTATTAAAAGAGAAATTGTAATTATTTTAATAACACTTGTTTATGTTCAGTTTGAAATTATTTATTTAAACTTTAGAACCTTTATCTATTATGAAAAAAAAGAAAAAAAAAAAGACGTTTTTGTAAAATTCAAATATTTCCAAGTGTTGCGGTACTTTTGACGAGGAGCTTATGTTAAAAATAGAATGTACGTCATTAACAAATATTGATTTAAAAATTAAAAATATTATATACCAATCACTAAAATATTTTACCATTTATACTTCTGAAAAATAAATAAGAGATTCTAAATTTTATTGAGATGATTGTAGTAGGTAATATAATTTATTTATTTGATTACTGTTTTAGGTGCCGTGTACAACAACTCGGGCTAGAGGCACCATTGCATAACATTTAATTTAGAATATTATGAATAAAATAATAAGAAATAGCTTTTCTGGGTCATGTTGACATTACATAAGACTTAAGTTGCACTTGACCCACACCCAGTAACTACAGAATCAGGGTGAACTTGACATTAAACAACCTACTTAAATTAATTATGCACAATCAAGTAACTATTTCTGATTATGATTCAGTATTTAATCGGATGAAAACGGCTAATAAGCCCTTATAATAAAACCTATACATTTTTATATTTGTATTATGCATAATTGTTCATGAAAAAAAAACATGAACTATTTAATTAGTAAGAGTAATTAGGATTATCATAAAAAAAATAGTTTATTAATTCTCAACTGTAGTTTAATATTTTATAATGAAAATAATTTTTTACACTAAACTAATTGACAAAACCTGTCCACAACAACTATGTACGATGTTGTTGGAAGTTTATAAATGTCTTAATAAAATACTTTCTTGAAGAGAATTGAAGAGAATTCAATATACACTAGAATTAGAGCGTCGATTATTCGGAAGTTGCTAGAATTTGCTGAACATTTATTAGAAAAACGTTTAAAGCTCCCAGTTTATTACAAAAGATTAATAAACATGACTGTGATTAGACCTATATGTACTTACGGAGTTGAGCTTTGGAGCTCCACTGCTAAACCTTTCAATTCATCTCTTATTCAATACTTACAATCCAAAATCCCTGGTGATTTAGCCCAATCAGATACCTATTCTTTCATAGTAAGGTCCATAACCACTCAAATCTACAAGTTTCTCAACTTGCTTCCCACTCCATTCCCGATAATCCCCCGAGGTGTCTGAAATGAAGATGGCCTAGAGACCTTCTAGTGTGGAATTTTTAATAAAATTCTGCTGAAGAGTAGTTCTTTTTAAGTTTTGACAAGTTATTGTTATCGTTGTCAACTCATTTAAAAAAAAAATTAAAATAAAATATGTAATGTTCTTACAAACTGTGCTGAAGTAATAATCCATATTTGCTCTTATCCATTATCTAATTTCCGAATCTTTTAATTGTTATTTATTGTTTTGTAGTTCAGATTCCGGATTAGGGTTTTTAAAATTAATTTGGTGGGTCTATAGTACTGGTTTCCAGTTTTCTTAGAATAAATTTTTCTGGGAAATCCTCCATTACTTTTACTTCCTTAACTTTTTGAGAATCTGTCTTTGAACCTACCGTGTGACACATCAGAGTTTGGTTTTACACCAAACAAGTCAATTATTAAAGTGCGGAGTAAAAACTGATTTCGTGCCAGCTTTCGTGTTCGATAATTCAGTGTTTTGCGAAACTAGTTTCGAAAATGTCAAAAAGAAACCTTGTTTTTCTTTCCCTTGAGGATAAGGTAAAGATCATTGATAGGCTAAAAAAAGGTGAAAATCCTACTTCCCCTACCTAATTTATTTAATTATTTTATAGCAACGTTGTTTACTGCACTCAGAGATCCGTATTAGATTTTGGTCTCTCCTAAAACGTTGTCCAGAGTGACATACAACCTTATTTCTGCCAAACAATTGTCACGGGCTTAGCGAAAGGTGTGTATGAAAAATTTAAGTTAAAAATAAAACATTATTCACACTTTTGGACAGTCTTTATTGTTATATTTAGAATATATTATTGTCAAAACTATTATATAAGATTAGGCAATAACTTAGATATAATAACACTTTTGAAAGAATTGAAAGGGATTATGGCATTTTTCCCTTGTAGATTTGACTTTATATTACCTTTATATGAAACATTAAATATTATTTTGGAATGGATCGAGAGGGTAAGGGAAGGGCCCGGAGTGGACTGTGGGGGGGGGGGGGGGGTTGCTATCTGAGGGTAAGGGTGCCAACTGAGGGGGAGGGGTGGAGGGGGGTGCCAACTGGAGGAGGGGGTGCCAACTGGGGGTGGTCGCCGTTTTGACGAGGGTCACAGTCGCCATTACGCCGACTTATTTTTTCCTTTTCCCTGACCCTCTTGCCATTTTACCTCGCTACACGAACCGTTGAGGGTTTTCACTTAAAAATACCGCTCGGAAATTAGTGTGGCCGGCAACTGATTTATGACCTAACGGTACCCTGACTGCCGGGTTTGCGTAATGCATCTCTGTACGCGGCCTCAGGGGACGGAATGTGGGCCGTTCGAAACTGGAATAGGAACCAGGATATGGACTAGTTGGAGTAGGCCGAAACTGAACTTGGAATCCTAAGTTGCAAGGATTTAAATGTCAAAAGTAAATCCCCTTGGAACTACTCCCTTGAATTTCTCTCCTTTTAGTGTATTTAGACATATAATAGGATGCGACTTAAAACTTGCAACAAGTTTTTAATCTACGTTAATATTTTAGGAAGTATTTGTAGCAGAAAATTCTACTAGACTATAAATAAAGTATGAGCATTATAATTAGTACACTTCGATGTGATCATATTTTAACATTAAATGCCATATGAATTATAGAATTCCAAACCAGCTAAGTCCAAAAATATTTCACAGCTGGTCGATAAAGCTAAAGGTCAGACTGGATTAGGAATTTTTTTTTTTCCTGGCCGTTTAATATGTGGATTAACTACAGTGGAGCGTCGATTATCCGAACGTCAGTTATCGGAACGTTCAATAAACGGAACCTTTTTTAATTTTAAAGTTTACGTAATTTTAATTTAAATGATCATCTAATTTCTTATTAATATTGATAAAATTATTTTTAATTAAAAATAAAATTAAATGAAAAACAATATGAATTTTTCCATGAATGTGTGTAAGAAATAAAATATCTATATTTATTTTTCAGAAAATGCAAAAAATAAACTTCTATACATGCCTATTTTTTTTTTTTACGGAGAACTGTATTCTTAATCTGATTCTCTAAATATTTTCCTGATCATTTGGTTGGAAATAGATCTCACGTTAAGCCTTAAATCGTTCTTTGTGAGGTATACGATTTGAGATCACGTTTTGTTTTAAAAACTACATGTCATCATCCATTCCAACAAATCATTAGGTGCCTAGCTAAAAAAATCGTGAATCGGGTCAGACATTACCTATCGATTTCAAGGTTGCTAAATCTACAATAACTGGAATAAAAATAATTCTAAATAAACAATCAGGTATCCCACCCTTCACATTGCGACGGGTAGTTTGAGTCGTAACCCCAAAAGTGAACTGTTGGAAGATGCTGTTTACACATAATAATTTTTTATATGAATTTCGATTATCCGAATTTTTGATTATCCGAACCACACAACATTGGTTCAAATAAGCGACGCTATACTGTACTTTTAAATACTATTACAAAGAAATAGTATAAATTGGACTTCGTTTTGGGATTCTACGGCTTATATGATTTAATAAAAAAATATTTATAAGCAGTGATGTGTCACTACAAGCCTTTTCACTAGCAGTACCAAAACCAAAATATCGATTTTCTATTCTCGATATCAATACCTCGGTGTGATAATCAATTGATATAATGACAAACATTGAAGAGAATTCTTTTAAATTCTATAACAATGTCTATATAATACATATGAAGTGCTATATTATTAAAAATGAAAATGTATGTTTTGTTTTTTTTATGGAGAAGAATCGTATAAAAGATATTAGAAATAATAATTTTCATTTATTAATAAAAAATCCTTTTATTAAAATTTACAACTAGATTGTGAATTTATATAAAATTAATGGGTGAAATGATTTTAGGGAATTGGATGATAAGCAAGAAAAATATGGTTCGGCCTTAATCAGCGACGTATTAAATATTTGGGATCGTTTTTGTTTTTAATTTTTTTATATTTATAGCATAATGGGGAGAATAAAGAAACATATAATAAAGATCCGTTGATTTCAATAATTCTATCAATAATGTTGATGATATAAACTCCCCGTCAAAACTATCATAACACTTTGAAATATTTGAATTTTATAAAAACGTATTTTTTTTTTCATAATACAGAAAGGTTCTAAAGTCTATAATGAACATTCCTAAACAAGACATAAACAATTTTTATTAAAATAAATTACAATATATCTTCCAATAAACAAAAAAGTAACATAAATTACTTTTTAAAATTTTCATTTTTTTAATCAATTTAATTTTTAACTTTTAAATTTATATTTAATAAGACATATTGCCACCTCTGGCTTGAATGACTGCTTCCACTAATCTTGGCATACTTTTAATAACGAAACGAATGATAAACATAGACTGAAGGACATTTGAAAAAATAATCTAAAATTCCATCGTTTGTTATTATGAAATAACATAGATGTATATAATCCTTAATGTCACACGTTTAATAAATAATATTAATATAAATATAAACCAAGATGGATTAAGGTTAAAACCTGGAAAATCTCGAAAAATGGGTGTTGCAATACTTTTGACGGGGAGTTTATATGAACATTTTAGTGGAAAATTAAAGCTTTTGCTTAGTTAATGGTGGATTTGTTGGAATCGAACTATACTTTCAAGCTCATCTTGGTGTACCAATGTTTTAGTTGTACATAATTAAAGGATATAGAAAAACAGGATGTGGTTGGTAAGCACTCCACATTTAAGATCGTATCTTCTAAGGAGCAGATAATCTATACCGCAGAGTCAAAGCAAATATTTTATTATGTTTAATTAAATGTATTTTTATCAGTTAAAAAATGTAACAATTTTATCTGCTATTGTTATTAAAACCTCTTAAAAGAAATCAAATTGGGTAAACAACAAAGTAAATTAAATAGGCAGTTGATTGGTGATTTATATCTGGAGAGGTCGGAATAAATTGGTGTCAACTGTCCAAGATGACGGGTTCGTTCCATGAATCGATTCGAAACCCAATTTATTTCTTAATGTATCACATCTTATGGAGAAGGACGAATTCTGATATAACTAGGAATATACCAGGTCGTTTTGAAAGTCCTTTTTTGGGTAATAAAAAAAATGAACTAATAAATATACAATAACATTATCCATTAAAATAATAAACTAAATTTATCCCACCGTGATCTAAGGCCCCAAATACCGTTTTTAAAAAAAATGATTCATCTTTGTAAAAAAAAAAATGATTTAATTCCATTCTAGGCTTTGCTGGTTATCAAAACATTTCTGCCGGAGAGAATTGTCCAGAGATCTGAAAAGTGATAATCAGTGAGTGAATGGTCGGTAGAATATGGTGGGTGAGGCATTTTTCCTATCCAATTTTCATTAATTTCTCCTAGTCAACTATGTAGTGTTTAGCCTATTATTCGCCTCTGATAACTTGTAAGAGACCCATTTATCCATTTGTTTTTTTTAAACAGGCTGTTGCTTGTGAAATATTTAAATGTTACTTATTTCCGCACATGTTTGACGTGGTTCTGAATAAATTAATTCTCGAATTTTCTGTTCGTTGGCTACTTGAAGTCTTTCAGAACGAGCATTTTATAGCCTGCACGAACTTTGGAAAACCAAAATTGAGCTTTACGTTTAGAGAGTACCTTCCTACCTGATACGGAGACAATTCGAACGGTATCGGCTGCCTTCCAGCCAAGTTTAAATAGATGTAATAAAATTGACCGAATTTGAATTTCAACTATCACAATTTTTAATATATTTCTTTAAGCGTTTAGCAGTGATTAGATTAAAAGGTAACTTCTAATTTAAAAGTGGTAAACAATATTGTTTACATTGAAAAAGGTCGAATAGAAAATAGAATCATAACAAAGGCGGTACAAACCAAATAAATCTTAATTAATGAAAAATGACAGGACTTTTGAAACGGCCTGGTATTAAATAAATTTTCATAATTAAAAAAAAATATATAGTTTTTTCTGTTAGTGTGTGGTCCAATATTTATTGGAGTGTGAATCGTATTTCATGATATTTGAATACATAGGACGTATACAGCTGAGAGGAATTCATTGATTAATACATACTGCTCTATCGTTGATAGATGGATGACGTACCCAATTTATTAATAATCCTGGTTCATTTGTAGAAATAGTTCCAAGTCCCATTCCTAGAGTAATGCCGTCCATCAGAGCCCGTGTTCTGGAAAGAAGGTGCATTCCGGTCCGATGTGGGAACCAGATAGCCCACGGGAGTTCTGGATTCCTGCATTGCTTCCTCCTCCTGAAAAAAATAAATTATAAGTAATTTGTCTCGCTTGAAATGGGAATGTTTTTCGTGAGTAATTCCAGGATTTATAGCCGCAATCTTAAGAGATTCATGTCATCAAATACCTAATGTAAATAGCTTAAGAAGCTGGTTACGCTCTAATGTGAGGAATTGATTTATGTTCTCTGCGGGAGGAGTAAAATTATGTTTTTAATTATTATACCTTTCCAACCTTGTATATAATATACATATGTCAACATAAAAAAAACAAATGTGACAGTGTAGTGCAGCCTTGTTAAGTAATTAAAAATAATCACAATTGTTTACATATTTTAAAGATATTAATTTAATATTCTATCCAGGTATTTACTAGATTTTTTTGCTTAGTAAAAAAAAATAAATTAAAACGTGTTTATAAAAGTAAGGTGTATTTTCCTACTGCTGAGTCGATCTTCTGCTACTATGATAGATTACATAATAATTATATTTTTTCAGCCGGAATCGAAAGTGCCTTACCCACTAAGCTTATTCTGTTTCATACTCATGTAATTTTTAGGTTATATCTGCATTTTTTTTTTTAATTGCTACTACTTCGAGCAAATTCCAAAGGAATTACTTGATTTCTAACAGTAATATTTCACTATTACCAAAGATTAAACAGTAAAAATTAACATTATAAATAACAATATATTATACTTATGACAACAAAATGTGAACTCTTTCATTTCTAGAGGTCTTAAAAGCTGCAGATCCTTCCTACTGGCATTCCTTGATGTTGCTGGTATCTCTGTGCAATAGCCCGTCTAATGTTCTGTGAATTAGAGTTGGAACTTTTAAATAAATGACCATTAAAATTACTATTAACAATTATTAAATAGTTTACATTACCATTTAATATATATCTTTATAGATTATTCTTATGTCCTTACCATTATGTACATTATTAACAAGAAGATTCTTCATGTTTGATTTAATTATTTGAAATATTAATAAAAAAATTCTTATAAACTAATCTACATGTATTATATTTTATAATATATCGATATATTCTGAAATAAATTAGCGATTGGTAATATAATAATATTACTAATCTTACTACAAATTAATTATTTTTAAAAATATAACTATAATTTTCCTTGATTTCTAATTAAATGTCTGCTCTTCATTGAATCTTATATAGAATTCTGTATTGAACTAAGTTCTAAATTTGTATGATAATTTTTGTATTGATTAATGTTTTTAAATACAACTAATTTACATGTATTCCTTTTTTGTTTCAGGTTGGTATCAAATTTTGTCTTCATTGCTGTAAAATAAGTGAGTGATTCATTAAAAAATTATTAATCGTTAGTATATATAACCACTATAATTTAATTCATTCACTATTTAGAAGAAATACTTGTAAATTGTATATAAATGTGAGAAATTATAATATTTTTAAATAAAAAGGTCCAGTAAATAATTTAAAAAATATATTATCGATTTCTATGGTTCCTCCATTAAAATAATTACATAAATGCTTTTTAAAATGAACATATTTTTTACATTTATTTTTAGAAAAATTAGTGAATTGAGTTTTGACTATAGATATTTTGTTTTCAAGGGCATGCTGTATTTTAAATTAAAAAAAAAAAATGTATAAAATGTTTTTTTTACCCCTACGAACACTGCTGTTGTAACAGCTGATAACAGTTTTTGCATTGTTTGTATCTCCATGTAATTATGTAGTGGAGAGGTGGTGGGGTCAGCACCTGCCTTTCCAGCTGTCATCACAGGTGACCGCCTCGGTAGCCATCTTTATCTCTAGTCAGGATCAGAAGAAGGCATCTTTGATGTATTCTGTTTAAGTTTCATTATACCTTTTTACGTTTGACCATAGCAATGAATAACTGATTTTCCTCTGAAAGTAAGCAAAGTTAAATATATTAAATACATATGTATGCATATAGTAAGTTCCGCTTATCCGGACTAGATATTACTAGAAACCATCTGAACAAAATTTCTGATTAAACGGCTATCCTGTATTGCACTTGCTAAACATTTTAGCGGTTTTCCTTTAACAAAAACAATTTTTTTTTTCTCTTTCTTTAATTTCACTTACACACTTTCATTTCAATTACTGCTAACTTTAAGTGAAGATCACTTTGCGGTCAAGAGCTGAAACAGGTTTCAATACAAAGTTGCGATTAATACATAAAATAATAGAACAATATAAAGAATATAAAAATATATCCTACAATAAAAAATACGCTGATATTGTATATTTAGAATTTTAGAAATTTTGAGCAGATCGTTATGAGGACAATATTAAAATTTATATTATTCAAAAAAGGCTGCGTGTTCTTCAGCTTTAAAAAAAGCTAACTTCATTTTACTGCGAACTCGAATTATACAATTTAGGCTTGTGTATAATAATTAAAACTAAATTTACTGGGTTTACTGGAAAATGGCATATTAGCATATGGTAACTCTAATGCGTATTGGTTTTCGTAAATATAAACATTGTCTGTATATATGCTCATTATTATTTTTAAAAAAAGATAAGATAAGGCAATACAAATAATCTCTACAATAAAAAAAAAAAAAAAAAAAAAGTGCATGATAAAAATCCATCTTCATTTATATATATATATATATATATATATATATATATATATATATATATATATATATATATATATATATATATATAAATATATATGTTATTTCTGAAAAGGCAAACATATTTAAAATAATGATTGATTATGATCAAATTAAATATTATGTAATTAGATTATTTTTATTGCTGCTTATTGAATCCTGGTACTGGCCAGTTCTCAATAAGAGTACCCCGTTTATCAATTTATTTCTTATTGAACTCTATTATTATAATAATTTTTGAATAATAACGGACTAAGATTGACTTAAAGTGTTACTTAATAGCAGCTCATTACCTCATTAGCTTCGAAGGCAACTCAACTAGCTATTAGATCCCACTTAGCCTTCTATATTTTCAGCTTAACAGGTTCCATGTCTTTGAACATTAGACCGGAGGATCTGAAAAATAATTTCTCAAATTATCAATGTCGAAAGTGTGAAGTTCGCGTTCTGGCAAGTTAATTGTAACGAAAATTTCTGAAAACGGGAAAGTGAGAAAACAAAATGACAAGAAGAAAAAATAAAAGTGTTCCAAGTTTCCTGGAGCTGTTTCAGAAGTTTGTGAGAAAATTGTTGAAAGGATTTTCTTTGAAAGTTTTCCTACTTGGGTCTGTAGATTTCACCAACTCTTTGCCGTCATAGTGTCTGGGGTGAAATAAGAAATATTTCTACAACAGTAGGCGTATTACCGTTATTTCTAAAATACTTCACTGTAATTCGATACGATAGTAATTACTTATTGACCTTAAGTAAGGTAGATTGTCGTACTTAAAACTTCAATAAAAGTTACAAAAAAACAAACAAACAACAACACATAAATAAACATTGTAAAATAATACACGAATGTGAAAAATAAATACAAATATAATATTAATAAATAAAATATGAGGTAAATAATTACAAATCACATAGTAAAACTAAATTTTATACTTAAGAATAATCGCAGTACCTAATTGTTTTTCTTTAAAGATTTTATTTCTAAACAAATAATATAGAATAAAAATTATGTACGGTTGATGGATAAAATTTGGCGGATGAGTGTGATCACATTTAAATCTTTTGTTTTGACGACCTTTGGCTAAAAACGTAAAACCTCATCTAGTACTAATTGTAAGCCCAAGCAAGACCCCTTTCATGGGTTTTAATGTGCAGTTACTTGACTTTATATATATATATATATATATATATATATATATATATATATATATATATATACATATATGTGTGTGTGTGTGTGTGTATCTTCTTCGTTTATAGATTGAAAATAAAACTAATATTTTTAAAATAATAATATACTTTTAACAGTATACCCACCATTTTCTAAATATTCTCTCCCTCCTCACAAATTTAATTTTAAAATATCCCAAAAAAAAATCTTCCATCTTTTATTTTCAAAAGAGATCCTTTCACACGGCCCGTTCCCCGAATCCTGACTCATCTTGTGTAAATTATAAAGTCATCTTTTCCTTAATCGTGATTAAAAAAAAAAAAAAAAAAATTGAATTAACTTCGGAAACGAAATATCCCTTTTGAAACGTAATATTTATGCAGCAAAATATTAATATTATTTTGTAAATCAGATTTTATAAAAATCTCTTTGTGATGTCCATAAAAAATCTACTAGTCACAGTTCACTGTTCAATTAATCAGCAATGATATACGATTATCACACTTTCATTATTAATTGCCGATGATTACCATATATTATTGACTGTAACTAAGGGCCAGCTTTTTTATTGAAATTCATTTAAATTG
Organism: Euschistus heros; assembly: GCA_003667255.2. Lineage (NCBI taxonomy): Eukaryota > Metazoa > Arthropoda > Insecta > Hemiptera > Pentatomidae > Euschistus > Euschistus heros. The sequence goes on along the minus strand of RCWM02000007.1, from coordinate 5,641,465 downwards.
TTTTGCTTAAAATAAAAAAAATCTCGTATATTTCTTAAGAGTTTTACATAAATCTGATAAAGTATATATCTGTGTCACCTATGGATTAAAGTGTGTTAAATGAAAAATCTAATTTTAAGAAAAACGGAAAATTTTTGCACAATACTTGTTCATGTTCATGTTATAATGTTCATCCCTTTAATAGCCACTAAGTCCATCATAAACAATAAATATGAAAATATTAGCTTCCTGGTAATAACCTTAAACCAACGTTCACAAACATGCTTAACATTTGAAATGCATCCGTAGCCATAGATATAGTAATTATAAGGAGTAATAACTACTTGAAAAAAAATGTTAATAATTAAATATTATAAGAAAATTGTATTGTAGGGTGATGTCAGTCTGAAAATCTGGGTCTAGAAAGTAAAAAACATATTTGTTTTAATATGTTTTGTTAACAAATAATTTTCAATTAGTTCGTCAATATATACATGCTTGTTTCTTTGAAATTCTTGTAAACTATCAAAGAACTAATATCAATAAACATATATAATAATAAAGGATAAGAGAATCAATTAATAGATATCAATAGAACATGTAATCGATTACAAACAAAAGTATATTAAACAAAAAATACAAAAAAAGTCTCCCCCACATGGTGCATAATATCATATAATAATAGTGGTACAAAATGCACATGGTGAACTTTAAGGGAGTCCTGTATAAACGAACAATTTGGTATAGGAATTTCATACAAATGTTTATTTTATACAAATGTCTATTGACGGTGCTCACTAGGTGTTTGGGAAAATCCTAAATGTAAAAATAATTAAAAAATCTCATAATCCTCCCATGTACTCGGAATTCTAGATTTCTGTAATTTCTTCAATGTAAATAATTTATATTTCACAAATAATTACTTATTTGATATTCTGAATACGAAGCTTCAAAAATTGTAAAACTGTCATCAAAAATGAATTTGAGTCTTTTGAGTCTCCTTATTGGGAAAGAACTTTCGAAAGGGGACTGCCTTTGTCTCAGACCCAACACAAATTACAAAAATATTTCAAAATCTCACCTTAAACATTTTATTTTATTGCGACTCTGAATTTCTGAATGGTTCCGATTTATCTAAAATATGTAAATCCCGAGTCGCCGAAATCCCCCGGACTCCAGACAGGACCCAACAGAACACGTAGGCTGCTCAGATTGTCCTGGCTCCCTGCATTATTCATACAGCCAGTGTAATTATAGTCTATGTGTTAACACATTAGCTTCGGCATGGACGTAAATTAATTCTGTGTTCGTAGACGACCACCCCTCTGGATATCGAAATAGAATTTCGTTTTTTTCGGTCCATTTTTTCCTTTTTTTTTTTTTTTTTTTTGGTATTCAGAACAGTTTCCTGATTGTCTAAATATTAAAAAGGAGCCGCATGATTAATGGCCGAGAGATTGGAATATCGTGCCCTCGGGCCTTGGTTTAGAGTCTGGGCGAGGGTAGAAGAAATCATTTCAATTTTTTATAAAACGCTCCTCTACCATCAAACGACGATTCAAAAGCTCCGGTACTAGTAATTACAATAGCACTCATCATATCTGCTACAAGTTGTGGATTATTATTAAACATTATATTATAATTTTCACAGTTTTCAAAAAATATTTAAGCATATATCTGTGGCACCTGTGAATAGTGAATGCAAAAAATTGTATTTTAGGAAAAACGCAATATTTTCCGGATATGCAACAAACTAATGATATAACAAATCAATCGAGTCAAATGAGATTTTTTTTTATTAATAGATCAAACTTTTTTACGTTCTTTAAATTGTACCATAATTTTACTCTTTAACAATGTTGAAAAAAAAAAAATTCACACCAAAATGGATAATCAGACCTATGGTAACATAGGAGTAAATTTTAAGTAGTTCCAGAAAACGAATGCCTATCTTTTTAATTGTAGGTACTGATTGCTTGTTCCTTTCTGCAACATGGATATTGCTATAATTTTTGCGCTAAAATGTAAATGTGTATTTATATTGAGGGCATATTTCTGAAAATAAAGTAACTATGATTTTTTAAAATTAAACCAAATATTTCTATTTTACTAAAGTAATGGAGAAGAAGATAAGAGACGATGGTGAGTCTTCGTACGTCTCCTCTCCAGTATAGTTCGGTGGTCTTGAAGAAGACCTGCAAGGCAGGTCGAAACGTTGGCACACAATTAAAATATTTCTACTTAGACGTGGTCTCTCTTTGACTGCATCCATGATTATTTTCTCCATTCATCTTAACAGTCAACTATACTTTTATCATCACTAAAGTAGTTTCACACTTTCTGTACCAATATACAAAAATATCTTAGTTTACCAAAATAGCTAAAGATAATATTTAGAATTACCTTCGATTTTTTATGTATATTAAAATTGTTCCATTAATACTAGTATGTTTTTATTGTTAATTAAAACTGCTTAGAAAAAATATTCAGTTGAAAATGCCAGTTTAAAGAAAATATTAGACTCGTATGAGGATTAGTGTTATTAACCGTGCTACCTTAAAACGTTGTTACTTATCTACGAAATCTGCTAAACTTCTAGTTGTCTATTTAAAAATAACTTTGAATCCCATTGCTATCCAGGTAGTATAACTAATGTCTATATATAATATTGTGTCATTAAACGAGATTAGTAAATCATATACAACATTTTTTATGAGTGTTTGTTTTTGAGTTTATGGTCAGGGGTTAATCTATTGTTAAAATAATTTCAAATCTGATTTTTCGTCCTTAAGCTGCAATGAATCTCTTCAGAAAATCCCAGAACGAATTATACAATAATAACAAAGAAGAATCTTTGAAACTAAAATTTTATCCCCAAATTAACAGCCTGATATTGATAAGAAATGAAACTGTAGAAAAATATTTAATTGATTCGATAAACTGACAGGCATAAACTTGAAAATAATCTTCTTATACGTAAGATAAATAACTTTTGAGTATATAATACGATGTAATGAATTTATTATTCTGGAAAGATCTTCATAAGTGAAGACGAAAAAAAAGGAAGAAAATCCCTCCCTCCCTGGGTGTTCCCTAATTGTATTCACGGGCTACGCTTTGTCACTAACACTGAATATCTTTACGCCTTTCAAAAGTTCAAATTGATTATTCATTTCGATGTGGAGGGAGGTGCTACTAAACATACAATACCCACCGGTGGGCAGCCCATATATCCTACGTCTGTGATGCCGCCGCTACTCTGGCGAAACCGCCGCTGCTCTTCAGTTTTATTCATTAATTTAATTAGTCGAATGGTGCCTGATGGTGTTATAAAAGCTGCACAATTTCCCCCTGATGGCTTGGAATAGCCTCCTTGAAGCAGGACTTGATAACATCTCCAAGCAGCCCATTAACCTTAATGATTGGCTGTTACCGACCCCTTTCGTGTTGGGGTCTATCACAGATTTTTAGCAATTCGAACTTCATTATTGTCTTATTTATTATCGGATTTAATATTTTTATATTAATCAAATTATTATTAGAATACATTTTTATGAAGCGGATGTCAAAGACATATTATTTGATTGAAGAATAGTATGACTTTTATTCTTCAATCAAAGATTTCAAAAGAACAGAAAAATAATTTAACTTGAAAACAACTAAAATTAATAGAAATAAGGCAACTATATACATAAATATCGAATTCATATACACAGAAATTTTTTTTTTTTCAATCATGAAAAAATAAAAAGAAAAGAAAATTCATTTAGAACAATGCTTAAAAATGCATATCCTTATTAGAATTCCTGAACCTCTGAATATCCCTCTCCGTATTAAGTAAAATAAAAATTTTTAATCAAAAATCATAAATAATCAAAGTTTAAATAATAATTGAAATTAATAATATATATATATATATGTTTGTCCCAAAATAATTCTTGATTATTAAATATTTTTTAATATATTTAATATATTAAATATATTTATTAATATATATATATATATATATATATATATATATATATATATATATATATATATATATATATATTAATTATTGCTTAAATTTTTGTAGCACACACAAAAACACCCTAACCAAATGTTGAATCAGATCTCTTATAGGCTTATTTGTATCTATAGCACTACAGTCCTGTGTGGGCCTTTGGTTGCTGAACGATAAGCGTCCCACTGGTATCTATCAAGCAAGAGCCTTCCATATTGCTACTCCTAATATTTCCATGCCACCAACCACGTTATTTTTCAACATCTTTTGGGACATCCTCTACTTCTTGTGCCACATATTTCTATACTTGTGCCATTAACAGTTTTCTAAAGTTCCGCTCTTGGGGCATTCTCATCACGTGGCCTAATCTCTTAATATACCTTGCCTTTATAAGCTGTACAATATTCGCATCTGGAAGACTTCTTTTAATTCTTTTTTTGTTCTAATTCCCCATTTCCCTACCTCTCGGACCAGTCTATAGATTTAACACAGTATTTTTCTCTCGAATATTTTAAGTTGCAACTGCATTAAGAACCAATGTTTCTTCATACGTATTATAAGGGTTTTATAAAGTATGATCTTAGTTGTTTAAGTAGAGAAGATTTCGAGAGGCTTAAGCACAGTTTTAAAATTATTTTATTAATTTCACCCATAACTTAATATCCGTTATTAAGTTCCGCTCGCTGCTAAATAGGTAAATGTATTGACGTTTTCGAATCTAAATTCATTTACTCTTAAACCTTGATAGGTTATATTACTTTCCCAGTTGTGGACATATATTTCGTTTTATCTTGATTTCCGTTTAATCCTACATCTTCACCGTGGTTATTTATTTATTTATTTTTATACACATTTATCTGTGTGTAATAAATTAATTTATAAAATCAACATTTTATTAGTTCATGCTTATATATTATATACTTTTGAATCCGAATAAGTTGATACACTTTTTTAATATGTATAGTACAGTAAATATTGAAATGTTTTATTAGATATAATATAAAAAACAACCTGATGCACTGAAATTTTCGTACTTAATACCGCATTAATACACAACAGCTTACAAAAGCTGCAAAGCGAACCGATAGTGCCTAAAAGATGAAACAGAGCCGATAATCAGATTCATAGACTATAATTCAGGGGATCCCTCATGCTATCTTTTTGATTTCCAATTACCTAATAGTTGTAACGAGGAGGCAGGTAGAATCGTGTTGCCGAGGTCATCCTGAGGTCCTGCCGTTAGATTTATTACTGATACCCCCCCCCCCCCCCGCCAAGGTAACAACCTACTTCAGCCTCTTCCTTATCTTAAACATGCTTACATTAAAATAAAGGAAATTCCCCACTAAATTGCTTATTTACCAAGCATTTTAATTGCATACACTAAGGTTTGCATGAATAGTTTATTATATAATACTCAATTTTTTGTAAACACCTTTTTTTAATATTACTTTAGTAATAAAGGACGGCGCTTAATTGTCACTATAAGTACAAAAAAACCGGATACGTAAAACAATATGAATTTGGTTTCTATATGGTCTGATAAATGTTGATAAGTAGTATGGTTAGCAAAAAAAAAAGTTTAAACGTTTCTCTTAAAAATCCATACAAGACTTAAACAACTATAAATGTCTACTCCAATACTTACTTGACAATCAAAGCCTCCAATTAATTACAAAATATGAGGTGATGAGATCCATTTGGATCATTGCTGAGCTCTAAGGCCACTCTAAACTTTCCAAATCTTCTCCTATCCAATCCTTAGAATACGAAATCATTCGTTAAATCCCCAATGCTCCTTATTATGCCACAAATAAACTTATTCATAATAGTATAAATGTCCCATATGGAGCTTTATTGTATATAAAACATAAAAATATAATACATCAAGTAAATATGACGGTAATAATAAACATGACACGTCACTTGTTTTTAAACTACTCAATGGTGCCACTTATTAAGGTTCCATATAATGAAGGTCCCGAGCCCTTTTTTTTTTCAGGCGCCTCAGAGTGTTATCTGGAATGGAATGAGAAGCAAGTTGTGATACTAATGGATTTAAGTAGGAGTGGAGTTCACTATGGAAGGATTTGTATCTGGTTTAGGCTAAATCATTAACATATTCAACATTAAAGTCTGTATGGATAAGTTTATTTGTGATAAAGTAAGGAGCATTCAGGATTGTTCTAAGGATTCTGGATTGCAAGGATTAGTTACGAGATGAATTGGATGGTTTAGTGGAGTCCCAAAGCTCAACTCCGTATGTCCAAATCGGTCTAATTACTGTTATTTAAATGAGTACTTTGTAATTAATTGGAAGGTTTGACGTTTGTCTAGTAAATGTTGAAGTAGTTGAAAATTACGGGCAGTTTCTTGTTTTAGTCTTGTATGTGGATTCCAAGTAAGACGTTTGTCCAGATGGATTTCAAGGTAGCGGATCTGTTCAACGGGGATTAAAGGAATATCATTAATGGATACTGTAGGTTTACGACGAAGGGTAAAGGTTATTTGATGGTATTTATTTTTGATTCTCCATTTTTGACACCATTCTTAAAGGTTTATGATGTGAGGTTAGAGTGTCTGGGATGCAATGAAGGAATATTATTTACTGATAAAAAAAACATGTTTCATCAGCGAAAGTAGTGAGGACGGTGCTAGGATGAGTCGGGATGTCAGCTGTATACAATGTGTAGAGGATGGGTGCTAGTATACTTGCTTGAGAAACTCCGGCACATTGAGTAAAGAAGGTTGAATAAGGGAGTATGTGTAATGTAAATGTAAATGAAAAATGTTTATATATATTTAATTATATATATATATATATATATATATATATATAAGGCAACTATATACTGTTTTTATATATGCTATAGTTAGGTAATAAGCTTAAATTTTTCTTTAACATCGGAAATAGTTTTTGGCAATTTATACATTTTTTGTTATTTTAAACACTTTATGCTCGTTTTGATTTTTGTAATAATAATTTAATGACTGGTCTTCAGTGAAGAAGAAGAAGGAGAAAGGTAGTTACGTAGCTCTTGAGGAAGTGGACGGGGAAAGCCGGGAGGGAAGAAATATATCTTAAGTAAGGGACAGCTATTTTTTGCCCTTTTGGAGGAACGTCTCTTTCTCCGAGAGGGCGAGTCGGTGTATCCCTTGTAGTCCTTCTTATGTCGACATCCTTGTAACTGCCCTCTGGAGATATACACGTCACTAATACAATAACCGAGGTAGGAACGAGAAGACAAAAATATAAAATAAAATAAATTGAATCATTAGAACATAAGTCTGTTTGTGAACATTCATCATTGTTTTAAAATTAGTTTTACAAGTGCATGTATATCGCAATATTTATTTATGATAAAATAGTTATCCTCCACTGTTTCCTTAAAGAAAAATATTGGGACCAAGAAAGACTGGAGAAGGTTTTAAAATAAAAAGTAATGCAGAAATATATCAAAATATGGAAAAATTAATGATGCAATGAAGAAACGTATATTGACATTCTATGGAAATTTAATGAGAATGCATGAGAGTAGACTGACAAAGAAAATTTTTCAACACAGCCACCAGAAACAGAAAAAACTACATGGATAGTAACAGAAGATATGATGGCAAATATACAACGGGATTTAATGTGGGACTGAGAAAAATTTCGGACAGAATCAAACAAGATACAATTTCCAGAAATAGGGTAAACCAGACAGTTATTGACACCCTATCTTAAAAATTAGAAAAATAATATTGAGGAAAAAAAAAAAAAAAAAAAAAAAACTTTTAAATCCTACAACTGGTGTGTAAATGAACTTTCAATTCTGTCCGTATTTTAAAAGATATCCATAGGGTGTCAATAACTGATTTTACCTTTTTTTTTGTCACTATCTTGTAAAATACATTTCAGGAATAATGTTTGGTTTAAACTTTCTTGCTTAGCTTAAAGTATAGTAATTGAGGAAAAACCGCAGTAAATTTCAACTTTATTGAACTATTCTTTCTTTAATTATAGTATGAATATTTACCGAATATTTCCTTCAGGGTGGCAATAACTGTCTGGTTTATCCTAGTTGAAACACGAATTAATAGACAGCGGTCAGATGAAAGGAGAAAACGTTAGGAAGAGGTGATGAAGAGATATTGGAAGGAACGGAAGAGTAAGGAATAAATTGTTGAACGTAGTCCACAGATGACCGAACTCAAAAGAAGAAAAAGATAAAATAGTTAATTACTATATTAATAGTTACATTTGATGTTTTTATAGAATATATATACACCAAAGACAAAAGTTTTAAATCACATATTTTGAAATATTCAAGAGATATGTCTAAGATCATTGGAGATTAAAACATTTAATTTTAAATATATATGTATTTTGGCTGGGAGTCTAAACTATTACGTTTATTCATCTTCAAAAATGTAAAATTTTGACATATCCTACCGTTGTTGGTGTTGCTCGAATCGAATTTTTCGACAGTCTGCATATAAGAAATTTAATGGAAAATGGTTTTCGCAAAGTAATAATTTTCGCTAGTACCTTCCTTTTAGGTGCTATATTGGTTTGAATGACATCATTCATATTTTTCTCTCAACTTTGTTTATTTCGAATAACCATTAGCTGTTAATTCATTTAATTTTGAAGATAAGTAATTTGATTCTTTTAATCCTAAAATTTATAGTGGGAAAAGGAAAATTATATATAGACATATAAATGATCCAATGTATTTCCTAGTCCTTGCATTGGTTTATCTTTTATTTTAAGTATATCAACTTCCACTTTACCTGACATAAATTATAGTGTATAGCAGAGATCTGATTATTATGATACACGAAACCTCTTGTCTGATAAATGAAACATACTTAACTGACTCAAAGCATTGTCTTGCAACAACGTGGGAACTGTTAATAACTTCAATACCTTTCATAACCAGATAGAAAGTTAATTTTTTGCTTTACAAGAGGTATTCTACAATCAAGTGAATCGACCAATCATAACTATCAATTTTTTTAATCTTCTCTGAACTATTTCGTTCGAGTTGTCAAGATTCTAAGCCCCTTCAATAATTATGTGATTATAAATTACGCAAAAAGATGCCGCTGCAATCATCGGCCGACTTCGCCAGAACCTGTTCTCTAAGCTCACTTTCATTTTAAGGGAGACGGGACTTTCGAACAGTTTGAGTAATTGAGATAAGTTTATAACTATTCAAGTCTTCTGATTTTTTTCTTGAATCTACAACTTCATTTACAGCATAATTATTTAACAATTGCAGACTGAAGAGGGACCTTAACATGTACATTTGATGATATCGTAAATACGAAATAATGTATTTATAATATTACCAAGAAAAGGTGCTCCTTTCAATGAAGGTTACTGATATTAGGTTAATAGAAGCAAAAATAGTTTTATTTGTAGAACGGTTATGCTATTAGTTTTTCATGAACAAAAGTGTTACATCCTAAATAGTTTTTCTACAGACGGAAGGTGCGGCGAAACTAGTTCCTTTCTACCAATTGGCTAACGTAAAATCTCAATATATAAAAGGATGGGATAAAGAAGTTAAATATAAAACTGAAGCAAGTCATAAATTTATAATTTTAGAAAGGTTTGTGTAAAGCAGCATCTAATACTTCCATTATACAAAATCCACTGCACTCATGTATGTTAATGGTTGAGATAATGGCAAAATAAAATCTAAAAATTTAACTAAGATGGTTGTTTCCAGTTTTTCGGTTTAGTTTGATTATGAACCATCAATATAAAAAAAACTGATTTTGACACTATTGATGGCGGCTGAAAGAGCAGCGCTGGGATTACTTTTTGCCTGGCTTACCCTCCCATTAGTAAGGGACATGCTTGGTTCTGGGTTCCCCTGGGATGATTGAATATATCGTATAAACAGTGTAGATTGTATTGAAGATGGTATTTAATTTCTTTTCTTTTTTTTTTGTTTTAGTTTATTTATTTTTGCTATTATTATTTTATATTTTTATATACTATAGTTTTTATCTTGTATAGTTAGAGTTATTTTTAACTTAATTCATTCATTTGTATTTTTACTTTATTTAATTATATTTTTTATCTATTTTAATTTCTCATACTGTATGTATTATCTTCCAAATTACTTATTTTTTTTTAATGAGATAGCTTCTAATATTTATTAAACAATACATTTTCAAATAGATCTGTATAAACAAAATTAGTAACTGGATTAAAATAAATTAGATGCAATGAAAATAACTTTTTTTTTTTTTAAACCTTTTATTGAGTAATTATTACAATCTGCCACAACTGTGGGCAATAAGTAATATAGATGACGTATGATCACATTCACACATTATATACAATGAAAAAAAAAAAACAATAATAGTGAAATAAAGTAAATAACGAATGTAAGAAAAAGAAAAAGAAAGAAAAGAACTAGCCTATACATAAACAATATAAAATATACTATATACAAAATGAAATACTAAAAATTTAAAAAAGAAAAAAAAAAAAAAAAAAAAAAAAAAGTAAAAGATAAAAAAAAGGTAAAAATACAATTATACTCTATTTACAATTTACACTCATCCTAGAGATCCCTCCACCAGACCCGTCTCTCCACTTGTGAAGGGACAGGCCAGGTACAGAGAGATCCCAGCTCTTCTCTCTCAGCTGCATCACTGGTGTAAAAAAAAAAACCCAGTGGAGGCTAAGTGAGATCGCTATAACAATCAATCCGGGCATGAGTAGAGAAGCTGCCCATTGCCAGAACTCCAATATAAGTAATTTTACAAAAGATCTCGGGGCCACTGCCGTTTTAGCCTGCGAGGGGGGTTATCAGGATGGGTGGAGGCGGATAATGATTGAGCTAGTGGGTTAGGGTGAAAGGAAAGGTTGCGATGGAATTTTGAAAATTTAAGGGGTATAAGGTCGAGGACGTATGGTATATTCAGATCATTATGTAGGGTTTTGTTGGAAACATAGTAAGGAGCATTTACTATAGTTCGGAGGATTTTGGATTGGAAAGATTGAATGCGTTTGATATTTTTTTTTTCTTTTTTGCTGTTCCCATAGTGAAAATAACTAAAGATGGTAAACATGAGCTTCCATCAAAGCTTCGCATTAGAACGCTATCTTCTTTTTCGAATCGACAAGAAAACGTGCTGTCAAAATGCATTTGTGTGGATAAATAATTAACTATGAAAGGATAATTATAAGGTATCTGTCTAGGGCCTAATCAGTAAAATATTGATCATTAAGTCATTATGAGTTAGTTTATTTCAAACATAGAAGGAATTAAGGATTTCACGTTGGTCTTTAAAAGGGTTCGAGAGAAGAATAATTCGTTGGTTTTATGAAAACTCATGAATCTATGTCGTTCATTGAAAAAGGTCTCTAATAATGGAGGTTTATATAATCCTTTGTTACGTATGGAAAGATCAGAATGTTTACCGTCTTGTAATTGTCTTGTAGTAAGTCTTGGATTGGTCGAAGTAGACTTGTTCTTGTATTTTCCTATGAAAGTTGAAATTCAAGTTAAAATATCCATTCGACAGTATTTAGTGGTTTACTACCAATAAATAAGGGTAGGAATTGGCTATGTTTAAAGTTGTAAGGTATTTTTTTAGCTTTGGTTGACCTGTTTTGCTTGATATGGATACTCAACGTAAATGCATGCTATACTACAGTTTTTGCAGTTATTAGAAAATATTTGGTCTATGAAATACCTCGAATAGCTCTAAATGGACTCTTACCTTTGATAACTTGAAATGTGCAATTTTTTAAATTGTTTTTATCTCTTTGTTCGTGCAACTGGCGGAGCATTCCGGTTATCGTCCTCTTCTACGGACTAAACGTTTGAAAATTATCCATTGTTTGATATTGTAAAGCACTACATAAATACGTACGAACGGAATGAGATAAAAAAATAAAGCTAGCATACGACACGAATACACTAATTGCTACGAACCAATACAGCCCTACGTACGTGATCATGGAATCATGAAGGCAGATGTTATCAATGGAGTGTGATTATGTAACATGTGATGTCGGACTACCGTGCGCTTGGGCAGCTGGTTCGTGGAGCCATTCTAATTTGTTTGTTGACTGTTGATACTGAGAGATGATTGGAACGAGCTCCGTAACTGCCCCAGAACACGCCACCTATCCCACAACATTCAATACCATTCCCCCGATTGCTGGGCCTCATGTCGATATATTCTCTATTGAAGACTTTTTGATTTGTGGTGATCGGAGAGATAGTGCAATCGATATTGTATTAACCTCGAAAGCATTTATGAACTTAGCAGAAATTCCAGGAATGCTAGATGATCAGAAATACTTGTTTCTTGATGATAACGAATATTTGTCTATATTAGTGACCATTATCCATCGACACACATCCTGAAAAATCAATTTCCAAGGATATCCTACAACATTTTTTGTTTAATAAAAGTATAGTTGACTGCTAAGGTGACCGGAGAAGAAGATAATCAGGGATGCAGTTAAAGAGAAACACCACGTCTAAGTAGAAATACTTTAATGAGTGCCAAGTCATCGTTCGTCTCCTCTCTCAGGCTCGGTGGCTCTGAAGAAGACCTTAAACGTGGTGTTTCTCTTTGTCAGCATCCCTGATTATCTTCTTCTCCAACTTTTTTTTTCTTTTGTTACTGTAGTATTTTACACTGGGATGATTAGTTTTAATCATCTATTTATTTAACAACAGTACAGCATAATACATCCAGTAAATAACTTTAAGCATATAAGACTGTAATAAAAACTTGCTGAAAAACAACGCTAAACTACTAACTGGTAGTGCCCCCAAAAAAGCTCTATATTGGTAGGTCACGATGAATGTTTTCCAAAGCTTATGAGCATTAATGGGAAGCAATTTGAGGTACTAGTGCATTCCAGAGGGATGGGCAGAGTTGGACATAATTTAATCATAAATAATTATTTCACAACTAAATCCCTGGAATGAATCACCTAATTTAACCATGATTAAATCAGGTGATTGAATCATGGAAATTAGTTTAATAAAAATAAAATAAAATAAAAAGCGTTAATATACTGGAAATCGACGAGCAACTTCATGTTTTTTCATTTGATTAAAACAGCGATGCCCCATGAAACTGATAATAAGATAGATTACCAAAAGAGCATCAAATAAAAATTCTTTCCGATATAGAATAAATGTTTGAAATTGACTAAATAGTACAATAAGAATTTAAGTATAGATTAAAAAAACATTAAATACGATTTTAGCCTAAATACATACTACTAAATATAAATCAAGCCGAATTATGTAAGAACATTTCATCTGTATTCATTAAGGTGTCCAACCAAGTATTAATATTTCTAGGTGTCACAATTCATAAAGTCAAAGTAGATTTTCTTGATAGATTTAATATTGCAATATGGTTATTTAAATGAAAGTTGAAGAATGGTTATAACAAGAATATCTCTGGATATCCGACTTATTCTAGGCCTAATTTATTTTAAATAATGTAGATTTTGTCACATTCAGCTTAAACAGTTCCGTCATTATTTTTCATTATAAATTTATAATGTAAACCCGTAAATTTCTTATAAATTTATAATAAAAAAAATAATTCATTTTGTTTTGTTTTTTTCTATAGATTGAATAAACGTTCCTCTCAACAATGAAAAAGCCTTTGATAAAGATTGGTTTCGATTTTAAATAACTTTCACAAAACTTTCTGTAGCTTTCTGAAACCCATCATTTAGTTCAAATATTTTTTAAGAAATGAAATCAAATGCAATCCTCTAACCACTAGAATAAATATTCAATTAAATAATGGCTGTTTTTCTCTAAAGTTTCGTAAAAGTAATTGAGGATTTCCGCTGTTTAGTATGCTTTTAGCTTAGGACAAAAAAGTTAATCCAGGGAAATGCGTATCGTCGTTTACATAATTGGAAACGCAAGAAAGCAATCGAGTAAGTAAAACGATCGTAGTGTGCACTCAAGACTCAGTTATAAATCTATCCCGAACAAGGAGTCACGGAGAGGGTCTCGCTTGTTTCTTGAAGGGGAGTGAAATCTACAGAAGTGGGGTGAATAAAAGCTCTCGCATTAATGGCCGAACTGCCGAGGATCGAGTGAAGAATGGTCCGAAGGCAATTAAAGAAGGAATCAATATGAGGCAGGGTTGGGTAATCGTCGGCCGCAACAAATACATAAAACTGTTCTTGTCGGGAGCCGTGCGATAAATCTCTTCCGAGGGCAGTTTTCCATTAACAGCTGCAGGGTGCACTCTGGTAATTGCAGGAGTCGGTCCCGAGGGAGCGCGCTGGAACTCGTGATTGCTGCTTTTTCTGGAGGGACTTCTGCCTGGAGCTGGAGGCCGGTCCTTAGGGAGTGGATTTGTTGGGGTTGGATGCAGGAGCAGAGGGTACCTACTTTTTATCTCTGGAACTTTTTAGAAACTTAAAAGATTGCTGGTTTCTGGTTTTAGCTGTAGAGAAGGTTTTAGAACATCCCCATATTGCAGGACACTTTAACAAAAGGCATAGATTTGAAAGTTTGGCATTTATTGCAGAAGATTAATTCTTAATTTTCAGTACATTAATTACGTTTATATTTTATTGAAACTGTTTGAAGTGTGTTTAACAATTTAAAAGTAAACCACATTAATTTTTTTTTTATTATATTTCATATTTTATGTTACAAAGAAGAAACCATGTAAAATTTATTTGGATCAAAGCATAACACGCCACTGGATTGGACTCCTCAGACCCCTCCCCCCCACACACAGTTTTATAACTTTTAAATGCACTTTGTTTCGTTTAAAATAAACAGATATTATCCTTTCTGCTTTATTTCAATGTTTCGAATTCTATGATTATTATGCTTCGATAATATCACACTAAAATAAATTAATGGAAAAAAGCATCCAGTAGCTATCACGCAGCTTAATTTATTTTAATTATGTATGCAGATCTCACATCCAATTTATTTTGAGTTTTATCAGTGTGTTCTGTGTGTGGATACTTGCTCATTTGCTGTATTAATGTATTTTGGTTTTGAAATGAATTTCAAAACTTTTCTAATGAACAGAACATGTTCGTTTATAGAAATCTAACCCTTTTTTAAAATTTTATTTTTATATTACCTACCTCTAGTTTTCCCCATTACAGTAACCCTGCAAAGGGTGGCTATATTTCTGCGCGTCCCATCTCTCGACATAATTGTATAATCATAAATATTTATACACACATGATTAGTTATATATAATGTGGAATAATTAAAAACAGTTGTTGAGCTCTATTTAATCAATATGATCCACAAATGCATCAAACTCATCAAAATATTTGTCTATGAGATCCTTCTTTGAAGGCGGCCATTCGCCTCCGTTCAGTAGAACTTTGGATATTAATTTGTGTCTGTACCTTTCCAATTTGCTGCAGACATAAATAACTTACTGTTGTCAGTAAGCTTAAATCAGTGTAAGGAACCTTTTGATCCGCCATGTCGTGTCAAAAATTGGGTTAGTTTGTAGATCAGTTTTTTTAATTTTTTTTTCTATCGTCTAAAGATTTAATAAATTCATTAGTATGTCTAACTTTAACCGAATTTTTCCATCTTTCGTTCGTTTGTCGAGTTGTTCTCAAAATGTGCTTTGCACTAATCGGTGCTTTAATTATTGCAATTTGAAGGATTGTTTCTTTAGCCGAATTTTTAGCTTCTATATCTGCCCGCTCATTTCCAAGTAAAATATTGAGCACGTATAGAAATTTGTAATGCATACATCCTAATTGCGGCACCTATGTATTCACTAATTTTTGCCTTTAACTCTTACAGCTTATATTAGGAATCCAAATATCCTATTTCCTAGAGACTCCTCCTAGGCCTTCCACTTCGAGACAGAAGACGGGCCGGCGATAAGGGCGTGCTCTGCTGGGATGCCGCCCCTCGCTCCGCCCCCAGCGAAGGTGGCGTGCCCATGGCTCGCATGCCCTCAGCAGCTCTCACGCAATACTTTCCATATTTATACAGCCGCACCATTGAGTGACAATGCCCTTTTTTTATCTCCCCGGCTATCTAGGCACGAAAACTAGGATGGCTACCTTATTTCTTAGAATACATTCTTCTTCGTACGTCAGTCTCCTGCGCATTACTACTTTTACGTCTAAAGTAGAGAATGTTAAATGTAGTGGTACCGGTAAACGATAACTTGTTCTCACTACACTAGTAACACATTAAGCCGATAAAGCAGTACTTATTCGTCCAATCAGAGTAGATCTCCTAAAAATACGAATAGTTAATCATCAATTTTTTAGTTAAATATTAGAAAATTACCACTGAAAGCTGAGGATATTCTACAATATCCGTCGTTTCATAACTAGTGTATATCAATAACTAATATTATATTTCCAAAAAAAATAGTTATCATAAGTGAATTTTTTAAGTATGAAAAAACATTTTGCCTTTTCTTATTTTATCAAAACTATTCAACATATGCATTACGAGAATAAAACAATTTTCTTTCAAGCCATTACTGTATCGATTAGTTATCTATTTCCTGACAGATCTCCAGCTAAGGTTCTATTCAAACCTCAGAGCGATAAAACATTGCCTACATTTTACACCAATGCTCTGTATATTATAAGAATTTAAAAAATAAGAAAAATAATAATTTAAATCGATTATTTATGATTTTCCTTTATTATTACTGATTTAAGCACGTCTAGGAGCGCTTATGACCAGTTCCTTTGGATGCTTTCTTATGTTCCCAATACTTCCTGAGACCAGCCAATAGTTTTTCATTTTTCTCTTCAGTCATGGGTTTTCAACTGGTTTTAACTTTTGGTGGTGGGGCCAAGATTTCACCATACCTCCAATTCCGACCGATCCAACACACCAAGGTCAGAAATTCCAGCCGAATCTAGGTCTTTTTGCAGCTCATTAAGCCACAGACTTCAAGACTTATAACGTTTAATTAGTGAGAAGACCGTCTTGGTAAGCCCGTTGTTGTCCTTTCTCAGGAGGTGCCGATAGTACTCCAGCCGCCTGCATTACATACTAGAGTTAGCTGTTTCCAATTGTCGGTGCAATCCGTGATTCGCCTTCAGTCTTTAGGATCTATCTAGGAGAACTCTCGATCCATAAATTTTCCTGAAGATACGTCTTTCAACTTTTTCCAGATCATCCAAGGGGTCTTGCTTGTTCATTAGTAAGGTTTCTGCTCCATATAAGAACTGGGATCTTATTGGTTTTGTAATGTTGGATTTTGGCGTTCTGTACCTGCGATAGCTGGTAGGCTGTGTTAAGTATGTTACACCTGCCTAATATGGAGGTACCGTCTCTACCATTGAGATGGACCCATTCACCGATATACTGGAATCGGTTGACTCTCCTTATTCTTCCATGATAAGTGGTTATCAAAGGGGCTTTTCCGGTTGTCGATCCTCAATGTACATGGTTTGATTTCCCTTATCAATATTAGGGTACTCAATAACAGCTTGCTTATTGAAGATTGTAGTTATTTTCCTTTACTTTATAAAAATCGCAGATTTTACACGAAATTGTGATAGTTCAAATTATCTTTTGCTTAACTTGCAAATTAATATTTTTTTAATTATTATTTTAGTAGAACTACAAGTTACCAATTAATTCTAGCCTGATTGGAAAGCTCAAGATTCATTTCGGGGATCCACTATGAAATAAATTTTAATCCGCCCGAATGATATTCGAACCCACGACCTTCAGAGCGTGTTCTGATATTATTTTTTTTGTTTTATGAACAAATGCTAATAAAAAGAAATGCGAATTCAACAAATAGCTAACCAAAGAGAATAATATTTTCCATAAAGCTAATGGTAATTTAAATTCACTAGACCAGCTTCGTGGAAAAGCCCCACCCACACCTTTAAGATACAACTGATATTTTTTATCAAAAAATTCATAAAAATAATTTTAAGTTTTTTCTCAAAAAATAAAAGTAAAAGTATCTCTGATTGCAAATATCGATATTACGATTGCCTTTTAGAATACTTTAAACATCTTTTTAAAGCTTTTATTGAGTAAATATTACAATCTTCCTCAATTAAGGGCCCTTAATAATATAAATGGTTCTTAATCCAATCTTACAAATGTACTATAAGAAATGAATGAAAAAAGAAATATAGATAGAATATCGAACTATACAATATATAAAAGGAAATAAATAATTAAAAACAATAACAACAGCCTAAATAAAAATTAAATTAAATTAAAAATACAACGTTACGCTATACACAAAATATTTCCTGAGCCTAAGGATCCACGAAACTAAGTATATTATGATCTTTAGGAGGAACGAGCCAGGCCCAAAGAGAAAACATATTTAAACAACATTTAAAAGTTTTTAATGCTTGTTAAAAAAAAAAAGTATTTTAGTGCATAATAGAGAAGAATCTTAATTTAGCTGAGACTAAGGCTCCCACATCAGTCATGTATCAGATGCGGAATCTGTGAAGCGTGTTGCGTTCCACACTGACGCCTTCCCCCGCCGCGAGCTTTCCAACTTCGATTAATAGCAGTGCTAGCTTGTTCTGCTAAAACTGAACACGAATTCGTGTACTTTGCATTTCGCAATCATGTATTCGCCTCTCATAATGTCATGTGTAATCAAATAAATCTTATCCAACTACCGAATCTGAGCCCAGGAGCTATTAAATAAATTCTCCAGCGAGACGAATTTACATAAATTAAATTTCTTATATTCCTATGTAAATCAGTACACACATATTTTATGTAATGGGTATTAGTTACGCAGGTTAGGTATATGAAATATGTGTAATCTCGTATATTAAGACTTCGATACGCTGGATTGGAAACATCACTTACAATAAATTGACATACTTACATTGAATTCATTTAGCTTAAGTTTAATAAAAGACTAATTTTATATAATCGAAAAATTTCTTTATTTTTAACAATATTAAACTATAGTCATATAACTATTAGGATTAACTTTAAAACTAGTAAATCTTCTATTTATATTTAGTTGCTAAGCAATACTTTAATACATACATTATAAAGGTTGTCCCATCGCGGCTTCGCCCGCTGTCATAAGTAAAGAACTTATTTAAGTAACTGAAGTTTTATTTCTTCATTGATCTTGTATTTAAGTATGCAATTAAGCATTATTTCTTCAATGATATTTTTACGAATAGCAGTAATCGTTAATCTGGTTAAAATTGCATTGGTTAGATGTTTGATGATTACACAAAAGTATAATTAGACGTTCAATTTTTACTTTTAATTTATCTGTTACTCATCCGGACGGACAGAGGCGATTAACGAACTCTTAGAGATAATGTATTGCAATATCAGTGCCTATAACTAAAGCCCTATGAAGCATATTATTACACACAAAATCAAAAGACAATGGACAGACATTTTGATTTGATAGTAATTTCTAACCATAAAAGTCTGTGATATACTTCATTACAACATTGTACATTTAAATGTTTATTATTCTCTAAGCGTTATTAAAGCTAAACCCTCCAAGAACTATGAAAATGATGTAGTAAAAATTCGGTATAGTTAGGCTCAATAGTTTCAAACTGTAATTGAATATAAGTAAATGTTAATATCAATGTCTCTCTATACAACGCCTTATCTTTGTAACCTCTCTTGGATCACGTTCACCATCTATCGGCCAATTTCAAAACTTCACTGTGCACCACATATTTATCCCTTTTTAAATAGCAAATTGATGGAAAATCAGTAGATTTTATTATTGCTAAACTATCCTGGAACTATAAAGATGATGTGATCAGAATGTGGTACAGATTGGTTGTGTAGTTTTCGCGGTTAGTGATCACAAACGAAAAATAGCTTGTCCTTTATAATAGTATAGATTTTATATAATAGTATAGATGATTTTTTTTTTTTCAGTATGTACTCATATCCTTATTTCAAACCATTGTTTACACTAAATAAGAAACCTTACTAAAACGTCAAACATTAGTTTGACAAAAAAAAATCATAAATAATTATCAGGAGTCGAAAAACGCTCCTGGGGCACACCCAGCCTCTATAAGATAATTTTAATTATTTTAAAATTTAATTTTAATTTTTTATTTTAATTTATGTTTTGTTTTTTTTTCTATCAATTATACTTCCTGCTAAATAAATGTGTACAACTACTAATCAATAAATTTGACCATCGTGTATGACTGAAAATACTAATATACAGTTAGTAAAAAAAGTTTACATATGGTACACCACAATATAAATTCATTTATGAAATAATGTGCATCATTTTTGTATTGATTAAAGTTAAGTTTTTTATTTTTTAATAAAATAAGATCTGTAGAAGATTAAATCGTGCTTATAATATGATTTCGGAATTGAATACCCACAAAATGTTTCATAATAAATGTTTGCCACTGTGTATTACAACTAATAAGTCTACATATACCTTAGTGTAATCCTTTGAATGTAAACTAACATTTAATTTGTTTACATTCATAGAGGTTTTCTGTAGTCTTACTTCCTAATTTAATCGGTTAGAACCAAAGCCAAGTGAAAGCAACAGCTCAAAATGGAAATTACTCGTGAGATTAAGCAATTAATAATGAATCATAAGACCTCAGGAAAATCATTACGCGAAATTGTCAATAAAAGTGTTTCGACAGTTCAGACTGTAATTATAAATTATAATGCAACAGGTGGGATATCAAGTAGGCCGAGATCAGGACGGCCAAAAAAGCTCCGTTGTCATGAGCGTGCTATTTTAAGGAGTGTGAACGAAAACCCTAAAATAAGTGCTTCTACAATAGCCACTAATTTATTTTGGGATTAAAACATTGAAGTAACACCTCAAACGGTACGTAATTCACTAAAAAAAAAAAATCTTAAATTGCGAAGGGCTCGCAAGAAGCCTTTTATTAGTTGAGTTAACCGAGCTAAGCGTATGGCATTTGCGAAAAGTTACCTTGATAAGCCTACCAGTTTTTGGGACAAAGTAATTTTCACAGATGAGTCCAAATTTAATATTTTCGGCCCTGATGGCAACTTTAGAGTGTGGAGGAGAAAAAACGAGGCCATGAAATTGAAAAGCTTATGCCCGACAGTTAAGCACGGAGGAGGAGGGATCATGGTTTGGGGCTCTATGGCTTCAGCTGGAGTAGGCAACTTGAAGATCATCGAGGGAATAATGGATCGATATGTATACATAGATATCCTAAAACAAAATCTGCGAGCCAGTGCTATCAAGTTAGGCCTAGGATCAAATTTTGTTCTTCAGCAAGATAACGATCTTAAACATTGTACCAGAAGGGTCGAAGAATGGTTGCTGAACAATGCCCCACGCCAGTTAAGAACACCACCACAATCGCCTGATCTCAACCCCATAGAGCACCTCTGGCAGGATCTTAAAATGAGGCTGCGGCGTCACGAAATAAAAAATAAACAGCTTGAGAGGCCTTAAGGAGGAATGGTTGAAAACGGATCCAACTTTTACAAAAAAAAAAATAGTTAGCTCGATTAATAATCGCTTAAGAGAGGTAATAAAAAATAAAGGAGGTCCCACAGACCATTAGAGAATTTTTTGTTAATTAATTATGTTGATAATTATTTTCATTTGCCGTGTATGCAGACTTTTTTTGTGATAACATATCGCTACTTTTTCTTTATTATTTTTTGTTGTGTTTATAAAATTTTTAAACAACTTTGAAATGTACCAAATTAATCAATAGGGCCTGTATTTAAAAGGAAAAAATAAATAAATTGTTTCACTGTTTCTTCTCTTTTGCTTTTAACCCACGTGTTCAAATTAATAATAAGTGTATGCAGACTTTTTTTACTAACTGTATGTTATTTATCCGTCAAATATGTTTTTTTAATGTAGGCTCCAATTTTACATACTAAATATACCTTTTATTCGAAATTTCGAAAAGTTAACCACTATGTAAAATTTAAAGACTTAAATACAGGATAGGAAAGATAATGGTTTTGATTGGAATATTGCTTTCAATACACATATCACATTTTTATTTTTATTTTATAATTATTTTTATCGGATACGTTATCAAGTTCAATGTTATGTTTATAAGAGGCTGAAAGGTTTAATGTGCATTATCCATAGTACTAAGATGATAAATTGTAAAATATTTTCCTGAATATTACTCAGTTCGCACAAACTTTTTTACGTCAGATATTCGAAAATTGGTGTTTTCATAGCAACCATTCAAGAGTTAAAAAATAAAGGAATTATCGGTCCCAAAGAAATATTATGTTACTGGGAGAATTTTGAAGGATACTCAGCATGCAATCTTGAGTCATGGTTCTATTCAGAGTAATTGAAATATGAGATTTCCAGCAGTTGAAATGTCTTAATCGACGATTAAACTTTCTATTGGAAGAGATATAGATGGGATTATCGATTAGAGTTTTCGACGAGATTCAGTGGAGGTTATAGTACAGGCAGTATTAACATCGGTACCGGGTTCACTATTACTGACTATTATATCGTCTTTTATTATGATTTATTTTGATAAGCGTAGGCAACGGTTATGATATAATGTTATGTGTATTTATTACAGGGCGATATAATTTATCCTTTGTTTACTGGGGCTCCTGTATCCGTTATATATCTGTATCCAGCAGACGCTCGTATGTCTCCCCTCGCTGTCAGGGGCAGACCCCGCAGGCCCTGACACAGCAAGAGGCCCCACTAACTCAGGCCGCCTGCCAGCAGATGTCACTTACATCGTGCACTGTCGGCGCTTTTCCTCCGCCTCCCCCAGACACCCCCTCTTGGATCCTCCTTCCACTGCCACCGCCATATCCTCGGCTAATAAAAAAGATAATGGCTTCTTCTTATGACGATCGAGGCATATGTCGCATTATTGAGCCATTTATTTCCGTTATGTTTACCGTAAACGTTTGGGATTTCTTGGGTAGATGAGTCTGCAAAACAATATTTAGGTAGAGAGAGAAAGAAAGATTGGGATAGGTTGAGAGAAAAAGTGATAGAGAGACCTAAATATGTTTTTATGTAGGCCTTTAAATTAAAAGTCCCAGTCGCACCTCCTAAAATTTACAATCTGGAAATGAAGAGAAAATTCCTTTCTCCTTGGCGTAGATAAGAAATAAGAAATTTATCCAGATTACAACTGTAGCTATTTTGAATCAGAGTTTAAAAATTAATGTTTCCTTAAATTATCATAGCCTGGGTTAAGTAGCTGAATATCATACCTAATGAGCTGCCTAATCGTTTTTGTTTTTTTTTAAGTTTGAACCTTTATTCACACCGATCAGTCAAACTGATGTCAATCAGTAAATTTGGTGAGATACATGGCGGAGAAGCATGAGAGTAAATAGTTCTAACCTAGCCTAGAAGTTCTCTTATCAGTACCTTTTCAGCGTTCTCATAGTGTTGTCTGGTATGTGCGTAGTGGCATTTATGAGTGTGTTGTAATTTCATGTGATTTTGTCACGTTTAAGACCTTTCTTCAGGAAACTCGGCGTCTGGAAGAGTATTACAAGGCTCAGTGCTTGTTTCACTACTCTACATCACATAAACGACATATACATACGACTCACCAATTTTAAAAATAAATAAAAAATCCAATCCCTTAATAAAAAAATATTGGAATTACTTTAGGTATTTACTACAGCAGAGAGTAGATTACTGTTGTTTGTTTTTTTCTGTTGTACGTTTCAACGTTAACTAGCCTCAGACTAAATCTGTGCATACTATCGGTTGCAATCAAACCATTACTTTAAAAAAAAAAATATGTAAGATAAATATTAAAGTCATTATTATTTAGAGAAAGTACATTAAATATATTTTGGCTCCTCTGTTGAACTCCTGGGTTGATTTATTAGATTAGGGTGACATTGCAGTTCTGATGATGTATTATGAATTAGGAAGTATTAATTGCCTAATTCTTTAAAGATATGAAATTTAAAACAGCTTAAGCTCTTGCATTAGTCATTTTAGGTTGATAGAGTCTAAATTATAAAATATCCTCATTAACTATGGAAGTATAAGAGTTTTATTTTATATATTTTTTTAAGCATGCAAGTTTCAGCTAATTTTCCTTTTTAATTATTACATCAGTCTTAAGAAAGATGAATATGTATAATTTAAAAAAAAAACTGAATAAACAGAAAATCCATCATAATTTGTTTAAAATTCAAATATTCATGACGGCAATATCAAAAACCTTCAACGGGTGATCTGATACCCAGCTCACTTTTTGTTCTTGTGCGATGAGCACATGAAGATTAGAACAGCGTACGCGATAATTGCTACCTGCAGTCTGCCGAGAAAAGACACGATACCGCTGATACGACTTGAAAAATACGAAGGCTGGGAAATATAAGCGTGTTTATCGCAACGACAGAGCCAGACACGAACCATATTAATCCGTGTCTCTCACGCGCCTTTTGGATCCACCATAAATCATTGAACTGCATTAATTACCATAGTGCAATTTGTTTGTATTTGTATTTTAAATACTGCATGTATAATTTATTATTGTCTTGCAGATTGTAGCGTGAGCTAGGATCCAGATTGCCCAGCCGACTGTGTCTATTTGAAAATAAGATTTTTCAGAATTGATTTTTTATTTATTCAACATATCAATATTTTGTCGCTTTAGTCTTGTTGAATGATTAAAAAAAAATAGTATCCTTAAGGACGAAACCTAATTTCTTGGCAAGGAGAGTGGCCAAGAATGTCCTTCCGTTGTCTTAAAAATCGTTAAATCCTAAACGATTTAAAAAAAAACAAAAACATAGTATCCTTCAGAACGAAAACTAGTGATGTCCTTCCATTTTTTTTTTTTGTTTTTAAATTTTTATTTACAACTGTACAAAATAATATACATCAAATAAATGTGTTGATAATTATAACAATGACATATAAATAACTTGTGAACAACTACTCACTAGTAGTACCTTAATAAAAATTCTACACTAGAAGGTCTCTAGCAATCTTCTTTTCGGACGCCTGGAGGATTATCGGGAATCGAGTTGGAAGCAAGGTGGGAAACTTATGGATTTGAATTGGTATGGAGTTTACTATAAGATAATAGATATTTGGTATGGGCTAAATCAGCAACATATAGAATATTACTTTATGGATAAGTTTGTTTTTTACACAATGATTTGACAAAGTATTTCGGATCGTAAGAAATGAATACGAGAAGAATTGGAATGTTTAGGAAAGCCCCAAGGCTCAACCCAATATGTAAAAATAGGTCTAATTACTGACATGTAAATGAGTATTTCATAATTTTTTGGAAGCTTTGAACTTTTTTCCAGTAAATGTTGAAGTAGTCTATAGCATCGAGCAGTTTCTTGTCGTTTTAGTCTTGTTTATGAAATCCAAGTAGTTTGCCCAAATGGAGTCTGTTCGCTAGGGATTAATGATACAATAATAAAGTATACTGTAGGATAAGAAATCTTAGGTTGAAGGCGATGTATTCAAATTTAAGTATATATAAACATAATATGTGAAGCATTAGTTATCTTTTGACATTTAAGGACTTTTAAACAGACTACTCATTTAATGGGACTTCAATTAACATCCTATATTAGGAGATATCGATACTATATTCTTACGAATGTTTATTAATGATAAATTTCATTAGAGTTATCGAGAATCGAAAGGAAAGCAAGTTGAGAAATATGTGAGTTTAATTGGATAAAGAGATGATCATGAAAGATGCCTAATTTGAGCCAATTATCAATAAGATCATGGAAATGTTTACTCGTGATAAAAAGAGGAATATGGAGAATTTTTTGAAGGAACTTAGTCTGTAAGGATGGTATTCGAAATAACTTAAAAAGCTAAGTTTTGATAATAGTTGTGTCCATGAATCTTTTGTACCGTATAATATATGCTATATATATTAATACTATATGATAAAACACATATTTAATTTAATCTAAAGATAAGATAAATTAAGGAATATAGACATATAGACATAAAAAAACCGATATTTTTAAAAGTTCTATAAATCTTTATCTAAATGACATTAATAATAACACTCTAATAATAATAAATTAATAAAAATAACACTGAGAACACGGTACTATTTTCTTCAGGAACATAGTTTGGAGTGGGTTGTTTACAAATTCGTAAAGTGGGAACACACTACAGTGTGGGAGACCACCCAGAATCAGTGTGCTGAAGCAGCATTTATCAGACCACTATTTTACTAAACTGTTGGATTCAGCCTTCATTGGAGCCTTTGGTTTTACAAATTGCTGCCTGTCTGTATGCTCATACTGCATAGACCAAAAAAAAATCCCAGTACAATAAAGAAGTGTGTTTTTTTGGACAAACACACGGAATTCTAAGAAATTTAAAATAGAACATACAATATATGGGAACCAATTGTCTTTTGAAATTACTTTAGAGGTTTTATGATAATTCTGAGACAAAAAAAAAATTGAAAATTACGGAAGATATACTTATATGTTTTTCATAATTTATAAAATGATAATAATACGAACTGTATCATATTTCAAATCAATTTTTGAAGTTTTTCACTTATTGTTAATGCAGACTTTTGTCAATGATATGAGTTAAACATTTATACATTTCTCTCGATCGAGTTAAATTATCAGGTTATTATTATTAATCGAAGAAGGTATATAATTAATATATAAAATACATATGTATCCAAATAAGTAATTAAGAATTGTTAAAGAGTGAATTTTTTAGTTCTAAAATTTATTAATAAAACTCTTAATTTTATTTCTTTCTTTGATGTTTTCGGCTACAAATTTTCCTCGTTTCTTGTTGGCTATTCTGCAAGAAACATTGGTCCCATTTGAGCTAATTCACTTTTCCTTGATGTAAACCGGTGCTACTTGCATTAGTTTCGCATGGACGGTTCTGAAATTCAGCTCTAGCAACTCAGTTCTCCGACTTCATTCTAGCTCTAAATAGAGCTTTTTGATCTCTAGACAGAGTAATTTTAACACGGCTGTATTTTACTCCAAACTTTTCTGTCTCAATTTGTCATATTTTTCATGATGAAATATGTACATTTGTATTGCGTTAGGGTAATAATAAAAAAAATTAAAAACTGTCGTGTACAGTGGGACAATATTTAGTGCCAAAGATATATTTTTTTATATTAAAATAGCATTTGTTGTTCTAAATTAAAATTTTGTATTTAAATAAATTGTATTTCAAATTTATTATTATTATTTATTATCGCTGCGATTCAAATTTCCAAAATAATTATCACACATCTTCTACATTTGGGACTCCTTTAATCTTATTTTATTGTTTTTAAAAACTATTTATTGATATTTATAACATTATACATTCTCTACAAGGTCTCTTGGCCATCTCCTTTTCAGATGTCTCGGAGGATTTTCGGGAATTGAGTGTGAAGCAATTTGGGATACTAGTTAAGAAGGATAAGTTTCTGTTTTGGGCCAAATCTGCAGCGCAAGGAACATTAAAATCTTTATGGGCATTAAGATTTTTTGTGACATATGAAGGAGCGTTTAGGATTATACGAAAGATTTTGGATTGTAAGGGTTGGATATGAGTAGCATTGGACGGTTTTACTGGAGCCCGTAAATTTAGATTTTAAATTGAGATATTTATATTTCCTTCTGTTAATAAATAATTCCCTATTAGAAATCGTTCACTATAGCACAATTGATATGCTTGATAAAATCTACCTAGTTTTAAAAGCAACTGGACGGGGGATCCTTTAGTCAAAATTTGGTTGTATGTTACTATAAAATTATTATGATAATTATTATATTTGTATAGGTTTTTTTGTGCATAGAAAGGTTATCTCATTGCCTAATTTGTTATTGTTAGTAGATGTATTAAAATAAGAATATTTTATAGTTAATATTTGAAAATACACAAACATATACAAATGATAACATAGAAAAAGGGACCAGTTTTTATCAAAACGGACAAATGGATATATGATAATCCTGGGGCGAACGTAATTTGGTAATTTGAAGAACGATCGAGGTGTACCTCATCCAAAAAGTTTTGAAAATTAGAAGCAATTTCGAGTTTTTAAAGCTTTTTTGGGGTTTAAATTTGTTATTATTTACTTTATTTTTCTGTTTAAACTTATGTCATTTGCAATTATGGAATTACGGTAGAACCTCTTATTGGTATAATGTAATAGTGTTTTATTTCCTACTAGCTAAGTACCCCGCTCCGCTACGGTTTAATATCATTAGGATGAAGACAACTTAAATTAGTAAAAGTTAAGCTTAACGTTGATAATTATTATTTCTTAAATAAACCTGAACAATTCCATTTTTAGAAAAATTTCAATAAGTAAATTTGACAATTCGCAAAAGTTAATTTTATATTATTTTGATAGCCCTCCAGTGAAGCTTCGAGGCAGCACTACCATCTTACCCAGCTCTGATACCAGACCATCAGCTTTTCTTATGGCATACTTTAAGTGAATATAGTCTTAACTTCTCAACTTTTTTGAAGAAAGTTTAGTCAAAGTAAATAAGGTTCTTCACCTCCTCGCTCCACTAACATTTAGGCGTAAAAATCACCTGCAGACACAGTTTTCTTAAGTGATGTATTGGAGTTGGGGTCAAGCTGAGGGATGTTAATACTGTACCTTTCTTCTCCATGGTGGAACATGATACGATACTAAAGAGAATCATACACTTGGTAGAACTATTGATTCTCATCTGTTTTTTGTCCCTACATTGAACTGGCCTTACATGTCATCACCAGAGAACATAAGTCTTTTAACCTCCTCTTTAACATAAGTATTTTAATAGCTTCTCTTTACGAAACAACTCAAACTTGTAAGTTGTAAGTAATCTCTGCAGCTACCATGAGTTCACAGAAAGTACCAATATTATAAGGTTTCAACATCGATCGTATTTTTGTTTGTTTACAACTATAAAGAACTTAAATGGTGGTCAAAGTTTGCGGCTTAAAGATCTAACCTATTTTTTTACTTAGCTTAAATCCAAATACCATATGATAATTAATCTTTTATTATTCACCCAATAAAAATTGAAATCGCATTTTTCGCAAATTAGCCGCGATCCAGGCCGATTTTTTTAAAATTTCTTTCTTAGCGAGCACCTACGGCCATAGAAGAAGCTACATATCGAATTTTATTCCAATCCGTTCCGTGGTTTCTGAGATTTCGTGTTAAGTGAGTGAGTGGTATTTGACAAATATATAATAGATAATTTAGCATTACATTAATTCAAAATGTATAACACAACAATGTTGAAAAGAATAATGTTACATAGCATCTTCTTCATATCTCTTTTTCTAGTTGTTTTGAAATATACATATTTTGCTACCTAACACTTCTATAGATAAATTCTTCATCCAATGAAATTGATTGTATTTAAAAAAAAAAAAGCATACCCCCTTCTTCCACCAAACCCTTCAATTATAAATACTATTTTAAGTTTAATGACATAAAATAATCAGAAATAGAACCTGATTAGACGAAAGGTGATTCAGATCCAAAATTATAGTTAATGTAATGTATAAAGCTTCCAAAATACCCTGAACACCATTTTAGTCTCACTAACATATCCCTATAGGAAACAATTAATATAATTAACAGTCAATTAAGTGATAATGGGAGGTAATTATTTGACCACTTAGCATTTTTCGTGCTGTAATTACCCGGACTGAAGTCTATTAAAATGTTTTAGTTAGCGATCGTGTTTAAGAATGGAATCGGCACTATAACGGGAACCCTTTGATTTTAAACGTATTCTATCAAACGTGTATTAATTTGATTGTAATTGGCAATCAGCACAGAGGATGTGCAGTTATGAATATACAAATCAGTTGAAATGATTAGTATTATCAGCGATCTGGTTTAAGGTCTATTAATTCGTTATAACTAATTTTTTAATGAATTTAATATTTAAGCTGAACACAGCATAGTTATAGTCTGTTCATATTCCAGATCTTCATTGCTTGCACCAGCAAATTCTGCTAGGGTTAATCTGTCTCACGTTGAAGTAAACCATGGTTTCCATGCTTCAGCAGAAGACTACTCATAGCCCTAGTTCATTAGGGCTGATTCGCCAGTACTCTTACCAGCGAAGTACGTTCAAACACTCGGGTCCTAGGTCAGTTACCGATCGCTCTAAATCCATGGATTATGGTTATTCAAAGTCGGTAGGCCGAATAACCCGTATTTATCATTATGATATAGTGTCGGTTAGGATGTAGTAATCTATTAACCTAAGAAACACATACAATTACTGCATTAAGAGCACTTAGATGACTGATGATAGCCCAGATTACAATATTTTTACTGTGGAAGATATTGAAAGTAGTTATGTTGAAAGCAGGATCGCTGCGGAATGCTCTATAGATGATTGATTATGATATAAACAATTTATATCATAATTTATTATGATTAAATTGATCAAGATCCATAGAGCAAGGTTGTTCGGGTCAGTTAGCCTACTCACCCGTATTTATTGTTATCATGTGTCGATTAGGATATAGTAACCTATTAACCTAAGAAAGGGTTCCTTTTTGTATTAAAATTGATTATTTCAAAAAACTAAAACATAAACTGGAAACATAATTTAATCAATTTAATTTTGGCATTTTTCTTCTAGATATTATTTATTGAACTAAATCAACATGCTTTGGGAACATATATTTAACTTGAGGTAATGTTAAGGCTTGTGTAAAGATTTGTGATATATTCTATATAAAACTGTTTGCTTTTATTATATTATATTATGGAATTTTCTTAGATGTTCCTGATGATAGAAAAGATATGTTCCTGGAATAGGTTGAATTGTTGATTCAATAAATAATAATCCAGAAAAATTGCAAAGTTAAATACATACATTTAACCAACCTTCTTCAAAAGAAAAATAATAATTTGATTAAAATATTACAGTCAGAGTATACAGAATATTTTACAGAGTAAAATATTTAGAAAAATAACTTATTTTGTTTATTAGAGTATGTGAAAACAATATATACTAAAAGTGAATGATGATTTGAGTTGAATAAGCTACGTAAAGACCTTAAACATTGGTTTTTTTTTCAAAATTATCTAAAAAGATTATTCAAATTATTTATGATTTTATATTATTGGTTTAATCGATTATTGACTCTATACCCTCCAGAGTGGTTCAACCTATTTCTAGCTGCGATATTAATTCTGAGGCCCGAAGGCATGCTTCAATTTCCCGTCCGAATTCAATTCAAGAGTTTGCTAATTCGCCGAGAAGAAAGCTGTTCCTATCTTCAAAATTCAATTAAAATCAAGACGTGTTATTTTAATTTGTAATGGATGTAACAAAAAGAGTTACGGAGAAAAAATATGATCCCAAAAGGATCTTTGAGATCAGTAAATTTCAAAGAGATAAATGAACATTTATCATCAACAGAGGTGGATCGATTAAAAAATAACATAATAAGACCCAAAATTTACAAATAATTTCGTAAACTATCCATCTAACTATGAAAAATAACCACAAGAAATTATAATAAAGACATTCCTAAGTAACTGAGTAAAAATAAAATATAGAATACTGATAAGTTATAAAATTTGATTATCAAGTGGTCTTCGTATCTAAAGATCAAATTAAAGTAAAACACCATACATATTAGGAGAATACATAAGTATTTTCCATAGCTAAAAAATCGTTTAAATACTTTTGAAATCACCTAAAATAATAAAATCGTTTAAAACCGATCCAGATTTTTGTTTAAATGAAATTAACATATCCAATAGCCCTATTTTAAATTTGTTTCCCATAGGAACGGAAAAACCTAATGAGTCACAAGGGAAACTCCGTTGTAAATCTAAAACTTAACCTTTTACTTCTCACAAATTCAGTGTTTTAGTTACCTCGAAGGTGAGTGCCTGTGCTTGATTTCTTGTCTTATCTTTTTAAAAAACTTTAGTATATATAATCTATGTAACATAGTACTGATGTGTTGAAAATTTTATTGTATGTTTTAGAACTGAAGATGAATGTTTAGCATTCGAAACTAGTTTTCAAATAAAATAATCTCAATAGAAGTGGCATTTAATTCATCAATCCTAATTGTATTGATCCTTCTATATCATCATGCGTACCCCAAGTAATTATATTACAATAATTGTTATGAATCATCTAATACAAATAATATCTAATACCTTTTCATTCTGGCTGGATTCTCCACTTCAACAGTCCTATAGTGGAAATTGTGTCTACGCTTCTTTCTCACACTTTTTGTTTTTAGATTAGGACTACATTCCTATGACATGCCTCAAAGCCTGGTTGAATAATATCTATGTATATAACAAACTACAATTAGTGTAACGTTTAAGGCTTTTAGCTCTGAGTCCAATCACAGCATTGAAGACAAAATGAACGATCTAAAAATAAAGACTGCTTTTTTGAAAGTTCATAAAAAAATTAGGAGCTTTATAGTACAATTGATATTATTTGTGGTTTTACTACCAACATATATCAAGAAATAAAACAAAATACTCAGATTGCATTTGACTTTTTTACTTCTTGAAAATTTTTACAACTGTGTGGAAATTTCGATGGATTTTATATCAACTTGTCCTTTGATTTTCATAGTCAATACGGAATGAATAGATAATGAAACTGCTAGTTATGAGATGTTCTTGTAAACCCTTATGATCGAAAAAAAAGGCGCGTGCAGCAAAAACGAAAACTGCCTCCCTAAATAAACTGTTTTGAGAAAATTAAAAAAAAAATTAAGAATTTATGACCGTCGGTAATTAATTCATTATTGTATTGCGCCACATTCAGGCTAACCACAGATGAACAGTTATGAATCACTTGGTGCTTGACTATGATTTAAAATATAAACGAGTAAATTTGTTGGTACAGCTTTTATCACAACCCGAGAAATACCACAAGGGAGGTGTATTTCTGGTTTTCTCATGTTTTTTTTTCTTTTATAAGCCATAATAACCGTGGTTTTTCTTGCCATTCAACAGAAAATATATGATTTAGGTATATACAAAACTACGAATCTAAGTCGATCAGAAAAAAATGAATCATGTATATATAATATAAAAAAAAACAAATGCCATTCAAGGTGTGTCTACATAACAAAAAAGGAAGAATCCAAATCTAAATAAAACAGCAGATTGAGGTTATCTTGCCGCAGTAGAATTCCGTTACGGAAGTTCCAGGGAATTTGTCAATTTCACCATGAATTGTCGAACATCGTTTTAGGAGCATATGTAGAAGCGTGATTGTTTCCTTTTTTTCTTTGTTAGTTGGCTGTGTGCTAATCGCGTTTTGCTTGGCTTTTTTTTTTTCTTTTTTTTTTTTTTTTTGGTGTTTTCCTCCTCGCATCTTCAAACTAAATGAATTTTTATTTTACTTTTTTGGTATCAAATAATTAGCCGGTTGAAAAAGGCTAGAGTAGTCATGTGAATTTCGCATCAGGTCAGCTAAAAACATTATTTTTATTTATTTTGCGAACTAAATATACTGTCCCCTCTCATTTCTTCGCCATTTATCAACGCTTTTTTCATATATTTTTGATTGTATAAACGTATTGTAGACCACATTATTTGTCAAAAGAACTTGAAGCCTGACCAGTCTATTTTCAAGCAATATCATGCCTCTTTTCATTTGATATAATCATTTGCTTCTCGTTTTCAATTGAAAAAACACAACACAAGCATCAGGATTGTGTGATGTACCGACCTTTAAAATAAAACCATGTCATACAATACACCAGAGCCTTGGGAACAATGAAATTACTATATAAGTCAGAATTGGGGTAATAAATATAAATAAACAAACTAGAATATTTGACATGACTAACTTCTTGGGAATTTAAATATATTTTTACAGTCGATTTTTTAGTATTAATTTTGCCCAACAACTCTTTATAAGTACGATAATTCTAAAACATTCCAAGGAGGTTAGCCATTTTTAATGATGTCATACATTTTATTTATTTTTCGTTTTTGATTATATTTACGATGTTTACGGGACAATTAGTAGAAATAAGTATAAT
Organism: Euschistus heros; assembly: GCA_003667255.2. Classification (NCBI taxonomy): domain Eukaryota; kingdom Metazoa; phylum Arthropoda; class Insecta; order Hemiptera; family Pentatomidae; genus Euschistus; species Euschistus heros. The sequence continues at coordinate 5,607,516 of RCWM02000007.1, read as the reverse complement.
GTCCTACAAAGTCGAATTTCACAACTCAGCGAACCGACAACACTATACATTCAGATTACATTATAATGAATATGATGTGGGTTACTTTACTTTATATCATTATCATTATCTCTTCTTTTTAGTGCAGTTCTTCTTCGTCTAGTAGCAGATAGGGGGATAATTTTTTTGGGATTTTAGATCTATTTCTATGTAAATTTCTACGTCCAATCAATTGTTCTTCTTCGTTATTGCTCCATCTTTACAACGATAGAAATTGAACAAAAATACAATTTTGTCTGAACAGTTATATTTTCAAATTGTTACTGGGGTATTTCCCCGAAATTATCTTTTACCTGGTTTCTATACTAGGGGCTTTGATTTCATATATCCCGACATCCAACTAAATTATTATAGTTTAATATCTATTCGTTACTTTAGTCCCTATATAGGTTATACATATTGATACATAGGTACCTATTAGTTACTTATAGGTGATACATTATTTTATACATAGGTAACATACTTATAGTTACCTAAATACCTATCGTTTAGATACCTATATGAATTATTTAGCTATTTATGTTTTTGTCCCTAATACTTTTGCAGGTGCGAGTGTCGTGTGAATTTCCTGCAGTAAGTAAACGACTCTTTTTCTCTATTTGAAAAATAAATAACAATGACTCCTTTGTTGACTTTATAAAAAGACATCTTTAAACGATTCATTACTAAACCAGGCAATGGAGATCAACAATTAACCCGGTAATTAAGTATATAGTCTAAGTTGCCGGCTGAAAGATTTAGAGTCATAAAGCTGGTGCTAAAACCAGTTACCTAGGCTAAACTGCTCGAGTACACGAGATCGTTCTACAGGTGGCTTTAAACAGAAGTATAATGTCCTCTAAACACTTCATTAGTGACACAGATATCGTAAACACAAACGCATATTTTAAAATCTCTTACTAAATAAAAATCTGACCCCTATTTACAACAAATAGAATACATACTTAAAATATTTGTGTATAATATACTCCGAAAGGCAAAAACATCCACCCAATAGATTATTTCATTTTAAGCTTAGAAATATAAACCTAATTAGCATTACCTAAAATATTAGTTAAATATAATGCAGCAGCATTTAAAAACATTACCAAATATTTTTAATTTTTTTAAAATAAATTTATTGTTGGTTTTTTAGCAGTTCATGTTTTTTCTGGTGAGAGATAAGCTAGTTCCTCTGCATTAACACCCCCCTCCCTCCACAGTTTCGAACCATACCCAGGCAAAAGATTCCTAGCTGTGAAGATTGATTTCGGAAAGGATCAGCTAGAATCTCAAGCATTCAACGAATCCAAAATGAGGTTATAAGAGAAAGAATGGAAGTAAAGAGGAATATCCTGGAGGACATTGAGTGAAGGAGATTGAGGTGGTAAGGCCATATTAAAAGAATGGATGATAAAAGAATCCCTAAAATAGCTTATGAATGGAAAACATAGGGAAAAGAAGGAGAGGTAGGCCTCATATCAGGTGGAGAGATGTGGTTGAAAGTATGGTGCGGTGGGGGCTAACGGAAGAAGAAGCGATGGGCAGAGAGGAGTGGAGGAACCGGCTGAGAGAGGAGTTTGGCTGAAGGAAACTTCATATAGCGAAGAAAACCCTTTCTAAGAAGAAGATATATTTATTGAAATACACAACTATTTTGCATTATATATGACAAGAAATTTGAGAAAAATTATTACAATGATATGTCAATAACATGTAAAGAACTACTCACTAGTAGCACTTAAATTCATAACATGAGGTCTCTTGGCTGTCTTCTGTTCAGACGCCTGTGTGGATTGTCGGGAATAGAGTTTGAGGCAAGTTGGGAGACTAGTGGATTCGAGTGGGTATGGAGTTTACTATGAGAGGATAAGTATCTGGATTTTTAAATTTAAGAATTTTAAATTAATAATGTTTATATCCACCCCTTGCGCTCATAAGGTGGGATTCACGTCAGTGGGATATAGGTCAGATGAAATTTTAAATACATTCCTAAGAGATATGCCCCATCTAATGCAAAGCTGTAGTAAATTATAATAATTTAAAATTTCGTAATTTTTTTTTTAAATACATGCTTGCTATTATTTAATTAATATATTTGATAATTCTAATAAGTTTTATAAGGGAACATAAACACATAAGAAACTTTTAACTGAGAAAATGGAAATAATTTATTATTATTATTATTATTATTCCATGGAATTTTTAGTATTTTTAGTATTATTTGTGACTTACATAAGTTATTACGTTATAAAAACTAGCAGCCTCCTTCACGGCTTTGCCCGCCTACATAAGTAAAGAACTTGGATAATTTTAACTAATAATTGAAGTTTTATTTGTTTAATCATAAAAATATTGTATTGAATTTTGAATTTGAGCATTATTTCTTCAAAGATATTTTTACGCATAACAGTGATTTTTAATCTGGTTAGGTTTTTGAAGATTGCGTAAACAGATAATTAAACATAATAATATCACAATCTAACAATATCAAAAACCAAAAGATTCACGTTTTGATTGATTTTATTTAGTGGGATTTTAATTTCTAACTATAAAAGTATATATACTTCCATATACAATTTAAATTTTTAATACTTTAAATTTTATTATTTCTTCGTAGAACTATGAAAACAATGTAGTTGGTGCAGATGGGTTGAATAGTTTTACCATTGTAAACTCTGTGCTAATTTAATGGTGCTAATCAAATATCGATCGATTTTAAAACTTGGATCCATTTGTCGCTCCACATATTTAATTTTTTTTTTTTTTTTAATAATAATATATTTCAAGCTTTGTATAACACCATATCTTTGTAATCTCTTATTGTGCTCGCCAGGTATTGGTCTATGTTCAAACTTCACTGTTGTTCACATATTATCGCTCTTTTAACGACAAATTAAAAGATGATAAATTGGTTGAAAATGGCTTGTATTTTTATATAATTATATAATATATATGTATGTTTTGTACTATGGACCTAGCTAACTATATCATCATAAAGTATTCATCTCTACATCAGTTAATAATGAACAAAAAAATATCTCCTTTTGAAAAACCAGTAATAGTGTTGGTTAACTACAAAAATCGTGGACTTGAGGTTAATGCTGCATACCATCACCGCCGGAAATTCCATGCCCTGGCGTTCTGGGAAAGGTTCACATGAGCTCAGACACTGATATCAGAACATCAGGTGAGGAGATACAAGAGACAGGGGAGTATATTCATCGGATGATGGAAGGCACACCGGATAATCTACTAATTGACGTTGTATACAGAATGCAATTAGAAAATGCAAATTGACAATTTGTATTTTACACCGTATGCATAACCAAACGGTTCTTGTGCCATTGTTCCAGCTATTCCGTTTGGAGGAAGTATTCTTTTACACTGTGAGTTATATTGGTGTAATTGCTGGCACATTAGCAGTATAACTCTGAGGAATGGCTTCCTAATGCTGTAATAACTGGCATAACGATCACCTCTGAAAAAATGGAAAAAAAAAAAAAAAAGCACTTCATCTTATAGTGGAATGTCAACTTCGTGAGTGCATGTCGTACCTAAACTGGAATTCAACCTTGCATAACTAATTCCATTACACACAGTAATGTAAATTATTAAACTTAATGGTTGATAATATTTCTTGACTCGGTCAGAAGCATGTTATATAATTTAAAATGTTGTTTGCGATATTAAGCTTTTTCTTTGGGGATAATAACATGAATTATTACATACATATAGTACTTCATAGCAAACAGTACTTCATCAACCCTGATCCTGTTAGTCAGAAATTTACTCAATCGGGACTGCTATTACTCGTAAATAGTAATGCATAGCTATAATTTCAAAATTAAGAACACTTGGTTGGCTAGAAGCAAATGATGGGCCAGATTATGACTTTTTAACTTAGGAAAATATAGTCAACTATACGTAAGAGAAATCTCTAGAAAGCTCTGAAATTGAAATATGGCCGGGGTGAAGCAGTTGATCTTATAAATCCTAAGCTAGAGCTTAGTGAAATAAACATTTAAATATTGACGTTAAATACATAGAAGATAACGACGATAATTTTAAGTAACATTTTTTTTTTTTTTTGTGCAATCATTGACATTTTACGTTATGCACATATCACCTCAGATTTACTTTACTTTACTTCATGATTTAATTTCATACAGCTTTATTATTACTTACTGTATGTATCAATATTAAAAAATATTTTTGTTTAAATTATTTTAAATTTTTACTGTAATTTATTTTATTTTTTTATCCATAACATAGGGAATATAATAATTGTAACACCCTATTCTCATTATTGGCTGTTTTTTTGTTTTGTTTTTTGTACTTTATTTGTAACCTCTTTGCAATCAAAATATATTCAAGCCTAAATTAAGTTCAACGTTTCGTATGATTTACATGAAATTAATGTGAATCACTGTTTCCTCTAAAATTCATTATTTAATTCTATTGATTACAGCACAATTTTCTCGTTCTATTTCCACTCTCTCAATTTTTTTTTGGTTTCAGTCTAGTTATTCAGTATTCATATCATGTTCAATATTATTTTCTATTCAATAAATTTTTTTTTAGTCCTAAATAATAAGAAAATTTATTACTTGATAATATTTTATATATATTTTCCTTTCTTCAACATTTGTCAGTGTGGAAAATTCGTTGTAAATTTGGTTGGTGTTAAGAGCTACTAATAGTAGTTTCATTCATAAATCACATAATGTATATGTATGTATGTATATATATATATATATATATATCAAATTTTTATATTTAATAATTACAAGCTCCTCTCTCACAAGCTCACTCCAGGGCAATGCGTAATATAGATGACAAAGATTCATTCACACAATACGATATAAAATAAAGTTTTAAAAAAATATATTAATAAAATAAAAATAAACAGTCTCTAAATATACAAGAAATAAAATAAAATAAAGTGCAAAATAAGATAGAGTATAATGAATGATAATATAAAATATGTAGTATTTGCTTTTTAAATAAGTAAAAAGCAAAAAAAAAAAAAAAAAAAAAGATAATATCAGAAATTCAAGAAAAAATAGAAAAAAAAATCTTAAATTCAATCCTACTCTATATGCAATATATGACATTATATTAATGCTAATATTTATATACTATCGGATGAATTATATAAAAAAACATATTTAAAAGAAATTTAAATATATATATTTTTTATAATCTTTGAAATGTATTTGATTTTTCTTAGTCACTTGTATACTTAATTTTTGTCTATACTTATATACAATTATTGATTAAACAAGGCAATATAATAACACACCTGGATATAAATATACACAAAATTAAAATAAATAAATCTAGATGAGAATATGTAATATAAAATTGGGTTCTACATAAAACTTAGTGGTAAAAGATGATGAAGTATCAATAATCATAAACAGTTTTTTTTTTACTTTCTGTATCATTAAAATATAGTAATAAATATCAAAATATGAGAATATTGTTCCGTAATATTAAGGAAAAATTTATATAGAAATATATACTGGAAGACTGGAGCCTCCAGTAGTTCGTGGAGTTGCCGACAGAGAGCAGGAGCGGAGTAGTGGAAGCTAGCGCCACCAGATGGCATCACTCTCCACCTAATGAATTGGCTGACACTAATGGCGACCACAACTCTCCCATTTTTTCACAACTCCCCCACTACACTCCACCACTTTTTATAGCCATTTTATTAGTCATTCCTCTCTGGTTTACGACTACATCGTGTCCTGATTTTATCGCCGCCAGATTACGGTTGTATTATTGAGGAACAACTCTTCAGCACTATAAATATTCTGGCGCCGTCTTATTTTATGATCAATTAAATGGTCCTTTTAAAGACCGCTCGGCACATTATCACCTAATTCAATTGATTATATATAATTTATTGCTGTAGTAACAATTTGTATTATCAGGTAATAAATTTTATCTTGTGTCCTTTTACGTTTGATCGAATTCCGCAGAGTGTTTCTTTTTTATTATATTTATTTGTCTTTTGTGACCTACTGTTGATTATTTTATTTTTCACGATCGCCATAGAATTCCTAAAATTCACTATATGTTCAATGAATTTTTTTTAAATAATAATGATAAAGTAATAAAAAAAAAAATCCCTCATGTGAAAATATAATTGAATATACATTAAATGTATTAAATATTATAATCTGCATCACTGAAGTGCAATAAGCAATATTTTTAGAAAACATAGAAATATTAAAGAAAAGACATATCCATAAAAATTAAAAATTAAAAAAAAAAATCATCGGAAATGTCACATTAAAAAACATTTTTTCTCTCTCTTATTTTTCTTATTTATATATTTATACCAAAAGTGCTACTTTCAATTGTACATACATATATTACTTCTTATACATATTATTATCTTCCTTTGAAATTAAGATAGCCAGAGTATTGTACAACTTATTATACATGTCTGTTATTGTTAGGGGACAATATGTCCCAAAATAAAGATTTTTTTTTCATTTCATTATATTTCTTTCTAATGTATTTACATTAAATGTTTATTTAGCAAAATAAAAATTAATTAATTTTAAATTAATCTGTGGCTTTGAAACAAAACATTATCTGCAGTTTTTTAAAGATACTGAGTCGTGTAATTTTTATAATAAAAAAAAAAAAAGTATATATATGATTTTGTTATTATCTTCTTATTTAAATATATATCCGTATATATATAGCCAGCAAAAATACATTATCACTTTTATTTAAATTAAATTTATTTGACGTGTTTTATGTTGTGTAATATAGAAAATAAACATTGTAAAACATTACTATTGTTATTATTCAATCTCTCAAGATATTATTTAACAATGACAATATCATTGCAGTCGTCAAAATATTTCACATTCAATTAAACATAAAAATTGTTTTCCCCATTGAACAACCGACAATACCCACGTCATGTTATGGGAGTCAAGTTACATGAGTTTCCTGTAAGTGATATCATGAGCGGAGGTAATAAATCTGTGACACACGCTGTAATTATAATCTGTGACTACAATGAGCCTGTGACGTTGGTTTTAATAGCGTTACGCCTCGGTGTTGTAGTCTTTGACGAATTCAGCTTTGAAATATTTCAAATATTCATATTAATAAAAATAAATTAACATTATAAAAATCTCGAAACCAACAATGTTTTTACTTTTAAGTGATGATCTAACTGTTTGGTAAATTTATATTAAAGTGTTCATTAATTATACAGACACAGATATTAGAAATTATATTTTGAATAACTATAGATAAAGAAAATTTATTATTTATTGGCAAAAAATTGAAACCATTTTCTTTTCTTCATTTTCTCGGCTAAATCTTACATTCTGATTTAGTAATTTGCGTTCTAATATATTCTAACTAGGCGATATGAAATGTGGATTCTTAAAAATAATAGTTAAATAAAATCTAACAGTATTTTAAAAAATTACCAAGCAATTTTAAATTTACAATTTTTTCATTAATAAGGTTTAGATCCGCTCCTTGCGTTCATTAAGTTTAATTTTTTTAAAACTAATTTGATTTTATTAATTAACATTTTTAGTAATCTTACTAAATTTCTTATACTTTGTTTAAAGTATATTGGAACATAAATAAATTAGAATGAGACTTTTGGCCGAGAAAATGAAAATAAACAATTAGATGCAATTTTTTGCATTTCATTGTATATTCAAATATATGTTCACATTATTCTTTCATGCGTGGTAAATACTTCAAGGTTCTTCATTATTATAAGAAAGCTATCAATTTTCCTAAAAAAACTTTCAGCTTAGAAAATGAAAAAATAAATATTATAATTAAATTTTTATGTTTAAAGTTGAAAAAATAGTTTGCTAATTTAATTAAAACCACTGTTATACATAGTTCTCACTTTTTGCTGATTATTAACTGAAAGAATACATTTTTTTTGGATTCTCCAATAAATGCCAACCACAATCAGAGTTGGGCAAAATTTAATCATATCTTAAACATAATCAAAATTTAATCATAGCTATATGAAAACTAATTCCCTGAAATCAATCATCTAATTTAATAATGATTAAATCATTCAGTCATTTTTTAGTGAACTAATAGTTATTCAGGAAAATATTTGTCAAATAGCTGTGGTTAAATTTTGATTATTTTTTAGATATGATTAAACTTTGCCCAGCATTGACCGCAATATATCATTTAAAATTTAATACTATCTAAGACCGTGTTTTAAATATGTTTCTTATGTCTTGAATCGGAGTGTTCCTTTCAACTTTTGAACCCACCTCCAACTCCAGAATTAATATCCGAACTAAGACTGCCCTACAATTTCGATTCATAAGTCAACAGCTTTACTTTCCGCCGTTTTCTCAGAGCCATGAATATATTTCCTCACGCCATTGAAGAGATATCGAGGACTAAGGGATAGCCCTTGGGTATAGCCCTCCTGCCCTTATTTAATGCATAAATTCCGTCCCATGATCCCAAGGAGATTCATGCATTTTAAACATCCTCCCTGAATATTCATATCCGAGGCGGTGTAAGCCGTCGGACTCTTCCGGTCCATCGCACCAAGTTTTTGCACCCGGTTTAGAACCGCCAAAAACCTCGGGACTCAAACCAGATCCCCAAGGCAAGTTTATGTATAATTCAAAGCTTTCCTGGAAATCTTCTCCTTTATATATATATATATATATATATATTATATATATATATATATATATATATATATATATATATATATATATATATATATATTATTCACAATATAATTTTTTTTTACATAATTTCTGTTCCCGTGTTCCACTACACTTGGTTAGAGGCACCATTCACAAGTTAAAAACTACAAGCTTTTGTAAAGAGAAGTTTCTTTCAAATAGTTAATTATTTCATTGTAAAAATATTCTTATTTCATAAAAAAAAAAAATATCCATTATGAAACAACTACTAATGTTTTTTTTTTTTTTTTTTTTTTTTCAGGTAAGCAGTAATATCTAAAACGAAAACTGTGTATCTGGTAATAATCTTTTTAATTATTCAATTTAAGTAACATTAACATTTGTTATATAATGTTAATAAACAGCTTTCCTCGCAAATATGTATTATTTTTACCTAGATGAATTCAAAACTAAACATTCCCATATCATTCAAAGTAATAATTTCCAAATAAATATTTATAATACATATTTTTTAAATATGTTAATTGGCCATTTGTGTTGAACTGAAGAGTTTAATTAATAGTTTTTAAATTTTATTTCACAACGTATTTCAATCAAATTTGGTTATCAAATAAGAATAGGTTATCTAATTTTTGCTTTTTCCTCTAAAACTGTTAAAAGTTATAATTGCATTTTTCTTACTCATTTTCTAACTATCAGTCTACTTGTAACCATTTTTGTAATAATAATTTTGTTTGTCTATTTTCTTTTTTCTATTTTTCAGAACAATTAATTTGTGATATAATAATAAATGAGAAAATATTAATAGGATAAATAGCTAGTATTTGAAAAATGAAGCTGTTTTCTGATATGGTATAAATATATATTTAAAAAAAAACATACACACAAAAAAAGGGATATATTAGTGATCTGCGAATCTGTTTATTAGAAATTTTAAAAATGAAACCATTTTAAATTTTTTTTATTTACATAATAAAAATCTAAAAGTTACTAACAAAAAAAATTCAAACTCAGAAGTTTTCGTCCTAACTAAGAAGTGAATAAAATAAAAAGAGAAAATCACACTATGCATGCTCGTCTAATTATACATAATCCACTTCTATCATAACGCCTTTTTTAAAAACATCACATAAATATTTAAATAATTTTAACTTAATCTTAAAATTGGTTGACATATTTTATTACTATAATATTTATTAGTAATGGTTGTTGAACAAAGATATTATTATACAATTATGATTTTATTTTAGCAAAGATAAAATTAAAAAAAAAAACAATGTTTATTATTGACTAAATTATGAATATAGTTTTTTTTAAATAGATGATATATGTTGAGATCTGAGATTTTTTTGTTTAGAAAAAATTTATTCATAATCAAGATTAAAGTATTACCTATGAAAATTTATTTTCATAACTGATACAAACATTTGATAATTGATACTTGATATATACATTAAAACAAATCTCTATGGCAGTTGTCAACGCTCGATTTAGTGCAATTTGTTATAATTGTTATTGAATTTTCGTTTATGGGTTTCACCAAACAGATAATTATTTTCTCTTTATTAGTGTCTAATGGACGTATTTATGAGTCTATTACAGAGAAGAATACTAATTTGAGAATCATTGTTGAAAAAATTTCGTTTATCCTAAAATACAAATTTTGCACTTAACCGATTTTCACAAGAGACACAGATAAATGACTTAGTTTTAGATTATTGTGTCCTTTCTTCAGGTAAAGATTAATTATATGTGCTTTTAAATAGTTGATATCCTTGATGATAAACGTTAATTATTTTACAAAAAAAAAATTATTTATCCGTATATTCAGGGGCGCATTCAACAGATAGGCGAAAAAATAAATGAAAAATATATCTTTAATCTGACTTTAATAAGCCTGATCCAAAAAATTGATTGAAAAAACCGGCCTACCTGGAAGGAGCAGATCGTCCCGACGGTAGCTCAGAACTGACACTGATGTCTCCATCTCCAGGCCCCCTCCAGCAAGTCCTGGACAGATTTATTGTCCAGGGAGAAAGTTACCTAAATCTGGAGAGGACAATAAGCCCAGCTGGCGGCCTGGGCTAAGTGCAGTGACGCAACGCAACGACAATGACCAATTTACCTAGAAAACTTTCCTTTACCGACCTACCTTCCTTGGGTATTTTTTTGCAACTTTTTAGTCAGTTTTAGTTGGCAATTTTTACCGAGGTGTAAGACAATTACGGAAAATCATAAATCGTTTCCCCATCAGTATAACGAACTCTCTTGTCTCTCATACATTAACTTTTGATTCATATATATTGAGCTGTCCAGAAATTAATACAGATTTTTTTAGTTTAATTACTCCCTATTACTTACTACCAATACATTTCTCCCAACGAGCTGGTATTTTTTCTAGGTCCTAGGAATAAATGTTTGAGTCTAATGGTATTGATGAATTTTAAAAACGCATTGAATATTGAATTTTGATTTAATTTTAATCTGTTAAAAAGTTTTCTAGGTATATTTAAAAATTTTAGAGATTTCTCTCGACAACCGACTACCATTTTTTTTCGTTTTATAGAACAAAGCCTATTAAGTTTCAAGGTTTTTTACATTTCTGATTGCCTTGAGTTGTTCAGTGGCGGTTGATTTAAGGGTTACGATATTCTCAGAAAGTTCTTGAACTGCAGAAGTCTTTCTGTGGTTTTTCCGTTATAAAAGCACTCATAACATTTTCATCAAGGGACGGAATCCTTCAACGACCTTCTATGTCATACCATGTAAGGCTGAAATCTCCCTCCTGAAATTTTTAAAACTACCGTTGAAAGGTTCACTGTCATATTGCTCATGACTTCATTTGTGTTTCTGGCCGTTTGATTCGACATTAGAACGTTCAACTTCCTCTAAATCTGGGAATTCCCAACTCATGCAACCAATAAATTAATAAAAAAAGGCTTTTTTTATTATATTCGGCGCTATTGTTCTGTTAGTTCAAGGACATGAGCATTATCATTACTTGTTTGCCAAGTTGGTCTGTCAGCAGCAACGGATTTACTTCATTTGAGTTCCAACTGCCTGAAGTCTTCTAAATCATCCAACCATCTTATTCTAGGATGAAATCGTCTTCGAGCACCTCCCAGCTTTTCATATAGCAGTTTCCTTGATAGTCAGATGGGGGAGGTCTGTAGAATAACGTGGCAAAACAGTCAGCAAACAGCTGAGCCACCCCAGCATTGTTTTTTTATAAACTTCATAATGTCTGGCTGGTCATACAATACATTGAGTTATTTATATGTTCTGATCCTCTACTTCTTAGAGTAGATTGGTCTATGTACAAGCAGAGGTTTAGTATGTAAAATAATTCCCCATAAAATGAAATTTGTTTTTGTGATCCAATAGCTTAACTAAAAAACAAGTTCAGAGAGGAACAAAATAGAATAATATATCTTAGCTCTATCAATAGTGTATATTATTTCTTTTTATAAAAAGACCGACTTAAAACTATTTATAGATTTGGCATTTACCCAAATTACTTCTGGTTTTGAAACTTATATAAAGCATTATTAGTTTGAGGGTTTAAGAAATTTGGCTTTGATATATTGGCGAGAGTGGAATGGAAAATTCCATTGCTGAAGCCGCTCTTTCTTTCTGTCTATTGTCAAGTGGCTGATCGCAATAGCGCTTCCCTCCTCGCAATCGCATCCACCAACCGCCCCCGGAACTGCAGACGGATCCAGATTAAATCCGGAGGAATCTGTTTAATCTTGGCTAGGAACTGACTGGCTCCGAGCCCGCGTAAAATTAAAAACTCCCTCAGCTGATCGATCGCCGGGGGCTGCTATTAATTATCTGTCTGTCAAGGAGGGGTGGGGATAGCGTTTGAAAGAAGCGCCCCCTAGCGGGAGTGGGGGGCAGGATAAATGGATGTTTTAAATCAATGCCGTTCTTCTCGCCGAAGAAGTTTACTCTTCACCCTCCTTCTTCGCTTTTAGTTACCCTCGGTTGGTATTCCAGGGACTTTCTGAACCCAAGTTCATCGGAGCGTTCTTCACAGCGAGGAAGATAGCGCCTCCACGCGTTTCTTATCGTTGCTTACACGCATAGCTGATCAGCGGATTCGTTGACAGGGTGTGGGGGTGAATGTAGAGTTTCAGTACTTCCCGAGGTTTTCCGGCTATGCGTTAGATACTAACTCAATTGTTTAGAATACGTGTTTCCATTTTTACTTAAAACCAAAAGAAACCATAAAGCTGGAAATTGTACATATACCATAATTATGAGGACGTAGATAGCTAGGGTATGCAGTAAAAAAAGCACATTAAATAAAAAATTAATTGTGTTTCCTTGAGAACACAACCCAAATATCTACTTTTTGTAAATGGGTGATTTTCAGATTACAGGCAATGTTCAGTACACAATCTTTAATATTTTTTACGTCAGTTCTCTCTTTTTTTTATCATATATACTTTTTAATGCTTATTTTTTTCTCTGCTCCTTTATTATTACTATTGTTTATATCATTTATACTTTTATTTTCTGATTTATTTAGTTATATTAATAACTTGTATAGTTAGGTTTTTTCTTTTTATTTAATTTAACTGTACATATTGTATGAATAGATTCTTTGTCATCCATATTATTCATTGTGCTTTAAGAGTTTGCTTGTAATATTTATTCAATAAAGCAATAAAATATATATATATATATATATATATATATATATATATATATATATATATATATATACACACACACATATAATAGTGCGGTAATAACACCTACCAGGTATGCAAGTTTAAAATGTCGTTTATTTCTTAAAATATATACACAGTAATTTAAAAAAAAGTATAATATATTTTATTCAAAGTACTGACCCTCGCTTTCTACACATTTTGTCCATCTCTCGGGCAATATATGGATACCATTCCAAAAGAATGCTTCATCTTTATTTGAAATCCATTCATCGAGAGCCATTTTCGTACGTTTTCGAAATTGTTGAAGTGTTGCTCCGCCAATGAGTGTCCCATCGATGAGAAGAGGTGATAATTAGAAGGCGCCAGGTCAGGTGAATACGGCGGGTGGGGTAGGAGTTCCCAACCAAGCGAAGAAATCGTTTCCTTAGTCAATCTGGCTGAATGTGCAGGAGCGTTATCATGCTGAAGAATGACTTTGGCGTGCCTGTGAGCCCATTCTGGGCGTTTTTCGATCAATGCGTGACTCAAATTGATCATTTGTTGTCGGTAGCGCTCGGTATTGACTCTTTCGCCGGGTTTGAGAAGCTCGTAGTAGACTACTCCCTTCTGATCCCACCACACACACAGCATTGTCTTCTTCCCAAAACGATCCGGTCTTGCACTCGATGTGGATGGTTGTCCTGGCGTTACCCATGATTTTTTTCGTTTGGGATTCTGAAAATAAATCCATTTTTCATCGCCAGTTACAACTCGATGCAAAAAAAACCCTTTCTTTCGTGGCGTAAAAGCAGCATTTCAAATTTTTTTCGCACACCAGTTTTTTTTTTTTCCATCTGCCGTTCGTCCAATTCATGTGGAACCCATTTTCCAACCTTTTGAATCTTTCCCATAGCTCTCAGGCGATCGGAAATGGCTTGCCTAGTGACATTCAACTGTTTGCCATCATTTGTTGGGTTTGGGTATTGTCTTCGTCCAATAAAGATTGCAATTCGAAGTCCTCAAACTTTTTTTGGTCGATTTTCTCGTTTTTGATCAGTAACATCAAAATCACCACGTTTGAAACTTTGAAACCAACGTTCACATGTCCTGACGGTTGGAGCAACATCGCCATAAGTCTCAACAAGAATTCGATGACATTCAGATGCCTTTTTCTTTTGATTAAATAAGAAAATCATGACATGCCGCAAATGCTCTTTATTTGGCTTAAAATTAGACATTTTTAACACCAAAGAAAGGTATGATACGTCCACGTAAACGACTTAAAAACAACTGACTTTTGTAAACAAATGACTAACAAACAAAATAGCGTTTAGAGATAAGCAAATCCTTCAATAGGCTAAGAGCGCATTCTATTGGAATTAAAACGACATTTTAAACTTGCATACCTGGTAGATCTTGGTAATGGTAATATCAGCTTGTTAATGATAATCGCTTGAATATAATTTTTTTTTAAAGTATATTGGAGGACGAGCCATTATTGGTTTTATTATTGAGAGCCTAAGAAATAATAATCTATATCTATATAAAAAATCATAAGAACCAGAAACTTTTCATAGTTAGAGGGCTTGAACACGTTTCTTGGTTTTCTCAGTATTTCTTCTTAAACTAGCAGTTTTGAAAGCCAGTAGTAAATTTGATATAATTTCCAAAAAGACACAACTTTGAAAACTTGATCCTAAGTTTTCTTTTCGAAAATTTTACATATGATAAACCAGGTTTAATGGGTAAAATAAGTGTTTTTTAAAATTATTTTTAACTTAACAGTAAAATCAAACTGGACTGGAAAGATGAAATGTCCTAACGCTTACTGAAGGTTGAAATGTATTATGTGAAAAAAAATGTCAGCCAAGTCAAGCAGGATCTGCTTTGCACAGAATTCATATTGTTCTGAGGTTATTTCGATCACTTGAACCTCTAAAGAATAAAATGTTAATGTTTATTATTAGTTTATTAGTATTAACTTTTGCTTTAAAGTGGTGATAACATAAAACGTTATTAACGAATAGAAAAAAAATAATATTTCAAATATATTTATTGGAATTGATGGCTTCAGCAATAGAGAAATTATTAAGCAGCAAGGCCGGATGAAAAAAAAAATCCATTCGTAACCCAAAAATTAATAGAAATTTATTTAAGAGACTTACACATGAACATGTCAGACAAGAAACTGCACAAGCGGTCAAAGATACCAATAAATTACAAAAGACTTATTTACATGACTGTAATTAGACCCATTTGGACATACGGAGTTGAGCTTTGTGCCTCAACTAAAACTTTCTTTTATTGTGCTGATTTGACCAGATACTTATCCTTTCATAGACAACTTCATACCAACTCGAATCCACTAGTCTACCAACTTTGTAAATTCAATTCCTGATAATCTTCCGAGGTGTCTGAAAAGAAGATGGCCAAGATACCTTTTAAATTAGAACTTATAGATAGAAAAATGGGATGTATAAAATTAGTTTTTTGTTAGTTGAATACAAAAGTGAGTATAGAAAATATTGAAGAGAGCTTCAGTTTCAAGAAACTTGGAAAACGTTTGAAGTAAATAAAGTACAAAGGGTATTTTTTTTTATATTGATATTTTTTTGTTTGATTGAATCGCTCCAAGCTCTTATTCGTCCACTAACAATACCATTCAACTTGAGGAAGATCTGGAACACGTCGCCATGACGACAACCTACGATGACGCACCCCACCCCCGGGGGAAAAAATAAATAAAACGCTTCCTGAGCTCGCGTGAGGGAGGGTCCAATTGAATCCTAGATAATTGTCGGGGTGGGGACAATGGGAATCCCGTCCCAGCTGAGAATCCATCTTGGAGGGACGACTTCAAATTAAAAATACAACTCCCCCACTTCGGCATTTGTATTCCGTCAACAAAAGCAATCGATCAGCGGCTCGATTAATTATTCCGGATGTTAAAGAGGAGAGGAGAATGGGGCTGTAAAAAATAAATTGATTTCAACACTTTTTCGAACGGGATTGGACAAAGAAAAAGTATATGGTCAGACACCTGTCACATACCTCGCCTGATTGCTTCAGACATTTCAGGTAATCAAAATGAATAATTTAAACATTGTATACGGCACATATCCATATCCGTAAAAGAAAGAGTAATTATTAAATAAATGAATATTTTTTAAATCGTAGGTATTATCGGCAATACAATATGGTAAATATCCTTAGATAGCAAAGGAATGGTGTGATAATGCAATTGTCTGGCAGGCTAGGAAGCCATATCTGAGATATTTAAATAGTTAATAATAAAATTAAAAGTTTAATTAGAAAATTCAGTAAGAGTAATAACTTACTTTTACATCATTATGGCATGAAATTTTATGGGAGATGAGTTACCATAATTATTTGCCATGCAGGGTGTGTTTAGGTAGCTAATTATTTCGTATAAAACACCATCAAACTGATAAACTCAGAAGCACATTTTCCAATGCCAGTCCAAGGTATAGGAAATTAATCATGAAAAGGTTAGTCAAAAATGTTTCCAACTTAAATTTAAATTTGATGTAATCCTTGTTCAACACATCCGCTACCAAGGACTCCATTTGGACAAAAGTCTTACTTGGGAACCACATAAAAGACTAAAACGACAAGAAACTGCTCGTCGTTAGAGACTACTTCAACATTTACTTGACAAACGTTTAAAGCTCCCAATTAATTACAAAAGACTCATTTACATGACTGTTATTAGACCTATATGGACGAACGGAGTTGAGCTTTGGGGCTCTACTAAAACATCCAATCCATCCCGTATACAATCCTTACAATCCAAAATACTTCGAAAAATCCTCAATGCTCCTTACTTTGTCACCAATAAACTTATCTATAAAGATCTTAATGTTCCATATGTTGCTGATTTAGCGCAAACCGCGAATCCTTTCATAGTAAGCTCTATAACCACTCAAATCCACTAGTTTCTCAACTTGCTTTCCACTCAATTCCTGACAATCCTCCAAGGCGTCTGAAAAGAAGATGGGTAGAGATCTTCTTGTGTAGATTTTTTATTGGCGTGCTACTGATGGGTAGTGCTTTTCAAGTTTTGGCATGTTATTGTAAACGTTTTTAACACATTTACTTGATGTATATTTCTACAGTTGTAAATTTCAATAAATTGGTAAAATAAAAATTCAAGACAAGCTACAGCTGCCAACACTTTCCTTGTCAAAAGCAGTAGATTACAGATAGACGTATCCATGATCCATTGTTTTTATCAGTCAGGGAGTAATTGAGCTTTTTCTTTACATCCAATAATCTGGAATTTTGTGTATGTCCAAATGTATTTCCATATACCCCATATGATGTCTGATTAACGACATGGTACTGAATATGATTTTCGCTAAACAATATAAAATAGGAATTTTCTCGAGACTTTATTTTAGGAGTGAACTCCCAAAATAGACGGAGCTTTAGCTAATGATCAATATCAGACAGAAACTGATTAATAAAGAGAGATAACAGGGACTGAAGGATGAGGTACCCTAATTGCAGTAATGAGCTGAACCATTACCAGAGCTCGCCAGCGTCGCGAGGGACCTCTGTAATTTATACATGTTGAGAGGGCCCGCTAAACCTCTCCGCACTCTTTTACCTTGATTTAGCCTCCTGCCTTATTCACCCTCGCCTGGGGATTCCCCATTTCTTTAAATGCTAATGGGGATTTATGTCTTTTACATGTATTATTTTTATTAATTAAGCAATAGTTAAACAAAATATTTAACAAATATTGCAATAAAAATATTACTACTGAATGTGACTAAATTACTTTTTATATTGTAAATTCATTATCTTCATTCTGATATCATCAATGCTCCTAGTATATAGTTGGACTAATTGAACAATTTTATTTCCTGTATCTAAATGAAAAGGATTGTACTTAGTGGTTTTTTCATTAATTAAAATTTATTTGGTCTGTAACGTCTTTGTTCTAATTCCATTTTCAATTCCACCTTTATCAATATAAACAGTACTGTTTACTGTCTTTAAAATTTAGATCACCTTTTAATTCGGTCACTGCTGTTCGGGAGAGGTACTCTCTGAGCGTAAAACTCAATTTGGTTTTTTAATTTTCTTCAAGGCGAACGCTAGAAGATGATGCTCGTTCTAGAAGACATTAAGTTGTCAGCAAACAGAAATTTCGAAAATTAATTGATTCGGATCCACGTCAAAAATGTGCTAAAATAGGTAGGCAGTTAAATATTTAGTATAAAAAGCCTGGAGATGCCTGCATCAAATTGAAAAATTAAAAAAAAATTGGATAAATTGGTCCCATACAAGAAGTGGCTGGGGGATGGGTTCTTCGGAAGAGGGTTGGATTTAAGAGATTGTACTGTAGTAACCTTTTTTATGAGGATTTTTTTTTTTTTAATTCATTTCAGTAATCAAGTAAGGACGTTATTCTTCTCCTGCTTCCAAACTGAAGGTCAAATACCCGAGCTCTCGTGATGCCACTGAATTGGTTACTATCATAGACTAAATGTTATTGCAGATATGACGGACCCTGTTGCTGTTGAATTATCCGCCGTCACGTAGGGATGATTGAGCCAGCGGATAGCGTGGCCGATCGCCATAACTCCCCTGACGTGAGCCCGGGATTGGTAGGCACCCCTTGTATTACCCCCCGTCGGTTCCTTCCTATGTGTTCTCTGATAAGGGTCGGTATCAGGGCACGAAACCGTCTATAACCCTTTGGCCCTTCGGGCGGGGGTTCGAAAATCGCTGATGATGTATCGATTTCTTTTTTCTTATTAAAAAAATAAATGAATGACGGAATGAATCTCGGGCTGGAATGGACTGATAAAATTGCACGCTTACTGCTCAACCTAAAAAAAAAAAAAAAGAGTGTTGAACCCAACTTATTGATAGGTAAAATATTGTGTTATATTATAAATATGTTGATTGGTTCAATCCAAAGATGTGTAGACTGATCCGTTAGAAATATATGTCGATAAAGAGACAGACATAAAGAAACAAATTCTGAATTTTCTATCATACAAAGATGTTTTGCAAGCAGGAATAAATATGATTAATGAAGCAATAATTCTGCATCACTTGGAAAAAAAACTAGGCAATCACCTTGTCTTTAATGCAGCGCTTTAACATTTTTTGTTTTCAGTGAATGGAGTTATTTAGAAAAATTAATTTTCTAACCACCATTATTCTACGAATTATCTATAATTTATTATGGAATGCATATATGTCTGAAAATCCCCAATACATTTTACACCTATATGGGTGTCATTACTTATTGCCTATGACTTGCTACAGTTAAAGAAATATCCAGAAATAAACTCCCCGTCAAAAGTATTGCAACAACCATAATTCTCGAGATTTTCCTGGTTTTTAACTTAATCCATACTTGTTTATATTCATTTATTAAACGTGAGACATTAAGGATTAGACATATCAATGTTTTTCCCTGTTAATAACAAACGTTGGAATTTTAGATTATTTTTTTCAAATTTCCTTCAGTCCATGTTTATCATTCGTTTCGTACTTTACAAGTATGCCAAGACTAGTGGAAGAAGTCATTCAAGCCAGAGAGGGTAATATGTCACATTAAATATAAATTAAAAAGTTAAAAGTTAAAATTGTAAAAAAATGAAAATTTTAAAAAGTTTTTTTTTTTTTTTTTTTTTTTTTTTTTTGCTTTTTAGAAGAAATATTGTAATTTATTTTAATAAAAATAGTTTATGTCCAGTTTTGGAATGTTTATTATAGACTACAGAACCTTCATTATGAAAAAAAAAATACTTTTTTATAAAACTCAAATATAAGTGTTGCGATACTTTTGACGAGGAGTTTATTATGAAAAAAAAAAAAAAAACAAAGCCCATAAGATTTATTTTTGTTAATCTTCTTAGATAGAATAGAAGATATCATCATAGTTGTAGTTTAGTAATTTAGTATGAATAAATAAAATTACACTCTCATAGGTTTAGCAGTGTTCATGGTTTACATTATATTTAACAGTTTTCCTGGATCTTCGATCTGAAAATTTTGGCAACAGAACTCCTTTGCTGTTGACAAAAGCTGGATTAGGCTGCTACAGTTCCCAGTATATTCAATCTTACTGTTTGGAATAGAAGTCAGGTTTTATTTTGCGTCTCCCAAGAACAAATTCATGATGGATACATCTTCGTGGTTCTAAAAAATGCTATCTTCCTTTCAATGGCCTTATTTCCACTGAAAAGTTTATTAAACAGATGCCTGTTTATCTTCTAGAACATATTCTCCTCCAGTTCTGTTGGTTTAACAGACCTATCTTTTCATATAACGCCTTGAATTTCCTAGGAAACCTTCATTATGTAATAAAAACTCTTGAACATTTGCTTTATTGAGGCAGTCTGTTGTTCACACTTTATTATAGATTTATGTTCTAAAAATAGGATAAATTCTTGGAAAATAATAAATAATATCAGAGAACAGAATATCATTATAGTTATTGTCCTCTCTGGGGACTCTGCATTTGACTACTGTTCATTTAATCATGTATACCTGAAATCTAGTTATTTTATGTTTTTTTTTTCACATTTCGTACGTCGTGATTACATGCAATAAAATAATAACATAATATTATATGCAGTACGTTCCCCCAATATTTCAGTTAATGTGGTTCTGTAACATAAATAGCCAATTCACATAATTTAAAGACTTTGAACCCAACGAACCTTATGTAGTATTTCTAGTCCTACACTGGAGAGTCCAGTTTTCTAAGAAAAAAATATTTAAATAGAAATGCTTGTAGTGCTATTTTTAGCCGCCAGTATTTTTCCTAGGATCCTGACAAAACCTGCACCAGTTTCTGGAAGAGTTATGCCTCGGAGGAAGTCAGGAGTCAGGGTAATATAGAACAGGAGTGAGTAGGAATGACAATGATGGATAGGATCACCGAAGGCCATCCATCAACTGATTAGATGTAATCCAATTAGATATATTTTGAAATGTTATAAAATAGGGATTGTAATATAATTCTGTATTATTTATTTATAAATATTATATGTATAGAACTACAACACTCATTATCAATAATAAAACTTGCACAGTGAATTTCAATGATTAAAATTTACAACTGTATTGTTAGAAATAAATATTTCTGATGTATGATTATCCAGACTTGACAGTGGCTTCTTAAGAAATCACCAGTTGATTGAAATCGAATGATAGATTTATATAGATATGTAGAGGTCTTGAGGTCATATTTGCAAAAGCATTAGAAAAATGAAATAAAGGTTTTTTAAAAATCGATTTAAATGTAATTGAAAACATTTTAAAACAAGGTTCTTCGTCTGAAGCCTGCTCAGTAATATCATTTGATAACGAATCATAATTACTACTTAGAACTGCGTTTGCGCAAACATCTTAGAATCCATTTAATAATACTTCCAAGAAACCGCTTGTGGTTTTAGGCTTCTTCAAAATTTATCAGACTTATGATCTAAGCTGACTATAAATTCTAATAGGAGTGGCAATTAATTTATTGATCCTTCTATAACATCATAAGTACCTCAAGTGATAACAAATTCAATTCATTAGTGATTCAACTTGCTCTACATGCGATTTTGCGAGTGATATCTCTGATCCCTGTAACATACCATCGTCCATTGTACACACAAAATAGGGGAAAGCCAAAATTTACAAACACACAACACACAAAATGTACTTATCGTACTCACAGGTGCCACAGACAAATTTATTTAATTTTTTTTTTTTTTTAGGTTATACATTTCGAAAAGAAATTATAAGGGAGTACGTTAGATTTAGTGTGATTATGGAGCTAACAATGGAAGAATATGTATCAATTCGGCTATTCCATGTAAAATTGTGTCTATATCTAAGGCGTCTATTTTGAAAAAATGAATTAGGCCTAATAAAATTAGAACCATTGAGTAATTTTTAATTTATATTTATTGACATTTACAACTGCATAGGATACACGTATTTACTAAAGGTGTTGAAAAATTATTACAATAACAGATTAATAGGAGGTCCTGATGCCATCTTCTTTTGGAGAGCTATCGGTAATAGTATGGGAAGCATCTTGAGGTAAAGTGGATTCGAGGTGTTAAGGAGTTTACTCTGAAGGAATAGGTCCCTGGATTGGGCAAGATCAGCAATATATACCACATTAAGATCTTTTATCGCAAACGTTTATTTGTGACAAAGTAAAGTATTAAGTAATCGCGAAAGGATTTTGTTTTCTAAGGATCGGTTTGAATGGAATGTACCTGACGGATTTTTATGTCCTTAAAACTCAACTTGATGTTTTAAATAATCCTACTTATAAACATAATCATCTTATGGCACCTTATGGTCCTTGAAAAACCATGGCTTCCTCTACTAATCTCTTCCATTCAGTCCTATCCTTAGCCGTCCCTATTTTTCGTAGGGTTTTCCTTTCAAATATGTTTAATAATTTTTCCTCGTTTAATTATAAACATAAGGTCGATAAATGATTATTGAGACCAATACAGGCTATGGGTTCCCACAATGACTTCTCTTCACAATTGGGTACATGATTTACCCCCTGGAGCGATGCTCCACCTCTTCCTGACGCACCCCAGGCTCCGGCGGACATTGACGCTGTGCAGATCCTCCCCATCCTGCGATATCCAATGTAAGTGCGAAGTCAATTAAGCCCCCCGGGCCGGCTAGGGCTCTGCCCCCAGGCTCACCCATCATCAGCCTGGACACTGTCCCCCATTAGTCCTAATGCCCTCGCTGAGATATAGCCCTGTTGCTCCCTAATGCCCATTACCTCTGCCTGCACCTCTTGGTAATGTCCAACTGGGTGTGGGGGTCTGTTCAGTCTGGGTTAGTCGAGAAATGTATTTATTATATAAATTACACAACATTCTTGATGTTTTTCATGATCTATATTATTACGAAATCACTATTGATTTTAAGAAATGATACTAAGAAAGAGAAGAATTGAATATTCAGCTAGGAAAGAAGTCCTAGAATAGGATAGGAACTCAATGGTGACTCAAATGGTTCAAATCCATCATGTTGTGGCGGCCCCACGAAATGAATATTGACTTCCCCACCTAGGCTAGAATAGGTTGGTAACCTGTTACATAACCCATCCTTTCTGCCCTAGTTGTAGTACATAATGCCATTAGACACCAAATAAACCATATCCTATAAAAGTTATATCTCTGATGCTAGCGTATGTATGTAGAATTACTTGAAATCTAGTCCAATGACAATTAACTGAAATTCATAGGTTGACTGTGATTATATCTTGTAGATTTTTTTTAGGGATAATTCGAAGGATAATTAAAATTGAAGAGTACAGGGGTACAATGGGCCAACTTTCCTGAATTGCTAAAATATGATATCCATATTTGAAAGAAAAACAAAGTTTTTTCATGATGGTTGTTTGGTTTTTTTTTTTTTTTTAAATCTGCTCTGCAAGAAAATACTAAATAAATTATTTATACACCTCTAACCACCCATGTACTCTTCAATTTTTTTTAAAAATAATTGTACATTGTTTTATTATGCTAACGTTTTGCATCGTGTAATAGGCTAGATTATTGTCTGGGGTTGGCTGAGGTGGAACAAGCTGCTGGAGATGGCTATCTCCACGGTCTGTAACAGAAAATTAAAAATAAAATAAAACTCAATGAAATGTATCTTAAATAATTTCCTAAAATTACCAAGAATGAAGATACCTCTAAAAATAGGATATCATTTGAAATTTTCAACTTCCTCCCCTTTTTATTTTCAATGTTAGGCGAAGTGGCAATATAAATAAATTATTTTAATTTAAATTATTTAATTATAATTACAAATCATCATGATACAAAGAAGGACGAAAATAGGCCTTTGATGTCAACCACAACTTTTTCCATTTACTCCTAAAGCACTCTTTAAAAAAAAAAAGAAAAAAGAAAATAGAAGAAGAAGAAAAGGGGAGTAAAAGAAAAAAAAAAGTTTGAAGGTTTGTTTAAATAAAGAGAAAAGTTTCAGCATAATCTTCCTCGAGTTGTCCCTGGGACGATAAATCCTTCGACGTCGATCCAAAAAGTTGGAAGCGCAGGTGGCTCCCCCAAGTCTCAAGTATGACAACTAATTATCCGACTGTGGAAGAGAGAGTGGTAGAGAATATAATTGGATTAAGGGATAGGATCTGTGCCAAGGGTTCGAGCCCTGCCTGTCCCTCCTCCCCCCCCCCCGGGTTTTATCCGACATGCAACCCCTAAATCAATACCACGGCACACCCTCCTTCAGCTCATAACTCAAACTCAAGGCTCAAACTGTATCACCATATGTCCGCGCTCTCTTTCCCACTCCGCTATCCTTTATTCATACGACCTCATCATTTTTTAAAATCGTGTGAATATGTGGAGTCAGTTAATCTAACATTACACGAAATTGTCGTGAAACAAACGATTAAATCGGACAGTTATCAACACCTGGAATATTTATTGACATCCTAGATTTTAAAAGGAAAAAAAAATCTATAGTAAAAATAAATGTGGAAATTCCTTTTACAGAAGTATGTGCTGTGTTAAAATATTTTAAGTTACGTTTCTCACTTACAAAATACCCGCCCAGGGATTCAATAACTGAAAGATTCACAATTTTTTTGAAAAATACTTTCCTGTAATGATTGTTGGGTATTTAATATCTTATATTAGGTAGAATAATACAAAAAATGTTACTGCTAATTTCTAATGGATTGAATTGTTTATAACATATTTTTAATTTATAGTTTGAATATTGCCTGAGGGTTTTTATAACTGTCTGGTGCCCTATTACTCGATCCTATTACTATAAGGCAAAATTAAATAAAGTGTAATGTTAAACAATCAGAAATAAATTATTTTCCACATTTGGGTAAATATATGTGAATCAGTTTTCAACTATGAGAACGATGTAAACAGGATTTTGTTTAAACGAACAGTGCAACAAACTTTGTTTTTGTCACTAAATACATTTAAATTATTATTATTATTATTATTATAGTAAATTTTATAAATCTAAACCTTTTTAGAATTATGAAGATGTTGTTCTTAAAATTAGATGGAGTTGGGTTCAATAGTTTTGCTATTATAAACTCTGTTGCAGATGGATAGCGACATGGCCGCATATCGGTCGAATTTCAAACTGCACTGGGATCCACATGTCGCATCACATATTTATAGTTTTTTTTAAAAGCCATATAATTGAGAATTATTAAATTTTTATTTTAATTTTCTAGCTCTATATAACACCTATCTTTTTTATGATTATTTAATTGCTAAACCTTTCTTGGACTCTGAAGAGGGTGTGGTTAAAATTTGGTACAGATTGGTTCAGCAGTTTTCGCGGACTGTGATCACAAACGAAAAATGGCTTGTCCTTTTATACAATAGTATGGATAATCAAAATATTTTTATAAAATGAAAACTTTTTTTTTAGAAAATGCATGAACTGGTTATCAGAGCGAGGCTCGTCTCCAACTGATTTATACCCCCCGACCCGGTGAGTTTTGGACAGGACTCGAAAAACAAATCGCCTCCTCTAACCGATCCGTGAGCGGACAATAATTCAGTCAATTAGAGGATATAAAAGATGAATGATGACTAATTATGCCGAGTACAGAGACCACAATGCAAGCACTCAGCGTTCAGTTGAATAGCCCACTGAGCTGGATCTGGATTTATGGCGGTCATGGTAAGAGCTCCGTTTATAAACCTCACCGGGCCCCGAGTCAAAATAATCCGCTGAAAAATAAAACGGAACTCAGTCCTGGGGCCGTCGTTCCTCGCTTTAATTAATTTATTGTCATCATTATATAGACTTTGTAATGTCACCCGTAAACTCTCTGGACGGGATCCTTCCCGTTTTAATTTTATAATAATTTATTGGATATATTTTAGGGATTGAGATTGTAGGATCAATCATCAGGCTTAAAAAATATTTCCTTGTCCCCACAATTTAAATATATATATTTTGTTCCCAGAAATAATGGATTAATATAATTACAGTATATAGTTTTATATACATTCATATACAATCCATTCATATACAATCAACGTTGTCGTTTAATCAGCCATCCCCATCGTGAAGTTGGCAAATAAGAATCTCTGAGCATGTCATAAATCCGTCTGGTTAAAAGTTGAGCTAAATATGAATTCTTGAAGGAATTAAATATGGAAACAGGAGAACTTTTTTTTGGCTATCAGTATATAAGATATACCTGTATATAAGCCATCGAAGTCAAATGGCCTAGAAGCCTTAATTAAGAAGTAAAGGAATTAAAAAGTATGCCCTTTCCTTGTTTCTTCTTTTTTTTTTTTTTTTTTTTTTTTTTTGTCCTAATGATAAATGTGAGGTGCTCTTTTTATCATTTTGGAACAAACTCTGACTTCGTTTGGTTTTATTCCAATCCAGTGCACTTTTGGGATACTTTTTTTAAACTCATACTTACAATTTGATGTGTGAGGAGAAGGAGAGGGAAATATTCCACAATAATACTGGTGAGACAATCGATTTCCAGTCATAAAATCTTTCAATAGCGTTATTGAACATTATTTCTCCATTTGGTTAAGAATTAGAATATAAAATCTCTTCTGGTTTTTACTTCTTCTCCTTCCAAATTAATGGGGGAAAAAAGTGGATTAATATAAAAGAAGATTTAATAACTACTATCATATCTGCTTGTAAAGTTTTTTTTTAGAATAAACATTTTCGATTTGATTAGTTTAAATTACATAGACTAATTAAAAGTTTCATAACAATTAAAATCCTGTTAAATAGTGTGAAAACTATTAAGCTCTTAATGATAATACCCAAGTATAGTCCAAGAGAAAAGATGAACATTATGAAAGCATAAAACAAAAGACAACGAAAATAAATATATATTGAATATTTTTTTCTTCAGAAAATTGTTTTATTGAATACAAAATACAATCTTCTTTATTCAAGGGCAATTCGTATTTATATAATACTAGCATACCCCGTTGCGGCTTCTCCCGCTGTCATGAATAAAGAACTTTTTATCTTAACTAATAAATGAATTTCATTTGTTTATTGATAAAAATCTCGTATTGAAGTATGGAATTTAGCATTATTTCTTCAATGATATTTTCACGCACGGCAGAAATTTTAACCTGGTTAATATTGCATTGAATAGGTGTTTAAAGGTACGTAAAACTATGATTGACAAGACTATACATTTTTATTATTGTTATACACTTTCCTAGAACTACTTTACCATTGCAAACTCTGTTAAAGAATGACCAAAAATCGGTTGATTTTCAAACACTTGGATCCACATGTCGCTGTATATACTTATAGCATTTTTAATAATAATTGAATTGAAAATAATTAAATTTTAGCATACATTTCTAGCTCTGTATAATACCGTACCTTTGTAACCTCTCTCGAATGTTGCTCGCCAGCTATCTGTCGATTACCAAACTTCACAGCCCACCACATATTTATCGCTTTTTTATTGCAATATAATTAAAAATCTTTAAATTTTATTATTGTTAAACCTTTCTTGAACTATGAAGATATTGTTGTAAAAATTTCGTTCAGATTTAGTAGTTTTCACGTTTAGAGATCACAAACGAAAAATGACTTGTCCTTTTATATAATAGTGCAGATATAGACAAGGCAATCAGTATTTACAGGGCAATGTGGTTGTTTGTAGATTCATTCAAAGAATAGTTGCAAGGAAACAAATGAAACAGAAAAAAAAACTAGAAAAAACTAGTTATAGGAAAAAAGATAAAAGCTTGTCCACGTACCAGATTACACAGCAGACTACCTGACACCCCTTTATTTCTATTAAATCCCAGTTTACTCCAAGATCTGATAGCTTTAAGAAGACTTTCCGCTTTGCCCCTTTAGGTGAATATTAATGTTATCAATGTATATGTATGATTTCTTGTCAAACATTTTGAAAATTGAAAAATGTATAGTCAGTCTATAGTCACTAGTCATGAAATAAAAAAGACCAACAGAAGTGGTTAATTATTCATTATTCCTAAATGCATTACTTCTTCAATACCATCATCCGTACCTCAAGCTATTTTAACTTTTACTTTCCTCAATTAACTCATTAACTTGACCAAGACGATGTTTTGGATCATCCACTCATGGATCATGCTCTAAGTATTAAAAGTGCGTTAGCCGAGACTATCCGATAGAGGCCGCTGGTGATGGAGGGCGGCGAAGACGCGCTATGATGTAGAGGCTTGGCTATAAAAGCTTTTTAATCAAAAACATGGCCGAGCCCATACATCCACCTGTCAGCCTCCCCTCCCCTCCACGGCCTAATTAAATTGTTTGTTTCCCAAATGCCGGGGAAAATTTAGCTGTTCCCTTTGTGTTTTTGAAGCCGATCCCGGAAATTTAATGTATATATGATGCCAGGCTCCGCCACCCCTGCCTAAAGCTTTGATCGATACTGCTTCGTCCTCTGTTCGTCTGCCCTTTGTATTATCCTCTTGACGGTATGAATAAAATGAATAATAATAATTGCAACCTCATGCTCCTCTGGAAATTTTAGTGGTGCAAGGGCTATCATTTCGCCATTAAATTAAAAATCTAGTTGGTTAGGTATTTATAGACTAAGAAGTATTTAAAGATGTATATAGTTGCAGTAAGCAGTCAGAGATACACTGCAATTACAAATAACATTTTAATTTATAACGCCGATGTTTTGACTTGAATTGCACGGTTTCAAAGAGAGTTGCTATACAAGTCGAAACGTCATCATAAATTAAAATATTTTTGTATCTATGAATGCATATCCCAACTATATAGGTCTTTAAAAAATCTAGTTTTTAAAGTCAATTTAATTAAATTTAATAATTAAAAATAAGCGAAGCGCCCACAATGTGAAGCACGCTGTTTGTGAAATCAAATGTGAACCAAAATGTTCAATTTATAATTATATTATTAAATGTTTTATTTTTAATTTTTTTTGTGTGTGTTTATTTTCAGTAATTGTAAGTTTTCCTTTGAAATGGATCAGTTAAGCTTTTCTTTTTTTAATACAGATTATTTCTCATAAAATATGGATATATCTGTTTAAAGTTACAGGGAACAATATATACAGTAACTATATATTTCGTTCTTTGGGTTGATGCTCAACGGACTCTGAACAGATATAGATGCTAACACCGCTTTCGATGAAAGAGATCCAAATTGCTTTTCAATAAATTTCCATTGTTTTTAATCTTTCCTAATCTTAAGAAAGATGTGCTTTCTTCGTAAGTTAAGTTTTTGGTTTTACTGGCATCAAGGCCTCCGTTGAACGTAAATCTCCAAGAGAACTTTTATAAAGTTCCTTGAGTGGGCAGTTGACGAAGTTTCTTCTCACGTGGAATGAGGATTCCCCGAAGAAGAGAGGATTTAGGATTTCATAACATTGGCTTATTTGACGGTGTAGGGGGCCACTTAGGGTTGTCCGAGCTGAGCGGTGGCGGAGGATAATATACTGCCCGGGGGTAATAAACTGTGTTAGGGTAAGAAAGAAGTTAGTGCGGCTGCTGAGCCAAGTAGGCCCTTGGAGCCGGGCCATCACACATAAATCTGGGGACTCTGCCCCCCTTGCCCCCCCCCCGGCACCCCCGCATCGAAGGGGCGTAACGTTCTTTAGGACTTAGTAATTGTTGCGGTTTGGTTCCGTATAATTCATTTCTGGATGCGGTCAAGTAACCTCCCTATTTTCTCAAATGTTTGATTAAATCGTTTTATCTGGAATATAGAGGCTTCAGTTAACACTTTACTTTTTCACATGTTGAAACTAATTTTGTTGTTAGGAGCGATGAATTAATTGCCACTTCTATAGGAATTATCCTATTTTTATTATCTTACTAGTTTCGAATAAAAAACATTCAAAATTTTCAAAACATAAGTACTTTTTCACATGGATTACATACACTAAAATTTTCAAATATGTAAAACAAAAAAACAAGTATGATGAATGATGAATTATGAAGGAAGATTCTATGGTTGACTGCAAGAAAAGTAGAGAAATGGTCAGGAATGCAGTATTATAAACACGTCCTAGTTTTTAAATAAAAAAGATCTAATATTTGGCGTGCCGACGTTTTGACCTGCCTTGCAGGTCTTCTTCAGGGCTGAAATAACGAAAATTAGATATGACCAAGATGATACGAAAAAAAAAAAAATATATATATAATATATATATATATATATATATATATATATATATATATATGTATTCAGTAGTGTATTTGTAAAAATCTATATGTAAAAATTATAAATAAAAAAATGTATATTATAATTAAAACAATGTATTATTTTTTTTTATATAATCTTGGTCACGCCAATTTTTCTTATTTTAGCCCTGAAGAAAACCTGCAAGGTAGGTCGAAACCTCTGCACTTCAAATATAAGTTCTTTTTTTATTTAATAACTAGGACGCTTTTCATATAATTGACTGCATCCCTGACCATTTCTCTACTATTAAAAATCAACTATATTGGTACTCCCTGAGGACATGATGAATGCTTAACATTCGAAACTCGTTTTCAAATAAAATATTTCCAATAGAAGTGGCAATAAATTCATCAATCCTAATTGTATTGATCCTTCTATACCATCATGCGTACCTTAAGTTAAGATTTCTTTATTTCTGAATTCATTCATGAAATAAATCTTCCATCTCAGCCATAATTAATTTTCTTCATTGTTCTCTCCCAAATCTCAAACTACAATTAAATGAAGCTTTGATGAGCAATTAAATATGTAATTACATTGAATTAATGTTACGATTTCACTATACCAGTATTAATGTTGGTATCCTAGCTAACGGTTGCCCAGTCTTGATATATCTATTGAGAAAACACCGGACTTTAACGACTGGAAAACTAATGCATCCATGGCATATAAAACGCAATGTGTGCACTCGCTTTATGGTCACTATGCACTAGCTGCTAGTTGGAGCTTATTTATAGTTTCCTTTATAGTTCCTTCATGACCCAATACATCAGGTGCATGATAGCGAAAATTGCTTAATTAGTATGATGTTTGCCACTAACGGTCTGGAAAATTCTGAGTTAGAGTCGTATAAAGACGTATTATTGTCCAAATTTACATAATCTAATTTATGCAACAGTAATTTTATTGCATCGAATTAATGACTGCATAAAAGAAATATTCTAAGAAGCAATATTAACTCACAGAGCTGAGCATTGTCTTCTTTACATCTCGCTAATTTGGTCCGAACCAGATACAAATCCTTTTGAAGAACACTCCATTATCACTCAAACAATTGAGTCAATTAATTTATTGACTCTAAATCTTCTATTAAATATTTAATCTGATATTTAGAGAAGGTGTGTCTGAATGCCAGAGGCCAAAATACCTTTTGGAGTTGTACCTATTGTATTCTGCATTTATTTTAAAAGTTGTCAGGATTTAGAGTTACAGATAGAGGATAATCTGTAAAAAAAAAAAAAAAAAAAAATAAATAAATAGGTATCATACTTCGAATACAGTAGGATAAATACATAGCTCTATATGACTTGATATATATATATATATATATATAAACAATACATATATATATATATTTCAGTTTCTCTTCCCTTGCTATATATTTGAATTTTATGAGGAAGTGCCGTAAAAATTTTTATTGTTTAATTTTACCAATAAATTTAATTTAAACTGGCACGTTGATCTAAAATATTAAAATTTTCAAAATAACGGCCTTATGACCGTTCTCACCTGCTATAGAGCAAAGTTTTAGTGACAACATTTAGACGTTTTATCTCTTAAAAGCTTGTCTTATTATCTTATTGGAGCTTATATCATGGTCTCACTGTAAACTCGAGTTGGCAAAAATCTTCCTTACCCGCACCCCTTCTTCTATCGAAATAATTTCGCGATTATGTGGTCTACATACGATCCGAATACTAGTACTATTCTTTCAAAAGAATGTTAATTTTTTTTACAAAATATAAAAACAAAACATCGAATAATAAAGGAGTTGTTAAAATAATAGGAAGAACGGTAAACTCTCAGATTAACTCAACTCAATTAACGGGTGGTATGATAAACTCAAAAGCTTCTACACTTCATATTTTTTCCAGTAAAACATCTTCAGTTACAGACTCTTTCAACATTTACCAGAAAAACGTTCAAAGCTTCCCATTAATTACAAAAGACTCATTTAGATGACTGTGATTAGACCTGTTTGGATGTACGGAGTGTAACTTTGGGGCTCTACTAAACCATCCAATGCATCTCGTACCAATCCTTACAACCCAAAATTCTTCCAGAAATTCTCAATGCACCTTTTTTCTACTTTTTCACCATTAAACTCATTTATAAATGTTCCATCCTAATGTTCTATATGTTTCTGATTTAGCACAAACCAGATACCTTTCCTTTCATAGTAAGCTCCATAACCACTCAAATCCACTAATTTCTCAACTTCCCAACCCATTCCCGATAAACCCAGAAGCGTCTGAAAAGAAGGTGAAAATGAGACCTTCTAATGCAGGATTTTTATTGAAGGGCTACTGATGAGTAGTTCTTTTCAAGTTTGTACATTTTATTGTGACATTATCAACACATTCACTTGTACAGTTCAAGTACAGTTCAAGTACAGTCAATATTATGTTTATTAATGTATTTCATTTGGAACGGAATTACTAGAGGATGAATTGTTTTTCTTAACCCTTAATCCTGGCACATATTTTTAGCATATTTCAAAATTTTTCCTTAATGGATTTCACGGTTCGACACTGACTAAAATTGATAATAATTTATGTTGAGTAAAATACCACCTTTTTGTTTTGAATAAGACATAAATCCAAACTGTTTCGGACCGGTTTTAAAATTCTTTTGACCTGGCCACCCTCACAGAGCGTCAGGAATTTTATAATGATTAAGGGATCAAATGCTGACAGATGATGTATAGACCGAATAAAATTAATGGCTGATTGTTGGAATATCCATCTAACAAATTGATCTGTGATGAGATACGTTCACTGCCTCATTAGATTGATTAGTAAGCTTCGAGCCGCTTCTGTATGCCGGTTGGAAACATATATATATATATGAAATGACTTGTCAAATGACTATCACAGGTAATTTAATAATAACTCCTTTGGAAATGGAAAATTTTAATTAAATTTACAACTGTATACAATGACATAAAAATACATCAAGTACCATAAATGTCAAGATTACCCTCATAATAACATGACCAATTACCCATTTGCGGCACTTCAATAAAATTTCTATATTAAAAGGTCCCGGAGCCATCTTCTTTTGAGAAACCTCGGATGTTTATCTGGAATAGAATGATAACAAATTGAGACACTAGTGGATTTTAATGGTTATGAAGTTTACTATGAAATGATGGGTATCTCCTTCGGGCTAAATCAGTAACATATTGTACGTTAAGATCTGTATTGATACGTTTTATGTGACAAAGTAAGGAGCATTGATGATTTTTGAAGGACTTAGGATAGATTTGATATGAGACTTGTTGGATGTTTTAGTGAAGTCCCAAACCTCACCTCCGTGTGTATATATAGGTCTTTTTACTCTCTTGTGAATGAGTCTTTTATCTCGAAAGGTTTGAATGATAAATATTAAAGAAGTTTTTCTCAGGTTTTTGTCCTTTTAGTCTTGAACGTGAAGTTAATTTTAAGACTAAGGCTTAGCAATGGACATACATAAGCAACATCCTCAGCATCTAAGTCCTCCCCAATGTCTCATAACCTTAGCTTTACCAAAACTAATTCTTGACTCTTGCCTTTATTGTCCTTGGACGGTTGGACGGTTTTCTATAAGGCTGAAACTACCCTCTAAACCGGAACCAATCTCCTCTCCAAATCCTCTGATCCCGGTTCCTGGACCAATGATGATTCGAGACACGACCGCTGACGTCACAGCCGCCCCATCCGATGAGCCAGCGCGATAAATCTCTTACATTTATTCCCGCATCCCCCCTCATCCTATATCAGCCCACCCTCGTAAGGTCATCTCAAAGGTTGCTTGTAATAACGGACCACTTCGCCTGTCGGTTTTCTGTTCCTATGCTTTTCTGAGATGATGTTCATCAATCATCCATTCCAAGAAGTTTCAAGTATGATTTTGGACAAGTCCTGGTGAACTTTCTGTTTTATTTGTGAAACACGGATCTTTCCCTGCAGCCCTATGTTTGATTATTATAAATCAATCAATTTTCTATCATATTTGCCTACAATATATTTTTTTTCTTACTTCACATTAGCTAAGTAAGGATATTCCAGAGGTAGTATTGTTTTTTCAAAACTTCGACTTTATTTTAAAAAAATCAAACTACTGAACTAATCAAACTAATGATAAAGGAATTAAGGTCTTGTTTTGCCTTTCGGCGTTTGAAGATATATCTTCTAAACCACCCCTGGAGGGTCTAAGACATCTGAAGGTTCTCCTTCTACATGATAAGTAGAGACACTCTGCCGGTGGTAGTAAAATAACCATTTTTAAAACTTTTATGTTTTTACGAGGACATCACCTTGCACGTTTAAATATTTTGTTTAACTTCATTTAATTGTTGAAAAACACAAATGTTTAAAAAATAATCCTGTACTTGGAATAATGAACCAGTGAAATATGCATCATTAATTCTTACGAAACAAGCATGAAAACATTTCTGCCGTACCTTGTTATAGTAATCTAAGCATAATTTGATTTAATCAATTGTCTATATTTACCAATCACATTATATATTCTACTAATGTCTAGTTATATATACTTTTGTTGTATATGTATGTTTTATATAAATTCTTGAACATGTGTAAATTTATGTAGTATTATAATTATAACATGTTATACTATACAGACAGTATATAAGTTAATGGATTTGGGTTACGAAGTCCAATTGATCCGTCGTATTCTTCTGTTTCCCCGACAGGTTTCTACTTCATTGGAGCACAGATAACTTTGTGTGAGGAAAAATATTTACGATTCAGTGATTAATAATTGTTTACCAACCTTAAAATAATAGTAGAGATAATAATATTAAATGTATTAATGAAATTTAATGATGCCTAAAAATCTAGATTTTATATAATTTAAATTGCAAATTCAAACGCATACAAAGAATAAATAGCGAGAGGGTCACGGTATGTAAAATATCAGGGGGCCCCCGGGGGCAGGCAAAGACCCCCGGCCCGAGGCACTTCCTTCCTCCCCGCTGCAGCTTCCGCCCCCTCCTTCCCTTACCCCACCCCCACTCCCCTTCCTCCTTCCGTGCATTAGAGTCAACTGTTTACTTTTCAACTGGAGGGGGTGGGATAAGAAAAAATAAAATAAAATATATTACGATCCGGCTGTCTCGGAGACGTTCCTATATTTCACCGTCGGCTTTCAGAAAATTTATAAACTTTGGGGGCACTTATTCATCCCCTGTCTCACCTTCAGTCCTCAACGGTTAGGGTTCAGGATAAACATTAGTATCATTATCACAATAGAACAGAAAAGTAAAACAAAAAATAAATAAATCTAAGAATTTCGATTATATATAATAGCCAAGATCCAGTTAAATATAAAAAAAAATCGCAAAGCATTTACTTTAACTATCAAATTTTAGCTAACAAGAAAATATTTTAGATGAAGCAATCTATATGATACTATAATGGTCTGGGATACAGTGATGTGAACAAATACTTATAGTTAAAAGCTTATGGATTGCCAACGTTTTGATCTGCATTGGAGTTCGTCTCCAAGGCTACAATTAGAAAAAATTAGTATTGACTAAAAGATTATAAAAAATAACAAATAAATTAAATTACCAATCCCTATCAAAAGAGATAGGTGATAATATAATAATGCCAATGTTGATATGATAAATACTATAACAGTGTAAGAATACCATTAGTAATAAACTGTTACATTATAAATAATATATATATATATATATATATATATATATATATATATATATATATATATATATATATAGCATAAAAAGTTTATTCACAACTGTACACATTTGACAACCAGTGAATGTGAAGTTACATTAAAACAACAGACATGATCAGGCATGAGGTAGTCAGCACTCATTGGTACAATTTCCAGGCGTCATACTTAATGATTAGGGATTAGACTAGGAGATTCCTCATCCACCTCCTCTTCAGCCTCCGTTGAGTTGCCATTATTTGCACCTCTTTGTAAGAGTATCCACGTAGTTTTTCATGAAAATGTCGATAAAGTTTATGAATATGGGTCTTAACTGTCAAAATACGCTATTCTGTATGTAGCGTATCGTTTGACACATAAGGAGGGGAGTCTGTTATCAGTTTTAGGAATTTGGATTGGAATGTTTTTATTTTTGAATATGCGTTCTTTTGACCGGTCCAAAGCATTAATAATATGATACTAAAAGTATACTAAGGACAAGGGGAAGATAGGAAAGAGAAGATCTAATAATGATAATAAAATTTTACAATAAAATATTAAATTTCAAAACTTATTAATACTGAAAATTTGTAATCATAATCTAAATTCTCCTATAATAATTTAAACCAAAAATGATTAACTAAAATTTACATTTTTTTTTTTTTTGCCTATTTAAATTCTCTTATGGTTAGCCAATAATTATTTTATTATGATAAAACTATTTAACTTTGAGAGTCTTACCGTTCATGTTTTCATTGTAAATCCATAACATACATGAAAATAATAAATAGATAATTTAAAATGGTCAATCGAAATCTATTATATATTACTGTTATCCTATAGAGGTTGAAGGACGGAAATAACTGTTTTTTCAAGAGTGGTTCTCTCGAGGTGGGAGATAGTAAATCACCCCGAACTTTGCCTCCCCGTTCAAAAATAAACACCAAACTCTCACGGGGGTTAGTTAGACTTTGAGTGGTCTCACTGCTTCACCGGCCATCTTCAAGAAAACTTGGACACAGATATCAACGCTTGAAAGAAAAATATGCCTAACTCCATCCAATAATTGAACATTTGATCCGAAACATAGATCACGCCTATATTGTTTTCACCTACAATAGGACTCTTCTATAATAATATTGATACATCTAACGTGTTTTTTTTTTATAAACCTTTTATTTTGACTATGTAAAACACAATCTATTACTCTGCTGAGGGAATATATATAACTTTGTATATTTCATATGAGGATTCAAATAGGAACGGAGTTTATTTTACTGAAATGATAGGTATCTGATTTGGGCTAAATCAGCAAGCAACATATGGAACATTAAGATATACGGACCTAGATCTATATTTATAATAAAAGAACAGATATAGGCTCTTTATCAACAAACCGATGAAAAATTACAGCATTAAAACATTCTTGTTTCTCACCAGAAATATCAAAATTTAATTATTTAAATTTAAATTCAAGACAATAAAAATCCACTGGGTTTTGCTCCCATTAAGGTAAAGGCTACTGTAACAAGCGAGAAAATCAGTGCCCCAGTAATAGACAGTTCGTTTTTGGCTCATTCAAAAAAAATTTCCATGAAAAATACTTTATTTAATGAGTTTATTATGTACACTATATTTAAAAACAAAAAATTTAACTAAAAATTGTAACAATATAAGAATAATTGACGAAAATCAAACTAACCTTCCTAAGCTGGGAGTTAAGGAAAGAGCCTTTTGTGAGATTGCTAATTAAAAACTGACCTAACGTTTCTAATGCTGGCATAATCTGCTACTGCTTTATAGTGGCAATACATTAGAAACTAAAGTTTAAAATGAGGCCTAATTCAAATAGTTCTGATGGTTCTATAAACAAAATACAATAAAAACTTTGGGAAACTTTTTTTTATATTACATAATTAAGTTGCACAAAAACCATATGACTAGATAAAACAAAAATTGATTAAAATAAAAATACAATAAAAATTTTAGGAACTATATTTTATAGGAACCTAAATTTCACAAAACCAATACCAAAAAGTTAACAATTAAAAATAAAAATACTATAAAGACTGTAGGAACTATTTTTATAAGAAGCTAAAATTGCACATAACCAACCTAATTAAAAATAAAGAATGGTTTATCTGAACTAAACTAAATCTGAAAGTGTCACACAAAAAAAATATTTTTTAAAGATGGCTGTGATTTACACAGCTTTTCAAGTATGAATTCATATGGACTGATGGCTGATGTATTTGCTCAATAACTTTCCAGTTTGTCATCACTACTACTGTTTCTAATGCAAGTCTTGATACTTTTCAATTTTGAAAAATGTGCGCTCACATGACACCTGGGGTGACTGACAAAGTCAATATATATTGGTATAGCTATAAGTGTAGAGATGGGTATGGCATTGGGAATAGAGATGTATTTATTCAAGACTTTAATTACACAGATGACACAGTTACCACACTCTGCATCTTTCGATGAAGTCACTGATGCAACGCTTCCTCAGAATCAGAATCATCACACATCTCCTTCGATTCAGGAATTTGGTGATCTGGTTGTAATTTGGAAATTGCACTTTCATAATATTCTGCCACTATGTACTAATAAAATCGATTAACTCCTCCTTATTTGTTCCACAATAATATCATGTTAAACTGCTTTAGAGCTATATATTAGGGGTGAAGTCGAATTTGTCAATTGGTGCATCAGGAAAAAATTTTGGATCAAAAATAAGGTAAGTATGATAAATGTTTTTGTGTCCTGGAAAAAAATCTAAGTTTCAAGGTATTGATCAGTCCTTTGTCATTTATAGTATTGACAAATGTTCAATTCAAATATTTTTCTAGGATGACAATAGTTGCTTTCATCCTCGCTTTTCATAAGAAAAGTGTTTCTTTTCTTACGGAATCTTTTATTTTTAAAATCGTTTTGATAATTCAATTGCTTTGAATCCAAAATATGTGTTTGGCCGGTCAATACAATCATCGACAACTTTCTGTACATTGACAAAAACTGCGTTGATTTTTTTCTAAATCTTCACTGTTTTTTCAATCTATTGTATACGCCTGTACAGATATGACAATGTTTTTGATTGTAAATCAATTTGGTGATGGGGTGCGTATATCTAAAAATTCATAAAAATTAGATGAGCTGTAAAAAATAAAACTCCTAGCTAGTCAGCGTTTCGGTGAGGCTTTGTGCCGTTGCTCCTGTTTCTGGTTTTAGAACCAAGTCTTCTAAAATGGTTAAAAAATAAATTAAAAGTGAATCTATAATTAATCCTTATCACTTCCATACTCCCCAAAAATTTTTTTAATGCTACAGATTTGGCCCACCACCTTGTTTCCCCCGATTAATGACACACCTCTCGGTTTTTCGAGATATCCTTCCAATGTTCATCCGTAAATGGGAATCTTTCAATAATTTAAAACAAGAATTTATCATATTAAAAAGATAAGCTGCTTCTCTATGACTGCGATGTCGATTCAATAATTAATAAATTAAGTATGTGGGCATAGCACCATACGTGGGATTTGATGGGGATTTTCTTGAGAATCAAAGATGAAAATCCTTTGTATGTGCCTGCATGTTTGAAGCACCATCAGTCGAATTACCTATACAATCCTTAAAATTCCAACCCCAAACACCCCATCTCAGACTTAAAATAATCAACAAGAGACTGCCACTGTGGTAGAGTGTAAGTGGTTTTAACTGAAATCAATGTTTCTTTGATTTCGTTTGTTCCTTAACATACGAATGACTAAGGAGCACTGTTTCCTTGTACACTTATATCTTGTGTTGAATCCATTTGTATGGAAAACCATTTTGGCTTTTTTAATTTCCTCAACTAATTTGGTTTTTATTACATCACTGCAAGCTTTAATGATATAATTGATGGTCCGTCTTCGAGAGGAATGTAGTGATAGTACCTCATGTTTACTCCTTGGCATGAAGTATTTTCACTTTCTTAATAATTTGATCTAAATGGTTTTTGACAAAGTAGGGTCATAAGATGATAAAAGCAGAATAATTTCTTTAAAATTTCCATGATTGATGCTAGAATCATTGAAGTTGTATGCCGCTTCATGTATTTTTCCTCTATAGCTTATACATTGCTTTCCTATTAATTTGACATCAATTACTCGTTTTATAACCTCTCTGTTTTCTTCCACCAACTTATTTCTTCTGAGCCTGTGTGATTGGTTGATCAAAACATCAACAGACTTACAGGACTGATCAGTTAGGTAAAGCATTACACTAATTTGTGCACCAGGGATACCTCATGCTCCTGTATTCTTTGGCCCCCACAAGGTGTTTCGATGATAATTAGCCCAGAGACAAATTTAGATTGCTATCTTTGGACCAAACGCTAGGCACATGGTGCAGAAA
Source organism: Euschistus heros (assembly GCA_003667255.2). Taxonomy (NCBI): domain Eukaryota; kingdom Metazoa; phylum Arthropoda; class Insecta; order Hemiptera; family Pentatomidae; genus Euschistus; species Euschistus heros. The sequence continues at coordinate 5,566,850 of RCWM02000007.1, read as the reverse complement.
AAAAAAGTTTGTCATCTGAACTCTTATATTTTTAAGTTGAAGTCTCAAGTGTCTACGACTGGCATATTGTCTACTACTGGTGCCTTTACCCTAATGCATATCATTTCTTTGAATTTACTTTCATTCATTTAATGTACTCTTTGTCAGAACTACTATTTGACAAGTGTTGAAGAAAAAGCGAAAATAAACTTCTGAATATTGGATGGGAGAAGAATATGGAATGAATGTTTCGACTGATTCGGTCGAATATACAAATTTTGGAAATATCGGACTCTACAAGTTACCGGATCTTCAATTTTACTCCATCGATATCGCTTCCAATATATTCAGAAGATGAACGCTTACAAGGGAGAGTTAATTCCCGAAGCCGAAGTTGATAGGACCAAGAAGCACACGCCATTGGCCCATGAATAATTCATACTCAATTTGAGGAATGTTGGACTAACTCGCTGGCGGATTTGTCCGAGGGCCACAAACTAGGTTACAAGATTACTTCAATTACGATCATAATATCCATATTTTATAAGGTCCGATCCCCGTCTCTAATTTGAATTCATGAAATCCCATGGCCGGCGAAGAGCCTTACAGAACGGGAGTACAACTGAATTTCAAGCAGTTAGTCATGACTTCTTTGTCCTTCGCTTTCCTATTTGGTTAAAGGTAATGGTGTTCGGGAAAGATATGCAGTGTTATATTCCACTGTTGAGCAAGTATATCAATCTTTCTTTTTTTTTTTTTTTTTTTTTTTTTATTTTTTCCCTTAACACTCACGTATTTTATGGGCACGTCTCTGTTCGTGGCATCCATTCCGACCCTAATTTCACGTGTAAGTGAACAATATTTATAGAATAACACAGGCATTGAAGACGTAGGGTTGTATGCCTATAATCCTCTTCAAATAAACAACACAATTTCTACTCCTCCGTAAAAAATCTCGGGATTGTTTTTGATCAAACCCTCTCTTGGAAACCTCAGATTGCCCAAATTTCCCGCCGTTCCATAGGCCTTCTCAAATTATTCCACCGAAACCGTTACCTTCTTCCCCAGTCAACCCGCAAGCTTTGAGTCTCTTCCTTATTATTCCCTTACATTGACTATGGTTGTCTGGTTTACGGTGGCCTCTCGACGGTTCTCGAAGACAGACCGAAGCGAATCATGAACTGCTTCGTCAGGTTTGTCTTCGGTAGTCCGAGGCGTTCCCATGTTTCCCACCTCTATTCCCAACTAAATTGGCTCTATCCCACTTTCCGTAAACAATATTTCCATGGAACATTCCTATACCAAATTATCAATACCCTCCAACCTTCTTATATTTACAATAAGCTCCAATTCAGATCTGCAGTCAATCCAATACATACGAGATCCCGTCTTTCTGATCTGTATACCCCGTCCCATAGAACTTCAATATTCCAACGCTCCTTCCTTTTCCGCTCAACAATCCTCTGGAACTCCAACCCTCCTCACATCAGACAAGCTAAATCCCTGAAAACATTCAAATATTTATATTTCCAATACCTCCTTCTCATCCAGACTGACGCTTGCTAACTATCTAACTACTTAGTCAAAAATTATTATTGCATAGCTGGATTCAGTTCTGGAATAATTGAGACTCCGTTTAATAAAAATTTAACTTTCCATGAATATAACATTGGGCACTTCTATTGTACATACAAATCATATCATTGTACCAAAAGATTTTTCTATATCATTTTATTTTTTTTTTCTCATTTAATTCTGTCTCCTCTAATCTGTAGAATGTTATCTCCTTTTCTTTTCTTTTTATTTAAATATCATTTATGCACATAGTGTCATTAATGTATTATTGTTTTTCTTTTTTTTGTATTCATTATGTCTCTAACCAGATTTAATTTAGTTATACCTGCAATTATCTGTTATTCTTAAGGGACTTCGTCCCAGAATAAAATTATTTTTCTATTCTATTCTATTTTAGTTATTTTAAGAGCTTCAACCATCTATTTCCTTACATCCGGACAACAAACGCTTAAGTTATTAGCCAGAGTATAGAAGAAAATGGAAAAGTCCGAAGATGACATGGGCTGAGGATGAAAGGGGATTCACAGCACGAGAACGGCGATACGAAGAAGAACGGGCAGATAAGAAAAATTGACAGGGAAATGTTCTGGGGATTGAACTACATTAAATGTAATAATCGAAATAAACAAAAAGATATACATCTAGAACTTAACGTTTTACTCTGAGGAATGCATAGTTTTATCATTTATAACTATTTAACTTTTATTCATAATTAACATAAATAATTATCGTATTTATCAAACCTGATATTCAAATAAGTAAAACTTTTTCAAATTTCATACCTGTTGATAAAATTATGATTTAGACACTGACAGAATATTTACTTGACTTCGTATTGTGATTTTATGATTAATATGAGAATACAAACCAGAAAACATTGTGATAATCACTGTAGCTATTGGTTTATTAGGAAATTAATGCAGGTTTATGGGTTTGAAATAAAATTATAAAATAAATTATTTAATTTTTTTTTTATTCGCTCAAATACTCACAATACATTTCTGCAGGCGAAGGTTGTTTATTACCTCTGTGAATAACGTGGAATCTTTATTATACAAACACTAAAAATACATTTTCTATCGCCTTTTGGCAAATAATATATATTGTTTTTTTAAGTTCTCCAGTTGCCTAAACATGATATTATGTCTGGAGGGTTGAGTTCACCGAGTTTTTGGTATACAAATTTCCATTCAGTGTTCAGTAACTGTCGATTTGCTAGCTACGAGTTTCTCAGTGAATCCTCAAGGATTTTCATCGGCAAATCTTGCAGAACGTCGTCATCAATGGAAAAAGTCCTGCTTTGGCTTTCTTTACGCTCAAGGCTGATATCCCCCTTCCAAAAGTTTTAAACCATTGTTGAACGATGCACTCAGTCTCACGTGTTGGCATCTTATAAGTACTGAATTATAAGTAGTGAAAAGTTAAAGAGGTAAACAAACATTTTTATTTGGGAGACGATAAGTGTTGAAATCCATAACTAAAGAATAATCCATCAAATGTAAACAACTTATTATATAGAGGTGTGATTTATAGAAAATAAATCATTCATTATTTTCCGAGCAAACAAAAAATAAAACATATAAATATATTAAAATTAAAACAGAAATGTATCAATATAGCACTAGAATGTATGTTTTCATTAAAATTATACTTAAATATTAAAGGATATATGATTGGAAGCAGCCATCCATCGGATGGGAAGAAGCTGAGAGATCCTCTCTACCTGTGCTATGCTGACCATCTGCTCTCAACAGCTGCTTTTCAGCTCCCTACCCATAGCATCCTGCTGTCTCTAGCATTTTGATATATTATATTTACCTAAGTATTTATTTAACTAAATAAATACCTGAACGTAAGTAAATCCCTGCAACCAGTCATACGCTGTTAAAAAAAAGTTATATCATAAATCTTAAAAGATTCATTTTTGGGTTCCTCTTACACATGTTACTAATATTCCAAATTTTCTTGGCTATATCCTAATTTCCGATCATGATTCCTAGGTACTTTTCTATTACAATCTATAAAATGCAAAGCCATTGAAACATTTTAAACATTCTGGACCCTACATTCCTCCAATGTTTTGATATACCGGATCTTAACTTTACATTCTTTATCATTAAATCATCATACTTAAAAATTCTTTATAACCCCTCTCTACTTTCAGTGATCATCTATCTTTCTCTAACCTCAATTATAAACGGTCCAAAAATATTTAAAAATGTTTGTTTGTAAGACTATTAAGTGAGTAAAGGATTTTTATTTTTATTTATACATTGCACATTTATAAATTCTTCGTTTTATGATATGCTTTGTTTTATTGTGTCTTTGTCTGTACTAAGCCAGATTTTAGTTCACTTTTTATTATTTACAGATGATGATGAGTCTTTGAATAAGAAATATTCTTTACTCCTTCAATTACACTTTGACATTGATAACAGAACTATAAAAGTTCTATTTGAATAAATACTTGCTAAAAAAAAAAAAATAATAATCATAATAAGAACTGTATAGTTGACAGTACGAAATATAAGATGATCTAGGATGCAGTCAGAAGAAAGAAAAAGCACGTTCTAGTTAAAAACCTTTAAGGAGTGCCTATGTTTCAACCTTGCAAGTCTTCTTCAGGGCTTAAATTAACGAGAAAAAAAAAGATGTAACCAAATGGCAGCTAAAAAATACGGATAAAATAAATACAAATGTATATCAAAAGAGCCAATAAAATAATAAAATAAGACTTTGATATCATAGTATTGCTGAAAAATACAATAATAGTGACTATTATAAAAAACAGTTACACTTAAAATATAGGACAAGATAAGAAAGAAATTAAATAAAATATTTGATAATGGTTATATAAAAAGCTAAACATTTAAACATTTTTCGAAAATATAAAACTATGTTCCTAAAATTAAAAAACTAAATTTAATGAAAATATGTGAAACTATTTTAATAATCGAATATTTTTTACATTCATAAATAAATTAGTAAAAAAAAAAAAATTAATCTAATGATAAAATCTATGAAATATTTACATCTTGTGACACATTTAGAGAAAAATTCATTCGTTTTATTTTTTACATAAAAAATAATAGATAAGAAATAAAAATAATAATTATTGAATCTCAGAAACAATTTAGCTTTACTGACCTGATATCATCGTTTAAGATGTGTGATTAGAATCGAAAAAATAATTATAAATGAATTGATATCATTACTATATATAGTATATAAATAATATATATATATATATATATATATATATATATATATATATATATATATATATATATATATATACACACACATAGTAATGGCTTGGAGCGATAATGGCTGAAAGAGGAGTCTGTCTCGTTAGTCGGTCCCTCTTAATTGCGGCCTACAGATTTATGTGCCATCCTAATTCGCCCCCCTCGGTCTCTCCTTACATACTCCTCGCTCTTCGCCACGAACCTTTGGGCCGTCACACTTCTTCTATTTCTGGGTGTTCCTCCAGGTCTGTTTGGATGTTACCCATACCTTCCAAGCGCATCCTACATAACCTTTGTGAAATCGTATCCTTGAATGTTCATAATTTATTTTCTAGTTTCTCTTATTTTACCCATCTATTAATTGTATCAACATTAGGGATGTTTTCGGACGTAGTTTTAAAACATTTCAAAACTAAACACATTTACTATACGATTTATCACAAATTTACATATTATTTTGTCAGCATACCAAGTACTATTTTAGTGAAATTAAATAATATAATTAGTTGAATTACTTAACATGGAAAATTTTTTTTATAATAAAACTACTAATTTTATTGCAAGAGAGGAAGAATCACCTTCTAATTGACATTTGGTGACTACACATTCGAGCAAGTCACTGACTTCATATATCTTGGTTCGATGGTAACCCAAGACAATCGTACAGAAGTCGAGATTAGAAGAAGAATAATGTCTGCCAACAAATGTTATTATAGCCTAAGTAAACAACTTGGTCGCCGCATCCTCTCACGTCAAACGAAGCTGCACTTATATAGAAGCATAATACGCCCAGTTCTAACATACGGCTCAGAGACATGGACTACAACCAAGAGTAGTGAACAAAATCTCCTTGTTTTTGAGCGGAAAATCCTCCGTAGGATATTTGGAGGGAGTTATGGTGGACGGAACCTTGGAGGACGCACAAACCAGGAGGTATACAGTTCATTTGCGGAACAGAATGTCCTTCAGGTCATCAAACTGGCCCGATTAAGGTGGGCGGGACATGTGGCTCGCATGGGGGAAGAAGAATTACCTGGGAGGCTATTGAAGGAACCGCTTCATGGAACAAGAAAAAGAGGAAGGCCGAGATGCAGGTGGAAGGATGGAGTTGCGACTGACGCTTGGATAGACATAGAACGTCAAATCAAATATTTGATTTTACAAAAACCTATCATAGACCGTTATTCGGCTAAAAGAAATAAAACTCATAAAATTCAGAATAAATCTGTTTGGCATACTTTTATTAGTTGCTAGTCGTCATAAACCAACTCATTAGTATAAGTGAAAATTGAACTCATATATAACATTATTATATATAATATAATATAGTAACAATATTGATAAGTATTACTATTTATCTTTATTAATAATTCTTGTTTTGTTCTGTTCCAGGTAAATTTGTTTGATATATCAAGAACATAGAAGTAAATAATGTGAGTAATAAATTTGGTTTAAGCGCATTTATTCAAAGCTATCGTTAACTTCATGTAATAATTTGATAAACAAATTGCGAGCTAAAGGATTACGATCTTAGAAAGCTTTTAGTATTCACATTCCGACTCATACACGAAAACTTCGATAAGGATTTTGTCCCTTATCCGGTTCTAAATAATATTCACGTCAGAAATAATACGTGTGATTGCAAAATTTTTAAATCGAGTCTGAAATGTTTCATAAACTTTCCATTTAAATATATACATATGTATGTGAACTGAATAACGTTTTGATATAAAGTAAAAATTGTTTTCATGAAATCAATTTTTTTTTTTTCACACATAAACTTATTGTTATTTCTATTATTTATATCCTGATGGAAACCTAGAAGGTTGTTTCTTTGTTATAAACTGATAATAAATATTAAATTTACAAGAGTGAAGAATACCTGAGGCTAGGTTTGTTTGAAATTTCAAATTTTCACTTAAAAAAAAAAATAAAAAAGGCTCATTAAATACAAAATCCTATTTGATTTTAAGAGTAAATTATTTTTATATTTTGCTTCATTCCTGTTTACATTTTGTTTATTTTAATTTTTTTTTTTTTTCTCATTTTTAATATATTTTAAATCATTATACTGAAGAAATAAAACATAAGATTGAAGCAGACAATCGGTAGCATAAATTTTTCCACTACGATGAAGAGGGATTCCACCATGGAGAGGGATGCCAGTGACGTCATAAGTGGCATTTGTTCACGTCACCGTTCAGCCAATGGAGTCACGTGATCAGACTTCCCAAGGGTCGTGGATGGGGGGTGTGACATCTCCCCTCAAACGGTGATGGCACCCCTCCCATAACATTGTCGACCTGGAACAATATAGCAGTATATAACTCACAGTGTTTGTTCACAACTAGAGTAAATAAGTCATTATTATTTAAAAATCCATACAATATTGTTATTATAATTAGCTCTTTTTCACTCTCTCTCTCTCTCTCTCTATATATATATATACATATATCTATATATATATACTTCATAAAAATGATTATATATAAATCTACTCAATTTCACATACATATTAAAAAACTTACTTTATTCATATCACGCAATGTATGAACTGGAATATGAAGATATGTGTACTTCAGAACAAACTTCTATTAACAATTAATAAGTTCATCAATCAAATAATACGATATACACTGCCGGACACAGATATTTATTGAAGAATACTAAAAAATACATTATTTGAGAATTACTCTTTTATTTTTCAGTCAAATATATATTTTTTTTATGTAAGTGAAGAAATGGTTAGGGGTGCAGTAAGGTAAATAAACACGTCCAAGATTTTAAATAAAAAACTTTATATTTGGCGTGCCCACGTTTCGACCTGTCTTGCTGGTCTTCATCAGGGTGATTGTGATCTGGTTGAAGACTTGACTAACAATCAATTTGTTTTTAATATTTTACCAACTAAGAAACTTATGTTAAATAAAAAAAAAAACTGATTAATGATTTATATAAAAAACAAACAGCTAATGCATTTCTAAAATTACTATTTTTTTTTTTTCAAATTATTATGATGGCGAAACTTCATATACTGTATTTTATGGTGTCATATTTGATTAAAGTTAGCTGAAAATCGGGCCTAATAAAAAACCCCTGCCATTTTGAAAAGTATGCCTTAAATTTGGATTTAAATAACATTGTTTCTAATTTTTTTTTTGCCTCGTGGGTATTCTTAATAACGAAATAAGACACAAGTGAGATACAGTGAGAGGGGATTTTAAGCTATTTTGGTACACTTTACTAACGTTATTTATTAAAGAAAACTGTTTAATCATTTTAACATGGTGATATGTTAAATTAAATTTTTGAGTTATGGCACTTTGTATTATATGTGCTACTTATATTTACCAAATACCTTGAAACTATAAATTAATCATAACGCTCATCGTTTTATTTTAGGAAAACCAAGATAAACATTTTTTTTTTTTTTTTTTTTTTTTTTTTTTTTTTTTTTTTTTTTTTTTTTTTTTTTTTTTTTTTTTTTTTTTTTTTTTTTTTTTTTTTAAGTCTTTAAAATTAAAAAAATCCACTTGAGGTACGCTTGATGGTATAGAAGGGTCAATTAGGATTGTTGAAATATTTTCTACTAAATTAATATACAATTTTAATGGAATGATCTATATATGTTGTATGATGTAATACCATTCCTATCAGCATAGCATTTAAATATTTCTAACGACTGGGTAAGAATGTTGTGGCAGAAGTTTTGTTGGACAACTCTCAGTATAGGATACGAAATAACGTGCTTACCTTTCTGAACGTTTCTTATATCAAGTTTTTCATTTCCGCTTTTGCATTCCAGAAGAGTAGACGAAAAAGGTAAAAATCCAACATACAAGGAGGAGTATCCCTCGGGAACGAGCCTGGATATCCCGGCGGCGCGCACTTCCAATTACACGGGTGCCTGGACTCAGGTGCGCCGCTGAAGATGCGCAAGAGCAGTCTTGGGAAACTAATAACTTAGAGCGTGTCTTCCCTCTGGGCCCGTCTGTCAAACTTTTATCTCTCGGGGGCGGGGTGTCTGACGGTGTCTCCCGGAGTCTGTCTGCCTCCGATCGATCGCATTTTCTGATCTTGAAGATTAAGGTGGAAGTAGAGTAACAGAAGTGTAGTGAAATAGATATAGAAAAACGATTTAAATGGTTTTTAGACTAAGAAAAAATATTTATCCCCATTTACGGGGGAATAACGGAACGGGCACAATCGTAATATTGTTGAATTTTGCGATAGGTTTTTTTTTTTTTCTAGCATTGGCATGTTGTTAAAAAAAAAATATAATATAGTCATCTTTTATCACAAATAATAGTCTTATAAAGTCACATACCCAAACAGAGAATAAATAAATGAATAATAACATAAAATTAATATTAAAAGAAGTAATTTTTATAAAACAACTTTTTTTTTCTCAATTTTTTTAATTATTTAATGAAAAAAAAAATAGAAAATCAAAATTATCTAAACAAATGAAAAGATTATATTAAGAAAATTGTAAATTCAGGTTAATGTTTTATGTCTGATAATTAGAAAGCCGTTCATTAAGAAGCATCCATGTTATTAGATAGCGTTATAGTGTTTTGAATATTTCGAGGGAAGAAGCATTGTAAAGTAGAAATACAGGGAAATGATAATATTTTAAAAGACATATATTTGGACGTATATAAGAATAATTAAATAAATACATAATATAAAAACTAATATAATTAAAGAATACCATTTTTAAAACCTTTCATTCATTGGTATACTGCTCTGAAGTTTTGGAGTGGCTTCATGTTTTGTTTCTTTGTCCTTCCTTCAATTTGTTTTGTTTCACCTAAAAAACAGATAAAATATATATCAGAAATTAAACCAATGTATATTAGATGTATAGGAAAATAACAAAATTGATAACTGAAAAGATTCTTTTAACAAATTTTGATTAAGGGTCTCTTTTTTTTTTTTTTTTTTTTTTTTTTTACTTTTTAGTAATACTTCTTCGAAATTTATTTATGTTTATTTGTAGAAAAGATAGATTTGGTCCTATTGTTTTTAATGAAAATGGTTTTTCTTTTAAATTGCTATTTTTTCACTGAGTACTGTACAAATGACTAAATTTAATGTAGTATCGGATTAATTCTAACCTAGCACTAAAATGCATTTAGGATTGATGAATTAATTGCCACTTCTATTGGGATATTTTATTAGCATACTAGTTTCGATTGCTAAACATTCATCTTCAGTTCTGTGGAGATCTATGTGCTATCTTAAAATCCCAATAGAAGTGGCAATTACATTCATCAGTCCTAATTGTATTGATCTTCAACACCATCATGCGTACCTCAAGTAATAACTCCAATTCACTAGTCTTTCAACTTGCAGTAAAATTCATTTATTTCTATTCTAAAACTATTGCTTTGGAGTTAACTAGTTCTAGTTTAATTTTATTCTTCAGGTTATTGAGTTAGCCTTAACCCAGAACCTATCAAGAATTCTTGATACAAAAATTAGACAAATTATATAACCAATTTTAACAACAGTAACTATTATTTAGAGTTATGTGCTTTTATACAGATTCAGATTTTTTTTTGTTTTATATTTATTTATTGGCATTTACTGTATAAGTAAATATATTTAGTAAATATGTGTTAAAACGTAAATAATGATGTGTAAAGCTCACATTAGAAGGTCCCGAGGGTATCTTTTCAGATGCCACTGAGATGTCGGAAATAGAATCGGAAGAAAGTTGAGAGACAAGTGAATTCGGATAGATATGGAACTCAACATGGAAGGATAGGTATCTGGATATCAGAATCGAATTGGAATCAAGAGATTGAGAAATTTAAATAGTAAGACCTATGTTCTAGTAATCCAAACCAGTAGCATACAAACATTTCCTAAACCGTCATCTCACTATTTTTTCCGGACGTAAAATGAGATTGTTGGCAATATTATTATTGTTGTCATACATAATAGTTTTTGAACTTATCATTTTACTTAATTAAATTCTCAAGTACAATTTACAATATTAACAATATGCAAAAATCAATTCGTAAGACCTAAATATATTCATGGTCCGAACAGTGAATGACGGCTAGGAAGCGGTGTTCCGCCGAAAGTGGGAACCAGCACCTTCAATATCGCGGCCTTCCATCTACACCGCCGGAAGTTCAGCGGAACTGTTTGAGCTCCGGCCGTGTAGTGATCGATCATATTTTTTTTGTTCTGTTTCTACAAGCTTTTAGTTAAAAAAGGAAAAAAAAAATGTGTCACTCTTTCCCAACAGCACGGCCGCAGATAGTTATCGCTAGCGCAAGGACTGGGTTCAATGTCACTGTTACGGGAGGCTGGTTCTGCCACGTTAATTACCATTAAGGAAACATACTTTAAATTATAATATTATATAATATTAGTGAAAACTACAAAAACAGATTAAAAATAAGTTCAGGCATAATAATTTTAAAAGTTAAATTTATTTCAAAACTGAGTCATTTCAATCGCTTAAAAAAAATTAAGCTTCCCTAAAATAATTTAACCGATATAAATTTATACATTGCGTTACATTGTGCAAAGTGCACAAAATCATTTTAACTGTTATTTAGCTCGTAGTTACAGACTACTTCAACATTTACTAGACAAACTTTCAAAGCTCCCAATTAATTACAAAAGACTTATTTACATAACTGTGATTAGACCTGTTTGTACGTACGGAGTTGAGCTTCGGGGCTTTACTAAACCATCCAATTCTTACAATCCAAAATCCTTCGAAAAATTTCACTCCATTCCCGATAATCATCCGAGGTGTCAGAAAAGAAAATGGCATGTCATTGTAATCGTTATCAACACATTTACTTGATGTATATATTTTTGAAGTTTTAAATTTCAATAAATTGATGTAAATAAAAAAAAAAAAACCCTGTTATTTATGGTACAAGTATTTTAACAACAATCTTGACATTTACTTACATTTTACTAATCCTGTATGACCGAAAACAATTTTCGATTGAGTGCTACGATTCCTTAGCTGTAGTGAAAAATTTAATAGAAATTCACAAAATAGAACGATTTGTTCATAATATTATATATATTTGTTTTATTTATATAACTTAAAAAAAAAAAAAAAAAAAAAAAAACTTCATATTTTAAATATTGAATACTAATGTTAAAAAAAAAAAAGAATACTGCGACATAAGGAAGATATTAAATTCAAATAACTTAATGTTGTTTTAAATAAGCAAATAGTTGTCACCCCAGGACCAGAATTTTCTTTATTTAACCTACACCATCTCTAATCTGCACTAAGGAAATAACAAAAAAAATTACAATAACCATTAATTTTTTCATAAGATTACGGCCTGACCACTTAATAAATAAATAATGTATTGGCCAGTTTCTTTATATATACAGTCATAAAATCAAACACGTAAAATGCGTGCCAAAAAATATATATACGATTTATAAATTTTCTTCTTAAATCTTTCAATTGATACTTCCCTTTTGATACAGTGTCATAATTAATATGTTTCTCAAATTTGCCAGTATGTTAAAAGTGACACACAGTGTTATGTTGGTTTTATTATAAAATACACTGTTCCACTTGTTAGTACTATTGTTTAATATTGTTTATTTCTTTATTCAAAAAATAAATAAATAAACAATATTAAAAATTTAATATATACAAATCGGACCTATTTGGGATCCACTTTTTACAACCAACTCATAATCCTTTGCACGAATAAAAATATCTATCAAGTTCTTTATCACTCGAAGGATCCATCCAGTAATGTTACAACCTTCATTTGGAAAGCAATAAGTTCACTGGAAAAACCTTGAAACTTTTTTACTTTTGTTGGCATGTCAATATATTTCAAGGCAGTTTGAATGCACGCAGGTTTATAATGTATGTTTATATAGTGATTTATCCATCCGTACGTTATTCCATTGCAAAATCTTCCATCCCTGAACTTATACTGCCATCTGATAAACTGATCTAACATATTAATATCAAACCTCAGGAGACTGGTTAGTATTCTCAGTGTTATGTCCTACACCGAAGACTCATTCGACCGCGCTCGTTTCTTTTCCGCTCTGACCCAGTTTTCCTTGAGTTAGAGCGTCCTTGTAAACCGCAACATTTGTTTACAACTTTATGATTAAGTGAAGTAGTTCCATAGAATGCTATGAGTGTTTTAGCGTTTCTTCCATCATTTAAAACCAGGGTCGTTTTAGTCGGGCAAAGAAAAAAAAAACTATTTTATTTTTTAAAATTTTAATGGCATATTAACAATACCTAAATCACTACCAATTCAATCAATCTTCAGAAATTCCCTAGAAAAAATAAGAATTATCTTTAATCGATGCTTTTAAATGTGATTTTAATTGCTAAATGGCTTGGAAGAGTTGTCTTAAAAGGTGTAAAAAAACTGAAATGAATTAAACACATTTATGAAAACGCCACACACTAGACGAACTAAACATCACATTATACTGGAGTAGACAAAACCGCTTTGAATTCTTTTTTTTTTTTTTTGTATTTATATTAATAGTTATACTTATTTTTCACTATAAATTATATAATTAGGATCGATGAATTAATTGCCACTTCTATTGGATTATATTATTAGAATATTATTTCGAATGGTAAACTTACAAAATTTGCAACACATCAGAACTATGTTACATGTTATATACTAATGTTTTCAAAAATGTAAGACAAGAAATCAAACATTGGTACTTACCTGAGGAGATCTAACAGATATCTGAAATATATCCATCGTAAAAAGGGGCAGGTAAGTTAAATTTTGGGGGTTTAATATCGGATTTCTCTTATGACTCATTGTATAGTTCTTGACTTGAGCGATCAGAAACGTTCGTCGTTTCAGAATACTGCAAAATTTTACCAGACAAGAGTCCAAAGCTTACTATTAGTTACAAATGACTTACTTGCATAGCAGTGATTAGATCCATTTGAGCATGGAATTGAGCTTTGGGGCTCCATTAAACCTTCCGATTGTTCTCGTATCAAATACTTCGTAGAACCTCAAACCTCTTGATTATGTCACAAATAAACTAATCAAGAACGATCTAAATGTCCCATATACTGGTTTGGTCCGAATTTCTCACTCGATTCCTAACAACCCTCCAGGCATATGTAACTAAGATAGCCAAGAGAATTTTTTAATGTAGATCATTTATGGAAATAGTACTAATAGAAAGTACTTTACAAGTAATTGACATTTCACTGTAATAATTTTACAGCACATTTACTTATTGTTTATATTGTTTAAAGGGAACTGGGTATCATAGCCTGATTTCGAGTCCGATGGAAATCAGATAATTAAAGTCCTTCCTTAATTGGGGGACAACCTGGTGGATGAGCGTGGTTGTTGACCACTTTTTATGAATGTTGATCACGAAGCAATCCCAAGTATTGAACATGTCATGAGCCTTTTAGGTTGTAGCCCAAAAAGGTTGTTTGTTTTTTTAAATATATTTATTGTATTCAGTAGCAAATATCAATGAAAAATAAAGTAAATAAAAATACGTTAATGATTATTATTGAAATCACAGGTGTAACTTGTCATCGCAGTTCCTTCATTGCAGTCACCCGCCGTCACATGCTGTCCTCCACGCCGAACTTCCGACTACCCTCTCATGAATATTTACTATTGTTCCATTAATTGTAGGGATGGTATTGAATTAGATGAGGACCATGTGAAGGGGGTGGTTACTTTCATTTATCGGGTTTTCCAATTACGACGGGACTGGGAGGGATACAGAGAGAGGGGGAGCGGGAGGCGCGCGCAGTCTCGACTCTGCCGCTCTTCGCGTAGTCGCTCAGTCGCAAGTCGCAATCCGAGTCGCAAGTCATGTCGCAGGTAACGTCGGTCAAGTGACGTCGGCTACCGCGGTTGGGTGTCATGGCTTTCTACCTCAGAAGGAAGAAGAAATAGACACTTTAACTGAGCAAAAAAAGAATATATTTCTTTCGTCCAAGGTGTATACGAAAAGATTTTATTTATTTTTTCAGAAAAAGAAAATAAGATAATTGGTGGGTCCAAAAAAAAAAAAAAAATCTTATATTTAGAGACTTTCGAATCCGTACCTGAAATTTGTATATTAGGACAATTTCAAAGAGTGTAAGTTAGTTTGTAGTGAGAAGCCTCTGAGCTGCAATAAATTTGTGATATTTTTTTTGTAACTTCAATTTTAGAATCGTAGTATAATTTGGACTCTGGTAGTTTATTACCACCCTACGGACTGAACGTAAACAGGTAAATATTATATTTACTAACTTAAAAATTATCTTTTTAATCACTGCAATGTTATACCTCTGATCTAATCATGTTTTTGTATGTCAGAATTATATTTGCTTATTGAAAACACAATCAAAAATGACAACAATACAACTCGACAACTCTTCAATACATTTTTATGGCTTTAACATTTGGTAATTATTGTTAGTACATTTATTTTATAATTATTATGATAAAATGATATTGCTAATAGAATGAAAGATATAAAAGATTTGATAATAAAATGAACAAAAATCTAAATCCAGTAGTAGTATTATTTGTACCAAGATAATTTATTTCTAATATTCAGCCAAAAATAGTTTTGATCAGACTATTTTTGGTTATAAATATCTTCCGCCAAATGATCCCAACACGAATTCGATAAAACGGAAAATATATAATGCATTAATCATTTAACACTAGTCCTTACAAACTATCAATAATTTTTTTTAATCCACAACATTCATGCAGTTTTAGGTGCTTTGTACAACATCTCAGGGTTGCGGCTCAGTGAACTTACAATCTAATACAAAACATAGGATATTATGTCTATACATATAATGTAATAATACAAATAAATCAACATTTAAGTTCAGCGCTTGATTTGTTAGTTGGCATTACCCCATTTCAAAAAGCTTCACCGCTGGTAAGACTTGTCTGAAATAGTATGCGTTGTAAACAATCCGGTTGGTCACAGTTTATTTCCACTACACCAAATTACAAACTTAAATAATAGTGTTGTATTTTGTAAATCCATTATTTTATTGATGATATGATAAACAATGTTCTGTAGGTAACATAATATATTTTAACAATGAGATATTTTTTTTAAATTTTATAATTATACTAATATAAAAAATATTAATAAACAGTTAATAATCCTTTTATTTTGTATTTACGATCATATCAGTACGTACTAAAAAAGATAAATAAAAGTAAAAATAATATGTCATTTTTAAAATTAGTAGCTTTCAAAATGTACCAAGACTACAACAGCTACTTACAGCTGTCAAAGGTTTCACATTTTTTTATTTACACATATATCATACAGAATTATTACAATAATTTATTTTCAAAACTTAAGAAAACAAAATTAATACTGTCAAAATATAAAATAAATTATATATCAGAAATACAAAATATCGAACGTTGAATATGTAAATATGACATAATAGCCCAGATATAATTTTTATTTTTACGTAAATAAATTAAGTCCATTTATTCCTTATATAGTTATAACACCTATAATAAAAAAGTTTTAATTATAAGGAGTTCTGAATGAGAAGTAACATATTCAAGTTAAACGCTACAAAGATAGTCACATCAGAATTCACACCAGAATTAATTAATAAATTGAAATGTAAATTGAATAATACAAAGAAACACTTTCGCATTAATTGAATAATTTTATTTAAAGCCCACCGCGCTTGAGTTGCGACACGTTCATTATACAATCACCTGTTCGAAAAAAAATCTATTCCTTTTTCATTTAATGTTCACGTTAACTGCGATAAATAATATGGCTATTAAATTGTCATTTATTTAATGGCAATGCGATATTTTATAAATGTCTTTTTCATTGATTCATCTGATAAGTCATTGAGTAATACCCCAGCGCCTTCAACAACCAATCTAATAAACTGATTACCAATTCACATTAATAAAATTAAAAAACAATTCTGGTATTTAAAAAAAAAATCCACTATTCTTCGTACTTACTTTTAATTATATGCCGACAGGCGAACAATTCCACAAAACTGATTTTTTTTTTCTTGGCTAAAATTTGCATACTTTTTTAAGTGTTTACGTTCCCATGTACTTTAATTAAGGTAAATAAAATTTATTATTAAAAATAATACAATAAAAGCAGTATTAAAAAAAGAAAAGAATTAAGTCACGGAATTATAAATAATTATAATTTATTACAATTTGCAAAGGGAATATCTCTCAAAAATGTAATTAAAGTTACATTAGATCAATATTCCATCGAATGCAACAAGCAATGAACGCAGTGTGGATATCAACCCTATTGAATTAAAATTTCGTAAATTAAAACTTTCTCGGTAATATATTGTAATACTATAATACAAATATTTTATATTTTATTTAATAAATAATTTTCATAATCCTAATTCGTTTTATATACTCTGGTTAAAGTAAACGTTGTCGTAAACAACTAAAAAAGAATGGAACTTTTAGACAAGAAAATGAAAAAAATAACTATGTGGAATATTTTTCCTATCAGTGTATGTATTTGATAATATCAATGCCTTTGCTCACATATGTGTTAAGTACAGAGATTAATATTTTATGGTATTCAAATTTGAAAATTTGACATTCCAAAACTGGAATTAAAATTCGATTCTATTTAGTGGACAAGAGTCATTCGAATTATCTGGGTTTACATCAGGACTTCAATCAAGATTTTGGTGAATATCTGAAAATCTGAATGTTCTAATAATGCATTTAACACTGCAATTGTTGCATTTCTGCACAAACTAGCACTTATTTGTGAGCTCGATATAGAAATTTAAAATTTGTTTTATATAGAAGTTTGTACTTTGTTCTTTATTTTTCAGTATATAAGTAAGTATATATTTCAAAATAAAGTACCCAATAATTTTCTCTAAACTTGTTTATAATTTATTATATTACTTCAACAATTATTTTGTTTTCAATTTAAGGGTTTCGATCATGAAACATTACTGAAAAACAACACAAACTAAGAAAAACATCTAATCCTTTTAAGTTTATTCTAGGTTTATAGATTTTTATATTTCATTATTTATTTTCTGCATTGTTAATAAATTCATGATAAAAATTTAATAAAAAAACACAATATTTAATTACTAAGGATTATAAATTTTAAACAGCATTTTATAAGTTATTTCACTAATAATTTTTAAATGCTCTTTTGAAGTAGTAAATGTGCTATTCAGAATTCCCCCAATGTCTCTTCCTATTCCGATTCTCCCGCGTATTCCTCACGGTTCCCAGAACATCCTCCAGCCAAGAGTACGACAGATTTCGCATGTCCGAGGATATGTTAATGGGCGGGCTTCTGGAGTCGTAACGGTTCATGTTAATTACGAGAACGCATTATTTATAAGTTGCCATCCCAGTGAAAGATTTATAACCCAACAACTTCACCGGAGCACTTTTTTGTATCTCACTCCGCTCCTAGATTAGAATAAAATTGTATGGTATATTCTCTCGTCAGTGATCTCGAGTTTAAGAATATTGCTATTAAAAAAAGGTCGTCAGAAAAAAAACTTTTTGTAACAGGCTCTCTTATACACAAATTAGTATTTATTCTTGATTAAAATTTTGATTTCTTCTTAAATCAATAATAATATCACGATATTATTTATTATTTATTCATTATGTTAACATAGGACACCATGTAATATGAATCTCGGTTATTTAGTTTTCACAAAGAAAAGAATAAATTTTAAAGTATTTTGTTTTAATAATTTCAAGTATACTTAATTTTTGAACTTTTGAAGTTTCATACATAAAAAAACCAGGGAATGATTTAATTCTAAATAAGAATCTAAAGTACATAATCTAAAGTATACCATTTTCCTGTTATTATTGATGAAAAGACGAAATAAACAAAACACTATTTTTTTAACTTTTATTTTTACAGTATAGATTTTAACGAAAACGATAAGGAGAAATATATATTAAAAAAATATTATTTACTAATTTTTTTATTCAACTATGTCCGTTAAATTTCAACTTTCTGGTAATAGACGGAACACTCTCCATTCTTTTAGAAATAAATAAATGGATACCTGTGCGAACAGCTTTTAATTTAAAAATATTCTATATTCAAAAAAATAAAGGAAAATAATAATACTTTTTGTTACTAAAAGAGTTACATTGATTTTTTTTTTCATATCCTCCATTTATTAAAAAAAACAAAAACAAATAATAATAATTGGAATCGAATGATCTTCTGTTGCTTTTTTAGCATTTTAAGATTTCTTGCTATTGTAGATCCTGGCGCCTTGGTTGACTATTGTCTTCCTGTTGTCTTAATCAAGTGAGGAGGAATCAGTCTGCTGGCGATGAATTCATCTGATACATTGATCATTAAGGTTTTTAATGATATAACTAAAACATTATATGGGAAGCTATACAATATTGTATATGTATATATTTATACATACATATTTTAAAAGAGTATTTCCTCAGCTGTATCTATATTACTATCTTCTAGCGTCATTCTCTTTTAGGCTTGTGATTTAAATGGCAGCTAATTTTTTGTTTGTTTGGTTGTTCGTTTCTATACTTTCCAGTAAATGAGTACTTAATATTAAGTTTATATGTGATTGTGTTTTTCTAATATTCTATTATTAACTGAATCGAAAAAGTCGATAAGTTATAATAGTGTTAGACTTTTTTTTTCAGATCAGTCAGTAAATAAATAAATAAAAACAACTACTTTGACGAAGTTTTGAGACTATATTGTTCTCATAATCATGCCAATGTTACTGGTGGATATGGTATGTACTATATCTAAATTATAACCTATAATTTATAGGTTTATAATTTATATAATTATAATTGAGTAGTCTATACCATATCCACCAGTAACATTGCCACGATTATGAGAACAATATAGTCTAGAAACGACTCGTTGCCAAAATAGTTGTTTTAATTTACTGACTGAACCTTAAGAACCTTATTAAAATCTAGTAGTAACCGTCAAGAAATTTATCTATATATATATAATTAATTGAATTAAAAAGTAGATATATTACTACTGTAATATTATTCGAGGATATGTGTCATAATAATAAATAAATTAAACGTTAATTTACAATATCTATCGTTTCATTCGTGTATAGATTTTTATATCGATCCGAAATTTATTGCAAAATATAATACTCAGAAAATCTAAGTAGCTCCGGGTTTCGAAAAGGTTTTCTAGCTCTGTTTTTCCAAAAGGTTTTCCACCATCGGAGTATTCCAGATAAAGGGAGAGATCTCCCAGACGGGGAGCCCGACTCATATATTATGTATGTGGTTCCCCATCTACATACTCTGGCTGACATCATTACCGTCTTCCCGGGGGACCTTTTACTTCTTCTGGCCACGTCAATTTGGAAGTCCGTCTCAATAAATTGGCGGGGGGCTATCTCCATGTCCGACCTTCCTACAAACGAGCTGAAAGGAGAAAAAGAGAAACGGAGGCCGCGAGTAGTGGACGGCAAGAAGTTGTTTTGTTTTTTTAGGTATTTATAAGTAGTTTTACACAAGTAGCAATAACAAATATTTTTATTGAATGAAAAATGGATAAAATAATGTTGATATCGCTTAAAATAAAATTTTAAAATGTATCTATTTGGATAGAAACATGCCTCTTTGACCATCAGTAAATTTTGTTTTAACTATATGAGGTAGTAAAATAGGATTTATATAACGGAAATAATGACAGCTAGTTAATGTTTTTGGTCGTCTCGCATAAAATGTCCGTTATCATAAATAGAAAACAAATAGAAAACGTAATAAACAAATTAAACATATTTCATTCAAATAATTTATCATCTTATGCAGCTCACTTTTCCCAACAAGCGCATGACTTAAAGAGTTTGAACTACGTGAAGAAAGAAAGTCAGAAAAGCAGTTTAAATATCTGAATCATTTGTAAACAATGGAATGGGTCCGCCGAAAATCTTTCTAAGCGACAAACAGTTTTTGTTAGTTTTGTAGGTTAGATTTCATATTCACATATCAATTTGTTATATTTACATGTATAATGACATAATGGGGTACTATATCATACTAAGACGTACTATTATACATTTTAAAATCGCCACTTCGGAAATTTCTTCGCTTGGAACGTTTTTCGGCGGACCCATCCAATTACTCATGGCTTATAGTAATCCAAGCTTCGAAGGACTTCATAATCAAAATCCTTTAATCTAGTTGCTTTAGGTATCAAAGTTTATATCGAAAAATAATAGAATCCAACTAGAATTAAAATTCTAAATAATTATAAAATATAATATTCTATCAAATTAAAAAAAAAAAAAAAGAAATTTTTCCTGGATTAGATATAATAAAAGTTCCATATAAAAAAAAAAAAAAATTACATGAATAACGCATTATTAGAATCTTTAAAAATCTAAATACATTTATAAAAAATTTAACATATTTATTTTTAAAATAAGGAATATAAAAAAAATACTAATTCAGAAGTCATAAAAAATATAAAATAAAATTATTTATTAAATAAAGTACCACAAATATTTTGATACTAAATTTAGAAGAGTTTAAATTCTCTTTAGTTATATTTAAATAAATTAATCGAAAATAATGAAAAATATTTGTGGTTAAAGAAATAAATTTATTGATAACATCTCGGAATAAATAATCGTTTGCACTATGAAACCGGATTTCTTAAGTGTGAGATAGTAATATATAGTAGAAACAATATATATTAATCAAAATAATAAAGAAATATTAACAAAATCATGATTGATAAACATATCAATATTATTATTAATCCTAAAAAAATTTGTATAATTTTTAATATTTCTACATTTTATTAATATAATTTATATTAATTAACTACCTTCAATAAATCAGTTGATGGTATTAAAGTACAATATACACACACACACACACACACACACACACACACACACACACACACACACACACATATAACCCTTAAACGTTTTAACAGCTGGAATGGTAAATACTAGCCGAGCGAGGGAGACTCTTATCAGGTCAGCTGGCCCTTCCTTAGCACCTGACCTAGGGCAGATATTATCTTCTCCTCAACCTCCTTATAATTTATAGAGCGGCAATATAATTCATAGTCCCAACTTAACACTTTGAAATTTATAACGCTAGTTCCTTTGTCAATTCTATCGTAATCCTTCAACACTATTCCGTTTTTCATTATTAAACCTGCTCGGTTATACATCAATTCTCGGCCAAAGGAAATCTATTTAACTTTAGATGCATTGTCAGTATTTTCAATTTTCTTGATTATTCCCATGCACGCTATAAATTTTAAATAAATAGATAAATTTTAAAAAGTAGATGATCAGGGATGCAGTGAGGGGAAAGAAATAAAGATTCTTGGAATACCGAAGATTCTGTCTACTTTGCAAGTCTTCTTCTATGCTGAAATTTATAGAAAAAAAACTATATTTGACTCAATGATTGCTGACAGATATACTAAATGACAAATGGATACCAAAAGAGCTAATTCTATAATAAAAAATAACATAGATGTTTTGGTAAAACAAAAATATAATGATAGAGTAATAGAACAGAAATATGAACTATTAGATCATCTAATCTCTTAGGGTTTTTTTTTTTTTTTTTTTTTTTTTGATTTTATTCATTTCTATACACACTATATCGTATATAATGTACATGTAATTTTTAATTTTGTTTTGATTATTATTTTACATATACATATACATGGTACATTTGCCGAGTGTTAATATAAAGAACAAGATAAAAAAAAATAAAATAAAAAATAATATAAAATAAAGAACAAGAAGTTATACAATATTAAAATTAAATACAACAAAGAAACAATCAGAAATAATTTTGTAAAAAATTAACAGTGAAAACAAAAATTTTTCATGTTTTAAACGTATTTTATATTTATATTCTCTATTTTTGGTAATGGGTTTTTAAAAAATATTTTGAAATCTTCAAACATATTGTCCATCCACCGGCCAATGTCCTAGTTTCTTTACTGTTTTTGTCAGTAGTACAGTTCTGTAGTCAGTGAGTAGTCTGCATCCATATATGAGGTGGTGTATATTTTGTTCTTGAGTGAAATCACAAGGACATAATAACGAGCCTCTTATTTTGAATCTATGAAAGTAGCTGTTCTGATATCCTAGGTTGTCCCAAAACGGACATTTCGTATGGGACAAAATAATATCTTAGGTTGTCTCATATGAAATATCCGTTTTCGGAAAGAGGGAATAAATAATAAAAAAATAAATATATCAAATCAAATATATTCCCTTAATAATATTAACTGTCTTTTCAACAGACTTCCCCCAATGACAAACCGAAGTTTTCTGTGCCAGATTTATCTCGTGGCGAGACAACCGGAAAAGTAACTGTTAATATCTGAATCTGTAAGCAATGACTCCTTGCGTAAAGTAATCCAAGCTCCGAAAAAGTTGGTAGTCTGTAGAGAACAGGTCAGAAAAATATTGGGGATGAGGTAGGACTTCATAACCAAAATCCTTTAATTTATTTGCAGTCTGTTTAATTTGTATCGAAAAAATTAGACAGATAATTAGAAAATATAAAGCTAAATTGTAGGTAATTAGAAAGTACATGATGATACAAAGAAGCAAGGTAAGGATAAGTACAAGACAGGAAAGATTAGAAAGGGTAGGCAAAAAAATAAATAAATAAAAACCTGATAATAAAACGATAAAATAAATAAAAATAAAATGAAAATATATATATATATATATATATATATATATATATATATATATATATATATATATATATATATATATATATATATATAAAACAATGATAGTTTAAAGAAAAATAAAATAAAAATAAATAAAATTGTAGTTATAAAATCAATTAAAGTACAGTAATCAATAATGGCGTTACAAGAATGGAAACGGAAATAATAAAGATAGGTTCAACCAATAAACGTGGAAAGATATACGAAAAATGAAGAAATGAATTTTTTTATGTTGTATTGTTATTATAATTGATAAATAAATTGATTGAAATTCGGCATATTTCCTGCTCGTACCTTGATTCTTAGATCCCTAAAAAAACTTGGAAAGCAAAACTGATTAATCTGCGTATATTTTTTTGTCTATAATTAATTTCCCTATTTCGCAATTCTACGATAAAGGTGGCATTTAACCCTGGGGAGATAATAGGCCGGATTTATAGGGTTTTATTCTTAGCGGAAGGTGCGTATCGCTGCCTGGAACATCTCTCCGGCTCTTGATGAATACATGTTTGGCTTGGATGAGATGTTTCGCCCTTGTAAATAGTGTACTGCTCTAAATCACAATAAAGCCACGGGGGTCCTGTATCATGTTCTCTAAACTAAACAGCTTTTTAGATTGTGTTCGGTTCCGAGAGTTCCTCGGGGCAAGGCATAACTAGCTAACAAAGGCATAACTAATATTCAAAAAAAAAAAAAACAATTCTTAAGAATAAAATATTTCTCACATTATAGTAATTACAAAAAAAAAACCACAAAACTAATAAGAAAAACATAAACCGACGAACCTCCAAAAAATAACAAAAGATATTTATATAGAAAATATATATAAAAGATATTTTCTATTCACAATATTTATTTTATCTGTAGTTACTGCATGTACGAAACAACGGATTTTTTTTTCTTTATTATTACTTACAGCTGTATACATATATACCATAAATAAGTTTAAGGAAGTTATTTCAATGACTTGTCAATAACATTCAAAGAACCACTCACTATTAGCACTTCCAAAAAGGATCTACATTTGAAGGCCTCTTATCCATCTTCTTTTCAGACGCCTATTGCTTTGGTCCATCTCTACGACTTATGGTACATTAATATCTTTATAGATAAGTTTATTTATTTATTTCTACCATATTAAGGAGCATTGAGGATTTTTCGAAGGTTATTGGGTTGTAGGGATTGGATACGAGAATAATTGGAAACAAGTTTGTTTGTTTGTTTATTTCGTTTAACGTCACTTTTATGCTGCTATGGCTAATCGGACGATGATACGGTGGGAGTCCTAAATTTTGCCTATCCTGGTATAATTAGGATAGGGATCTTTAACGAGTACCTGACATCGCACAGGCTCGGGACCCCCATTTTACGTCCCTTCCGAAGGACGGCATAGCTAAGGATTTTTTACCCCCTTTTAAAAATCCTAAGGTCATCTGCCGGGCTGCGAACCCGCGATCTTGGGTTTAGTAGGTTGCTATGCTAACCACTACACCACAGGTGACCCCAAGAAAACAAGTTATTATGTATTTAAATATATTTCAATCATAATAGGCACCCCTTATAATTAAGGTAAGGAGAAAATATTGATCTATTGTGTATATGCATCAAGAACAATTGATACAATTTTAAAAATGTAACCAACTTTAAGAATTTTTAACAGAAAAACTACATATATAATAAACTTTTTTTTATTTTATTTTTTACTATACATATAAGGGATATAAAAAGAAAATAAGATTTTTCATTACATTAACTACCTATAATATTTTGAAAATGAATTTAGTTATAGTCATATAAAAAAAATAATTGAGTTGAAAAAAGTGGATTGCAATTGCGACTAAATAAAAATTATTAACTTGACTTTTTTGTTAAAAATCACTTTGTTAGGAATAGATAAATAAAGCTATGAATTAAAAAAAAAATGTCCCTTTGTTATTATATATTTATCTGCGTATCTCGGATACATTTACTATATAATAAAAAAATCAATAAACAATAACAAAATACATAAAAGTACTACGAACATTGAAAAACAACAGAATAAATAAAATATAACAACATAAATATTAACAAATTAAACATAATAATTATTTCCTCGCTCATTTAAATAGTCTATCGTCTTTTTTTAATTTATCTCAATATTACCAAACATAATGGCATTTATATCTTTTTAATATTGGGCACTTTTCCATATCGTGATAAGTACTTATTTTTTTATTTGTAAAAATTGTACTTGGAACTGGTACCTATATACGATTTTTTTTTTGTTTTCAACCAGGGTTTGCTATCGAAATATTCATGTTTTATTTTTTTAAATTTTCATAAGGACATTTGTGCAGTTCTGTATAGAATACATTTTTTTTTTTTTTTTTTTTTTTTTTAGCTTTTTGGGCCTTTAGTTATTCTTTATTTTTTTCACGTGTGCTTAATTCAAATTTAAATTAATTTTAGCATAAAATAATTCATGGAAGTATTTATTAATGTTCGAAAAGAAAATGGATGCAAAATTATGCTGACCTCAGAGTGCAAGAGATGCAAATAGAAAACTTCAGTAATATTGGGTAAAAAATAATACAGACCAGTTAGCATCCACATTTATCTTCTTGTTTGTTTATTTATTTTAGTTCAAAGTCTCCATCTTCTAAAAACATTGAATTTTCGATTTGCATCTATTTCTATTAATGAAATTAGCTTGACTAATCACTCGATAATTATTACACAGTCACAAGAAAAAGTAAGGATCAGTGAGTACAAAATGACCTTACTACAAAACTTTATCACCCACCGCCTAATAGACCAATAGACATAGAGATATGTCTATTCTAAATCTATGATTGTAAATGGCTCATTAGTTAACGCTACCGCCTTACAGGACGTATCTTGGCAGCTATAGTTAACAAAGATCTGCTGTCATCCTGAAATAGCTACGACTTGGATCGAAATTTATTTTGGTATTGATTAATCTGAAAATAAAATAAATTTATTAATTTATTTCTATTAATGGATAATCAGATAGATGTATTCATTAAAAAACGTATCAATTATAGGAAAAGTTATAAAAAAATAAAAAAAGGAATACATGCCATTTTTCTACGTCTGGCATGTATAAATCTTGTTAATATATATAAAATTAAATCATACAAGTATATATAAATCTTATTATATAAATATACATTTAAACCTAATCCACTCAGAAGAGGTTTTATTACTACAAATCATTTTACTGAAATAGTTTTTGGACTTTCAAGACTTTTGGATGTTCACGAAAAATAAAACATATTCAAATAAAATAAATTATGAAACTGATATAATTTTATATTATTTAATTTATTATCATTATTTTTCCAAATCAGGGATATATTGAGTTTTTATTTATTTTTTTTGATTTATCGAACACTGAGTTCATTAGAAAAAATATAATTAAAAAATGTCCAAATTCACAAGGTTAATAACTAGCTATAGAAATTTAATAAATAATATGATTGTAAAATTTGCTCAACAGGTGATATTGTGTAGGTAATTAATCACTATTACTTAATTAAATTGTGCAAACTATCATAATATATATTATTTATTGACAATATTAGTATCTTATTCAATTAAAAATGCACCGTAATTAGCAATAAATAATAAATTAAGCGCTAAACGGAATATATTTAAAATGCAGCTCTCATAAAGTTAGTTGCGTGTTCTCCGAGAGTCCCCATTTGCATAATTACTGAATGGACAACCCTTTGGGAATAATGATCCGATTACTACGAGCACAAATTCACAATGTAAACAGATTAATAAAAAAAATTGGTTCTCCCCGCTGACCTGTTGGATCTATGTCGCAATTTAGCCGTTTTTCAACAGTTAACTAACTGGCGCACGCTAGTTAAATATTATCATAGCTATTATTCAATATCCTTGGTTCAAGAACCTGAAATTAGTAATTTCCTGTGAGCAAAATAATAATAATAAGTCATTGTATTTCACGACTTTGTGGATATTTATAACAATCAACCAACCAATCTTATTTTTGAAGAGGTTTCTTGCTATAATTAATGTGTGTTTATACCAATTTTATTACCGCTATGATTAAAACAAAAACAATATTGCTTGTTCCAACTATTTAGGAACAAATGACAGTCAAAATAAAAATAAAGCCTATGAAATAATTTGAAAAGCAAGAGTGATAATACTCATCGTGGTAATGACAACAATGAAGGTACGTGACTTACTTCTCAAGTTGTGAACACGTTTGAGGAAACTACCAAACTGACTATCGCTTCACCGCTATTGCTAGTCTCTAGTTGTACCACGAAATTTTGAAAAAAATTTCCCAACTGTTCCATTTCTTAAAGTTGATTTCCCTACAAATGTATTTCTTGCTTGGTAATGACATTATAGTGATGGGACCTAGTTTGGAGAAAAATAAACATACTATATTATTACAAAAAACACAAAAATGAAAACATTTAGAATCTCTAGGTCATCCTTAATGCGAGGAAATAAATTTCAATACCATTCGCCATAGTTAACAAAACCAAAGTGGCGAATGTTAAGTAAAAAACTACGAGTGGTAATGACATTTTCGTTGTTTATAAGCAATTTTCAAACCAAATTACTCGTTTTTATTTCATGTTTAATATTTTATTATGAAAAAATGTTTCACCACTCATTGGGCAAAAATTAAGGTAGGACTTAGTTAATTGATTAATAACCTTCGGGACTAAAAATTGCCCGTAATCTGAGAATCACCCATAAACTCAATAGATAAAGTTTAAATATTTTAAAATCTTTATAAGAATACGTAAGCAAAGTATTATTTCAAACTTAATTGTATATTATTAAAATATGAGAGAGCATTTAAATGTCTTTGCCTCAGTTTACAATCTTAATAACAGCAAAATATGTAAAAAAATGTTGCGTAAATAAATATAGACTCAGGGTATTGGTAAATGTTTATTTTTAATTACTTTTATGTTTATGAAAAACTGTCAAATCAGTTCACCTTTTAACACCAAAGAGAGACTGCTAGTGTCTTTTTTTTTTCTATGAAAATATGCAGCCAAGGGTTGGCAACTTAAAAAATGGCTTTTTGGTGTTGACTCAAATTTTTGGTGGCAAATTGCACGCGAGTTAAACCACTCCCAGAGTGTTGTTAAAGACATTTTGAATTTAGGAACAGAACACTAGGGGGAAAATAAATGAACTGGAAGGCCTCCAGGATTTTCCAAGTATGTGCATAATACAAAGAAAACCACAGCTCAAAAAAACATCAATTTCAACGGAACTTACAGTTTGCTAAAAAACACACCCAGGAAAGCCAAATTTGGTCCAGGGTGATTTTTAGTGATGAAAAAAGGTTTGATCTTGGTGACCCGGGAAGTTTTAATTATTACTGGCAGGATATTAGAAAGGAAAAAAATGTCTCAAAGGTATCATCGGAGTTATTTTCTGTAGTGGTTTTTATATAATTTAACGGTATTTTAAATACCTGGTTACAGCTATCCATTTCCGCACTAAACTGGCGTCACATCCAAGGTTAAATCGCTTCAAAATCTGTGCAGAAGCAGCACCAGTTTCTGATATTTCTCCTTGAATGACGCGTTTCACATATTTGCGAAATCCTGGAGGGCTTCCAGTTCTTAATGTAATGAAATAAAATTACAAATTTAAACTTTTGAAAATGTACCAAATAACAAAATAAATCCTGGAATGGAACAATGTCATCATTTTATAATATTTTTATCTTTATTCTTAAGGGATTTTTGCCAGAGGAAAGTTATTTTTCTTAAGGTTTCATATTATTTTTAACTATGAAACATTTTTTTTAAACCGAGAGATAGGTACAAATAATCGATGATTTGGTACCGGTACAGGAATTGATAATCGAAAAATTGTTGGTACCGACACATCACTACTAGTTACTTATTGTTTCTGATTATATTTTTCTGGATTTCTAAATTATTATAATCTAAACCACGGTTACTTTATTGTTTTTAAATTATTATTTTATACTGAAATTAATAAATAAATAAGAATAAATAAATTTCGCCGAATATCCGAAGACTAGCTCCGGCAGGAACACCCGCTGCTCCACGGATAACAAATGCAGTTAATATGAACCCCTCAGGGACCCCCTCACTAAGCTGGGCTCAGCAAGATGGCCGGCTATTTTTCCCCTTCGGATAAAAGGGCATTCAGGTTGTAAATGCCTGGATTTCGCTCCACCTTTCCCAACCTCTTACTAGGATTTTCAGATCGTTTACAAACCACATACGAAAAAAAAGAAACAATATGCTAAACATTTTGAAACAAAGTTTTTTAGTAATTAAGCTTTATTCGTATTCGAGAACGGCTTATTATCTTGAGTAACTAACATCTATTGTTATCGATAAATTAATAAATACATCCAACAGCATAAGGTATGGAGATATAGGGGAGAGTAGCCTATATTGTACCACTTTTTACATTTATATTTTTAGCTTTAACAAGTTACGTTATGCTTCATAAAATTAATTCTTACTAAATAGTACATTTATTCTTCTATTAGTAAACATTGTTTAATTGTAATAATATCTACATTTATTTGTTGATATAAGAGGTTTTGTAAAATTTTGCAACTGGTATAATTTAGGAATCTAGTTTGTATTGAATTGTACCACCGGTTTCCTTAATCGTACTTATTGAAAAAAGGTAAGGTGGTTTGTGTTTTAAGTCTATAAAAAATATAAGTGAACATTTAAATGATATTTATTTTAAATAAAACATTATGTAAACTATTATTCATGGGCACATTAATAAATAAAATTTTTTATCCAAGTACATAAAACAATAATATGATTGTTGGTACATTATAAACCATTTTTCGTTTTTTTTAGTAAAAATAGGAGCAATATAGGCTTTTGTAGTGCTCATTTGCAATTCACACACCTCTCTCTCCACTTGAAATGGACCCCACTTGTCTTTTGTCTTTTGGGGCTAAGACTTTGTGATATCTGGATTGTACGGTGCTTATTCCCGAGTCATCCACATTAAAAATACGAGTGGCATCAAAGTGGTTTTCATCGACAGTTTTTTCTAATATGTCAAAAAACCCAAAAACATTATTTTTGTTAAACCCCATCGCTCTTGACATGGAAGTTGCATGAGGTTCCCTCAAAACCAAATTTTCATGGCGCGCTTTGAATGAGTAAAACCATTTTTTACCTGCCATTCCTGATTCTTTACAAAATTTGTTTGAGATATTATTTTTTTTTCGGCAATCTAGGATGCCAATCTCCTTACATCATTTATGGTCACACCAAACATAAGATTTTCTAATTTTAAAATATGCTGAACAAGTTCTAGTTCAACTTCTGGGGACAGTCAACTTGTTGGACGTCCAAAAAAATTTGTACCCTCATTTGCAGTCACGTTTTTTCCCTTCAAGGTGTCGTTTAAGAGTTGGTTTCGGAATTGAATATTGACAGTATACTTCATTCAAACCCATACCACCGTTACGATAGGCATGTAAGGCTCTTTCCATGTCATCTTGCTCCCATGTTCCATACTTCCTTTTTGCCATCTAAAACACAACACGTATGTTACATTAATCATGGTAAAAGAAATCCAAAAAAAACAAATGGAGTAAGGAACTTGGGGGAGGTCAATGCCATAAATCGTACCGGTACGACTAAGGAAACTACAACATGGTACAATATAGGCAACTCGCACTTTTAGTAAATAAAGGCTCATTTCTAACCTAAAAATAATGTAAGTGTGTGATCTTTTGGGTTTTCAGATACGTAATTAGTTATTTTAACATAATGTAACAATGAAATGTATGTTTACATACCGTAAATGAAGATATGTCCTTAGCTACGGGCACTGAAAACTACAGTAGAAATGCACAAATCATAAAACTATCGTTAAAAACTGAATGCAGTTTAGCAGTGAACTATAATTTTTGCACACCACGATATCCACTGTATAGCTCCTCCAGTAGTCGCCGGGAGCGCTATATACACCTGCTTCTTGTAAAAACAAACGTGGTACGATTTAGGCGGTGGTACAATATAGGCTACTCTCCCCTACATAAATAAATAAATAAATTTGTAAAATATAAAATTATTTTATATTAATGGGGTGTTTGTTGATTGAGAATTATTTAAATATCTAGGTAGTCGAGGTATGCAGTCATAGATATACAGCAATTAAAAATAAATTTTAATTTATAATGCTGACGTTTCATTATAAAGATTGACGATACATTTTAGTAGAAAATATTTTTATTGACTATGATGTTATTTGTATATATTATATAGAAATGAGAAAACAATTTTGATATTATCATAATACAGCTTTTATTTTATTTATTATATTGTTATACTCTTAGGGCTTGAATATATGGCAAATTCATGAAATATGATCATAAATGTTTTTGATTAATAAAATTAGTTTGGGAGATATCATCGCTTATTATAATAAATACATATCTTATGAGAATATATTTAACCAATTATCTAATCTATTATACACGGAATTATTTCTTTAAAATGGTCCTTTATCATCATCTAATCGTCAGTTAGAACGGAGTATAGAACACCTGTTGAATCTACAAGGAAATATCGTCAATAAAAGTCAGAGGTAATTCATCGGAGGTGGAACTAACAAATGAAGATGAAGATTTAGGGAAAGATAGAGAGAGGGATGAATGCGGCCTGAGGTAAGAACATTGTTGGAATGATTCCCGCTGCCAGCATTTTCTATTTATATAATAGATAGCAGACCCCTTTTATATCATGGAAGTCTCTTATTTTAAAATCGGGTCCCGTCTGTCTGTCTGCCTTCTTTAAAACTCAGTTTTACAATAAACTATCCCGTTAAACAATATTTAAAGTAATTACACAAATATTTAAAGTGATACACAAAAAATATATCTGCAAGTTGTGCTGAAAAGTGAAGTTATATGTTAATTTTCCTCTATTTATACATATGCCATTCTAATTCAGAAGTGTGCATATTCCTCTCATTCTGCTCGTTAGCATTTTAAAGAGCATCGTAATGCTGTTTATCGGTATTATTAATATTTAAATAATAATGGTGTAATGGAAACCATTGTATGTGTATATAACTAAAATAAATGTAAAAATATAAAATTAAAATAAAATTTAATAAACTAAAATAAACCTATATATTTAATAACATGTTTTTAAATCCTTGTTGATTTTTACAACTGTATACAATTCAACCAACTATGTGGAAAACATTTAAACATGTCTGTCTGCCTTCTTTAAAAAACTCAGTTTTACAATAAACTATCCCGTTAAACAATATTTAAAGTAATCACATTAAAAACCTGTGATACACAAAAAAAACTATATCTGCAAGTTGTGCTGAAAAGTGAAGTTATATGTTAATTTTCCTCTATTTATACATATGCCATTCTAATTCAGAAGTGTGCATATTCCTCTCATTCTGCTCGTTAGCATTTTAAAGAGCATCGTAATGCTGTTTATCGGTATTATTAATATTTAAATAATAATGGTGTAATGGAAACCATTGTATGTGTATATAACTAAAATAAATGTAAAAATATAAAATTAAAATAAAATTTAATAAACTAAAATAAACCTATATATTTAATAACATGTTTTTAAATCCTTGTTGATTTTTACAACTGTATACAATTCAACCAACTATGTGGAAAACATTTAAACATGTCTGTCTGCCTTCTTTAAAACTCAGTTTTACAATAAACTATCCCGTTAAACAATATTTAAAGTAATCACATTAAAAAAACCTGTGATACACAAAAACTATATCTGCAAGTTGTGCTGAAAAGTGAAGTTATATGTTAATTTTCCTCTATTTATACATATGCCATTCTAATTCAGAAGTGTGCATATTCCTCTCATTCTGCTCGTTAGCATTTTAAAGAGCATCGTAATGCTGTTTATCGGTATTATTAATATTTAAATAATAATGGTGTAATGGAAACCATTGTATGTGTATATAACTAAAATAAATGTAAAAATATAAAATTAAAATAAAATTTAATAAACTAAAATAAACCTATATATTTAATAACATGTTTTTAAATCCTTGTTGATTTTTACAACTGTATACAATTCAACCAACTATGTGGAAAACATTTAAACATGTAAAGAACTATGCATAAGCAGCACTTGAAGTTCTACATTAGAAGGTTTCTAGGCCATCTTCTTTTTCAGACACCTAGGAGGGTTATCGAGAATCGAGTGAGAAGTTGGGATACTAGTGGATTCGAAGAATGAAGCTTATCACTGCAAGATAGGTAACTGGATTGTCCCAATCCAGCAACATATACTACATTGAAATCATACGTATAAGCTTATTTGTGACATAATATGGAGGTTTGAAGATTTTTCGAAGGATTTCGGATTGTAAGGATTAGATATGTGAAAATTTGTAAGGTTTAAATCTTAAATCTTAAGTAGGTCTAATCATAGTCATTTTAATAAGTCTTTGTTGTTTACTTGATGCTTTGAACGTTTGTCTGGTCGATATTGAAGTGGTCTGAAGTGGCGAGCAGTTTCTTGTCGTATTAGTCTTGGATAGATTGTGAATGAAATGTTTAGCAAGGTTTCATAGATTTTAATTTTTTTTTTTAATTTTTCCATCCTTGGTACTCCTACAGGTGAAAATAGACTCTTAATATGTATAGTATATTAATAAAAGGAGTAATCTAAAACTTACAAGAACACACTACAAATTATGCTAATCTTGATAGAACTTCTTTTGACTTTCTTGACTAAATTAGAAACCTTGAATTTTTTAGCATACTATAATAAAAATAAGCATAGGTTAAACCAGACAGCTATTGGCACACTATCTTAAAAACTAGAAAAAAAACTATAATAGCAAAAAAAAAATCATAAAATTACTTTTAACTCCTAACACTAAACTGTGTATAACTTTCAATTGTATTCGTATTTTAAAAGATATCCAAAGAGTGTCGATAGCTGATTTTACATTATTTATTACCACTATCTTGTACAATACATTCCAGGAATAATATTTGGTGTGAACTTGAACTTAGTAGAGTACCTAAGGAAAAATCGCTGCAAATTCCAACTTTATTGAACAATTCTTTCTTTAATTTTAGTATGAATATTCCCGAATATTTTCTTATCGGTGTCGATAACTGTCTGGTTTTCCATACGTATGGATCAACGGTATTATAAAATTTTTTTTTTTTTATAAAATTGCCATTTTTCGTTCATCACAAAATTGAAATATATATATAAATTAAATTAGTATATTTAAATGTAAATATGAGAATAATCTACCTATTTTTAGAAATATTATACTACCCGCAGATAAACATAATTTAATACAGTAGAAAAAGCAATGCCACTTATCCAATGACTAGAACTGAACAGAAGCTTAGTTAAGCCGACAGTTGGCGAGCGCTGATTGGTCGATATAAATAATCAGTTATCTTTGCCCCCCCCCCCCTCCGAACTTCCGTATCTTCCAATAAGGGACGGGATCAATCCAGGAGTCAATTTAGCAACCCTTCGGAAGGGGGCGCTAGCAGCGACGTTTGGGGTGATTTTGATCGCGCGGGATTAGAAGCCTTCCGGGGGTGAACTGCGGGAAAAGTTAATTGCAACTGTGCCGGGGACGATCTTGATAAATGGCGGTGTTTGTCTATCCGTCCGCCTCCCCGGAAGGGCAAAAACAAGTTTTGGACTGCAACATTTTGAATCAAATTTATATGCAAAGAAATCGGAATTTCCTCCAACTGATTATAATAATTAATAATATTTCAGAAAAAAATCCTAATCGGTTATGATTTCTTACAGTTTCAGAAAATAAAATAAAATGAAGTGAAAACTAATTTTTTTTTCGGTTTTCTCGTTTAAGGTCAGACCAAATTTAATTGAAATAAAAATTTCCAAGGCACTATAAACTAAAAATATATAAATAATCGAAACACGTAAGAAGATTACCTAAGACTAATATCGCTTTGGAATACATTTGGTTATTTATTTTTTTACTTAAAAAAAAAATTGAATTAACTCAGTTGTGTTATCGAATTATCGTCCTGACGCCTGAGCTGTAGAACATCTACTGACTTTGCCAGCCTAAGACACCTTTCCTAGACCTATAAACTTTCACCTTATGCCTCACCCAAAAAAAAAATTTCGATTAGCCAAATCCTTTATAAGACAAAACAAATATTTACATGTAATCGTGTTTTTACTAATATATTTTTATTTTTTAAGAATGAAGAAAATTGCATTTATATTTAAATTTTAATGAAAAAATTTTGTATGCATATTTATATTTTTTTCTTTAAGAACCTTGACGAAATTAAAACTATTTCTTCAGTACTGAAAAAAACGAACCTTGTTCTTCACTAAAAAATATATAGATACCCAAATGTATTCCAAGGGGATATCAGTGTTTGCTATTCTTTTTACGTGTTTCATACTAACCTCATTCCTCAAAGAATTTTTCAGAAGCCTTGAATCTGAATTCAGAGCCAGGCCTTGAGTTCACTTAGTCCAATTAACTGGTTGCAGTCGAAAAATAATTAGTGATGAGCATTCCTCAATTTTCTCGTTTCATTGCGTTTAGCCTGCAACATTTCAACATGTCCTTATAGCTAGGAGTGAATAGTTTGAAATTATACTTAAATAAATGTGTTTTCTTAATCACTAATTAAACAAGTATAAAGTAAGTATAAAGTATAAAACAAGCAGAATCAAATGAATCCAGAACAATATCTATACTTCTATATAATTGGACAAGCCACTTTTCGTTTGTGATCACTAACCACAATAGCTACACAACCAATCTGAACCAAATTTTAACTATCTCATCTTCATAGCACAAGATTTTTAAATAAATTGACATTAAAAGTGCGATAAATATGTGGATTCCTATGAAGTTTGACAATTGATAGAGATATATATATATATATATCTATATATATATATATATATATATATATATATATATATATATATATATATATCGCTATCGATATAGTAACATGGATTACTAACTCAAATATAAAAGTATAAAGTATAAAAATATACAAAAATAAAAGTTTAATGATTAATTATGCTTTTACATGACAGATTATGTGCAATGTGCATTCAAATCATTTTCATAATAGCAGCGGATAAAATCGATATATAGTTTATTTTAATGGATTAATTTTGTCTTCTCTTGCATGCTACAATGCAAAATTATTGATAAATAAATGACATAAATTATTACTTAAAATTACCGAAGTTCCTTACTAATAAGAGCGGACGAAGTCGCGATTGGGAATGCTAGTTATATATATACAAATTGCTAAAACTAATTTTTATAAAAATATTTAAATGATCATCAGGTAATTTAATTAAGTTGAATCCGGATAAATTTCTTATAATATTTAAGTTGTCTTAATATTATCTTTAATATACCTTATTTTTTTTAATTTCCTTAAAACCACAAACATAAATTATAAAAAATAAAATTGACCAATGAAAATAAATAAACAATAATTATAAAAGCTATGAATCAGTTATAAATTACACTATTGAAAAATATTTGAATTAACTGATTTCTTCAATCGAAAATCGCCTAAGAAACATCTTCAAAGAGACTATTGCTTGGACATCTACCGTCAGGTTTACTTCTTGCCCTACCTAGAAAGGTTGCGTAACTTTCTTTTTTACGACAAAAGCGGTTGTTACCTAAATTTCTTTGTGCCCGTCGTCCTTTTGCGTGGGACCTGGTCCTTAAAGTCACTTTCTCCTTTTTATGGATCGTACCTCTTGTTTTTTTTTCTCCCTCCTTCAGCATTGTCTCTTCTTTACTTCTTTTAAATTGAAAGCGTGCGCAAGTATAAGTCAAAAGGCACAACTGCTCGGTGAAAGCGGAGATTCCGGTCGATTTCAGGTAAACTGAGTGCGCAATTCAGTAGCCAACATTTGGTGTCGAAAATATTGTCAACTTAGGAGATGGAGTTTCTGATGAATCGTTTGTTTTATTTATAAGTAATTAATAAATTTAGGATTAAAAAAAAATAATATGAATAAAATGGAATATAAAATTTCAGAATGGATAAATAAATACATTATAAATTAAAGACTGCACTTTTGTTCCTCAGTGCAAACCACTAAAAATTCACTTATCTAATTTATTTACTTCTTTAAGTACTTACTGGTTTTAACTGGAATTTACTCATCGTATCAAAATAAT
Organism: Euschistus heros; assembly: GCA_003667255.2. Lineage (NCBI taxonomy): Eukaryota > Metazoa > Arthropoda > Insecta > Hemiptera > Pentatomidae > Euschistus > Euschistus heros. The sequence continues at coordinate 5,529,081 of RCWM02000007.1, read as the reverse complement.
AGTAATATTTATCTCAAAATATATTATGTGTTTAGAGTTAACATAACAAAATATAATATTATAGTTCCTTACCGTAATACTTTTTCTTTTTTCTTTTATATTCACAATTGCCAACATATAAAAATTAAAACCTACAAATGTTTTACTAATAAAAAAAAATTAAAAAGGGCAGAATTGCCCAATGGCACCTTCATTTCGCTACGTTGTTAATGATTAATAGTTTGTAAAAAAATATTAGTTAAACAAATTTAAGTTTTCAGTTTTACTTTCTAGTTATAGTAATAAAATAAATGAAATCGGTAATTATTTAAATCTAAAATTTTTCCACATAAATTCCTTAAAATGTAACTGATTTACAGTAATGAAAGAAGAAATTGAAACTTTAGATTGTTATTGAATATTAAACAATTGACTCGAAAGCAAAACTTTATAAATTATCAAAACAAATAAACAAATAAATGTTATAAATTAATTTATCTTTCTTTTGATAACTTTCATTAGTAAAATATTACGATCTTCCTCACAGAAGGAGAATTAGAAATAGAGATAGCAATACTTCCATTCACATATGTATATCTATATATATAAAGAGAGAGAGAGAGAGAGAGAGAGAGAGAGAGAGAGAGAGAGAGAGAGAGAGAGAGAGAGAGAGAGAGAGAGAGAGAGAGAGAGAGAGAGAGAGAGAGAGAGAGAGAGAGAGAGAGAGAGAGAGAGAGAGAGAGAGAGAGAGAGAGAGAGAGAGAGAGAGAGAGAGAGAGAGAGAGAGAGAGAGAGAGAGAGAGAGAGAGAGAGAGAGAGAGAGAGAGAGAGAGAGAGAGAGAGAGAGAGAGAGAGAGAGAGAGAGAGAGAGAGAGCGTGAGAGAATATACGGGTCTTTTTATATTACCTCAAACAAGATATCGTCCATAAAACTGCAAAATATCGTAAATATAGTATGAAAATCCGTGGTTTTTGCAACCGATCTTTAGCGATTCATTACATTGATTTGGCACAATCAAATAGTTTGTACAATCGACCTTTTTAAAGGGTTATTTCTTCCCTTTCCCTGAATGAAATCAGATTTGAGAATTCGCTAAAACGTATATCTGTCCTGAAGCAATTGATAAAGTTATACAAAACAATGTGCTTTTTTACATTTGTATGACCGATATGATTGGTTGGGTTTTTGATTGTAATTTTCCTTTCACTAACACCACTAATTCTATTGATACAAAATAAATATCATAAATTAAGGTATTTTAAATTATAGTATTATGGCTTTATAATCAATATTTTTTTTTTTAACTTAAAATCGATAGAAAAAGTTGGCTGTGTAAATAGTTTTTATAGATTATATTAATTTTGAAATAGCCTTATGTAATAAAGCTTGTGAAACTTACATAAATAATACATAATACATAAAAATGAATAATATAAAAATACTTTTACTAATTATAATTACGTTTTCTATTCATTGTGATAAACATTTAGAAAGGAGTGTATGAACAAATAAAGTTTAATATATAGCGTCCTTTATAAGTGAATATTATTTTGACCAATTTTCTGATCAAAATATGAATCATATGTTACAAGCCCAATTAATATAAGAATCTTAATAATTTATTCTATCTCGAAGATAATCTCTCTTACTTAGATCCATATCAAAACAGGAGTTGTTTTTATTAATATCCTAATTTATTTTCACCTCGGCAACGAACCACCCGGATTTGATTTATCCCATCTGATACAAATCAAATTACCATCAGGCCGATGATTTATAGTTTTTCGAACGGAATTAATCAAAATATCGGATCGTAGGGGACTAATGGAAGACCACCGAGGTTGCCGGTTCGCACGAAATCATCCTGAGAGCGGCTCTGACGCACTAAATCATTAAATCAAAGGTTTGTGTGGCCAATAATGGTGGAGCTATTGACTCGAGTCAAATCACAGGTTGTGTTCCAAGATCCACCGATCTGGTGTATTTGGTAGCGGGCTCACTTAGGCCTTATTAGATGCCCTCGGCGGCACGGATGCTGGGAAATTATAGTCTATCCGCCAATAGCCGAACTTTTATGCTACTATACAAACATATTTACATTTGGGTTGCTCGATTTCGAAACTATTCGCAGGAATCTGTTTTGCTATCTCGATAGTTATCTAAAATCACCGGAAGATAACCGGTTATAACCACAATCAATTTCTTTTTGCTTCTTAAAAAAAAAAAAAAAAAAAAAAAAAAAAAAAAACTGAAAAAATTTACAAACAGTACCTTATAATGTGCGGAAAATTTATCGAAACCTATTTCCAGAATATATATGATTGGCTTGTATCCTTTATAAGCCAAATATTTTTCTATAAATATATACTTCAAATATGTATATATAAAATAATACTCCTAAATTGATAACAAAAAACATTTTTTTTTTTTTTCAAATCATATTTTAATACAAGTATATTGCTAGTTCGTAAAAAAAAAAAAACAAAAAAAAAAATTTGTTTCATCAAAACCGATGGAATTAAAATATAAAAAAATTAAAAAAAATAAACCTTTTTTTTAATATGAATTTTTTATACTTAATCTATAAAAAAAATTAAGATACTAAAGTGAGGTAATATATTTAACAAGCACATCAAAGTTTTTAGTTTAATGAACTTATAATTATTATTAATAATGTTTACTAATTTAAATTCATTGTTTCAGGTAATTATCTTCTTCACGTTTCCTACAGTATTTGTAAGTAAATTAATGCATTATAAATAAATTAAAGCTTAGTTTTTTTTTTATTGTTTAAAAGTAAAATAATATTTTCTGCTAACACTTCTACTACTATTATTTTTAAAAATGTCAGTGAATAAAACTTTGTTTTTAGTATAAAGAAAAGTTGAATTTAAAATTATATATATATTTTTAATTAATAACAAATTAAGATTATTTAAAATTCATTTTACACTTTCTTATTTCAATTAATATATAAAGTACAGAATTTTTTTCTAACGTTTAATTTGAATTAACCGTTACAAAATGAAAAAAAAAAAGAAAAAAAAAAGTGACCAACAATGAAGAGGAAAAGGTTTAGAAATGAAAATTTTATATGGAAGAAATAAAAAAAAATTGAATTTAAAATAATTTTATTTCAATCCATATTAATAAAATTCAGTTTTAAGGATTTTAAAGGAATATTCATCGTCTTATATGATTTATTTATTTTTATAAGTTTTTATCTTTTTAGCTTGAGAACTGAAATTGTAATTTAATTTGATGTAACGATATATCTTGGGAGTATTTTTACTTTTTTATATTATTTTTTTATATCAAAACTGGACGAAATCGTAGCTGATAATTAAGGAGTATAATAACATTGAAAATTATTTTAAATTAAATTAAAATACATAAGCAAAAATAAGAGGTGTGTATAAAGCAATCTGTCTTTATACATATTTTTTGTATTAAAAAAAATAAAATCTCCAAATACTTCTGTTCTTTATATTATTGTTTTTTAAAAATAACAGTAAATAAAGTATGTTTTTTTTTTTTTTTATAGTATAAAAGAAAAGAAAAATTTAAAGTGATATTTTTAATTTAATTAATAAAATAAATTAATATTAGGTTTTTTTGTTTTTTATACTTTAGTTTAAATTCACTGTCGCAAAATAAAAAATAAAATACAACTAATGAATAGAAAGATTAAGTTAAGAATTAAGATTATTCAGATGGAAGAAAAAAAAAAAAAAAAAAAAAAAAAGTAAGACTATTTTTTATATTCCATATCTATTTCTAATCTTATTTATAATCATATATTAAAGCATAAATCCATGCATATATATAATTTTATTTTTTTGGGTTAAATTGATACAAATTTCTTGATTCAAATTTTTTTTTTTATAATCGTAACATTAAATCGGGTATAGTAACGAAAGGTCCTTACAAATAAGAGATAACAGTTAACTGTGCCCTATAAAGAAAAACTATTAAGTCCCGTAATGAGGAGTAGGAAATGAGTAAGCACAGGGCGGGCGTTAAATATGGATGTGGCGGGAGGGTGGTGGAAGGGGTGGGGGTAGCCATTGAGCCGGCCAGCCAATGAGATCGCAGCTGGCCGTTATAGACCACCTGTTCCCACGCTACAACCCCTTCATTCATGGCTAACTCTTTCCCTTATCAAGCCTTGTACAAGTTAGCTATATCATCGGGATCATTATTTAAAAATATACTAAATTTAAAAACTAGATTTTAAAGAATATGGCACAGGTTAATGATCCATAGACTGATGTAAACATAGAACATGTACCTATAAACAATTAAAACAATAAAAAATTTCTTTGTAATAAATATTGAAAAAATGTCAATATCTTCTATATCTATTGATTAATTATTTAAAATAATTACTATATTATTTTAATTGTAATGATTCAGATCATAAGTCTTGTCGGTTACATTTATTTTTTTTTTTTGTTGAAGGGGGGAGGGGTGAGATATTTATAGATACTACAATCTGTGTCTCTAAAGGGCAATAAATAATTTATTTGTTATAGTTATGTTTCCGTTCATACGATATGCAAAATAAAAATAAATTCATAAGGTATTAGTTGACTGTAAAGTATTTATAGATGTAGATTGTTGGGGTAGGCAGTCATAGATACACAGAAATTCAAAATAATATTTTAATTTATAATGTCGACGTTTCGACTTGCATTGCAAGCCTTCTTCAGGGCTATAAGAAAAGAAAACAAGCAAAAAGGTATGACTAAATTGTAGAGAATATATAAAAACACACAAAAAAAAAACAAAGCAACAAATGTATGAAAAGAATAAATTTATAAGAGTAAATACAGTAACATAAAGACAATATCTAAGAAGACATAAATACTATTGAATTAAGATTAAAATGAAAAGAAATTAAAATGAGTGATAGTTAATTAAAAGTTAAGGAGTAAATTCAGCAATATAATTGGTAAACATAAAAAATGAGTAGATAAAACGTTGTTGAGCTAACGAGAACAAGTTAATGAATTAATATTTTAAGGTCATGGAGACAATACATACAGATTATTAAATTAATTTGAAATTAAATAAAATTATAAAGAGTGATAGTTGATTAAAAGATAATTAGTACATTAAAAAATATGATTGGTAAACATAAAAAATGAGTAGATACAAAGTTAATGAGATAATGAGGACAGGTAACTGAATTTATATCTAAAGGCACTGAAGACAATACATATAGACTATTTAGTTAATTTAAACAGAAAAAAAATTAAAAGGAGTGATAGTTAATGCGTTACCTTACAAGAAAAAAAAAATTCTAACTATTAAATTAAATTTAAAAAAATGATATGAGTAAACAAAATTTAAAAAAAAATGACTAGGTATACCTAATACCATAATTATAAATATATTCTACAAATCTATTTTTAAAAGTGTCTAATATGTACTGAAATTATGGTATTGTGTTATAAAATACCAGAGTGTCGAATAAATAAAAAGTTTCTAATTTACAAAAAATATCTTGAATATAACATAAACATTTTTAAATAATTCATAGAAAGCTTTCACTTCTATAAAATTATTAATAATGAGTAAAATATATTTGTAATAAATATCTCTAAAAATGTCATTTTTTTTTTTTATATTTGATGATTAATTATTTGAAATAATTACTATATATAATATAATTACTATGTTATTTTAATTGTAATGGTTCAGAAAGTCTTGTCGGTTAAATTTATTTACTATGCATCTATAGAGGACAATAAATAATATGGATGGCTATGTTTCCGTTCATGCAATATGCATAATAAAAATAAATGAACAAGAAAAAAATAATTCAAACTATAAAATTAAATTAAAAAAAAATAACACCAGGAAGACTAGGTTTACCTAATACCATAATTGTAAATATATTCTAACAAATCTATTTTTAAAGGTGTCTAATATGTAACGAAATTATGTTATTGTGTTATAAAATAGTTAATGCTACCAGAGTGTCGAATAAAAAAAAAAAATCTAATTTACAAAAAAAAGCTTGAATATACTTTAAATAATTCGTAGAAAGTATTCACTTCTATATCATTATTTATAATGAGTAAAATACAAATCAATAATAAACATTGAAGTAAATACAGCTTTACAAGTAAATAAGTATATATAAGTATTATATAAGTATATATAAAATATATCATAAATTAGTTAAGATATAATAATATGATATAATTATTATAATTGTAATATATTACAAATTAAAGTATAGAAAATTAATTATCTAACAAATTAATCCCTATGGTGGATTGTTTCCTCTACTTGTGATAAGTCACCAAAAATTTCTTCTAATTCTTGTTTACATTAGCTTTGTATTGTGAATGATATTGCACTGTGAACATGGAAAATAATATCATTCATTATCGGCAAATTTTTTGTATTGCTTTAATTTGCCTACTTATTTGCCAACCCAATATCTTTTTATCTATAGCAAAATAATTGTTTATCTTCCTTTCTATTTAGAAGTTCATTTAGATTTGAATATGATTTTTACTTAGAATATTCAATTTTATAAAATTCAATGTATATTTCCAACCTACCAGGGATGAATTTGTGCTTTGAGCTGCTTTTATTGTCGATATTATTACTTATTGTATTCAATCGTGGCTTCAAATTTTATAAAAATAAAAACAAATAAATAAGAGGAAAAAAATATCAAAAGCAAAAGTAGTATTGAACACTGTTAATCATCAGAGTACTGCCATAAAGACTTCTTAAAAAATAAAAAATTGCCTAGAAAAATTTGGAACTTCTCATAATGTACTCAATAAACTATTGACTATTTTTTTTTTTTTTTTTTTTTTTTTTTTTTTTTTTTTTTTTTTTTTTTTTTTTTTGACAAATAAAGAGGAAAGAAATCTTTAGTTAAAATTCATTCATAGCTCATAAAATTTCTATTTTTAGAAATCCTAGGTTCAGCTAAATAATATGTTTTTTTTTTTTGTTTTTTTTTAATGTAAGTATAAAGGTTTTTATAGACTACTTGATGTAATTCGAGAACTGGAATGGACTGAGAAAATAAAAACAGAAAAAAAAGAAACTCTAAGGTGAAGTAGTCATTTGAGTAGACGTGGGTATATTTTAAGTTGGGTTTGAGTGATATATTAGTTGGGCGTTACGTTTTGGACCGGCTGTTGGTGATGAAGTCAGAAGCAACATCTGGCCAATGCAACGGAAACTGGCGAGATCCTCCGCTTGGCACTTCACCCAGTTCAACTCGTCCCCCGGGAGTCGCTTGAGATATTGAAAAATTTCTTAAAATTCCAAACTTTTAATAATAATTCCGTTATTAAATAAATAAAAAATAAGACTAGAAAAGATTTAAGAATTAATAAGTCCGACACTAACGAATCTGTATAGAAAGATATATAAAAAATATATTTGAAGAAAGAAAAATGATGCATTAATTCAATACAAATAGATTATATCAGAAAAATATTCACAAATATTACATCATCTACCTACAAGTATTTTACTTATTTACAACAAAACATAAACAAATCAATCCCTTGAATAAAAAGAATAAAACAAAATTAATCTTTCATACTATAGGGGTTTTTAATCTCCTTTTAATGTTGACTGTTCCTACGAAATTCCAGTTAAGTTAATTATGGTTTATAAATTCGAAAACTACGGTTGTTTTGATAATACATTTTTTTTTTTTAAATTTCGTATATTGATGATTTGTTCCGAAAGTTCTGAAAATGTAATAAAACTCCCTGATTGACGATAACACAAAAAATTGGCATGCGATTTGAAGTAGAAGTAATTTTGTTTTATTATTAACTGAATTAATCAAAACATGATAGTTTAGAAGGATGGATAGAATAAGTAACTGACGAATTATTTATTCGAAAACTTTCTTCAAATGTCAAACTGTAATCTTACGTTCTAAAAACATAAAATAAATTATTTTATTTTGTAATGATTACAAATTACCACCATTTTTAAACAAGTTACCATTCGGAAGCTTATGAAATGGAACATTAAACAATAAAACAAATTTAAAAAGCAAGCCAATTTGCGGTGAAATTATTACAATGACATATCAGTAACTATTAAAAATTCAACAGATAATAAAACGGTGCTTATATCCATCGTGTGCTTGAAAGTATTATATGTATATATCAAAACTAAATTAATAATTATAACCATAAAAATAAAAAAGGAACAAAAAAAGTAACTTTAAGTGAATTCAAAGCCGCAATAGTTTGCGTTTCACTATTATCACGCTATATAAAGAAAAGAAAAAAAAAAGTTTTTGAATGAGGAACGATAGGCAATACAATACGTAATGAATAGTGCCTCTATTATTTAAAGAATAGTATTTACTAAGTAACTTACTATTAAAGTTTCTAATAATCAGTTCTACAAATATTTGAAACATCTGCAATTCGATAAGCAGATATCGTTATATTAATGTTAAAATGTAAAATGAGAAAATGTTATCTTTGTTGTATGCTACATTAGCTGATTTATTAATTAATTTTAAATAAGAATTTTCACAGATTACACCAGTTTCATGGAAAACTTATCTTTTAGAAAACACACGTTTTCCAACAAACAATTTTGTTGCATCTACAGTATACAACAAATTTAGTATAATATATCCCTAGCTATAATAAAAAAAAAATGGATGTCAAAATTGTGCACTTTCATTAATGTATTTTTGATCGTTTTCCAAACTGCTGTAAGAACTCAAAAAATTCCATTTGCACAAAATAGATACTTTAAGGCCACTTTAAGAAGCACAACTTAAACTTTTAAGTACAACTTAAAAGGAAATATTAAAAATTCTGCTTTGTTAATAGTTACCTCGTTTCCAAGGTATTTGGACCTATCCAAATCTTTACAACCAATATGTTATATAAAAAATCATCACATCCTTCACCAAACCAATATCAGAATAGACAGAATACCATTGTTTTTCAGCAGCTCTCCTGTTACCTTCGCTACTTCTAGACAGCACATCTTCTAGATACCCTGACACTACTACTGCAAGACAATAACAAAGATACCCAGGTGTACCCTGGTAGCTAAGACGAGGTAGGGGTACCCAGCCATATTGGATCGATGGGGCCTCACTCTGCCCCGGCTATAAATCCAGCTCAAACCTAGCTCTCTCATCTCTCTCACCATCTCTCTTTCTCCCTCTCTAACTCTCTCTCTATCTCTCTATCCCTCTCGCAATCTCTACTTAACTATATGCACTATGTAGATTAATACCGCGCTAATAACTTCAACTACCAATTATAAACTCATTCTAATCATAGTATTACTTAGTTAATAAATAAAAATAAAATAAATATGAATAACTGATCTAAATCGTTTATAACAACCATTTAGTATATATTGTCTATGGTAATTTTTAATTTAAAAATAGCCAATGAATTATTGTTATCATCACTCAAAATGTCTGCACACTGTGAAACATTTATCATGTGTTGTTCTAATTCTTGCTATTTAAGTCACATCGGCACTGATAAAAAATGTTTTCATCCATTAATAAACTTATTTACAGGAGCAGTTCTAAAATGATATAATAATATTAATTTTAACAGTCATGAACTTATATTCAAGTCCTTATTTATTTATTTTGTTATTTTTTTAATTGATGTTTACAACCGTATAGTATAAATACATCAAGTAAATGTGTCGGAAAATGAATATAACCCGACAATAATTTGTAAAGCAATCACCCATTGGTGGAACTTTAATAAAAGTTCTATATTAGATCTCGAGGTCGTCTTTTTTTCAGGCGCCTCGGAGTATTATCAAGAATAGAATGCGAAGCAAGTTAAGAGACTAGTCGATTTGAGTGGATATGGAGTTTACTTTTAAAGAATAGGTATCCGGATAAGGCTAAATCAGCAACATATGGAACATTAAGGTCTTTATGGAGAAGTTTGTCATAAAGTAAGGAGCATTGAGGATTTTTCGAAGTATTTTGGATTGTAAGGATTGGATACAAGAAGAATTAGAAGGGTTAGATGAGTCCCAGAGTTCAACTCCGTGAGTCCAAATAGGTCTGGTAACTGTCATGTAAATGAATCTATTGTAATAAATCGGGAGTTTTGATCGTCTGTCTAGTAAATGATGAAGAAGTCGAAAACGTGAGCAGTTTCGTTTTATTCTCGTTTGTGGATTCCAAGTTAAACGTTTATCATGTTGGAGTCCTAAATAGTGAAATTCAACAGGGATTAGTGGAATATTGTTCTATTTCTAGTAACCATATACACAATAATTAAGAAATGATTATTTAAACCTTAAAGTCATTTAAAACCCTTTTACTTCGTATTTAATTCATTAACCAATTATCAATTAAACAAATTCAAAATTCAAAGAAATGCGTATTTAAAATATTGTTATGTATTTCAAAAGCCTTATAACTCAAAAATCTGCATTAAAATTACGTAAAATCGCGCAGGATTGTATAAAATATCGAAAGTGTGCCTGAATTATGTTTTAATCCCTACCGGAAGTGAGATTTATCAAGTGGGTTGTGAAGTTTATTTGATACATTTCTGGCATTTCATACTAGGCTTTGAATTTAACCACGATGCTATCTCAAAAATATTGATTTTTGAGTTGTTTAACTTTTGAAAAATTGTTGTAGTAATGTAATAAATATAAAATTTTCGATAATTGATAGAATAAGTGAGTCATGGTTCTTAAAAAAAAAACAAAAAAAGAAAACCTTTGTTTGGCTGATATTATGTTTTATGAATTTACTGGTATTTCAAAAATAATTATGATAAATTGGTTCATTATGGTGTATGAAAATTAAATAATTTAAAAGTCCATAGCACTCATTTCTGCTACATAGCAATTCAAATTTTACATTGATTTTTTTAAATGTAAATAAAAATGTAAAATTTAACACTTATTTCCAACCATTTTATTATTTTATTTATTTTAATAATATAAATCAAAGTTAATGAATCAAAAATGAGGAAACCAATTTTTTATTCAAATTTATTATTTAAAAAAAATATAAAATTTATCAGGTATATTATTACGTATAGAGTTTTAATAAAAATATCAAAGAAAAAATAACACGTTATTTTTCACGTTACTTTTTTTTTTTTTTCAAACCTAATATTATAGTTTTTTTATCAGATAGTGATCGGAATATATTTTGTGAATATTGAAAATGTAGCAGACTTTATTTAAAAAAAAAATGTTGAATTTAAATTAACAAATATTTAGCTTAATTATAAATAATTTTATTTTTTTTAAATAACCATAATTCAAGGAACGGCTCCAAAAGGTACTAAGTTAGAAGGAACGGTTAAGTGAAAAGATTCGTGAGTGAAACCAGAGTTCAGTGGGTTAGAGATGAACTGAATTTATTGCTCCGGGCAGCCAACTCCGCTACTCATCGATCCAATATGGCGAATGCGACGATCCCCCTCAAAACAATGTTTTTTTCTTTATTTCTTCTTATTTATGGTTCGTGTATTTCTTCTCCGTTTGTGGCAACAGCTTTAACGTTATTTATTTCCTATTTATTTACTGTTTTGTCAGAAGTTATATTTCCGCTAGGTCGGCGAAACTTGAACTTGAAAAGTCACTTCGTTTTTGAAGTCAGTAATATTTAGCTTTATAACTATAAACATATGCACTAGCTTATCAAATTTTTACATGGATATATTTTTTGGTTAGGGAGTCTACAGTTTTCTTGTGTATCGTTTTTTGCATGTAACATTTTAATACGCTCTAGCTCTGTTTGTCTTGCCCGGCACGAAAATTTGATGTTTTCCTATCAGAAATTTAATAGAAAATATTTTTTGATATTAAAAATTTGTCGCTAGAACCGACTGTATACAAGATATAATTGTTTGAATCAGAAAAGTAACGTTTTACCTATATTTTTGATGTGTTGGGTCTTTTTTGACACTCAAACATTTGCCCACAGTTCCTTATCAGAAACAGCAGATATATAATATAGCCATCTATTGTTTTTCCTAGTCAAGGAGAAATTGTTCATCATATCGCTAGTCAATGGCAATACCGTTTTTATTATTGACCTTTTGATTGAAAAAACAAATACCGTGACATTTATCATGGCATGATAAAATACGATAATACTGTCAACTCAATAATAATGTTTTGTGACAAATGATGATGGTTAATTTTAATTTTTCAAAACTAAAAAAAGGGTAACATTTAAAATAAACATTCAAAATATTTTTTAATATTTAAATCTTAACCTAAATAACGATTAACATAAATAATTTTTAAACTGTTTCTTTATTTATTTCAATATAGTAGTTTATGATAAGAAAGCTGATTTTTTTTTTAATATGTGTAATCCTAATGGTTATTAATAAATCATAATTTTATAAATTCGCTAACAAGTATAAAAATAAATATTATTTCACTAATTATAGTTTAATTAAAATTCAACACCATAACATTAATTACAAAATACTAAAAAACAAAGGAATGTGTGAACCTTTTCAAGGTGCTTCTGTTCATTATTTACGACAGTATAATTCCAATTTATGATCGTATTTTATTTTTGGAGTTGAACTTTCTAACCTTTTTAGTATTACAAATTAATTTTTTAATAATGAGACTAATAAATAATAAATTAACCGTGAGTTTAATAATTAAGTTCTATTTAAATTTAAAAAAAAAATAGTTTAAAAAACTAAAAACACACGTTTTAATAGCAAACCGAACTAAACCTATCTTAGACAAAATCTAATGATCTACAACTATTAGCATATAACATTTTTCGATTGGATTAGACATTTTTGTTTTATAGACTCTTAAACAGGACCAAAACTAACTTTTTAAGAAAGTTGGCAAAATTCGTTAATTTTTTACAAACGATTGTGGATAAACGCCTAAATCAAATTCAGCATAAGAGATCTCTTTGGAAACACAATTAAACGTTATTTTTTTAAATAACATATTTTTCGATTTAAAGCATTTTTATATGTGTTTTTTTTGCTAAAATCAGAAAAATGTACAAAAATGTTAGGCTTTTGCCTCCCAAAACTTTTCTCGTTATTTAATGTAGTCATATTTTTGATATTTTATTCTCAAGACCCATCTGGACCATACTGAATTTTTGGGGATATGTCGACTTGACTAAGTAAGAACATTAAAACAAAGTTGTGCAATTATTGTATAGGCATTGGTCCTTGACACGTGTGCGAATTTTCAAGTTACTCAGATTGCTGGGAATTGGTGAAAATTAAGTTTCAAGATTCCGTTACATACAGGTGAAGTAAAAGCGTATTAAAAATACTTCCAAATATCACACAAATATGGAATATGATCTATGATTGCTATGACTGTTATGTTTTAGGAAATATACTTATCTATCAATTGAATTATATTTATTAATTATATTGTAAAATATGAAAAATATTGAATGAATATCTAATATCAATAGGATTAAGATAATTATTTTATTTTTATTGAAAATATTTAAAACTAATATTTTACATTTAATCGCGAAAATACTGACCTGTTGAAAAAAAAAAAAAATTAAAAAAGGAGAAATTAATAAGAAAATGAGTGTACATTCTGGTATATTCATAATATCATTTAAATATAAAAATTATTTAAAGAAATCTCCACGTTTGTAAATTTTCATTTTATGTGATAATTTACGTAATCAAAATAATTTCTTAAAAGTTTGAAGAGAGAACGAATATTATAAAATAATTGTTTTTCAGCTCGCCTCTACTAGATGGAAGCACCGTAGGGAGAGGGAAATTCCCCATCCTTCCCCCTTCAAACTTTTTACAATCCATTACCAACAGCTTTTTGTGGCTGAACTTATAGTACTTTGAATGTAGCAAATCGCTTATTAAAGAATCTGTTTAATTAACACTCCTGAAAATTAGTTCGTAATTAATTAACTTCATCGAGTAATTATCCAGATAATTTGGTTAGTTATTGAGCCAGATAATTGGAGTTTCTTAAACCGTTTTTTAATCGAAGAAATCATTGATGGTTGGTTCTATGTCATACTTCGATGTGAATTTTGAAATACAATTTTGAGGGATGGTGTTATGTATAGTTCAGTAACATAGTGAACTACCCATTACAATCTGAAAATAATTTATTACTTTGATTTCTTGTATATTTTCATATCCCTCCAAATACCGAAATAAATAACACTATTTACGTTTTATAATTTAATAATTAATAATAGCTATTATTTCGGCATGATTCACTCGTGATTTCATGTTGAATCGCTGTTTTTCCACTTAATCTATTTTCAGGTTTTTCACAAGACTGACAGCGTACACAACGCAGTCTGATTCCCTCTTATTAATAGATCGTGTTTGTCCTAAAAATGTGCTAGTGCCAAAAAAGGGATCTTTTGAGATCAGTCAGTTTTAAAAGTTTTCTGTGTAAGTTCTTTTCTTCACATGATTAAATGCAAACGTTTTGGATTTATTATTTCCTTGATTAGGATCTACATATGTTAAATGAAAATAATTACCGAATAATATTATGTTAATGTAGTATTGTATAACCATCAGAAACGTTACAGTTCTTATAAAAAGTAAGTATATATTATATATTTATATGATTTTTTTCAATTTTGTAGAAAAATGTTTTAATATATTCAAAGACGAATATTTTTTTTAACTAAACGTATATCATTATTTATATCGAAGAATTTTAATAATCGAATTAATCCAAATTATTTATATATTTTTTTTTTTAGCTAAAATTATAGGTTCAACCTTAATTTAACACCACGAAAATATTAAGCAATCAGAAAAAAAAAAAATTAAAAAATAACTATAAATATCTATTTTTTTTTAAACAATTTTTATGGATTTTTTTTTTACTTACAACTCAATTATCAATTACTATATATATTTATATAGGCGACTGTATTCCATTAACATGACAAGAGATATCGTTACTCCCCAGGAAGACTGATACTATAACATAAATCAAAATTTGCAATAATTTTGGCATAAAAAACATTTTACCTTATCTAATATTGTTATCGTTAAGCATATAGATGTAACTCGGGTCAAGATATTTTCGATGTGTTTGTAAAATTCAGTACTTATTTAAAATCTTAAAAATCTTCAAATGTTATCTTAGATGTTAACTACAAAACAAAAAAAACAAAAATTTAAAACAATAATTTGGAGGTACGCCTATTTTTTTGTCCCTACAAGCAATATATTGAATCGAAAATCTAAATACCTTCGAATCAGATATTGCTTTTGATTAGAGTTCGTGGCCTTATGTCAGTATTGATCCATTCTTAAGAGTACATTTCAAATTCGAATTTAATTATGTTTTACTTAATGTTATTATTATTATTATTTTATCATGTGGTACTGTTTTATTTTTTGTTATCATATATTATTTTCCATAACATATTTTAAATGTACGTCCTGATTTTGGTATCTATTTTTTCCTAAATTAGAATTAAAACTAGAAATTTCTGGTTTATTCCGGTTGCTGTTCGCACACCTTAGGCCTATGTAGGTCGAAGGGCTATCTCGCCCTAATGCCTTGCTACATAAGTAACACAGGTAACGGCCCAGTCTATTTTGTCCCTTAATGGCCGACTCCTGTTTTCTACTGCCCTTATCTCCCTCCTGATTTGGGTGGTCCTCGAAATATTTTATCCAATCTGCAATTCTATAGGACTTTAAGGCGAAAATATCTGTTTTTCCTTTCAAGGACAGAACTTAAAAAAAAAAAAAATGTATCAATGATTCATTTCATAAGCTTTCAGAAAATTAATGCCTCATAATTTCATGGCTATCTTCTAACAAAAGAAACCTCACCGAAGTATATATCTTGCAAGACTCCGCTAATAATAAAATATATTCTCAAAGAATGCTATACAAAACCTAATTTCAGCAGAAATGGCTGGAAAAAATCTCTCGTCAATGTAAACATATTACATTCCTAAAACAATATATCTTCAAAAAAATAAAAGTTAAGCGCATAATGTGAACAGGACAAAAAACACCATAGATGTTGAGTGTCCATAAATACTTAATCCAAATACTTCATAATTTCATTAAAAGAAAAAAAACTTCTTCCTTACTTTTCTTTCATGTTATGTTAATTAGACATTACATACCCAAAATTAAGATAAAATTGTTTTAATTGTTAGAATTTAAAAAGGTATTTTGAACTATAAAACCAATGAACATTCGTTTCGAATCAAGAATATTGATAATTAAATTCCCTTTCTTGACAAAACGGTTTTTTTAGAGGGATGGTGTTTAGATCACTTAATTTTTTATTATAGGTTTTTATCAGTAATTTAGTTCCAAAATGGTCTTCTGAGCCTCATATATATATATTCAAACTTTAGTAGCACACACAGTTGTTTCATGTTATTTAAAGAATCCATAACCGGAAACGCTTATATATTTATTACAGTGATACTTATAAATCTCATTTATTTTTTCATTGATCATAGCTTGTTAAGGTGAAAGGAAACATTAAAGTATTACTAGACAAATTATTCTGGAAAATTAAGTTTCATTACGTAATTTCTCAATAATATTGGTCTCGATGAAAAATTCAATTTCGTAAAAGAAATTTTAGGTATTGCCATAGACATTTATATTTAGATATTGTCAATGAAAGATTTAGCAATTCACCATAAATTATTGTAGAGGTTCTTTATCACTACTAACGGAATGCTGCGCCACGGTCTGAACATTCTTAATTTCTTTCAATTAGTGCTAGTCTCTGCAAATTTTTTTTTTCAAACTGTTAAGTGAAACAGAAGGTCTTGTGTTTAGTCCTTGAATACTAAAACCGAACACTGCCCCCACCCCACCTGAGTTTAGGGAACTCGACCACTCATCCTGCACTCATGAATTTTTCACCTTAACCGCCCCTGACCTACCGAACTCAGGGGCTTGTGTATCAGGTCAGCCACGCTCGTGAAGTTTAGTTATAAACGTTGTGATTTTTTTTCTGATTATCCTTAGATGGTTAGTTTATTATTTTCTTTTTAGTTTGGTATATTAAAATTAATAAAAATAGATGTTTTAGTATGGGTAATACTACTGAAAGTACAATAGTCTATTGAGAGCTATATATATATTATTCATTTAAGTTGTCATGCGTAAGAATTAGTTATGCATTATAAATCATGCTTAACATTAATTATGATAAAAAACATTGATAAACTTATATATTACATATAAACTCATGTAAAAAAAACAAGTAATTTAGAGAAAAAATAAATAAAATACACCAGTATTTACAATATTAAGCACTAAAATAACATTAAGTAAGATTAAAAAAGTATATGGATTTAAAATTCAGTATTAAAAATAAAATATTTTACTATAAATAAACCGATTAAATAGTTTTGTATTAAAATAAATAAAAAGAAAGAGGAAGGAAGTTCCAAAGCTTCCTCCACAATTATGAAAACGATTTTAGCAACAGGTGGCTAATTTCTAGTCGATAGAGGATAGCAATTACTTAGATAAAACAGCACCTTTGATTCAGTTTGTCTTTTTATTCACTAGTGTTTCCTGAAAATGTAGTTAACGATTTATACTAGGTTATTGCATATACCATAAACCGGGTTACATTCAGCTTCATTGGCTTAATTTAACAGTTGTATATTATTAATTGTTAGCTAAATTAAAAAAAAAAATACACCTTTTGTATAGTCAATTAAAAATTTTACATATCTTTATCATTTCGTTAACATGTAACAATAACACTTGAATGGTCTCCTTTAAAATATTATATAAACTCATATATCTTTTTACAACAATATTAATTTAACTATATTTTTACGTTTTGCTTGGATTTGATTAGTAAACATCTTCATAAACTTTCGTAATCAATGACCGGTCTTATTAAATACTTGTATAACCTCAACAACGATATTCTATCACGCCTTAGGTTTAGTTGAAGATGACTTTCACAGGATTGCATATTTCAGATAACTTTTGCATGTAATTTCCCTCATTTGATTGAGCACCAAACTGGCTTACTTGCAAATGTTCGTTAAAAATGGAGCTTATTAGGGAAAATTTAGTATTACATTAAGAGTTTCATTTCGGTTACAAGAATCTTGCCAGAACTTAAAACCCTAGAACTGGATAAAACTAGTTATACAACTACAAAGAAACGATTTATATATCCAAATTTAATATTGATTCTAGTGGATTTTGTTATTAGTTTTTGTGATCAGATTATTATTATTAGTTTCCCCGATTCGTAGGTATCAACTATATGCCTTAATTTGTTTTTATCGCTCATAGACCAGTATCTATTCATTCTATTACATTTGTCATTATTTTTATATGGAGTAAATATAATTTAGTTTTGTACTTTCGATTAAACAATAGTTCATCGATCATATAACTTATGATGATATACACGGCACTTAAAATTATAACTAAATAAATTAAATATGTCATATATTAATTAATTTTTCCATATTTGTTAACTTAATGTTGATGGAAAAT
The DNA here is from genome assembly GCA_003667255.2 of Euschistus heros. Taxonomy (NCBI): domain Eukaryota; kingdom Metazoa; phylum Arthropoda; class Insecta; order Hemiptera; family Pentatomidae; genus Euschistus; species Euschistus heros. The sequence continues at coordinate 5,510,604 of RCWM02000007.1, read as the reverse complement.
TTTGATATCAGAAATCTTTTTAAAGATTATATTATTTTTAAAATTAAAAGAATAAGAATGGAAGACCCTGAAAAATACAACTGAGTATTATTGTTTCCCCTAAAGATGAGGCATTGCATTTATTATTAAAGGACGAACAAATAATATTTTTATAAAAATGCACTTTATATGTGAATATTATTTTGATCGATTTCCCGATGGAGATATGAATCTTATGTTGCAGGCCCATATGTATCATCCCAAAGGACATGAATAACATCCTACTGACTCAAATTAATAAAACATAATAGTTTATTTACTTCTTAAATTAACTTCTGCATTGAATCCCGTCGAAGATATATTACCAACTATGTATCATATTATTTACTATGGATGTTTCCCGTCGATCAATACCCCTTCCATGCATGATGGATAAGGTAATGTTTTTCTCCTATCATAATGAGCCAACTGCGGGTGCGCCACCATACCCTTTACCAGGTGACAGCCGGGTGTCCCCGACAATGGACGTCCAAAGAGGGTCGTGAACAGAAGGGTAAGCTCCACCCCTTGCCAGATATTTGCATGCGCCCCCTCCACTCAGGGAGAGAGCACGATTTCACGGTAGCCACTTCACGTATACCGTTTGGCGACTTCATCAGTGCGTGTGTTTTACCGTGTGTGAATGTTCGTGAGGGATGTTGGAGATAGTTTCGAAACATTAGGTAAGAACATAGCTATCATTATGTAAATAAATAAATATATTCTATCGAAAAAGTATGCAGAAACCGTATTAGAATACATTACCCAAGCAATGTATTTGATGCCCTAATAGTATATAATATATATTATGTGCATCTCATTATATAAGCTTTAATGTAACTAAATAGTCATATTAATGGACATATTTTCTTAAAATGTTAATCCTCTCCAAAAAATAATTTTGATGAAATAGAAACAAATTTTGTAAAGGAGGAACATCATCTTATTTCAATCAAATGTATCATTTTCCTTTTTTTTGATAAATTTTTAAAATATTTTATAGTTGATTGTATATTAAGAATTAAAAACAGAAGTGCATTAGGCGTTATGGTATGTCAAACACCTATTTTCAATTTCAAAATGAATTGAATTAATTCCTTCTTGCAGTGAGAAATCGTACATTTAAACAAGAATATTAATTTTTATAAGGAGGTAACACATAACAACGTTCATCTTGAGTTCACGTTTACTAAACCTTTTCGAAAACGTTAAACAACAGAAATATACACCATAAAATATACATATATTCTGAAAGATATATACATCAGTATGAAACTTTGTTGGCATATTTTTGTTCTAAGGTTATAGAATTTATTACCGACTAAAACCTAGTTTCTCAACATGCTTCTGTTCACTTCTTCGAAATTCCACATATTTTTGGTTGTTTTGTATACCATTGGCATGTTATATGCATTACCCCCATATTTACTTGACATACTTTTCGATACTAGGCAGCGTACATTTTATCTACTCATTGGAAAATATATTGTACATTACCATAAAATAATGATTTTCCTTTATAGCCTAATTAGAATTACAAAATATTGCTTAATAGATATTAGATCCAATAAATGAAATTAATGTTTAGTAAATATTTTTTGCTACGTATATTTTTTCACATAAAAAAAGTTTTATTAAAAAATAAATTTTTTTAATTGACTTAAAATTTACTGAGAAACTCAATAGGTATTATAGTAGAATATAAAGTATAAAAACTGGAGCAATTAAAACAATAGAGGGATTCTTCAAAATATTTGAAACAATAAAACATCTTAGGAGCAAAAAACAGAAAAAAATAAATATTATATTTATAAATAATTTAATGGGTCCGCCGAAAAACGTTCTAAGCGACAAAATTTCAGAAGTGGCGATTTTAAAGGTTTTTAAATATATTATAAATAGTACATCATAGTATGTTATAGTAATCCATTATGTTATTATACATGTAAATATAACAAAAAGTAATATGTGAATATAAAATCTAGCTTACAAAACTAACAAGAACTTTAGATTATGATTTTCTTTCACTGATTACTCAAAATTTGTTTTGTCGCCTCCAACGTTTTTCGGATCAATTGTAATTCAAACAAATTTAATCATCTAGGAGAAATCATCCAGCCTTATGGAGGGGAGAAAGAAGCTATCCAAGTGAGATTGCAAATGATCAACTTAGCATTCCACTCAACTAAAGATGTTTACAATAAAAAATCACTGTCCAGAAACTCAAAAATTCGTCATTGCAAGACAGTAATTCGGCCAGAATGTTTATATGCAGCTAAAGTACTAATTTTTGGAACAATAAAAGAAAATGAAAAAATCAGGAAAAAGGAAAGATTAAGAAAGATTGTGAGGAAGATATTAGGTAACAGAACAGTGGGAGAAAATTCCAAATTAAGAAGTAACAGAAGTATACATGTAGAAAAATTAAAGATGAAATTAGGAAAAGGAGACTAATGTTCTATGGACACATACAAAGAATGAGTTCAAGCAGATTAACAAGAAAAATTGTTCAACATTTTGAATGATTACAAAGCAAAACCCAATTGGCATCAGAAGGTATAAGAAGATTTAAAAGAAATTAGCTTAAATAAAGAAGAAATTATAGACAGAATAAACTATAGAAACAAAATTGATGAGTGGGAAGCCTTCCAAACAAAACAACTCCAAAAATACACAAAAAGTGGAGAAAATGGACGGCAGAAGAGAGGAAAGTGAAAAGTGAACAGATAAAGGAATATTCGAGAAAGCCTAAGGCTAACTTAGTGGCTTGAATGTGGTCCTTGACGAAAAAAAAAATTGTTGTTATAATAAATTATTTAAAAAATAATTAAATATGAGGCAGAATACGTGTTAAGTTTTTTTTTTAATGATGAGAAGCTAAAGCTATCAGCAAAATGTTTTAAAGGTCTACCCAAGAGCTTATTTTAAACCTTGTTACGCAGTTTCTTAGAATAAAAGACATACAATCCGCCTGATGCTGACTTATTTGTAGCTAGTTTACAGTTAGTTGACTCTGTATCTGTAAACAAGAAAAGAAGCTGGACGTTAATAAAGATTACTAATTGAAAAAGAATCGAGGGCAAGGAGAATGGGGGGGCGGGGTTTTTCAATTTGTGGTCGCTGGGCCGTGAACCGCCTGCAGCCGAAGTGCTATTCTCCAGCGGCAAAAATTTATCGTTGCTGAGGGTTGGCGAAATACTGAGCGCTTGCTGATCTGGGGGCTGGTTCCACGTCCTCAATAATTAACTTGGAATCAGCTTCTAGGATTAATTATTGGCAATTAATTAAGTTCCTGACAAAGACAAGACGATCGGATCTGCTGCTGACATGTTGGTACACAGCGGTAGGAGATAGTATTGTAACTGGTTGTTCAATAAATATATTGACAGGTTACTCAGTGATTCTATCAATGCTTAAAATAAGTATGACTCTCTGTAGAGTCAAACTAGTAAAATTAGGTAATATTACATCATGTGTGATCATATGATATGTTAGTAGTTCCAGTGGAAGTGCTTACTATGTCTTAACATGTTCTTCAAAACCATCGAAGTGGTAAATTAATAAAGTTATGAGCGAAAAAGAAGAACTTAATCCAAACATAATAATTAATTCAAAAGAATCTAATTTGGGACTTGAGTTGAGGCGAAGGTTTCAGCTCGCTAGGTACTGAAGGTCGTAGGTTTGAATCCTACCTCAGTGGGTTAAAATTTATATCATTGCAGAGCCACGAGAAAATCATGACTGGCTCGCCCTTGATAGAATAGGATGGTAATATGTAGAATTGCCCGTCCTTCCTGCTCTAGTTGGATTGCATGCTCACGTTAAACTCGGAATTAAACAAAAATATGCATTAGATTACGAAAAGTTAACATTTTGCTCATTGCAACAAAACTTATAAAAACGGCACATTGCCTCTGACCCTAAATAGAAACAAATTAATCATACAGGAACATGATAACGTTATCAATAAAAAAAACGTAATATCTATAACTTTATAGATAACATTCGTTTTGTTCTTGTTTAAAACTGGCCCATCACAACTCAAATAAAATTATATATTTAATGTTATATAAAGAAATATGAAGTAAAAAAGTTGGGTTTATTTGGATGCTACCGAAGTTGTTGAAGCTATTAATGGTTTTTAAATAATTTTATGGATTTAATAAAATACGTATGAAACAACGCATAAGATTCCTAGATTTTATGTATAGTTACTGTAAATTTCAGTTGTACCTATAACATCTTTCGATTATTTGAATTAAATACAAATGATTTTAAAAAAGGTTTTATATTTTACTATTCTATATCCCCCTTATTAGGTGAAGAATGCCATATATCCTAGATTCCTAGGATTCTAGCTTTTAGATTCACGCATACCGTTCTAATTTTCTAAATACTGGAGTCGGAATTATATAATGTTAGGAATTTTAAAATTGTCTATTAACATTTATTATCCACAAAAAAAATTCTTGGCGTTCCTTTCTCCTATGTTTTGCTATGGAAACAAGCAGATTAGCAACTGTCAAGGATTTTGAAAATTATGAATAATATTTTGATTACAAAAATAAAGAAGTTTTCGTTGTGAGTAGAACTATTTGAATAGTTGGAAGCCTGCTCAATAACTATCTTACTAAACAGGGATTAATTGAAAGGAATTCCCCGGCCCTTCAGTACCCTGTAGGGCTCACATTTCAGAAGCTAACACCCCCTTAAGGCGCCCTTATAAGGCGACTAGAGTATCTTTCTGGATCCTTGCCCTCAAATCAGATCCCTTTAAGCCCTGCCCTTAAGGGTACATCCTCCCCGAGCGAAGGATCCTTTCAATTAACCACGCAATTCTAATTGTCCCTCTGATTTACGCACCCTCGCAGTTATCTAATTCACTTGATTAGTGTTGCGAAAATTACACGTCGTTCTCGCTTGACGGAAAGGGGTCCCAGGGCGAGCTAAACTGTCTGGAAATGATTTATTAATTACTGGGAATTAATTCGTTTTATCATTCAATTCATTATGAAGATGCAAAATTAATTAAATCTTGGCACTGAGAGAATATTTCATTTAGCTTTGTACTTTAAAATTACTGGCATAATCTAACGGTAACATTATGTAATTATAGTTATTAAAGTTCGCTACTGTGTTGCGTAGGCTTTGTTGTATGGAATTTGAGGCTACCTACACAATTTGCTTGGTAGCAAAAAGTCGAAAACAAAAACAGGAAATAATTTCAAAGCTAATGAAGCTATAATTTATTCAGCAATAATTATATTCATAATGATCGCAAATATTATTATGTAAATATAACTAACTCTATATTTCCATGGCTTGTCGAGTGGACTGAACAATGTTCTGATGAGGGTGTTCAGTTTGTAAGAACATTTGAATGGAATAATTATAACTGTAATAATTTCTAAAATTAGTTAAAATCGTCATATTTTTATTTATTTTTTTACCTTAATGGCTTAATGAAGTTTAATGAAAACCACCATTTAAAGGAATATTGTAGCGGTGCAACCTATTTGTGTAATTCGTGCAGTACTTTGAAATAAGAATCAAGAGCTTCATACTGCATATAAGTTATAAAACCTCTAAATCAGATTAAAAATTAGATATATTTTCTTAAATACGTCTTTTACAATTCTCCCTATTTAAACTAAATTTCCGTTCCGCATATCGCTCATAAATAACTAAAGAATTAAATGGTCTTAATAAAGGGATCTCCTTCATTATAGCTATTTCTAATTTTAGTTTTGAGGCGTTCACTGGCTTAGAACATATGAACATTGTTTTAGACTTATACTAAAACCGATGATTGTTGCAGAATTGGCATCAGGTGTGCTTATTTAAAGTGTTAATGTAGTAATATAAATAAAATCTAAAATAATTTATAATCATTAAGAATCTCTGTCGAATATGTATCGAGTATATATATTGAAAATCATTATAATGACATGTCAATAATTCGTAAAAGCCTACCCATTAGTAGCATTTCAATAAAGGCTTTACATCAGAAGACCATCTTCTTTTCATACGCCTCGGAGGCTTAACGGAAACGAAGTGGGAAGTAATTTTAGAATCTACTGGAATTAAATAGTTATGAAGCTCATTTAGAAAGGGGAAACCAGTATCTGGTTTGGGCTAAATCAGCAAATTATGGAATATTAAGATCTTTATGGATACGTTTATTTGTGACAGCATTGAGGATTTGAAGTATGAATGCGAAATTAATTGGATGACTTCGTGGAACTCTGAAGTTCAACTCTGTATGCTCAAAAAGATCTAAACAGTATCACGTAAATAAGTATTTTGTAATTAATCGGAAGTTTTTAGCGTTTGTCCGGTAAATGTTTAAGAAGTCGAAAACTACGATCAGTGTCATTTCGTTTTATCCTTGTGTGTGGTTCATAAGTAATGCATGGACAGACGTCCAGATGGCGTCCCAGAAAGCGGATCTGTTCAACAGTAATTAATGGAATATCATTAAAGGTTATTGTAGAATATGAGGTCGATGGGTTGAAGGGTGAAGGTTTTACAACTTTTAATTTACATTATAAATATATTGGTTTATTTGTTTTTATTATAAATATCTGATAAGAAGATAAGATTTTTCTACAGGAGCACCTTTAATAAGTTAATTTATTGTTAAGACTAATAGAGATATAACTGATTGATTTATATTAGTTTTTTTTTTAATAAAACTAAATTCAAATTTTGTCGCTCAACATGTTCTTAATCACCATTGATGCTAACCATTCCTCTTATATTTTCTTCTTGCTGCCGGGGTGACACTGTACCCTACATAGACCCCTCATCATGGCAACGAGATGATGGCTCAATTAGAGACGGGGCCAAGTGGGACGGAAGCAGTCAGTTGATGTCCTCCATCATCCGATCAATAGTTCAAAACCTAACTCACTCACCTTATCTCTTGTCGGTTTCGACCGCTCATATAGACTAAAATATGGAAATAAATCATAAAATTTAAGTTTTCTCTACATATTCTATACACATTTAATGAGAAACTACCATATTATTGATTCCTAAAATTACATAATCAGAAAATTAGACTGGTAAGAGCTTAATCTTAAAGCTATAATCATAGGAATTCTGGCACCCGAACGAATTAATGGATGACAATTTTCTCCTAATAAGCAAAATATTGAATCATTATATGTTTAATTATCTATTTTTTATGCTTAGATATAACTAACTATATATAATAAGTTATCATGAAAAAATACAAGAAATTTATTTATTTTGAGGTGCCGTGTACTGCGATATGGCAAGAGGTACTAGATGCAAATTCCGGATTCTAGTTTACTTAATTTACTTAAACGATACTAATGATTCTGCAATCACTGAGGAACTTTAGAACATCGGGTTGATTATTTAGGAGGATTGTGGCTAGATCCTTGTTGAAGAGAGGTGTTCCAGCTATGGAGTGTTGTGGTGCAGTTACTGAATTTCTGCTCCACTGATAGAAGGACATACAAAAATCTATGGAAACCAAGAAGCAATCATATGAGGTATACAGATGTAAAGCCAAAGGAAGAAAAGGCATATTCATTGAGTGAAATTGCAAACCAAAAACATGCTTTGCAGAAAAAAAATGACGAGAAAATCTATCATCTGGGATCTCAGATTGAATATGTGGTGATTTCAGAGGATGAATACATTGTGTTTTACAATTCATTGTTATGTGTGGTAGAAATAAATCAAAAGAAAAACAAGAATAAGGAAATTGATAAGGAATACAGTCGCATAAATGAAAGAGTCAGGGCAAAATACCAAAGAACTAAAGTAGCTAAAGATCAAAAGAATTTTAAACTTCGACGTAAATACTCATACGTGTACATTTTCGAATTTGTATAAGTATGGGGGATATATATAAGAATAAGATAAACATAGGATGTTAATACAGAAAGAATTAGATCGTTTGAACAAACGATTTATAATATTCATATTAAAGGTTTTTAATATGTTAAATACTTCAAATCTGAATAAAACGAGAACTTACTTTTTTTTTACCTAGGTTCAAAAACATGGAATTTTATGAATCTTACTACAAACGTATCCAACCCGGCGCTCAAGGAAATGCCAATTTTGCCCTGTTTATGGGGAGAAGGTAACCTTAACTTTGAAACTTTTGAGTTTAAACTTAATTTGGAGTGGTAATGGAACCAGATTTCATTTTTTATACTAGGTGCGAAACATTTCAGTTTCTTAGGTTCCTTTTTCAGCAAATCTGTCGATTGTCATTCATGTAATTGACATGTCATGACTAACGGATGAAAGTAAAAAACAAAAAAATAAATCTACTCTGCCCTGCCAGGGAAAAAAACAGAAACTAAAAAATTATGAGATAATGAGTTATTTGTAACGTTGTATTCGTTGTAAAATTTTCGATTTGATGCACTGTAGAACAGTCGAAAAAGTCTAATTACTGCTTTTCAATGGAGCATCGAATCGAAAATTTCACAAAGAATCCAACGATACCAATAAGTCATGATCCCACAGTTTTCGAATCACAGCTTTTCTCCTAGGCAGAGGAGTACTATTATTGAACAATGTATCGATAATGACAAATGTAAATAAACTAAAAGAAATGTGGAATATTAGTAAGGTTACTGTTTAGAACTGACCAGTACCACTTCCCAAATGGTACCACCCCTCTCCCACAAGGACGGCTCACTCCTGCTTTCTGTCCCGCAGACGAGAATAGCCCGGGGGGTCCCAGTTATCTTGGGAAACATCGACTCTCTTAACGAGCTTATATCATCTTAGATTCACCATTACACCAGCTGTCTCACTAACTCCATCAAACGTCCTACGTCATGTGCAATTTATTCCCTGCCCGACTCGGAGCTCGTTTATTGTTAGTCCGTGTCTGTCCGTATGTCGGGGTTGATTTGATTGGATTATTATCTCGGTATGTTCATCGGAAATAAGTACGGACTTCATGAGTAGAAATTTGTAGTCACTGGTAACTGATAGGCAATACTGTAGTTATGTCATGTTTGCTATGCACAATTTATTGAATAAACGTTAATTTATAGATGTTCTATAATAATATTTACTTGTATATGTATGTATATATATACATATATCGTATTCAAAAGTACACCCATCATATGGACTGTACGGGGCATCCTAACTCTAGACAACCCGCATCATGATGCGGTAGCGCCAGTTGTAGACGAAAAAAACAAATGGCTCGTTAAGATAATATCTCTCCCAAAATGAAGACATTCTCATGAGGGAACTCGTGGGTTTTTTTGTTATCCCTGAGGTTAGATGGATATTAATGTATTACGGCATCTTAGAATATCATTAATGTGTTTGGATACTACAAAATATACAGTATTTATAATAACTTTAATGCAATACTAAGTAGGATAAAATCGTAAAAACGGAAAATTATAAACATTGGTATAATCCAATACTGATTATCAGTTAAACAACTGTAGCACGTTCATTACAAACTTACAACTTATTAAAAACTCAATTTTTGTCATAACCGCCTCGTTTCTCCTTTGAAATTTTTTGTTTGACATTTAAAATTGTACATAAAATAATGGAACCTCTTGAGACAATCTTTTCTTCCTATATTGAAAAACATGGGTCATTTATCTAACACTTTTGGCAAAAATGCTTTTTTAATGAAAAAAAAAAAAAAATTAACAAATCCACTAACACCTTAAATTCTCGTATGTTGGATATCAGTCCCTAACCAGAATCCACTGGTGTCTAAATTAGCCTCTTCTTCGACAAAAATTCCTCAGCATCTTCTAATATAAAATTTTCAATAGATTCATTCAACTGTATTTCAATACAACTGTATACATTATATACATCAAGTAAATTTGTGGAAATATGATTACAATAACTCCTAAAGGATCTGACCATTAGTATCAATGCAATAAAATCTGCATTAGGTCCCTAGGCCATCTTCTTTTCAGATTCCTCGAAGAGTTATTGGAAATCAAATGATAAGAAAGTTGAGAAACTAGTGGATTATATAGGAAATGGATTTAGCACATTTGGGACATTTAGATCATTATGGATAATTTTATTTGTGAGATAATTAAGAGCATTAAGGATCTAATCAAGGATTTTGCATATTAAGGATTGGATACGAAAAGAATTGGAAGTATAATAAATCAGTGTGATAAACATTAACCTATTAATATTTAATTCAAATTTATTAATTTTAATCAGTATTAGCAATACCCCGTAATTAATATATTTTTATATCTAAAGTGGCTGAATATTAATATGAAAATGTCATGGATTAATATTAGAAAGATAATTTAAAAATACTATTATAATTTTATTAATACCCAATTAAAAATTGAGTTAATTAAATATTCAATAGATAATATACTAATATAAATTACTTTATTTTCTGAAATATAAGTTTTTATAAGTTAGGATTGATGAATTAATTGCCAATTCTATTAGAGTTATTTTTTTTTTTTTTTTTGAAAACTGGTTTCGAACTTTAAACATTCATCGTCAGTTATATATATATATATATATATATATATATATATATATATATATATATATATATATATATATATATTTTAAATATCAGCCCTTTGTTACATAGATTATATATATATTAAAGTTTTTAAAATGTAAGGCATGAAATTAAATATAAGTGTATTTATATGATATGATATGACTAATCCCTTTTGAACAGATCCGCTACCTAGGACAAAAGTCTAACTTGGAATCCACATACAAGACTAAAACGACAAGAAACTGCTCGTCGTTACAGACTACTTTAATATTTACTAGACAAACGTTCAAAGCTGCCAATTAATTACAAAAGACTCATTTTCATGACTGTGATTAGACCTTTTTTAGGACGTACGGAGTTAAGCTTTGGGGCTCTACTAAGCCATCCAATTCATCTCGTATCCAATCCTTACAATTAAGTTTATTTGTGACCAATAAACCTATCCATGAAGATCTTAATGTTCCATGTTTCTAATTTAGCCCAAACCAGATACCTATCCTTCCATAGTAAGCTCCATAACCACTCCAATCCACTAGTCTCCCAACTTGCTTCCTCCTCCATCCCTGATAATCCTCCGAGGCGTCTGAAAAGAAGATGGCCTAGAGACCTTTTAGTATAGATTTTACTAAATTGCTACTAATGAGTAGTTCTTCACAAGTTATTTACATGTCATTGTATTCATTGTCAACACATTTACTTGTTGTATATTATTTTGTACCGTTGTAAATATCAATAAATGAAAAAAAAAAAAAAAAAAAAAGTGTATTTATAAGGTTGTGAATCTATTAACTTTCCTTAAAACTTTCAATACATTCTTGGAAAAATATATAAAAACTATGAATGCTTTATACTATGTTTTGCATGATAAGTCAGTCCCATTATATTACAATCTACACAATTAACATAAAGATGAGTTATGTTTCCTCCATACATATGCAAATCCTTACACGTTTTAACCGAGTACAGAAGAATTAAAAATAATACTTTTGAGTCTTATACAATAATTAACTATCAAGATACATATTCATTCGTGATTAGCGTGCATGCATCTTGTTTTACTCAAAAATTGTCTTACGTATACACGCAATTTAATCCATTATTAATTGCATACGTTTGTACTGGAGTATATCAAGTTGCTATGAACTTACTGAGTAATGCTCGTAAATTTAAATAAGATAATGATGCCTGGAAGAGGCTAGGGATGTAGGAAGCGAAGGGTGGTTGGGGGTGGGTTGTCATGGCAACGTGGGGGTTGGTGAGAAAGTGGCCAGCTGCTCTGCGATGGCCGGTCTCCTTTGTCCGCCGGCTTCAGGTAACTGGCGGGGGTGTCCGAGGAAAATGAAAGTTATTTAATTCTTTATCCGATTGAATAAAATAATATTGACAAGGTCTTAGGATATTGACATTTGCGTTTAATTTGAAAATAAAAATAAATAAATAAAAAATATATTATATTTAGGGCTAATAAGAAAAACAGAACAACTAAAAAACATAAGGTATGATCTGGAACTTAAAGTAGTTAGGGTGTGTAGTCAAGGAATCAAAACAAAAATTTAACTAATTTATTTTGGTGAGGTCCTCAGACTATATTGCGAGTCTTCAGGGATTGTAGAAAAAACAAAAATATATAACAGAGTATGAATTTAAAAGAGATAAGAAATAGTGACAAACTGTATGAAAATTAAAAATAAAAAGGTATAAAAATTACAAGATGAGTGGATAATCAGCTATAATTTATTTTTTTTCTTTATTTTATTTCTATTTTTAATTTCATCCTCATTTTTATTTTAAATTCATTTTCATTCAATTTATTTTTTTTTTATCTAGATCTGAAGGTGGCTAGTAATGTAATCCGAATAAATAAAATCTGCACAATAAATACAATACAATACAATACAACAATACAATACAATACAATAATACAAATTTACAATACAATACAATACAATAATACAATTTTATTGTGATTTATAGACTGCACAATCCTACTATCTACTTTCTTGTATATTTGTATAGTCAACTGTAATATATATTAATATAATACCAAAATATTTTAAGACATAAAAAAAAAATATATTTTTATATAATTTCTATATTGCTTGTCGTTACAGACTACTTCAACATTTACAAGACAAACGTTCAAAGCCCCCAATTCATTACAAAAGACTTATTTACACGACAGTGATTAGACCTATTTGGACGTACGGAATTGAGCTTTGGGACTCAATTAAACCACCCAATTCATCTCGTATCCAATCCTTACAATCTAAAATCCTAAATGCCCCTTACTTTTTCACCAATAAACTTATCGATAAAGACCTTAATGTTCCATATGTTGCTGAGTTAGCACAAACCAGATACCTATAAAGCTCCATAATCACTCAAATCCATTAGTTTCTCAACTTGCTTACCACTCCATTCCCGATAATCCTCCGACGTGTCTGAAAAGACGATTTCCTAGAGATTTTCTAGTGTAGAATGTTTATTGAAGTGCTACTGATGAGCAGTTTTTTCCAAGTTTTGACATTGATGAGGTATAGTTGACTGTTAAGTATTAGGTGAAGTAGATAGTTGGGGTATGCAGTCATAAAGATACACAGCAATTAAAAATAAGTTTTTTTAATTTTTTAATGCCAACGTTTCAACTTACATTGCAAGCCTTCATCGGGGTTTCAGAGAGAGATGTAAACAGAAACTGTGAATGCATACCCCAACAATCTACTTCTCTAAAAAAATTCATCAAAAAAAAAAACTCCATTCCCGATAATCCTCCGAGGCGTCTGAAAAGAAGATGGCCTAGAGATCTTCTAGTGTAGAATTTTTATTGAAGTGCTACTGATGAGTAGTTCTTTTCAAGTTTTGACATGTTATTGTAATCGTTATCAGCTCATTTACTTAATGTATATATTTGTACAGTTGTAAATTTCAATAAATGAAAAAAAAAAAAAAGTGTATTTATAAGGTTGTGAATCTATTAACTTTCCTTTAGTTTTTTTTTCGGTCTCTATCTTGTATATATGACCTAGGTAAAACACTAAATTATGAATACACTTCTTTCAATCATAAATATTTTAATATAAAGTTTTGGCTATCGTGAAGAAGTAGATAAGGCAACATTGTTCATTTCAGTTCGTTTTCCAAAATCCTGTAATTACAGTAAAAATACTATAAGTACCAAAATAAATACTTTAAAGCCTTATTGAAAAGCACTGCTTAAACATTTCCATCCACAACGTAGATATTAAAAATACTTTAAACCTCGTGCTTTGGAGGTTTAAACTTGACTAATTTTCAATATAATTGGATATATCCACGACAAACGCCGAAGTAATGAGTGATTTTTTTTTTACCCTAATATTATCAGCAATAAATCAGTTCCGATCGAGCAAGCACCAGCACCAACTGCTGTCAAGCCTCTGGTTCTAACAAGACCTATTTGTGGCTATAGGAAAAAAAAAAAACTATGTCTCCGAGGTTCAACCATGCGGATCAACCCTTTAGGGATGAATCGGTTCGTATCAGAGGAGGTTAAAAGGCGTTTGTGCTCTCCCTTGATGGGGATGGTGAGAAGGGGGTGGCCCTACCGATCATGTATTTCTTGTTATCCCTATCTCCCCATCTCCCCTCCATCTCCACCATTCACCATTTCAGTTATGTATATATCCTTCGATTCGCATGGATCATATTCTTAGGGCACAGGCTTCATAAAGGTGAGTTAAATACCTTCCTAATGTATGTTTACTTTAAATCGGTTTATAAGATAATACGCTTATTTCTGAAAATATCCTTTACACATTTAATATCTCGATTAATACCTATATTAATCAATAAATAAATATTGTACTAACAAAATATTTATATATTTTTTAATCTATTTATTGATATTTACAACTGTATTCGTTATATACAACAAGTAAATTTGAGGAAAATTATTACAATGTCATGTCAATAACGTGTAAAGATCTACTCACTGTTAGCTCTTCAATAAAAATTCTACATTAGGTTTCTTGGCCTTCCATGCTGTGACGCTGTTGGATTCGAGTGAGTATGGAGTTTATCATGAAAGGATGGGTATCTGGTTTGAGCCAGATCAGCAACATATAGAACATTAAGATCTTTATGTATAAGTTTGTTTGTGACATAATTAGGAGCATTGAGGATTTTACGAAGGATTTTGGATTGTAGGGATTGAATACGAAAAGAATTGGAAGGCTTAGTGGAGCCCCAAATTTCAACTTAATATGTCTAAATAGATTGTAATTACTGTCATGTAAATGAGTCTTTTATAATTTATTGGAAGCTTATCCAATAGTTATCGGGAATAGAGTGGTAGTCAAGTTGGGAGATTATAGTGGAAGGATTGGTATCTAGTTTGGGTCAATTCTCAAACTTACGAGACATTTAGATCATTATGGATAAGTTTATTTGTTACAAAATGAGGAGCATCGATGATCTAAAGAAGGATTTTGCAGGATTTGTTTTATTTATAAAATATTTATTAAAAAAATATATATATAAATTGTTTTTTCTTTAATATGATTACTTTAATATATGTTCCTGGCTATCGAGAAGAAGGCGTCAAGTCAAATTCTGCATTTTTAAGCAGGGGATTTATCGCTTTCCTGATAACTCTTAAAGTACCAGCACCAATGCTCATTTTATGGATAAGTGAGTTTAAGTTGTTTGTGACACAATAAGGAGCATTGAGTAGTTTACGAAGGATGTTGGATAGTGAATACGAGAAGAATTGGAAGGTTTAGTGGTGTCCTCAAGCTCAACTCTGCATGTTCAAATGTGTCTAATGACACACACATATATATATATATATATATATATATATATATATATATATATATATATATCTTTTGTAATTTATTGGGAGCTTTGGATGCTTGTCGAACAAATGATATTGGAGTAGTCGGAAACGGAGAGAAGTTTCTTGTCCTTAGGTCTGTTAAATAAAATTCCAAAATGTTCCATATAAAAGGCAAACAAATCCACCCAAATGATATTTCTTTTTTTTTTTTTTTTTTTCATTAACTTTTAGGTATTACCGGTTTAATTGAGGAATAAACCAGTTAATAAATTCACAAATAGCTGAGAAATTGCGGACGGTGAGTAAATTAATATTTTGCTTGTCATTAATTTTCCTTCCTGTGTAATCAAAATATTTACGATAAATATATGTAATACTGTAAATTTTTTTATTGATAACTACATCCTGTGAGTTCATTCCCCCAGAGATCCGAGGATCGAACAGAGGAGATAAGAGCAAGGTCAACACAATTGGTTCTTGTCAATCAATCATTTATATTGCGTTCCTCCTTTAGGTGGGTAGTCTTTGGTACAAGACGGTTTAAATTCGATTTTTACTTAATTCTATAATTCAATTGCATTTTTATAAAACGCATTAAATTAACAATTTTATTTTACATTTATTAAATTTTTTTGTTATTAAGTTATATTTTATATTTTTTATTATCTTTTTTTTAACTCCACAATTTTATTCTATTCTGTTTTATTTATTTTTTACTATTACTAAAACGACAGGAAACTGCTCTTCGTTTTCGAATTCTTCAACATTTAGTAGACAAACATTAATAAGCCGATTTATTACAAAAGATTCATTTGCATGACATTTATTAAACCTACTTTGACATATGGTATTGAGCTTTGGGGCTCCATTAAACCATCTAATTTATCTCGTATCCAATCCAAAATCCTTAGAAAAAATCTTAATGCTCCTTACTTTGTCACAAACAAACTTATCCATAAAGATCTTAATGTTCCATATGTTGTTGATCTGGCTCAAACCAGATACCTACTTTTACAAACTTTTTATTGAAGCGTTGCTAGTTCTTCACAAGTTAACATATGCTGTTCCATAGGCTTAGTATGGGAAATAAAAAATAAAAAAAAAATGAAAATTTCCATTAAAATCATTATTTAACTTTTAGAATAAAAAAATATTATGAGTTCTAAAATTTTATTTTATTTAACAATTATATCCAACATCGAGATCGTATCGTGTCTCTTGACAGCTAGTTTATTTAATGCATCGAGTCCTTTTTATAAATGTATCCCAGGGGCTTACGAGATAATTTATACCTTCCTGCTTTTTGTCGAAGGAGATTGATCCATCACTTTGCCATCATCACCTGTGACCTCAGCCAGTAGACGCCCGCTCTAAAATGGCGATGGGTGGTGGGGAGTGACCAAAAAACTGCTTCTAGCCACGGCCTCCTGTAGTCTGGCTCCGCAGACTGAACAAACGGTAGCCAACTGATCCACGGAGTGAATGTGTTTGTGTTTGTGTTTAAGTGATAACGCGTATCAGGATGTATCCGACGAGGTATCCCTTATGAAATGTCTGGAAAGAACAAGTGAGTACCTAGGTATACTGCGTACGAAATGGCGTTCAAGTCAATTACGGATAACCTGTTATCTGCATTAATATTCATGAATTTAATTTATGTTTATTAATTAATTAGCCTGTTCTGTTAATTGAATAATAACTTTTCTTTAATTAAATAAAAATGTACCAATGTACAGTTTACAATTACAGTACTTAAGGAAACAATCAGAATTCAGTTAGAATTCAGGAAACATCAAAAAGATGTTAGTAATTTCAAACTTTTTTCATAAGAATTAGTTTTATTACTTTTTTTTCAAATTCTTCTTGAAATTGCGAAAGTATGAATAGATGATTTTACAACACATCCATTTATGAATTTAACATTCGGTTATAACTTACCTGGTATATTATTAAAATAAATAGTATAATTATAATTATGCATATGCATATAATCATTAATAAAAAGAATTTTCACAACCTTGATTGATAAATTAGGTATTAATTAAATTATTATAAACTAAGGGTCGTGATGAATTTTTTTATACGAGCAATTTCTCTATAATTTCCTGTAACTAATTATTTTTATATTTCTTTGGAATAATTTCCTATTTATTTTCATTTGTAACGACATGTTTCGGAAAAATGTGAGAATTAACAATGTGAAGGTAACCACTGATTAGAAGCCTGAAAATGAAGCATGTCTCCGAAACATGTCGTTACAAATGTAAATAAATAGGAGTTATGCCAAAGAAATATAATTACATCTCTTTCAGCATAAAATGTTATATAATGTAATTAATTATTTTTAATGTATACAAAATACTGAAGTAATTGCTGATGTCGTTTAAATTTAATTTTAAATAATATTTTTCATAAACTCTGTATTTGCATCCGTATTAAGTTCGTAATTCATTTTAACCCATAATGTATTCATGTTTGAGTTGAAAAAGTTGTACCATAATGTGATTTTTCTCAAAAAAAATCGATACTAAACAAAAGCTGACATGTGATTCGATATAAATATTTTTTCTCATTTTTGAAAGTTTTACATTTCTCTCAGGCATATTGAACTTTTTAACCTGAAATGCAACCAATTGTCATTAATTTCCTTTATTTTTTTATTTTTTTTTTCAAATTTATGAACAATGCAGTTATTTTACGATATTTGGTGAGACTTATTATATATAATTTAATTTAAAAAATTAATATTTCAGAAAATAATTTATTAAAAACGATTTTAATGAAATATCTATCTATTTGGTTTTATTAAAAATATTTTCTCTCATGTTTTTTACAAAATTTTAGTTTTCTATCTAAATTTCCTTAGTATTTATCTATCAATGTATTGTATTCTTAATACTTTTTCGTATATCTGTGGCACTTGTGAATATTCGGATAAGTGCATTTTTTGAGTTTGTGAATTTTGGGTTATGGGTATAACCAAAAAGCTATTTTTGTTTTTTCTTTATTTGGATCTAATGGACTTATTTATGAGACTATACAGAGATGAATACTAATTTCTGAATCATTGTGAATTTTTTCCTAAAATACTATATTCACACTTAACTGACTATTCACAAGTGCCCTTGATATTATTCTTTTATCTCCTTTTTAATTATGTTTTTATGTTATTAAGATATATTATTAAGAAACATTTTTTTAGTACCTTATCCAAAATATGAGTCATACATATTGATTCACATATGTTTTCTGTACCGTATCTGATACATATATAAATAATGATACCTACGATATAATTACACTATATAAAATACAGATACAAATAAATAACCCATAATGTATGCAGAAATGCGAGGGGAGGGAGACAGTGATGACTCAATCTATAAACCGGTATCTGTAAGTTATCCAGCCAAGATCGCTCCACTGACACACCTAGGGACTACATATTTACATAGCTCCTTTTTTTCATTCCACTCCTGGAATTCTAATCACTATCTCATACAAGATAATATTTTTGTTGTAATTTATTTTAGTACTGATGTTTACTTCTGTTAAAGACAGCAGTTACCTTATTAAGATACGAGATGATAATATGATAGGTACAGATGATTAAAGCATCCAACCTATCATTTTATTACAATGAAATAATTATTTCCTTAATATTCTGTTTTAAGTTTTCTAGGGTATGAATAAATTATAAACACGAATCTTTTTTTTTAGAACATTTTATTTTTGTAAGTTACAAAAAAAATTTTAGTCCGAAATATGAAACTTTTCTTAATGTTTTTCAATGAAATAAATAATATATATTAGGAAAATTCACCATTTAGTTATATTAAAAGCATTTTGTTGATTTCTACTATTTTCTATTTATTTATTGTTAAATCCAGTACATATATCTAATAAGCTAATATTATTTTTTAGTTTTTTCACGTGTTGACATGGAATTTTCACGTTAAATTTATAAGTTTGCCAATATAATGTATAATTCAAGCCTTAAAAACCGTGGCGATTTACCTTTCTGATGATCATTTCATGGTTTATTTTAGCAATATAAAAATGCATTTTAATACTAAATAAAGTCAGAGTAAGAAATATCAAGAAATTTCAAAACTAATTTATTATATTGGGCAATTTTATCGAAGTATATTTATTGGTAAATGATTCATAAAATTATATTAAGGAGCTGACAAATAGTTGTAAACTATTCCTATGCTTTCTAGCCTCAATTTGTAACGATATATATACGTAATTTATTATTAAATGAATTAATAGAAAGTATGAAATCATTGCAAAAATTAATCTATTGTAAATCATTTGGGAAAATAATAGCCCAGCGAGTTGAGGCTAGAATCTGAGAGTGCCTGGTACAGAGTAGTTCGTAGGTTCGATTCCCACCTATGTTAGTTTGATATTTATTTCATGGTGGTCCTTGCAAAAATGATATTAGCCATTTCACACTGGATAGAATAGGTTGCTAATCTGTAGATAGATCGTCCTTCCTGTTCTAGCTGAAATATATATGGACGTTAGGCCAAACAAACAGTCAACAAATTTTATGTTTGACATTATTTTAATATGATGTGAATAATGTGAAAATCACCATTTTCACAGGAATGGAGGATTAATGAGTTTTCACAGAAAACTCGGATTCAAGATTTCGATGCAACGAACAACAACCCTAAAAGAATCGCAAAAGATAAAAACAAAAAAATCTTTTCTTCACATGCAATCCTTTGCATTTGTACAGAAGATGAATTTTAGAGCAGTACGGCTGAAGATGGAGTGTGATTTTCTTTTTTAATTCAACGAAAATTTAATAAACAATAATTTAATGGTTGTACCGGGACATTTTAAATAAAATTTTAAGAAAAACTTCTTTAAATGAACTTCTTAATCATAAACCTTTGGTCAAAATAGTCTATTTAATAGAAAACGATACGTGAATGTCAGGTTATGTTTCGCCTAGAAGATTTATTGATTGTTAACATGCAATAAAATGCAAGAGACCTATTTCTAATCTCAGGGGGTTGGACAAATAATGAACGATTTGTCATATAATAATGTGTTTGCTATAACTTTTTATTGATGGGCCCATGATCATCTGAATACTATTTCTCATTTCCATATTGGACTCTATACGTGTCGATATATTTCAAACTTAAATACCTTTTTAATACGGATACCCTTCGATTCAGCTGCATGACATATCGTACGGATAGACAGACACCCTAGGAATAGCTGATAGATCGTCCCTGATCCTAGGGCGTGGTCCTCCCTAGTTATCACCCTCCATCGCCATCCCTCCTTCCTTCATCGAATCCTGATTTATTGGCAGCAGTAAATCCGCAACAAGGACTGTCAGCTTTTTCTTTTATTTATCCTCTTTCTCCCTTTTCGCCCTTTTGGCAGCACGCGAATGCTTTGTACCGACCCTCCCTTGGGCGGCGGCACGGACGCAACGGATGACAATGCCAGTCCAATTTGTGTACACTCAATATCCAATAATCGTCAAGGGATGGAACTTTTTAGGGGAGTTTCGTAGGGTCGGAGTCAGTAGTGTGCTTGTTGTCTGAGGGTCGATATCGCATTACAGGAATCCCAGTTTAAGGTTTTTATAGCATACTTATATTTATACTGTTTTGACATTTATGTGTTGTTTATTGGAAATGTAACGAATCGAAACGATTTTAAGTATGTTATGATACCAATATGATTGTCATGAAAAAGTGGATAAATCAAAGTACCTTTATAACAAGTTAAATATTAACCTAAAGCAGGGATTTAATATCTGAGTTGTGAAAAATTGGTTAAGGTGTGCTTTTTAATAAGACCTTAAAGTATTTATCTTAGAATTTTGAAAAAAAAACTGTTCAAAATAATCAACTGTAACATTTTTAGTAGATTTTGACTACTGCGTTTAGTATATTCCTTTTAAATATTACTACTTAAGATCAGCACAAAACATATATAAATCTTGTCTTAAAAAATTTTTACTGACACACAATGCTCAAATTAACTTAAAAAATAGAAGATCAGATATTATTATTAAAATCCAAAAAAAATGCCCTTTAAATAATAATGTTTAATGATGAAATAAATATACATAATAAAATGAAAATGGATTATGATTTCAGTCTACTGAAAGTTAATAAATTTAAATTTATAAATAAAAAGATTTATTTATGGGTTTTTAAATAATATATAATCAGTAGGTGTATACTTCGCAAATGCCTAAAAAATATATTTTAAAAAATTAAAGGGAAATTTTAAAATAACCACAATGTGCATGTTTTTGGATAACTCGTTCCCATGAGGCGTATCCCATTTTTATCTATTTTATCTCTCGTTATCTGGCGAGGAGATAATGAGAAAATTCTATTATTTAACTAAAGGACACTGTTTAAAAATTATTGTATAATCAACATGGAATTCAGTAAGAATTAGAATGTACAATAAATTATAGGTAGTCCATAATAAATAATATGGGTATTATTTAAACATGCTAAGTTTACATTCTCACATTTTAATGTAGTTTTTTTTAAGCATAAATAAATAAATCATTTAAAATAGTGGCGAACTTTTCATATTAATCAGGTCGATTTAAGTTTATAACTTTTTTTTTTTTTAAATAAAGTATACGTTAAATGTTTTCAACATTAATCATCTTTTTGATCTTGGATTTTTAGTAGACAATTCTGTGTAATCTTTCTTGAAAATATAAGCAAATTTAAGATGGATCATTTAAGTAAATAGTGTCTTAAGCACAAAAATCATATTTTCTATAAAACGCAATTTGTTTCACAACTAATCACAAATGGATATTCATCTCTGTATTAGCTACATAACTAAGTACATTAGACAAAAATAAAGAGGAAAATGTAGCTTTTCGGTGATACCCATAACCGGAAATTTACAAACATACAATGCACAGAAAATTCACAAGTGCTATAGATTTATTCTCATGGGAAATTCGCAAAATCAACTATATTTGAAATATTAGTGAATGTTTGCAGTCGGTATTAAAATTTTCAGGAGTAATGCTGTTGAATTACTGTGGAATATTTGACCATACAAGAAAAAAAAACAAGTAACAAATATAAAACATTCAAATTACTTGAAATCGCCGTCTTACATTTTATTTTTTAAAAATTGGAAGTATAAAAATGCAAAATCCCATTTAAAACGTTCGGATTCGTAAAAAAAAAAAAATATAATAATAATTTTTTTCGATTAAAATTCAAAATAGTATTGAATTATGATGGTATGTATTTTAGACTTTTAAGAATTAAATAGTGAAATGCATACCTGTGGCACCTGCGAACAGTGTTTCAAGTGTAATTTTCTAAATTTTGGGTTTCACTAAACACCATATTTTTATTTTATTATTATTTTTTTAAACTCTTTATTTGAATAATTACAAGCTGCCTCACTCAAGGGCAATGAGTAATATGGATGACAAAGAATCATTCATACAATATGTACAATGATATAAAATAAAGTAAAAGAAATAAAGTAATAAAATTAAAATAGATAGCCTCTAAATATACAAGAAAAAAATATAATATAATAAATGTTATTTTATTATATTTTATTCATATATTTATTTATATACTTTTATTTGTGTGCTTAATGGGTTACGCTATTATAGAAATGAATATTCCTTTGTTCCTTAGTGGAACAATTAAAACTTTCATTTGTGCTTTCCTAAAATATATTTTTTTCTTAATTTTTTCTTAATTTTTAACACTAACCACAGGTGCCACAGATGTATCTTCAGTGGTGTTTATGGTATTTAAAAATAATTAATTCTACACTTAGTAGTTTGACACACACACACTCAGATATATTATATATATATATATATATATATATATATATATATATATATATATAACGATGTTTATCTTCTTTATACTTTATTTACTCATTGCTTTAATTTTTCTGTTTTACTATGTTTTCTTAGAATTCAAACATTCCACGACTAAAATGTTATTAGAAGAAAGATACCGAACACTAATATAGAAATCTGAGAACAGTTGGGGGTGTAACAAAAAGACTGGAGGTTACCTGTGTTTTACCTGCCCTCAGCGGAGATGTCTTGATTAGATCCCTCACTAATGGGCCCTAGCCCCTGTCCCAGTGATGATATATTTCTATGCTCAGGTAGGCTAGGATCCTGTAGCTACCAGTATCCATGTACAGTTCTCTTGTATTTCCTTATATATAGCAGGTATTTTCCTAAAATCAATATATTTTACTGTGAGGATTCATAGTTAATATGATCTATTACTTTTTATGTTTATTGATGAATTTAATAACCGGTTTTATACTAGTTGAAAATTCGATCGATTAAATACATTTCGAAATGAAAAAAAAAAAATAAATAAACAAACAAAAATTGAAATTTCATGATTTAACAAAAAAGTAAACAAAAAAATTTTGTTTTTTTCAAAATTCGTCTTTCTTCGAACAGTTGATCAATTTCGATGATAAACTACGTCTTCTAGCTTTTCATTATACACTTATACTTTCATAAAGCTTTTATTTTATTTTTGTTTTTATTAACTGAAATTTACAACTGTACAAATATATAAACCAAGTAAATGTGTTGATACAATTACAATAATTTGTCAAAACTTGAAAAGAACTACTCATCAGTAGCAATTCAATAAAAATTCTAGACTATGTCTAGGCCATCTTGTTTTCAGACGCCTTGGGGGAGAAGGGAGTGGTAAGCAAGTTGAGAAACTAATCGATTTGAGTGGTTATAGAGCTTACTATGAAAGGATGGGGTATCTGGTTTGTGCTAATTCAGCAGCATATGGAACATTAAGATCTTCACGAATTAGTTTATTGGCGACAAAGTAAGGAGCATTTAAGATTTTTCGAAGGATTTTGGATTGTAAGGATTGGATACGAGATGAATTGGGTGGTTTAATAGAGCCCCAAAGTTCAACCCCGTACGTCCAAATAGGTCTAAGCACAGTCCTGTAAATAAGTTCTTTGTAATTAATTGGGAGCTTTGAACTTTTGTCTAGTATATGTTGAACTAGTCTGTAACGACAAGCAGTTTCTTGTCGTTTTAGTCTAAAAATGGTCAATTTAAAAAAAATATATTAAAATGTTTGGACTGTTTTTAATTGAACAACATTAGAAGATCCTACTATGAATGATCACTGACAAAATTGAGCTACGGCATCTCATGCATTATATTAGCTGTTTTAAAACAGTTTCAGAATACAGTTATCATAACCTATGATACTAGGCTATATGTTCTCCAAGGGCCATTTACACATAAACACACACAATAACCATCAATTAACTTGTACAAATCATTTGTTTTCATTTGATTAAATGATAATCAGATCCAGTAGACAACGCAGGCTAAACACCGCAACAGATTTCGCTAATTGTCATAGCCCACTTCTGCCCGAGACGTATAATTGATTATACAAATGAGTACTCCCCTGCTTCAGCTATTATTATAGCATCCCTATAATTACGAACATCCCATGAACACACAGGGCGGTCGTTAGTACCCTCGGGCATTGATATAAATCATTGATATTAATAAGGTTTGAGGTGCCAGAAAGAAGAATTCGAGGTTAATTTCGCGAAGCGGTAGGCCATTTGGTTGGACACCGTAGAGTTGGCAGGAGCCTGCAGGAAGCTGTAATCGTCTGTCCCCTCCTTGGGAGTAGTCCTGAATTAGATCGAGTCATCCGTGGAGGCAAAAGATAAAATGATGTTATGTATCGGGATCTGTTTATTTAAATATGATTTATGTATCGAATAATATCTGCAATGAAATATGTGAAACGCAATATAAACAGCTACTAACTCAGGGATTACGCTTAGAATATATAGAAAAGCCAAAAAGGTGCTTACTTGTCTCCAGCACGTTATTATTATATAATATTTTTCAAATTACAATCAACCCTTTCCACCGAAAAATAATATTTGGCATAATCTTAAATGTATTTACTACGTATAAGTGGTTATAATGTGTATTTTTTTAAAAATAATTATAGCACCGTGCTCACCATGTATGCTGATGACATGGGTGTTATCAGTAAATAATGATCCCTTCATTGCCTCATAAACACTCCAATCTCATGTCATCAACCTTCAAGAATGGTGTCGAAATTGGAGAATTAAAATTAATTCAAGCAAATCCCGTCAAATAACCTTTACCCTTCGACGTAAACCTACGACTTCCTGTCTTATAGTATCCGTTAATAATATCCCACTGACTCCTGTTGAACAGATCCGCAATCTAGGACTAGGATAAACTGGAAAAAGTTTATTTACGCTTATCGTTAACGACTTCTTCAACATTTACTAGACACACGTTCAAACCATCTAATTGACTACAAAAAACTCATTTACATGACAGATAAGATCTATTTAGACATTTGGAGTTGAGCTTTGGGGCTCAATTATACCTTCTAATTCTTCCTGTTTCTAATCCTTACAATCCAAAATCCTTCAAAAAATCCCTAATACATCATACTTTGTTACAAATAAACTTATCCATAAAAATCTTAATGTTCCATATGTTGCTGATTTAGCCCAAACCAGATACATATCCTTTCATAGTAAACTCCATAACCAAACAAATCCTCAAGTAGGTATTAAAGTACTTTTACTTGGACATGGTGTTTCTCTTTGACTGCATCCCTGATAACCTTCTTCTCCATTCATCTGAACAGTCAACTATACTTTTATCATTACCCAAAATGAACATAATATTACAAATGTTTCTGATTTTTCTTTGAAAAGATATCTTTTATAATAAATTTAAGTATTAATTACAAAACCTCTCAAATCCGCTAGTCTCTTAAAATAATATTCGACCCCTAATAGCATATGGAGAAGGCGATAAAAAGAAAAGTGGGCTCAGTACCTTCTTATTTGAACTAAAATTTACTGGATTGGTTTCTTTACACAGTTGTATAAATATATGTAAAAAAAAAACAAAAAAAAAAAACAATGTTAGTAGTAAGATTCACCTTTAGATTCTGTAAAAAAAAAAATCACAATAAGAAAAATAATGGTGAAAATTCACAGATATGTACAATAAACTTGTATCTAGAGCATTATATTTTCCAATTCATTCTATTACTAAAACTGCTTTCTCGAATTGGTGGAATTTCGAATTGACCACTTATTTATCGACAACAGTAAATAGAATCTTGAAACTAATAAATCTTATGCAGTTTACACATCTCCGAATCAATATTAAAAACAAATTATAACTAACAAGGTAAAAACAGACGAGTTGTTAGTGTAACAAGCTCTTTCACAGCTCCTAATGGGGCCGAACACATTGCATTACCATAAATCCCCTGAGCAAGTTAGCATGTTGCTCCGGGGAGAGCAGACGTTGGCCAACTTAGACCGTATATCAAAACCAGTTTCCGCAGCACAACCCAATCTCATTTCCAGGGAAAAACTAAATGGATTTTCCATGCTGTTAAAACTCAACACCCCCTCTTTATGTAGTAATTATGGGCGAATGGAGTGGCCAAGGGTTGCGAATGTTCATTGATAGAGCCACTTCTGATATTACTTCATGGCACAATTTTATTTTTTTAGAAATTTGTCTTATTCTGAGTTAATGTGTAAATCATAAAGAAACAAATCAATTTTATAAATTTTAAAATTGTATATATAATAACACTAGCGTACCCCGTCGCGTCTTAGCACGCTCTCATAAAAAAGAACTTAAATTATTTTTAAAAATAATTGAATTTCATTCGTTTATCTATAAAAATCTCGCATTGAAGTATGGAATTTAGCATTACTTCTTCATTGATATTTTCATACTTGGCAGTAATTTTAACCTGGTTAAAATTGCATTGATTATGTGCTTGAAGAGTACGTAAAAACATAATTAGACATCCACTTTGGCAGAAATAATTTTATCGATCCATCTGGTTGGATATTAATTTCTAACCATAAAAGTATTTAAAAGTTTGGCAAACCTCGTTTCTGGCACTCAAGACTATACATTTTAATTATTATTATAGTAAAATTTATTATTATAAACCTTCCTAGAACTATGAAGACGATAAAGTAAAAATTTAGTACATATGGATTCAATCTTTTTACCTCTGCAAACTCTGTTGAAGAATAGGGCTATTTTCGTTCGAGTTTTAAACTTCATTGGGATCCATACGTCTCACCACATATTTATAGCTATTTTATAACAATTTAATCGAATTATGCGAATTTAGTTATCAATTTCTAACTTTATATAACCTTATCTTTGTAACCTCTCTTGAATGGCGTTCGCCACCTATCGGTCAATTTTCCAACTTCACGGCGCAACATATATATATATATATATATATATATATATATATATATATATATATATATATATATATATATATGGAACAGTAGTTTTGGCGGTTAGTGATCACAAACGAAAAATGGTTTGTCCATTTATATGACACTATAGATATGTTCATTTTCTTAGAACATTTCAGTCATTCAAATAGAATAATTTTTATCAAAATATAAATTTTAAATAAAATCTGATTTAATATCACAGAAACATTTTTTAATATTTTATTTTTGGCAGCGTATCTAAAGACAATATTTATTCATTAAAGAGTATTGAAATTATACTAAAAATCTTAGATTAAAATCAAATTATATACTAAAAAAAAAATTTAAATAATTCAAGGTTAAGGGAGGTTTAGTAAGCATATAGTTAATACAGGGCGCTGTATTATTTACGCATTAAAAAGAATATTTCAAAATTTTTAGATGAAATTCCCCAAATAAATAGAAATGGAAGTTTTTACTCTGAATTGAGAATTTATATCAATTCAACGATATATAGATTTATATCGTTGTTTCTGAAATGTCTATTGTTTCTGGTATTTTATATCCACCTAAATGAAACTTGGAGTACAACACCCAAGATGAAAAACAGCACAAAATTTGTTAGTTGTCTTAACAGACGAGAAGGTAATCTCAGAATAAAATTAAGTTTCATTAATTACTGATATTAATGAATTTCATATCATTTAATAAGTAGTTCGCGTATATTTATTTATGTATACTCCTCAACAAAGTCAACGAGTTTACACAAATTTATACCTCACCAAACAATGTCTAAAAGGGTTTAACATTTTACAATTTGACATATGTAAGACGTACAGATTCAAAGGTTTTGGCATGTACTTTACGAATGTTAATCACATGAAAGAGATGTAATAAAAATTATTATTCATAAACATGGAACATGGCCAGATACAGAAAAAAATTTGTTTTCAATATTTAAAACAGACTTATTCACATTTATACGTAAGATCGGCTTGAAGGAACAGACTGATGGACAGCAGAGATAGTTTCTTGTTGGTTTGATGATTTTTTTTCCGATTTTTTTCTTGTTTTACTTGTTTTTTTATTGTATATACAAGATTGTACCTATAAACAAATCATTTTTACTGTAACGCTAAATAATAATAATAGATAAATAATTTTCAATGTAAATTATTTTTATTTATTTTTTTTTTTAATCTTAGTTTATACTAAAAGTATCTTTGACTAGACTATTTCTATTTCGCAGGAAATATTTTTAATTCTTATAAACCCACCTTAGGCAAATCCCAGACTGCCTACTAGCTGCCATAGAAGCCTACAACAATATGGCTCTATCGTATTGTTCAGGCTCACAATGCACCCCCAAAGTTCACATCCGCCATTTTTTTTTTCTCCGTTTCCCTGAATCGCTACAGCTGACGTAGTTCTTTTGTGGCTAAATGTCAGGGGTTCCCAAGTCAGGCCAACCTTAACTTTCCTTTTTCATTCTTTTCTAGGTAGTTTTTTTTTTTTCCTTTCACTCAGAGCTGGTGGTATCTCGGATTCGAGAGAACGAAAAATTCTGAGATACTCGATAAAAGTGAATTATTTCAACAGGAATGTTCACTATCAAATATATTTATAAATTAATATAAAAGCCGAATTCATTAATGCATCAATATTAATATAAAAAATTCAATATTTTTAAAAAAAGTTTAAGAAACATTCAACAAATATGTAAATAATCTCAATAAATAGATCATTTGCTATTCTCCATTATACAAACCATGTACAGAGAATCATGTTTGCTGCTTTTTTATAATATGTTGATAAAGAATACATATAATTCGATTGGTTTTACTCATAATTTAAGCAATTATAAGCAAATACTGAGTTATAACAAAATTATTAAAATAAATAATTTATTTTCTTATGATAAATAAGAAATTTTCTTTATGAAATGTTAGGTAATTATTTATAAAGTAATCAAACAATATGTTCCTTATCTAGTTGATCCTTGTATAAAATATATATTTGTATTCTTTAATAATGGGCATATTTAGTAAATTTAGTGATTTTTTAATTTTACATTATGCTTTTAGATTCGTGAAAATAAAAAAAATTAATATAAAATTGTTTGGCCAACAGTTGATTTTTATGTAATGATCTAGAGACCGAAATAGCTTACGGTTACTTTTTTGAGGTTTTACATAATAGTCATCAAAGCTCGTTCGATATTTATAGAAAATAATGTTCAAGAATAATCTTTATTTTATGATATAGATTTTCTCTGTAAAGCAGGGCTATCATTTTTTCATCGTTTCCCAGCGCCATTGAGATGTCTCGAGGTATTCCCGATTCAGTCAACCTTTTGGCATAGTAAGAGCACTGGCTAAGCATATGGGATACTGAAAAACCATTGCCACACATTTCAGAATAAAGTGTGCTAAAGTCAAAAAGCACTTAATACTAGTCGTAAAATAAGAGTGGTAATACATTAAAAAAATTTACTTTTCCTCATTTTATTTAAAGTTACTCAGAAGCATCATCACTTCTGCAGAAGGTTTAGATAAAACTAGAAAAAAATGTATTTTTTTCTTTTAAATTATACAAATTTATAACTAATGAATCATCATGAATTTGCATAAATAATAATATGAAACAAATTGAAAAGGTCATTGAAGTAGTAACAATAGCAAATGATGTTCTTTTTTGTTATATTATAAGCATTTTATCCAAGCAATCCTCGGATATATGATATTTCTTTAAATTGGAAAAGAAAACACATGCTGGAATTTTCCACTAATTCTCACTTAAATGCCAATACTTATATAATAATTCCTCTAAAATTACCCTAAATTAGTTTTTTAACTTTATTTTTTAATTCACAACCGTCTTCAAGCTGTAGAAAATCAGCGAATGTACTGGATACATAATAAATAATACTTGTAAAACACGAAGGAGACCATTGCCTATTGGTGCCTCCTCCTAAATTTATTTTATGTTGTTTTGTTACATAAGGAGATCCCATATCCAACTTCTTTTTAACCTTCGGTATTGTCGGAATTATTTGTTGTGGTCATGTACGAGTCCCTAAATTAGTTCTCCGAATAAAGTAATCCATCCAATATATTCTTACTGATATATTATGAACTCATATGGGATTCGTGAACGCTTGGGGATACGAGATGTCAGCCCACGATTAATAAGCATAAAGCATCGGCAGCTGGTTTCGTTAGAAATTCGTCATTAGTCAAAGTCAGGTCGGGTTGAGTTGTCTCTATCTACCTGCGGTGGTGCTGTCCTGTAGTGGAGAGTATCTCTTTGTGATCCGGCCCCTGCCTTGGTGAGTTGATTATGTATTCATTATATATATTAGCATTCACTAATGGCCCTGCCTCTTGGTGATTTAGTGTCCGACTTGTACTCCAGTCACTGCTCCCGACGAATGTTAAACTCAACAGTGCTCTATGGACTATGGATAGTGCGGTATTATTTTAATATTTTCGATAATACTGTCCTATAAATTCAATGTTCCGATGATTTGGATTATTAATTACAATACTAATTAAAATTTTTAGTGAAAATTCATGATTTGTTAAGAGTTAGAACAAGAAAGCTCTTGATAAGTAATTTTTTGTAGGAGTACCGCAAGGTCGAGTGTTTTACTTTAGTACTTCGTTTAAAGACAATGAGTTGGATTCATACTTCTGGTTAAAATTGTAGTGTCGTCTGCATTAAAATGTCGTGAATAATTGGAATGTCATGTGTATATGCTATATACAGAAGTGGAACAAGCACTAGGCCTTGTTGTACTCCTACTATTTGAACTGAACTTCAAAAAAAAAAAAAAAATATATATATAATAATAAGTTTTTAACTACTTATCAAGAGCTTACTTTTACTAATTGTTTACAAATTAAGAATCCTCCCCCAAAAAACAATAATCTATACTATTATATAATATGACAAGTCATTTTTTATTTGTGGTCACTAACCACGAAAACTCACTGAACAAATATTAACTACCATATGTTAACTACACCATCTTCATAGTTCAAGGAAGGTTTAGCAATAAATATGTGGTTGCGCTGTATGGTTTGAAAATCCTCCGATAGGTGGCAAGAGGTTATAAAGCAACGGTGTTATATAGAGATAATTTTTTTTAATAAAATATACTTAATTTCAATTAAACTGTTATTTAAATACCTATAAATATGTGATGCGACACGTGAATCTCAGCGAATATTAAAAATCGACTAGCCTAGCACCATTCTGCAACAGAGTTTACAACGCTAAAAACTATTTGTATCAAATTTTTACAACAGCATAATATTTCAAGAAAGGTTTACAATAGAAATGCTTACTATAATAATAACTTAAATGTACAGTCATGAGAGGCAAAATGGAGGTTTGTATCACTGTCATGAACTTTTATGGTTAGAAATTAAAATCCAACCAGATGGAATAGATAAAATTAAAACATCATTGCCTCATCAAAATATCGGACACTCGCTTTTTGATAATGTGAGTAAAAATGTGATTCATGCTCTGGCATGCAAGTTGTAAGCACTGGTAGTAGTTGCAGATTAAAGTTTACAGTTTTGCGTTAAAATATGATTGAAGAAATAGTTTTCAATTGCTCGATAAAAAATAAAATCTCAGTAAAACGATTTTTAGACATTGAATTTAAAAAAATGATATTTTCAAAAATATTAAAATAATACCGTATTCATATGTATACATATATACCAAATTTCTGAGCACGGTGTGCTCGTTTGTAAAAAATATTTATATTTCAGTAGGTTGTTGTTTGTTTGTTTTTAAAAGCCAAACAACAACTCCATTGTAACAACAGCCATGTAAACATTACCGTATCATCTTTGTGAACTGTAGCAATAAGAAATTTGTATGTCGTTATAAACAAATTATATTAATCTCAACCAAATAAACAAAGGTAAATACGTAGAAAATAATAATATAAAAAATAAATAAAAATAAGACTAATAAAATAAAAATAATTTAAAAGGAGTGGGAATTAATAATAGGTGCTCATTATAGTATTAATAGTAGGTACTTAGGTATTTGAAGGTTGTTTCCGATATAAAATCTACTACACAGTGGATACATAATTACGAAATTCGTATAACTTAAAAATAAGGAGGTCGGTGATAGGATAAAAGCTGAATTTAAAAACTTCTCGAGGAAATTTAATCCTTCCAAAGAGAGCGACGAACTTTCCCGCGAACTTTTCTCCGCTATCTTCCGCTTTCCTCGGCCGCCCAAGGATCTCGGAATACAGCCCCCGCGACAATTCAATTTTATTCTGGCAACTTTTCAAAAAGACAGATCTAATTATTCGAGACGAAAAAGTTTCCCTCCTTTCCTCGGACAGGGCTTCGTTCCAACCTCGGTGCCATAAGTCAAAGCTGAGAGTAAAATAAGAAAAAAAAATTGCGGAATAATGTTTCCGCTAGTTCTGTAGTGCGTTCGCTGTTAATTCATCTCCGGCGTAAGACATATATTCAATTACATATGGAACATATATTTACAGATATGTGTTATCTTCCCGTTGCGTTATGGAGCTGCAGGCCGGAGCGGTATAATTGCCTATCATTTAATGATCTCATAAGGCTATCATCACATTAGGTCCCGATGTTTATCAAAGAGCCAGCTGCTCTTATTATATGCAATCGAAACTTATTAGTAGTCAGTTGAGGAACTACATTCGACATTATAATTCATTTAAATTGTTTGTTGTAAATTATAAATAATTCAAGTAATTATATTTATATTTCGTTATATCTTTGCAATGACTTATTAATTATTTATTAAAGTGATTTATCCTCAACGTATAATAATAAATAAACACCTCTCTTTCATGATATCACAATCTATATATATAAAAATGAATGTGTGTATGACTGTACTCGATAGATTCAAAAACCGTACATCCATCCAATCACCGTGAAAATTTGGGAAGTTATTAGGTATATCCTCGGGAAGATTTTTAAAAAAAAAAAATTAAATCAGAGTTGGGGTTCTAGGTGTACGTAATTATCTAAATAACATTCATTTTTTATAAATACTACTTCAGTGCAGGTTTTTGTAAACAATTAGCAATAAAACATATGTTCTAAATTAATCTATATCTATACTATTATATAAAAGGACAAGCCATTTATTGTTAGTTATAACGGTACAATGTTATATAGAGCTGAAAATTTATAATAAAATTGGCTTGATTC
Organism: Euschistus heros; assembly: GCA_003667255.2. NCBI lineage: Eukaryota > Metazoa > Arthropoda > Insecta > Hemiptera > Pentatomidae > Euschistus > Euschistus heros. The sequence goes on along the minus strand of RCWM02000007.1, from coordinate 5,476,679 downwards.
AAATAAATTGTTATAAAAAAAGCTATAAATATTTAGTGTGACGTGTGGATCCTAGGGATATTTAATAATCGAAGCGGCATTCTACACCAGAGTTTGCAATGGTAAAATTATTAAACCCCCCTGTATCAAATTTTAACTACAAAATCTTAAATATTATAGATTTTAAATAGTATAGTTTACTATAAAAATAATTTAAATTCACAGTGTTAAGTCGCAGAAGTTTGTCACTCTGTCATTAACTTTTATAGTTAGATAGAAATTAAATTCCAACCCAATGAAATCAATAAAAATATTTTTGCTGCACTAAACATTATTGTCTTATCAAAATATCGATAATTTTTTTATATTGTGTTTAAAAAATGGGTGACCTAACCATAGCTTTTGATGAAGATTTTAATAAGACTAATATTTCAGGTTTATTTAATAAATGGTACCATTGGTTGTGTGAAAGAGCAGTAATATTACCAACAAATACTATAGCAGAGAATATTAAAAACATTATTATTGAAAAAGTAAATTGTGACATGGAGAATATCTCTATTGATAGGGTTGTAAGCACTGATAATGCAGTTCATTATCCGCCATAGTTTCTTCCTAAAACGTCTATGTCCATTTAAATTACCAACTCATAGATTAGATTTAAGGATTGATTATCCAATAATGCTTTTGAGTAAATCATTGCAATAATACCGGATTACAGCTTTGAGTGAAAATATCTAGATATTGTGAGAAAATAATTCTCAACTCAAAAATAAAACTTGTTATTGGTTAAACCTATTTAAGTTCGTTACATATACTTAGATCGGGCGAAACCGTGACTGGGGATGCTAGTAATTTTATATGTATTAATAGCTCAATAGAAAAACAAATTTTACTATTTTTCTAAGTACCTCAAGAATTAAACATAACATAAAATAAAAAAAATAAAAAATTTATAACTTATAACTATTTATAACTTATAGTTATAACTTATAACTATTTATAACTTATAACTATATAGTTATAACTTATAACTATTTTATAACTTATACTTAAGTTATAAGTAATACTTTTATGAATAAATAAAAAAAACTGAAACTAAGAAAAAAAAATCGACATCATACTCTAAATAAATATAAAAATTTATTTACTAAATATTGCTTGCTTTGTGCCTTCGAGAATGACATCAAATATTAATTATAACTATTATTATTACTTTATTTCAACATCAAAGCGAGGCTTGGATCCCACCATCAAAAGTTAATTAGTTACACTAATACCAATGTATCCTTCGACGGATTACAAATTCTTAAAATAAAATAATAATTATGTAACTATATAAACAGCCGTTAATCGATGAAGAAGATTAAAGAGTTTAAACAATTTAAAAAAACAATAAAAGAATAATAATTTTTGTGCCGATGTTTAGGTTTACAGTCAACTACAATCATATCTACCACATATTTGAAATAGCATGTTTATTTATAACATATATGACAGAAAACATGTATCCAATTTCGTTTATAATATATATGATTTTACAATAAAGCATTTAAATAATTTCTTCATATAATTTCCACATAATTAAATCGTTGTCTTTCTTTTAATACAATGTAACTTGTTTTGTATTGGTGAGGTATTTGTAGATTTTTTTTTAAATATATATATAATTTTTTTTAAGTGAAACTAATAAAAATATAGGTTGTTGTGGTATGCAGACCTAGATACACATACAATAAAAATTAAGAATAAATAAAATTTATTTTTTTATGGTATGTGTATCTATGACTGCACACCCATACAACCTACATCTTCTTAACTTGTTTTAGTTTATTAATTTTTCTATGTACTAATCACTATTGTATTTTATTTATTTTTTTCTGTTTATTAAGGATTTTTGTTCATGTTTCGTTTTTATCTATCTATTTTATTTATTTGTTTATCTACCTCATACCTGTCTTATAATATCATAAGTTTTTACTTTATTTTTATTTTTTGATCATTTTTTCTGTCATATTTATGTTGTTTAGTTGTGTTTTTTTTTTAGCCCTGATGAAGGTTTTCCCTGTAAGCTGAATCGTCGGCACAGAATATTAATTTTCTATTGTTGCGTTTTCAAATAAATGCACACATCTAGCCTTCTTAATATTAAAAGTTTTGTATTTTTTAGTAACTGAGGAATTTAAAAAATTGAATAAATATATTTTCCATGAATATTTATAACGGACAACGCTTCATTTGTATTTTTAGTTTATCTACGTTTAATAAATTTTTAAAATAACCGATTATTAATAAACGTAATGATAAAAGATTTACCAGCGTTTAAATTTAATGAAAATATTCTAGATTTACTTATATTAATTATTTTGTTTTTTCTTTTGCAGGTGAGTTACTATTGTATGAAGACTATGAATAAAACTAAACATGTATGTATTTTTTTTTTTTTTATTATTGACAAATTATTTAGATATAATTTCTGTTCTTGTCACAAGAATATCATAATGTCCCTCCAGAAAGATATCCTTAAATATAAAAATATATAAGTTGTTTTGTTGACTACAACAGCTGTAGCTCGTTAAGGCTGTATAGAGTGGTCTCCTTAGTTCTGGGGACTAATTGTAGTGCACATGCCAAGTGGGACGCATGACTCCCTTTGTCTAGGAAATCTTTTCTAAATCCTTTCTAGCTATGTATTCAATATGTTAGTATACTCATATCTGTTTATCTATAAATGCATTTGTATCTAAATAGTTTTTAATCTTTAATGTTTATGATTCGGTCCCTTGAAAAAAGAATATTGCTAAATGATAGTCAAATATCAAAGTGGATATATGTATGTAACGTATATTTATACATGGAGGCGACGTGGTCAGTAGTCACGCTCAATCGCCAGGTTTCCCCCAATTAAGGGTACCCACTGTATAGAGGCTGAGTGTGCCCAAGGAGGGCCTCCAGACCCCGAAGTCGATCTAAAGTGTAAGATACAGAAATTAAATTCTTCAGACGGGCTCAGTTTTTTATATTCATAAATAATTTTAGTAAAATATTATGAATGAGTTACATAATAGTTTTAATACATAAAAGTATAAATAAATAAACCTTTTTAATCACTAATTAATCTTTTGTTAATAAACAATTTGAGATAAAAGTAAAGAATAAAACAGAAAAATTGTTTAAAATAATTTCCTAACAAATATACAAGAAAAATGTAATTATTTTTTTATAATAATATGTTATGATATATTATCGCAACACTGAAATATTTGAATTTTTTAAAACGTATTTTTTTTGTAATTAAAAAGGTTCTGAAATTTATTATAAAAATTCCTAAACTAGACATAAATAATAGATAGATAAAATAAATCACAATATTTCTTCCTATAAACAAAAAAGTTAGAAAACTTACTTTTTAAAATTTTCATTTTTTGTCAATATAAACTTTAAAATTGAATTAATATTTAATAAGACATATTGATTCCTCTGGCTTGAATGGCTGCTTCCACTAGTCTTGGCTTACTTGTAAATAACGAAACGAATGATAAACATGGACTGAAGGAAATTTGAGAAACATAATCTAAAATTCCATCGCTTGTTATCAACAGTAAAAAACATTGATGTGTCTAATCCTTAATGTCTCATGTTTAATAAATAATATTAATACGAATATAAAACCAGGAATATCTCGAGAATTATGGGTGTTTCAATACTTTTGACTGGGAGTTTATATTAGCAATTTCTATTCCTTAAATCTCCTCATTGTTCGTTCCCAATTGAAAATAAATTTTTAAAAGTATAATTCATATTTAATTTAAATAATGATTTATGTTTAATTTATTCATAATTTTAATCAAAATTAAGCTCGCCGAAGCAGCGTATGAAAATTCCAACGTCAGCGTAATAAACGCGGGGTGAATGAAAAACTGCCGACTTCAAATTCGAATTTGCTTTTCGAATCGGATTTTATCTGTGAGTCCGCTCGAGTGACTTACCCAAAAATTATCTTTTCGCGGACGCACACGTGTAACAGATTTAGTGGCGTTGTATTTTTTTTTTTATCACAGTTTGACACGATAACAATTCCCGCTCTCTGTGATTTATTCAATAGCGAACCTCCGCGACCGAGTGCTGATAAAGTTGATTCGCTGATCAGTGAACGGTAAAAGGGTGATACCACCTCCTTTAGTGTGTGGGGTCCGTGTGGGTTTGTTATGTAGCCCTCAATGTATGCTTTGAGTAGCGATGGATTTTATTTTAATATTTCATGTAATATTTATAGAAGTTTGGGCGCCAAAAATTTATGACTAAACGATAAATTTGATCGCTCAATACTAGATTTCTGTGTGATGGAATTAATAGGCAAATTTAAAAATGTGAAGCTTCTTTAATAAAATGGTTGTGTGTTTGTCTGGCCAAACTAGCGTTATAGAGAATAGCTAATATCGTAAAGTTATAATTACTTAACTTTCAACTTTCTAATATCCTTGAAAAAATGTTCTCTCCTTTTTTTTTCGAATTACTAAAATTAATATTTTATAAGACGGCTTTTGTCACTGTCTGTAAAAAAAAAAAAAAAAAAAAAAAAAAAAATAGAAAAAGAAAAAAAAAATTAAAAAAAAAAAGTTAGTGGGCGTAGATTATTTTATCTGTATTCAAAGACACTCGCTTAGTTTTGAATCTGAAAGCAAGTTTAACATTACATTGTGACATAAAAGGAAAACAAAAAAGAAACCGTTATCTGTCCTTTTTCGTTTTTAGAACACTTAACACTTCTGCGAATCCACCTATTTCATCATCGTGGCTAAACTATGGAGCTGATATCAAATCACATAATTAAGTCTCAAAATATAATCACAAGTATTACTTCATAATTAAATGATGATTAAAGAAATTAATGAAAAAAAACCTTTATATTCATATAAATATTATGATGAGCGTAATTATGCGAGGCAACAGATATCATAAAATATAGATAAAAAATATCAACATAATCTTTTTAAAAACTTGTGTTAGCACATAGAGCGACATTTCATGGCTTTACAGCGTTCCATTGGCTAAAAGTCACATTTTTCTTTAGGTGTTTGCTGATTATTATATACTAGATTACAGTGTGATGGAATTAATAGGCAAATTTAAAAATGTGAAGCTTCTTTAATAAAATGGTTGTGTGTTTGTCTGGCCAAACTAGCGTTATAGAGAATAGCTAATATCGTAAAGTTATAATTACTTAACTTTCAACGTTCTAATATTCTTGAAAATATTAAATAAAAGCAAGCTGTATTTTAAAAATTAAAATAAAATGATGAAATTTTTATAAATCATATTATTACAGTTTTGCGTTAAATTCAGCATATCCCTGAAGAATTTATTTAAAATATTAGACCAATTCGTTATCGAACACAAGTTGTAGAATACCGAAGGAATTTTTTACTAACGAAAAATTTCGTTAAAAAAAATAATAACTGCATGCAGTCTTACTCAAACGCAATGAGTAATATCGATGACAGTGACTCATCCATTCAATATATACAATGTTATAAAATAAAGTAAGAAATTATTAATTAGAAATAATTAATTTTTAGTAAAATTAATTATTTAATAACCCTAATTGAGTTACATTTGCCGTGGTTAAAGTATATAGGGACGTAAATCCCTAAAAAATAATGAAACATTTAGCCTAGAAAATGAAGTGAATTTTTTTATTGTACTGATTGTTATGAGATGATTATACGCTTTCAGGGGGTATTTCGTATACCTAACTGATTCAATGAGAAGAAAATATTGAATAGAACGATGTTGGCAATTGTTTATAATAGAAATGTAATGAATACAATAGAAGTTTGCCTTGAAAATGTATGTAAATGAATAAATCTGAAGTTATGGCCTTCAGCATGTGTTTTATGTTTCACGATTAACCAAGCAATAAGAATGAGGTATAATTTCCTAAAACCCCCAACAAGATTCGTTAAGGCCCGACCATTAGCAAGATACACTGATGAGGATAGGATAAGAGTTAATAGCGGCAATTAACAAAGCAAATACACTGCCAATTAACACATCCTAGAGGCAGGTACAGAACTAACACAGCCCGCGGCGCAAGAGCTAGTACTCTGCGCTAGGCGGCCTTCTATTGTCGGCCGGCCGGCCTCCTAATTAAGACATCAGTCGTGGGTAATTGTTCCCTCCGTTCCCAAGAGTGATCCTGGAGGTCGTAGAACCTGAAGGAGTATCCCGAGAATGTGGCAATCGTAGGGTGGTTGTGAATGGTCGCGGGTGTCTAAGAATGTCGAAGAATCTTAGTAAAAATACCGAGCAGATGTTTATTATTTATGGCTTGAATAACGAGCGAAATTCTCTACGTCGGAATATGCAAAGAACAGCTTTACATGTGAATTACAGTTTATCTATCAGAACCTATAATTATAACTAATTTGTCAAGAGTACATTTTGTAAATATAGGCATGATATTCAAGGTGAATGAGGAATTTATTACCAAATTTCTAATTTCCATTAATTAATTCAAAATAATATTCTTAGTCATATTTTGCAAGAATGTCCTTTTTTCACGTCACGTTTCAATAGCTTAGGACTAAATACAGATCTTGCAACAGTTTTGGGAGCTAACAATGAAACCATAGAATTAGTCTATAAATTCATGAAATTAACTTTGTTTACAGAAATATGACATAAATTGTTTGTAAGTATTGGAAGAGAAGAAGAGAAGAAACAATATTCTTAGTACGCACCTTCCATTGGAACCGATCAAAACCCAAATATACAAGATTAGACAAAATGTTGCGATCTATATTCAATTCTATCACCACAACCTTAACCCATTATTGATTTCTTATGTGATTTAAATAAATTTAAAATTTAACATAATAAAAAACATGTAAGATTTATTCGCTTTGAAGGAATACCAACGATTATTGATAAACACCTTAAAAAGTAACATATAAATAAATAATAAATCTTTAATATTTAAACATAAACATTTTCTAAAAATGGTAAATTTAGGAAAATTCCTTTAAAAATATATCAGTTAACTGTGTTAATAAATCGCAGTATGAATGCAGTCTTAATTCCATAAATTCAGGAATAATGTTTCATTAAAATTTACATTCATTTTTTTCCTGAATTGTTCTACTATAAGCTGAATAAAAAATCAACACCAACAATTATCAGTAAATAGTATCTCGTAATATTGAAAATACTTATATCAAAATTGGTTATTGATACCTAAATTATATCTTTCAAAAAGGAAAAGGGATTCTATGATTTAAAGGATTTTTTTTTTTTTTAATCAATTTTTTATAAAATATTATTTTTTAAGTGTAAATATTAAAGAGTCAATAACCGCCTGTTGGTACTTACTCCTAACATGAAACATAATATTTAATAGATTTTAACGGAGTAGATCTCTTAACCAACTCCTTTTTAGTCTTCTTCGTGTATTCTCTGGCAAGCTCCTCATGGCCACAGTTTGTATAAAGTTGTTAAACGTAGAGTTTGTCGTGAAGTCCTAATTATGATGCCTGGATATGATCTTGTACCATGTTTAAATTACACAAGTCTGTGTGTATTGTTATTTCATTGACATGCCAGGGTGATTGTGTAACGTATATAAAATTTTATTTCTTCATTTGTTACATTTTAAGATAAATATCAATAACATTTGATCAACCTTCAAAACGGATGAATTTTTCACTTTTTTTTATTTTTTAAATTTTTAAATTATGCGAATAACGCCAGAAATCGATAGTGAATAAACGAAATTGATTTTCTGGTCTTGAATAAATAAGTTATATCATTAGATGTTTTCCAAAAATTATTTATTTGCTGATTATGCAAGCAAAGGGAGGAACTGTTCATGAGACTAGTTCATTACGTACTTTCTGTAGTTATCGTAAGAACTGACATTAATGGGTAGGAACTGTGTCTCATTAGAAATCAGTTTTTGAAGTTTACATTTTTAAACAGTTGTTTAATTTCTAGGGACACAATAGATTTATAAAGATTTTTCTGGTTTAAAATACCATTGAAAATATTATTTTCTATAAAATATTGTACTGGAGAAATGGCATTTATCCCAAGAATCCCAATATTCTTACTGATCTACCATTTCAATTCAAACGATTAAACTTAACTAATTGTAAGTTCTTTACTTAACAGAGTGGGCGCATCAGGGCATCATTATATATATATATATATATATATATATATATATATATATATATATATATATATATATCTGCGTGTATAATTCATAGAAAAATGTTGAGAAATGAAGCTTAGCGATTTTTATGAGGTCCTAAAACCAATAAGCTGTATATTCTAATTTATTATCAGATTTGAATTTCAGTCCGATTGTTGAATCTTCTTAATCTGACTAAGATGATGATAAAATATCTAAATTTGCTTAAAATGGTATTATAATACATATGATGTATACTTAAAGATATAATCCGAATTTCGAAATGATACGATTATAGGCGAAGATAAAAGCCGGGCGCCGCCGATAGAGTCAATATTTCAAGGAATGGGGTCATCTGTCTTTCTGCTCTCGGCTGCTTATTTCACCGATGAATTTATTTCTAATCCGGATCTTGATATGTTGTTCTACTTCCATATACTGATGACCAGATAAACATAATAATAATTTTAATAGGAGAGATTTAGATGAAGATTGCGATATGGGAAGTGTATGTCTCCCTTTGTATTACTAATCAAAGTCTTAAAACATTAATTGTTTTAAATCCTTGAAAAAGTTTTAATGAATTAAAATTTTATTTAAACTACTAGAGCCCTAAGTGAATTTTTAAATAGCCAAAAGGCAATTTTTTATTTATATTTTAAATCATGTAAAAAAAATCCTTATTTATTTATTTAAAATAAATCACATATTTCTTTCTAATTATATAAATTGAAATATATTACTATTATAAAACATTTGCCATTTTCTATAATTTGATAACAAGAAATATTTTTGCTTAGAATCGAAAGAGAATGATTCATAATTAAAATAATTATTTTATAAAGCTTAGCTCCCTCTTAATCAATTAATTAGTAATACAATAGTTACCAGTCATTGATAAAATATTGATAAACTTTTATCAATAATGAAAATAATATAAAAATCAACTCTTGAGTATCTTTATTAATTTTAATATCCTTTAGATTGTTTTTTAGTTATTATTATTATTACTATAAAAAGTCATATTTTATTGGTAATAAAAAGAAACTATATAAGACATCCTGATATATTCAAAAGTATTTTGATTGTTGATTTAGGTAATAAAAGAAATACTTGATTCTAATAATAAATTTAATAAATGTTATATTATTAAATTTATTTATAATTCTTATTATCATTATAGATACGAAGAATAGTATTTTTTAATTTTTCTTTTTCTTCTTACTTTGTTTTATTTATTTATTTTTTTATTGCTCTATTAATATTTACAAAATAAAAACAAATGTTTATGCTTTAATTATTTCTTTCAATTTATTATAAAGTTATTTCTCATTAACGAACAAATCAAATAAACAATTACTTTTTTTTTTTTGCAAAGAATATTGTAACAACACAACAGGGGTTTTCAGCTCACGGTTTATGAACAAATAACAATATATTTAATACAGAAATACACAGCACAGTATTATTTAACATTAGCACAATAATAACGGGGATTGAACAACTATTTTCTACGCTAATAAACACTACAATAAGATAAAACCGTGCTAATTATATTCCATCTTGTTAGTACTAGCAACGAGTAAATACTCCTTGGCGGATTAAGTTCACTTCGAAACGGTGATAGTTTTTGATGATTTTAAAAAATATTGTATAGAATAGTAAAAAAGATTGATAATTAAATGAAAAAAAATTAACAATCTTTAATTATTTACAACGATAGGATATTAACCCAAAAATGGAAAAAAAAAAAAAAAAAAATATATATATATATATATATATATAATGGATATATAGATTATATAGATATAATGGACATATACACAGACGGAAGTAAGCAAGGAGACAAAGTAGGATGTGCCTTTACGACTGAACGTAACGGAATTTCCCACGAAGAATTGTACAAACTAGGACAGAACTGCTCGAACAATCAAGCTGAAAAACTGGCAGTACTAAAAGCAACTAATTATATTTTAGGACAAACAGATTACACAAAATTTACTTACAATATATATACTGACAATAGAATAGTGATAGACTCTATAAAAAATAATAAAATACAAGACATACTTACTGTACAACTTAGAAAAAATCTAATAAAATTAATGGACCGTGACATAAGAATGTTTCTGACATGGATAAAAGGACATAGTGGCATATCAGGTAATGAAAAAGCGGAGACATTGGCTAAGACAGCTGCTAATGATACAAACTTAACTTACGAATACAATACAGTTCCTTTCACGTATATAAAAAAATACATACTAACTGACTTGATTGAGGACTGGAACAGGCATTGGCAACAATCTACTAAAGGACGACCATTACAGAAATACATTCCAAATATAACACCACAAAACTATAAAATACCCAAAAGTACTCATCACAAACTAACTCAATTACTTACAGAACACGGACCAACGAACCATTATCTCAAACGATTTCACTCAAAAAACTCACGCTTGTGAATGTGACGGACTAACTCCACAAACATTCTTGCATATTTTAAATGACTGCCACTTATACGAAGACGAAAGACACAAACTAGTTAGGGCTTCTCTAATGGAAGGGGGTACATGGCCTCTTCAACAAGAAGCTTTATACCGCAAGTATAAAAAGGAACTGCTGGAATACAGCAATGACTTAAAACTGCAGTAACACTACTTGAACAATTGTGAAGAACTAATTGTGCATTGACAAATTTTCCATTTTATTTTTATTTATACTCATTTTTCTTTTTCAGTTTTGATTATTTTTTTTTTTTATTTTTTTTTATCTTTTTATTTTTGTTGAAAGTTATTGAAACCTAAAAATATTGTATTGTATTAAAGAAGAAACCCTACCTAAAACATTATATGCATATAATATGCTTTTTGCATGGTGTATGCACAACTATAAAATAAACGCCTCTTCTGCAGGGTTACTACAGAAGAAAAAAAAAAAAAAAAAAAAAAAAAAAAAAAAAAAAAAAAAAAAAAAAAAAAAAAATATATATATATATTAATATGGTCTTTATTATAATTGATATTATATTTGTTATAATTTATCTTTTAGCAACACATATATTGGTAAAACAAAACAAAAATTAATAAATAAAATAAAATAACGGAGTACAGATGTAAAATTTTTAAATAAAACAGTTTAAATTAAAGAAAGAAGAGTTTTTTCCTTCTTTTTAATAGGAAATTTTAATATTTTTTATTAATTATTATTATTATTATTTGTGCTGAAAGGGTGTGAATTTAATGAATGAATAAATAAAAATTATTGGTATTTAATTTTTTTTTAAATTTATTACAGATATTTTTTTCTTCTATAAAAATTTTAATTTATGCCTAAAATGAAATAATAATTTTATTTAACTGAAGTCAGTAATCAAACTAAAAAGTTATGACACATTACTCAAGAGATCATAACACCAATAAAACAAACAGATAATAAAACAGAATCGTGTGTCGAAAGGATAATAGTAAGCAAACAGAATGTGGGCCACGGAGGACAATCTGTAAACAAACAGTAAATAAGAGAGGAGTAACTATTTACTATTAAAGAAGGGCAGTAAATAGCGTTGAGGGAGGGTGACGAGCGGCCATTCTGATTTAGAGCAACCATTACGGCCTGATTGATTGGCTGATCGTCTCTTCTGGGACCGCCTACCGCGCTCCCCCCATCTAGCGGCAATCCCTGGAACTACTTCCAGTACTCCTAAGTAATAACAAAACCAGGTGGTTATCTCGTATTAATTAGAGAAACTATTTATATATTTTTTTTATAAATTACCATATCTTTTATTGATTGACCAAAACGGAATAATTTAATTTCAATATAATTTAAAATATTTTAACAAAATGAATCTAATGGCTCGTTAATGTTCAAGGTAAAATTTAATGGAGAAAAATATCGCAAGTAAACAAAATGTAAATGTAATTTTTAAAACTAATGTAAAAATTATGTATCTAAAGAGGATATCTTACAGATAAAAAAAAGAGTTCAAATATAAAAAAATAATTAAAGTTCTCTATAAAAATTGCATATTCATATGGTAATTATTGGGTAAAATAATCTTTTTTTTTTAAATAATTAAAACTTTTTGAAATATCTTACTTGTTCAAAGCCTAATATTTCTTATTTTTATTTATGAAGAAAAAATCACCAACATTATAAAGCATTTATAATTAATCAAAAAATAGATATTATTATAAAACATAATCATATATTATTATTGCTGTATTATCAGATCGATCGTGAAACATCGGTGAAAGAATTGGCTATAAATATTATAATTTTTAGTTTAAGAAGCAGAAAGCCCAAACCAGATACCAATCTTTTCATAGTAAGCTCCATAACCACTCAAATCCCCTAGTTTCTCAACTTGCTTCCCACTCAATTCCCGATAATCCTCCGAGGCGTCTGAAAAGAAGATGGCCCAGAGATTTTCTGGTGTAGATTTTTTTTTTTTTTTTTTTTTTTACTAAAGTGCTACTGATGAGTAGTTCTTTTCCAGTTTTGGCATGTTATTGTAAACGTTTTTTGGACACATTTACTTGATGTATACTTGTACAGTTGTAAATTTCAATAAATAGATTAAAAAAAAAAAAGAAGAAGCAGAATATTTCTTATTTATATTCTTATGTTTTTAAACATTTTTGCTTCTTTTTTTTAATAACGTAATCATTAAAATTTAGAGAAAAAAAAATTAAATATAATTACAAACTTTTTTTTTTTAATAGTATTAATTGACAAAGATCACGTAATACTTTTGAGATGAATACTCCTACCTTTTTGAATTGTTGAAAAAATATATAATTTTTCTAATAATAATTATAAATTGAAAAATAACATTGAAATTCTTAATTTTTTTTTTATACATCTATTCGGTGTCTCTGTTATTTATATTTCTTAATTATAACATAATGTACATGTATTACATTGCAAAAAGATTTACGTATATATCATTCGTTTAACATTACGTAGACATTTATCACAACAAGTCTACTTTTCGTTCATTTGAATAAACCAGAACAGATCATTTTAATTACCTAATTTTTCTTTCGTACCAGCAATCGAACAATATGTGTCTGTTCCTGGAATTGTAATTAATTTTTATATTGTATTTAAAATAAAAATATTGTATAATATGAGAGAGTACAAAAAATTCCATAATATCCAGAATCTAGGAATACTGCAGTTAGGAAGTGATTTAAGAATTTTCCTTCATAGACTAGTGCATTTTCCTAATCCTTTGATATTTGTATTTATAAAATTATTACGTTTTACGATAATAATATATTTATTTATTTTTACAAATTCGGAAATGTTTTAGTGGTACAGAGTTTTCAGTGTCTACATAATCTTGATTTCACATCATTAACTAAAATAGTCGCTTTTTATCAATGCATATACTTCTTAGGTATCAATTTATGTACTGTTAAATTATCATAAAAAGGACTGCATAGATCAAGGTTTTTATTATGGTTATTCGTAAATCTTACATGGAAACCACAACTACTACAAGCTTTCCTTAGAAGTTGTGATCCCCGACAACTTTTAAAACGAAACCCGCTGACCTTAACCTCAAATACAACGCAACGTGGACGATAAACCGCAAGACGTAACTCATCCAACACGTCCCAGATTTGATCGACGACTGAGTAGAGCCGTATTGATTTTATGAATAACGGCCCCTGCCATCCCTCGCCGAGTATTTGTCCCGAGTATTTTTTAATTAAAGGGCGATAAATTGGGCGGGGTAAGAGAGCCGTCCCCGGGACCGGCAAATATTTGAACAAATAAAAAGCGGGACATCGCGGGGGGGGGGGGAGCTAGGATATTGGCCAGAGCCAATTAATCGGGTCGTTATGAAAACTGTTTTCACTCTTGATTTATGGCGCCATTCCTCTCTATATTCCCGCCAATATCTGGCGGCTCGGCGGGAACGTCCTTTATCTTGTCGGTCCGGCTGAAAAAGCCCCCCTTTTTATAATCTCTCGACTCAGCTGATTAATTCCTGTAGCGAAACGATGAAATTTCGTTCCAGCATTAATACGTCCGAGCATTGTTTCGTTTAGTTTGATAATTTGAAGGAAAACTTTGTTTTGTGTACATGCGCCCCAACCACTTGTTAACTCTAGTTTTTATTTGTTTTTAATGATAAGTCGGATCGAAATCTTTGTATCTCGATTCTCGATACTCATAACAAGGTTTGAAAATAAGGTTGAATTATTTAAGAAATCTTTACTATTATATAAAACGACAAGCAATTTTTCGTTTGTGATCACTTACCGCGAAAACTACTGAACCATTCTGTACCAAATTTTAGCTACATCATCTTCATAGTTCAAGGAAGGTTTAGCAATAATAAAATTTACACATTTTTTATTAAATGGTTGTTAAAAAATGATAAATATGTGGTGCGCAGTGAAGTTTGAAAATTGACCGACAGGTGGCGAGCTCCATTCAAGAGAGGTTACGAAGGTACGGTGTTATATAGAACTAGAAATTGATAATTAAATTTCTTTAATTCAATTACATTGTAAAAAAAAAGCTATAAAGATGTGTTTTGACGTGTGTAATCCAGTGAAGTTTAAAAATCGAACGATATGTAGCTATTATGAATCAAAGTTTTAGTAGAACTTTTTAACCCATCAAAGCAAAATGTTAAACACACCATCTTCATAGTTCTAGGAAGGTTTAAAATAGTGAAGTTTCCTGTAGTAATAATATACATATACAGTATGTAATAAATATACAATATTCAGTGGACTAAGACGAGGTTTGTCACACTTTCATTAACTTTTAAGGCTAGAAATTAAAATCCAACCAAATGAATTCAATAAAATTATTTCTGCAAAATACAAATTATTACCAAATAAAAGCGCTAATCCTTTGTTTTTTATTGTGTGTAAAAATATGATCAATGGGCCTTTAGTTGGGAGCAACGACAATGAAGTCCATTATCCGGGACTTTTTTTTTAATAGACTCTGTCCGTCTAGATTACTAAGTCATATATTAAAATTAAAAATTGGATGGCCGATTATGCTTTCAAGGAGGAAATAATGCTTAATTGCATGCTTTAAAACATGAATTTTATTGATAAAAAATTAAAACTTCAATTATTAATAAAAGTGATCTAAGGTCCTTTACTTAAGTTAGCGAATGAATCCGCGACGGAGAATGCTAGTAAATTAATCAATATCAAGTAGCCTAGAAGAATCAACTATACAAATCAACCTCTTGGAAAAGATTGCCAGCCAAACAGGACTCAGGATCTCAGTAGAAAAGACCAAATTTATGACAAATGACAAATATGGACCAAAATTCTTTGAAACTGAGATTGAGCGGGTCAATTCAATTGAAAAGTTCAAGTTCCTTGGTAAGACAATACAGGCGAATGGGTTGGAAAAATCAGCTGCTATTATAAAAACGGAAAGAGCTCATTGACTGACAAAATATCTACAACAAGAAGTACATCTCTTGGAATGCCAAAATAAGGCACAACGCCGTCGTTAAAACAGAATGTCTCTACGCCAGTGAATGCCGATGAACTATAGCCTCGAAAAGCTGGAAGTTTTGAGAATGAGAATTTTAAGGAAGATCATGGCTGCTGTAAAGGGTGAAGATGAAACTGAGAAGCAACAAAGAAGTCTTTCAGAATGTGGGATCTCAGAGACTATGCGGAAGAGAAAAAAAGTCAAGTACAGAATGAACAAAGACAAATTAACAAAACAGATATTCAAATACCTACCTCTGGAAGAATAAGACCACTACAGCGTGGATTAAAGAAGTTAGGATAGACCTGGAACAGTTGAACATTACGGAGTCCTGAATGTTGGAAAGAGGTACACTTAAGAGGAGAGTGGAAGAGTTGCAACCTGAAGGAATATCTAAGAGAATCTGACGAACGTGGATAAAAGATTAAAAGAAGCAGGCCAGTGAACGCATGAAAGTGTACTGGAGACAGAGGAAACTAAAGGCAAAAGAATAAGAGGTAATAAAGTTGTAGTGTGTTCCTAAGTGGTCAATTCGCGTGCAATAATAAAACAGCAAGTAGAATTTATTATTTAAAACACCTAATATATAATTTAATTTAGTTAGCAATTCAGACAATGTAACCAACAAAAAAAAAAAAAATACAGATAATTCTTTTTAAAACTTTAATAATACCTTTTACTAAGAATGTCCAAAAAAGCATTATAAAATAGTGCTATGACTGTTATCATTTTATTTAATTTTCCAATTGCCAGTAGGTACATATTCTTAACAATTTCAAGAATAGATTACAGTAGCTGTGCTTAATTTATTAAGAGAATTGCTTTAAATTCTGTTCAATGTTGATCAACATAAAAAATTACTTGTATGCATAAAAAAAAAAAAAAAAAAAAAAAATTGTAAACATCAATAAAATAAATTTAAAAATGTAGAATTGGTAATAAAAAAGAAATTGTAAATTAATTTGCTTCACAAGTTTTTGTGACCATTTTTCTACATTTACTTAATTAGTAAAAAAAATATCTCACTATTGAATATTGGCATCAATCGAATCAAAAGAAAAATAATTGGGTTAAAAATTCTAGATTATCTTCATTGAGATAAAAGAGGATTTAAAAAAAAAAAAAAAAAAAAAAAAAAAAAAATTTAAACTATTGTTCAATAAAGTCTCATTGAGTCAATTAAAAGTGTAAACATCTTGAAGAATATGATTTAAACAAATATTTAAAAAAACAAAATTAATCTGTTGACAAAATTGTTGTTTTAATTAATGGAACTATATTTAGTACATGCGGATGGGAAAACAAATTATTTACTTATTTTGCTAAAGTTAGCAAATATAAGATTTGTATCTAAAAACTGTAATATGAAGAAAAATAATTGATAAGAAAAATTAATGCGTTTAAGTATAATTTTTATGATTATGATTGACTAGAGATAAAGTTTCGATGTACAAAATAAACTCTGAAATAGTGAATAACATAATAGAAAAAAATATTTCAAGTCACTTGAGTGCACATTATTTAGACCGATAAATTGCTTTTACTTTTTTCTTTTTAGTGAAAAGAGCGATAAAATTAAAGCTTTTAATTAGACTTGAGTTTTAGAAACTGAAAACAATAACGATATTTCCTGGTAAATGAAATTGATGATTACCAGAAGTCAGTAGACATTTTTTTGTTTAATTTAAGTTGTTTTAAATTAAATACATATATAATAATTTAAAAAAGAAATTATATGATCAGGTTTAAAAAAAAAAAAAAAAAAAAAAAAAAATTATTTCCCATTGAAGTTGTATGATTAGATTTTGAATGAACATATTTCTAGTATTTAAATAAATCAGGATAAAAATAAAAATATAACAAAGGCAATATTATTGAACTTGTACAACAAATACAAGCACTTTTAAAATATTATATAATCTAAAAATAATGTAAGGTATTTGTTTTCAACAAATTTATATTAATGATTTTATTATTATTTTTTTTTTATTTTGAATCAAGATTTATTTTCCATTTGATTATTGGAATCCATAAATATCTCACAATAATAAGATATGACAAATAAAAGCAATTCAGTTTTAATAATTATCATATAAGGTGTATTCAGATAAATATTTTTCTTAATCATATCTTTATTTTTTTAATCGACAGTTTTAATATTCCTGAAATAAAATAAATATTTTTTAGTAACTCAACAATCTATTTCAGTTTTCATATTAATACTTAAATACTATAAAAGGTTTAGTTTGAGTATTTAAATACATATCAGCAAATTCTTTCTATATTAGTTACGAATTAAAAGTGTCTATGGCACTTTAGGTGAAAATTTAGAAGACAGAAGATTTTTTTTGAATCTAAAAAGAAATCTTCTAGGAATGAAGTACCCAAAGTCACCCAGAGATAGCGCTGTATGGCACTTTCTTGACAGGTTAGCAGTTGTCTACCATTTTCATAAATAAATCATTTTTAATGAAATATTTTTGAATGACTGATAAAATACATATTTCATTTGAAAAATGATGAAAAACATAAATTTAGCCATAATGATGATATTGTTACAATATTTAAATTTCATTTAGAGCCAAAATAACAAATAACTCCTAATGTTAATATCCTGAATTTCGACATAAGTTTTATTAGATTAAAACTTCTTATAATTAAGTATTACAAAAAGTAAATGTTTGTACATGAATCTTTTAGCAAAATGAAACATTTTACTAACAATTAAATTTTAAGAAAAATAAAATGTATCAATTTATTAGAATTTGTCTATCATAACATTATTATAAAATTCAATGAAGACTCGAAAATAATTGTAAAAATCTATTATTAACAACTTTTATTATAGCTTACAATGATTATATGATTTTTTATTAATATTTATTTGTTGAAAGATATTGTTTGATTAAAGAAACACATAAAATAATTGTGTGGATGAGTCAATATCAACTATATATGAACAAACAACCAGTAATACTTTAATTAAAGAACCATATACAAACTCTCGAGGCAATCTTTGTTTTTAAACAATTAAACAGCAAAAATATATAATAAAAATATGTGCTATGGGATATTATTTATTATTATATTATATTAAAATGAATTATTAGCTCACTAAATGCATAATTTTCAATTATTTATTTTTAGTTGAGAAAATAGTGACCCGATGAATTATTTCCAAAATAATTCATTAATTTTTATAGCGCCCATCTTTTGATTTTAGATAAGAAATAAGTTAGTTGTCAGTGAATTTAGAAATATGTATAGTTTATACAATTTCATCAGTACAATCTTAATTCAAGTAGAAATATAGTCTGAATTTATTAAGCTTGTAGAAAAATCTCCATTCTTTTTAAATCACAAACAAAAAACTATTTGTTTATATAAAGTAATGTAATTAAAAAATATTTACATCATTCGAGAAGTCCATCGAGAAAATAATGAAATAGTTCGTAAACGAATTATTTGTTATATCTTTAAGTTTATTTAGTTGTGTTGAATGTTATAACAGTGAGCATTGTGTGGTCAGTAAATTGAATAAAAACATTTAATTCACACTATAGTACAATTACACTGTTCTTTAGATAACATTTTCAACTATCTTGTCGAACATTAACAATTTTTATGAATATAGATTAAAAAAAAGTATATAAGGACTAATTGTGGATATTACTATTTTCCTAGAAAATTAAGTAATTTAAATCATTGATCAAATGGAATTAATGGGTAAAGATTTTATTTTAAAATTAATTTGTGAATCTAACAATTTTAAAATATTGTTTCTATTTTTTTATCAAATATTTGTAGTAATGTTAGAAGATATATACAATCTAATTTTACTAAAATGGGTTCTTCCATAAAGAACAGTGGTTAAAAGGAATTAAATGATTGCTTTCTAGATAATAGATAGAAGATTAAATAGGTAAAGGATTAAATACTAGATAAATATACATATAAGCAAAAATATGATTTCCTTCATAACTGTTTATCTCTGTATGATGAAATAATCTAGCATGTAAAAGAAAAATAGCCTTAAAGCTGGCAATCTGCCAAGCTTAGCTGGTCAGCGGTATTGCCTACACAACAGCCGCACGGCGCTAGCAGTTGACGGAAAGGCCGCTAGAGGCGCCGCTGTAAATCGTCCTCCAGCTATCAAAGATCTGCCAACTCCTAAATCAAACTAATGCTGTCTTCCTTTCATCTTCCTCAGTATTCCTATAAATTTATCTCAAACGTTCTTGGTTGATAACTTTTCTCTACGGGTTTGAAATGGCTTAATAGAATAACTGATGTCTTGAAATTTTCTAATTTTATATTGGTGTTACTGACATTATTATAAGATTGGTCATTATTTGTATCATTGTAATTTGTTTATAAGCCGATTCTCAAATTAGATTTTAATTATACTTAATCCTACCTATATCTATTTAGAAAATATTTTGGCAATTAAAATAATCTTATTTCTTATTTATTTATTTTATATTTACGACTATATAATTTTTTTTCCGATTTATTGAAATGAACAATTTTTCTTCTTTTTAAGCTTTTTCGTGTAAATATTACAATCTGCCATAACCAAGGGCAATAAGAAATATGGATAGTTATGAATCTATTCATACAATATGTAAAATAAATATGTAAAGTGAGAGAGTTTATACTCTTTATACAGGAGTTTAAATATGGTAAACTATATAAGGAATACAATATGAAATGAAAAACTGTAAAAAAAAATCTAGTAAATTAGAAGATAATGATTTTTCTAACATGCTTTGTGTAATGGCTTGTAAAACAATTACCCATTGGTTGTACTTCTGAAGTAGAAATTTTATTTGAATGGAGCTTTCATAGGACAGGTTTCTAGTTTGGTAAAATCAGCAACATATGGGACATTATTAACATTATAGATATGTTTATTTGTAACATAATAACAAGCATTGATGATTTTACGAAGGATGTTGGGTAGTGAAGAATGATTACGAGAAAATTAGATGGATGGTCTTAATCAAGTTTCATTTGTTTTCTTTTTTAGTATATAACTGAATTTATTGAAAAACGTTTTAAGTTAGATAATTATTTATGTGTGCGAATTATTAATTTAACTATAGGCGAAATATATAATAGATAAACGAAATCTTCAAAATGTTATCAGTTATGTCATAAAAGAAAATCGTATTGAAACGTGAAATTGTAATGAGAAATTGTAAAATGAACAGATAGATTCTTCTAGACTTCTGGTGTTATTGAGAAATGGACATTTTGACAAAAAAAAAAAATAAATAAAAAAATTCGAAATAATCAATATTTTTAAGATATCCTAATTAAAATGAAATACTATTTTCAATTTTTGAATTTATACCCCCAAATTTTAATATTAATAAAATTTAAAAAAAAGAAAAAAAGAAAAAAAAAAAGGTAGCAAGGTGGATAAGGAGTTTCGACTTCCAGATCTGGAGACCTTCCTGGAACACAACCACCTTTATAAAGAGGGTATCTTTAAATCGGGGAAAAACCTGGCGTTTAGGTGGAATGACTGACCACACAACCTCCTTTATTAACCGCTGGTCAAGAAAGAATACGTCTTTACCGAGTACAGAACCCAAGACTCTGCCTATGTTGTAGCGATAAAGTTAGAATTCGGTTTTGCAAAATGAAGCAATTATTTCTTATTAACTAAGGGTCACTAAAAAAAAAACGAGATACTAACATTTTACATATTATAAAACATTATATGTATTATTAATATTATATTTTTTCTCATACAGAGGTTTTTGTTTCATTAATACCATAAATTACTTTAATTGTTAATGCAGTATTTAATTAAATAAAACATCAAACTGTATCAAAGGCTTTAGTAGAATTCATGATACGTATATGATAACAATAAAGTTCGAAATTAATTTTCAAAGGAGGAAAATCTCCTCTTTTATAATGTGGGTTTTAACCTCTTTTTTATTTTTATTTTTTTATCTTTTCTTTCGTTTCACCCGACTTAGGAGTTCGTTGGACCAATCACTTCTGGATGCTCTGTGCCTTTCTTCCAGCCTATTATTGCTGCATTCTTTCTTATCTTGCTTTCCTCTCCTCGCTTGGGTTGTTCTTTTCGTTGTGATTTTGAATAGAAACCTCTCTTTTTTGTCTTTGGTTATTTTTTTTTTGCTCTTTTATTTATGAGCATATTTTCTGTGATACAAAGTTCGTTTAAGTCCTCCTCTGTTTCCCTAAACCAATTTGGTTTGGTCTTTTTGTTGCGGAAGTAGTCAACAATTTTTCTGGTTAGTCTATTTGGGTTCAATCTGAGGATGTGTCCATATAAATCAATTCTTCTCTTCCTCATTGTGTCTGAAAGTTTCTCAATGTTTTGGTAAAGGGTTTCATTTCCGGTGTGGATTAATTTGTTGTTTTGAAATTTGGGGCCTAGAATGTTTTCTAATACTTTCCTTTCTTTGATCTCTTGCCGTTCAATTGGGACATGGTCTGCAATTGACAGTGTTTCATCTGCATACAGTGCTTATGTTTTAATTGCTGTCCTGTAATGTCTTATTTTTGTATTCCATGAGAGGGTCTTTTTGTTGCATGTGGTTTTGGTGAGTCGGAAGGCCAGTTCAACTCTATTTCTTCTAGATTCCATCGCTTTTTTCTCTAGGTTGTTCTAGCTGATCCATTCTCCAAGATATTTAGATCTTAATTATTTGTTCAAAAATAATTTTTGGATCTTTATCTTTTGTTATTTTCTGAAGACATAACAAGCATGGAAGTTCATTGTAGAGTCATTCATAAGACACACGTGTTTCTAGACTCAATCCAAATTTCTTCAGGATTCGAGACTTAATGTACGACTTTTCTTAATGGACGCCGTTTTAGCTAATGGCACGAGAGATAGCCCTGCCGTACGTCACCCCAATTAATATCCTCATAATCGTAAGAGCCCGACCAGAATTAAAAGCCTTTAGGGAGAGGAGGGGGAGGGGGGGGCGGATTAAAATTCAAACAGCACCCCCAACTCCTTACTAATGTATTATTATTCATCGCAACCCTTTTACAGGGGGACCATATTGTCTCTAGCAGACAATACACCCTCCTGGATTTCTTCGGGGCGGTCCAAGAACCCTTTCCCTCCGAGAATTAAATTAATTGGTAACAACTGAATATTTATGTAGATGCTCGGCATTATTCATAGCTGCTTCGGAGGGCTAGGAGGGTTTTTCGTAAAAAAAAAAAAATACACTTTTACAAGGGCTGCCCCCTCCTTCACCCCTGTCGGCATGAATTTTAATTCTTATTTACATAGAGACAAGAAATTTTAAGATTCAACCAGCGCTAACAATTTAATTATTTCCTTGTTTTTACTCATGTTCGTACTCCCGGATTATTCTTTTTTGCGTTCTCCTTCTCGCCTCCAGAGATAAAAAAAATCAGCGTTAGTCATATCAGAATAATTTTTTTTTTTCAAAATTCTTAGTTTTTTTTTTCGTTTTAGTTCAATAAAAGTAATCAAGGATATTTCGATTTACTGCTACAAGTTCTTATTTTAGGTTTCGGAATTAGAAGTAGAAAGTACATTAGAAAAAAATTTACAACTCTAATTTATATGAAACATAGTAGGGCAAACCAGACAGTTATTAACACCTTTTCTTAAAAATAAAAAAAATAAAAAAATTTTGCCAAAAAAAAAAAAAAAAAAAAAAAAAAAATCATTAAATTTCTTTTAAATCCTACAATCATGATATTTCACTAATTCCTGTTGAACAGATCCGTTACCTAGGACTCCATTTGGACAAACGTCTAACTTGGAATCCACATACAAGACTAAAACGACAAGAAACTGCCCGTCGTTACAGACTACTTCAACATTTACTAGACAAACGTTCAAAGCTCCCTATTAATTACAAAAGACTCATATACACGACTGTGATTAGTCCTATTTGGATGTAAGGAGTTGAGCTTTGGGGCTCTACTAAACCATCCAATTTATCTCGTATCCAATCCTTGCAATCCAAAATCCTTCGGAAAATCCTTATGCTCCCTACTTTGTCACAAATAAACTTACCCATAAAGATCTTAATGTTCCATATTTTGCTGATTTATCCCACACCAGATACCTATTCTTTCATAGTAAACTCCATAATCAGTGAAATCCGTTAGTTTCTCAACTTGCTTCCCACTCCATTCCTGATAATCCTCCTAGGCGTCTGAAACGAAGATAGCCTAGAGACGTTCTAGCGAAGAATTTTTAATGAAGTACTACTGATGAGCAGTTCTTTTCAAGTTTTAACATGTTATTATAATCGTCAATATAATTTACTTGATGTATATTTTTTGTACAGTTCTAAATTTCAATAAATGTATATAAAAAAAAAAAAATCTTGCAGCCCAACCGTATAAAACTACTTTCAATACTTTCCGTAGATATCCTTAGGGTGCCAACTGAATTTACATTATTTATTGTCACCATTATGTAAAATATATTCCAGGAATAATGTTTGGTGTAAACTTTCTAGCTTAGCTTAAATTATAGTAATTACGAAAAAATTACTGCAAATTTCAACTTAATTGAACTATTGTTTCTATAAATTAATAATTTATGAGTATTCCCGAATATTTCCTTATCGGTAACAATAACTGCCTGGTTTACCCTATTTAATAAATTTCGATTTACATATCGAAAATGTATTTCTGAAGTAATAACTCAAAAATCCGTGTTTTTGATTTATCATCATGTTTAAGTTAAATAACTCTTCTGTGAAATTTCAAAAATATATCGAATTAACTTCAAATCGCACCTGATACATCTCACTTGCTGTTAGGATTAATATATAATTCGGACACCCTTTCGATATTTCGCACAAGAAATTTTCTTAATTTAGGTTTTTGAGTTGTATCACTTTTTAAATACATATGCGATGTATAAAAACATTTTTTTTAAAGCTATCATTGAAATTTACAACTGCATAAAATAAAATAAGAATGCATCTAGTAAATGTGAAGATAATGCTCATAATGAAAAGCTAATAGGCTGTGAAAGAACTACTCATTGGTAGCACTTCAATAAATGTTCTATATAACAAGGTCCCGAGGCCATCTTCTTTTCAGACGCCTCGGAAGGTTATCTGGAATAGAATGGGAGGCAAGTTGAGATACTAGTAGATTTGAATGGTAATTGAGTTTACTATGAAAGAATAAATAAAAATATGAAGTGAATTTTTCCCACGAAGTCGTGAAAAATTAGATATGTCAAAATTCACTTTTCAGTCGGGTGTTTTTTTTTTTTTTTTATCGTTTTCCAGAATGTTGTAATTGTTGTTTAACTCCGAAAATGTAATTTTCCCCCAAATTGATACTTTAAAGCCTTATACTAGAAGCTTGGATAGTATAGATACTTGAAGCAAAATCTTACCAATTTTAGCTATTAAATATCCTGCTTTGGAGGTTAATATTAATTAATTAACCTCCAAAGCAGAATATGTTTAAATTTCTATGTTGGTACATTACCACTTTAAAAATGCTCTTATTTTTACTTTAATACATATTGGAGATCACTTAACATAGGACATTAGTACAGATTTTGTCTGAGTTACTCTTACTGTAAGCCTTATTCACGGTGTGTGTTCTCTGTACTTCTATCGGTTCGAACAGAGAACGTTAGGGAACGTTAAGATTAGGCAGTGAGAACAAAAAGATAAAATATATTTTACACAGCAGAAATCAAGAAGAAAAGCGAAAGGAGAGATGGCTGAAAGGTAATATGGAAGTGGTATGAACTCTTATGAGCGGAATACGACCTGTTGCAGTAAATACAAAGATAAAAAAAATATTTTTAGTTTCTTTATTTTCTTAATGTTTCCTTAAATTAAAAAAATAAATCATCAATTAAATGACTGTAGTTCTGTAACAAGGACAATGATAATCTGTTGTAGTTTGGTAGCACTCAAATGAAATAAAGCCTTTCAAACAACTAATAAACATAATTTTGTCTGCTTGTAGGTATAATTCATTAAGTAACAAAATCATTCTTTCTGTTTCAATATTCAAATGGGTACATACTTATTAAAAAATTCTAAGATAGTTATATACTGAATTTTCTCATTCTGTAATGTGCATATATAACAGTTATATTCGCTTGATGAATTTTTATACTTATGGGAAATAATATTAACACACAATGACTTTTTGTCGAATTCGGAAAAAAAGGCACTTATACCTTCAAGCAGACGATTAATTAATCTACTTTAAAAATGTCTTTAAAAAACGCTTTAAAACAAGGAATTAGTTTTCCATCACTACTTCATTAGCCTAAACATGAGCCCTAGCACAAAATACATCTTTTTTCTACCATTGTTTCCCATTCCCATTCTCCTATTACAATAATTTTTATCTGAACCGTGTAAAGGCTCTATTTAAAACCAGAATACAAAAGCCAATTGAAACAGTACAGGGCATGAAAATTAACTACAACAGAAAGCTTTAATAAGTACTGAAAAAAAAGTATCCTACGGTTGCGAACAAAGACAAGCTAGACTTAAAAAAATAAAAGCCACCGGTAGCTGGAAATATTTTGTCGCTGTAAATAAAAGTAGGAGGGGATGGGAACCCAGTGAAAACAATGTGGGGGGTGGTTTCGCCCGGCGACTGACGAATTTATTGCGCGTTTATTCAGCGCACTCACATCGCCGCGCCGCAGAAATTATGATGGATTATTCCTGGGTCCCTATTCCTGGTCTAAGCCACTCCAAACAATTACCTGTTCGTATCACCTCTTACAGAAGTAACTTGTAATTTGGTTTTATTTAAAGATTTTTTAAAGCTATGTCAACTGTGTATATCTCCTTTAAGATATAGACAAATTTCGAGCATAAATGATCAAGAAAAAAAAAATATACATGTCTGTTATGATATTCATTTACTTGCTTGGTAAGACTATGTTAACCTGTCAAAAGTTTTCAAAAGAATATTTGAGAGGATACAAGAGTTCTGGGGGGGTATATCATGCATATGAAGGAAGAAATCAAGAGACTGAAAATAACAGACCAACACTGTTTTGATTGGGATGACTATATGAAAAGACTTAAAAAAAATTAAGGTCCTTGTGGGAGAGAGAGATGCGAGAAAAGGAACAGCGTGGACCGAGAATAGAAGGAAGGAGCAATCAGAAAGAATGAGGACGAGGAGGAAAGAGAGAAGGAAGGAGAGAAGTAATATGAAAAGAAGTGAAAATAATGATATCCGCGTGGTCTTTAAGGCCGTTTCGTGAAAAAGAAAATATTCAAGAATATCTGATGACCTCTTGAATGAGTAACAAAATTTAAAGTTTACTCCAGTCTCAGACAAGATGGCCGCTTCTACGCATCACATTTAGAATCGCTCTCTGTTTGTGACATTTTTTACTGTGTATTTAACCTATGTTACAGTTTCGTATTTATCGAATAGTGACAGTATGAACTATAGATCATTTTGAAAATAACTTTTAGTGAGGTGAGTTAAAACATTATTAACAGTGAACTGATTCAATATATATAGGTGAGGCAGTTTAACTGGCCAGCCTAGCCCGTAATCCTCCCGCCTGTTTGAATACAGCAGCAATATCAGACAAGGCCAAGGGCCTGTTATTGTTTTCTGTTACCTTTAGTTCGTAACCAAAGATTTAATTTAATTTAATTTTTTTTTTTTTTTTACGTAAGAACTTTTTTATTTTATTTTTTTTTTCATTCTTGTTTTATAATCATGTATTTTTTAGTTTACATGTTGTGGATAATTATGCCATTATTTTAATTTTTAATTATTTACTTCACAGCTATCATTATTTTTGTTATTGTTATTGTTATTATTATTTTTTTTTTTTTTAATACTATTACATAATGGAAGTGGTAACATCTGATGACTCAGAGACTGAAACCCCTTCTTATTCAGAGTTCAGTGAGACTGAGTACCAGTCTAGAAGAACACTTCAGAAGCGCCATAGAAACGCAGCCCCAGGTTCAGCGGGCAACTCACCAAATAAAAAGAAAAATAAAAACTACAAAATCAAAAAAAACAAACAATAATAATACAAATACTCTTCAAACTCGCAGTAAATCTACTGCAGCCAAAAAATCTCAGGAAACCACACTACCTACACCCAACCCGTCTACTTCAACTACCAGCAATAACAATATCATAAATCCGCATCATTCTTCTGAACCCGAACCACCTCCAATCTTTGTTGCAAAAATTGAAAATTTTATATCATTCTGTCAAGAAATATCAGCTTTGATCGGACAGACTAACTTCAACTGTTTCTCTCGTTTCAAAGACATTAAAATCAAAACTTCAACAAAAGAAAACTACAAAAAATTGGTAAATCATCTCACCATCAAAAACTACGACTTTCATTGTTACCAATTGAAAGAAGAAAAATCTTATAGAGTCGTATTGCGTGGTCTCCATTCCACCACCCCACGAGCGCAATCAAACACGATTTGGAAGCAATAGGCCATAACGTGAGGCAAGTCTCTTGTGTGCTTCACCCAAAAGAAAAATATCCTTTGCCGTTATTCTTCGTCGATTTGGAGCCTGCCAGAAACAACGATGAAATATTCAATGTAACCAGGCTGGTATATTCAGTCGTGAGGTTTGAAGAGCCGAGAAGAAGGGCAACCATTGTCCAGTGCACCCGTTGTCAAAGCCTCGGACACACCAAGACGTACTGTCACCACCAAGCCAGGTGTGTGAAATGTGCTGGCCCTCATGCAACTGAGTCATGCCAAAAAACAAGGGATACCCCAGCAATATGCGCGCTGTGTGGTCAAGACCATCCAGCAAGCTACAGAGGCTGCTCAGTATATAAAAGTGTGCACAGTCAGAGGACATCAAATTCGACCATCAGAAAATCACAAAATCATAGAAACAATGTGCCTGAAGTTCAAGAAATTCAAGAAGCCAATTCCCACAGAATAGAACCGCAGCAATCGACTTCAATTCGATCATCATCCACAGGGAACATCATACTCCGATAAGATCAAGTATCAAATTCGACGTCAGGCACCTCGTATTTCCAATTCACAACCCCAGACCTCCCAACCTCAACCTCAACCCCTGAAACAGAACACTCCTGTTCATAATTTGCCTCTAAAAGTCAAATTACCGCCTCAGAAGGATCACCCACTTCCAATCCAACCACCTGTTCAGAGCAACTCTTTACCTCAAATACCATTACAGGTAGATTCTGCTCCTCGTACCCTAGGAAGAGTCCAGCCCCTAACCAATGCTCCTACTCAGTCATATTATCCCTACCAAGCTCCAGATTCATTTCCTCTTCCCCATCCTTGTACAAATGATATAAACGCCATCCTTTCCTCATTCCTATCTGAACTAAAAGATACCATTAAGCCCCTTATCACCCTTCTTACTAGAGCCCTTTCGGAAATTCCATTTAATGTCGCTAGATGAGCGCTAAACCTCTAGCTGTCATTTTATGGAATGCTAACGGACTACAAAACCACCGAGACGAACTTGACATTTTTCTACACGACAATGAAATAGACATTGCCCTGCTGACTGAAACTCATTTTACTCAACGGTCATATTTTTACATACGCGACTACATCACTTACAGATCTGATCACCCAGACAACACCTCCCATGGTGGATCCTGCATCCTTATCCATAAATCAATACCTCATTCCCTTGTCCCTTCTACTTCAATTGACGCCATTCAATCCACCTCAGTATCCATTTCAACTCGTCCTTTCCATCTAACATTTTCAGCTGTATACTGCCCTCCTGGAAATTCCCTTTCTCATAACCTCCTTGATTCCTTATTCCGATCCTTCGGACCGCGCTTTATTGCAGGGGGAGATTACAACGCCAAACACCAGCGATGGGGTTGTAGAACCTCCAACTCCCGTGGCAGTATCTTATCCCGCATTACAACATCCAACTGTTATTCAGTCCTCTCACCGTTAAATCCTACTTATTGGCCTACATCCCTCAAAAAACGTCCTGATATCCTCGATATCTTCATTTCTTCCCAAATTTCCAACTCTCATACCTTTGTCAAATCCCTGGATGACCTTTCATCAGACCATAGTCCTGTTCTGCTTCACTTGTATTCATATCCTGTTCCGAAACCCTCTCCTCCTAGACTGATTACAGGACGAGTAGACTGGGACAAATTTCGTTACGATTTGGAAAACAAAATAGACTTGAAAATTCCTCTCAAAACAAAACATGATATCGACACTGCCATTGACAAACTTACCACATCAATATCCATCAGCATTAACGATAACACCTCACACAGACAAAAATTAAATTCTTTTCAGACTAACTTGCCACACCATATTCGCGACTTAATAGTAGAAAAACGTAGAGCAAGAGCGAAGTGGCACAGGACTAGATATCCATCAGATAAGAATAATTACTGCAAATTAACAAACAAACTTAGGACGGAAATTAAAAAATACAAAATTCAAAAATTACATTATAACACAGAAAATCTTAACACCGCTGACAAATCTTTATGTAATACGACCAAAAAAATACTGAACTACAGAAACTGTAATCATCCTCTACTAACCGAAGCCAAAACATGGTCAAAATCTGACGATGAAAAATCACTCATTTTTTTGGCCAGCACCTTTTCCAAACTTTTAACCCACATCCTGATATCCTTAATCTTGCTCACCTAGAATATATTGAAGCAGAACTCAACATCCCACTCCAAATGTCTCCTCCCCCTAAAGCATTCCATCCTTCAGAAATATTAAACATAATTCACAGATTACCTTCAAACAAAGCTCCTGGACACGACCTAATTACATCCCACATCCTTAAACTCCTTCCTCGTAAAGCCATCCTATTCCTAACATACATATATAATGCTGTACTCCGCACCACATATTTCCCTGATTCCTGGAAATTATCAATAGTTAAAATGATACCTAAACCCAAAAAGCCACCTGAGCTCCCATCCTCATACCGTCCTATTTCTCTCTTGCCAATCATGGGTAAAATCCTAGAAAAACTCATTTTAAAACGTTTGTATCCTATCCTAGATTCCCATCATGTAATCCCAGATCACCAGTTTGGATTCCGAACATCACACTCAACAATCCAGCAATGTCATCGTGTGGTGGACGTTATCTCCTCCGCAATGGAGCGCGGAATGTACTGCACGGGAGCCTTTCTTGATGTAGAACAAGCGTTTGACCGAGTCTGGCACCCGGGACTGCTGTATAAACTCCGTCAATTCCTACCTTCTACATATTTCCTTATTATTAGATCCTATCTCAGTGACCGAACCTTCAAAGTAAACCATAAATTTTCCTATTCTCCCCTCTTTACCCAGTCTGCCGGAGTCCCTCAAGGTAGTATCCTAGGTCCTATCCTCTACACAGTGTACACAGCTGACATTCCAACTCATCCTACCACTACCCTCACCACTTACGCTGATGACACATGTGTGTTATCAGTAAACAATGATCCCTTTATCGCCTCTCAAACACTCCAATCCCATATCCTAAACCTTCAAGAATGGTGTCAAAAATGGAGAATCAAGATAAATCCAAAAAAATCTCACCAAATAACCTTTACCCTTCGTCGTAAACCTACGACATCCTGCCCTACAGTATCATTTAATGATATTCCACTAATCCCTGTTGAACAGATCAGCTACCTAGGACTCCACTTGGACAAACGTCTTACTTGGAAT
Organism: Euschistus heros; assembly: GCA_003667255.2. NCBI lineage: Eukaryota > Metazoa > Arthropoda > Insecta > Hemiptera > Pentatomidae > Euschistus > Euschistus heros. The sequence goes on along the minus strand of RCWM02000007.1, from coordinate 5,445,333 downwards.
CCACATACAAGACTAAAACGACAAGAAACTGCCCGTCGTTACAGACTACTTCAACATTTACTAGACAAACGTTCAAAGCTCCCAATTAATTACAAAAGACTCATTTACATGACAGTGATTAGACCTATTTGGACGTACGGAGTTGAGCTTTGGGGCTCTACTAAACCATCCAATTCATCTCGTATCCAATCTTTGCAATCCAAAATCCTTCGAAAAATCCTCAATGCTCCTTACTATGTGACCAATAAACTTATCCATAAAGATCTTAATGTTCCATATGTTTCTGATTTAGCCCAAACCAGATACCTATCCTTCCATAGTAAGCTTCATAACCACTCCAATCCACTAGTCTCCCAAACTTGCTTCCTCCTCCATCCCTGATAATCCTCCGAGGCGTCTGAAAAGAAGATGGCCTAGAGATCTTTTAGTGTAGATTTTATTGAAGTGCTACTAGTGAGTAGTTCTTCACAAGTTATTTACATGCCATTGTATTCACTGTCAACACATTTACTTGTTGTATATTATTTTGTACAGTTGTAAATATCAATAAATGGAAAAAAAAAAAAAAAAAAGTTTACTCCACAATACATCTAAGCAACAAAACACAGATGACATTGATACTAAAGGGTCTTTAGATAAGAATAAATTTATAGTAAAAATAAATCATTAAATAAAGGTTACCGTGAAAAATAAACGTGTTGAAAAAAAAAAAAAAAAAAAAAAAAATGATTTTCTATCACTATGGTCTTTTTATTCCAGTAAAAGTATTAATTCCCATAACAACCATTGACGAATTCGAATCATAAAGTTGGACAAGAGAAGTATTGGTAAGTGGTTAATATTTTACAATTACTTTGAAGGCTAATTTGTGAAATAATAAAAAATAAAATAAAATTCTTTGGATATATCTTAAATCTTCATCTACCTGTGTAATATACGGTACCTCAACTTAGTATTACAAAAAATTATCAACAGGTTCTTAGTTATGTCCATTTGAATCTTTCATGCACCCAATAAAAATTAATCATTAATAATCATTAATTAAAAGAATAAAAAATATATTGTGAAATATCAAGTGTTCAAAACTTTCAATTCGATACAAAAAACTCATTTACTCGGTTAGACAGATCTATTGTGTTGTGAATTGTAAAGTTTTAAATCTCCGCTGAACAATGCAGTTTCTCATGTATATACATTATATCACAAATAATCATATTTACAACGGCCGAATTCGTTTTCCTTTGTAAGAAAATTGTAAATTTTTATTGATAGTGAACTTTTTTATTCTTTACACATCCGCTTTGTTTTTTGCACACTTCCCTTGATCATCAAATTAATTAATTTTAAAGCACAAGTTCGGACAATGTCATTGCTAAAACTGTATACTATAAACTAGATTTTATTTAATGATGATAGATTGATAAATCAATTAATACTTATATAACTAATTAATAAGCTTCGGGCACTTACCCATTTCCTCATATAACTAGGATCCACTGACTAGCACAAGTACACTGTTACAACTGAGGTGTCGTACCAAGGAAACCTGTGACGCCATAATATTTTGACAGGTCGGAACCTTTGGCTATTGTTGTAGCAATTGTTTATGGTCTCTTAGGTACCTCCGCATTTCTCCTCTACCTACTTTCTCCCTTCCTTCAACAAGTCCTTTTACCGAGCATTTTTTCAGCCTTTTATTGGGGGTATTGAACCTTCAAGAAGTGTTTATAACAATTAAAGGACGATATGTCTTCCAATCATTTCGAACACTGATCAATTCAAACATTGTAGATACTGCAATCAAAATCGATTTATGAAGGTAATTTCAATGAACTCAAAGTATTTTAATATATATATACATATATACATATATATTATTTATCTTTCTATTAAAATTTACAATTGTATAAAAAAATAAAAAATACATCCGGTGGAGTTTGAATGTGATTAAAAGTTCGTAATGTCAATTATGACGAATTCATTTACGCCAATTGCTTGTGAAGCTACCCTAAAACGTATCTAATGATTGTGAATATAATGCTGAAAATAACAGATCAATTGGTGTTAAGCAACTTCAATAAAAGTTCTATATGAGAAGGTCTCAAGGCCATCTTCTTTACAGATGCCTCGGAGGGTTGTTGGAAATAGAATGGGAAACAAATTGAATATGGATATGGAACATATGGAAGTTTATTTGCAACAGGAGTTGTTATTGTGTTAGGAGCATTAAGGATTTCTCGAAGTATTTTGTATTGTAAGGATTATATGCGAGATAAGTTAAATAGTTTTGTAAACTCCAAATGTCAAATCCATAAGTCCAAATAGGTCCGATGACTGTCATGTAAATGAGTCTTTTGTAGAAAATCGATAGTTTTGCACTTTTGTATGGTAAATGTTGGAGAATTCGAAAACGACGAGCAGTTTCCTGTCCTTTTAGTCTTTTAAGTGGATTCCAAGTTAAACGTTAGCCAGTTGGAGTCCTAGATGGCGGATCTGTTCAACAGGGTTCAGTAGAATGTTATTTAAAAATATTGTAGGACAGGAAGTCGTAGGTTTACGACGAAGGGTAAAGGTTGTTTTATGAGACTTATTTTAATTCTCCAATTTTTACACCATTCTCGAATGTTTATGATATCGGAGTGTTTGGGATGCTATGGATGGATACATCAGCGTACCGTAAGGACGGTACTAGGATGTGTAGGGATGTCATCTGTCACCTTACACAGGATAGGACCTAGGATACAATAAAACATTCTTTTTATTGAGAAAAATCATTGTAAATTCTAAATATACCTGGTCATGTAAATTAGTCTTTTGTTAATTAGTTTGTCTAGTATTGCTAAAGAAGTTGAAAATGAGACGAGGCGTTTCTATCGTTTTAGTCAAATGTGAGGATTATTGGAAGAAGGCCTAAGTAATGAAAATATATTATTTAACATATAATTCAAGGTTATAGTATTATTGTTTATATAATTTATATAAGGTGTCGTTATCATCTTTTGTTTCAATAAGATTTCTTCCATTGAGGCTTTTAGTCCATAACGAAAGTAAGAAGCGAGATAATCTCTTTTGGATCTTTGCCCATTCCATTATGCTTTTATATTTTCCTCTCTAATATATTTTTAATAATAAATCGATCGCTAATCTCTGGCTATTAATACACAATTATTTATTTATATCTATGTTCATAATCAATTAAACTATATTCCATTATATTTTATTTCTGGTTTTAAGAATGGTATGTTATTATTAGTTTCTTCGTCATCTTCCAAAATTTTTTTAGTAATTAGAATTGAATCCCAAAATTCAACCCCCTCGGGAAGGGTTAAGAACAGTAATAGGCGCAAACTTAGACGAACTACGAGTATATCATCTGCTGATTAAGAATTACTTCTGAGTGGTTTTTGTCTGAGAGCTGATTAAACCTAAGGACTTTAACTCCCCTCAAGGCGCCAGATTGAGGCTTGTTTTAGCAATTCATGTCGTTTCCTAATCAACGTTTCTTGAGCAGCTGGCATTTCCTACTTATTCCACATTCCTATCTAATGATCTTGATATTATGACGTAGAGTTGGAAATCAGCAACAACCAGGTATTTCTAGAATCTATGATAATTTTTCATTTCATTTCTTTAATATATGAACTTTTTAATTACATATTTACAGTTTACAAAAACACTTATAACACAAAAACATATTGATATCAATAAACGTAGAGTGCATAATATATGCGATTGTTTTTGACCTCAGGGCTTCGTTCGACTATATCTCGAAAGCGGAGGAACCTAGAAAAAAATGTTTCAAATAAAAATTAAACCTAATTTAATTTCATATAAAATTAATTCTGTACATGATTGTCGACCTTCTGACGGTTTCCGAGATATACTTTTTTGAAAATCGATAATTTTCTCAAACAAATAATTTTTAACTCCCTTTTTATCGAACATTTGCCTCAAGTGCCAGAAATGTATTTATGAAATTGAAGTAAATTTAATGCTTTACAACATTTTTTCTGAGAAACGATCGTGGAAGGTACTAGAAACAAATGTTTGACAAAAATTGAGGTAAAAATTATTTTTTTGCGAAAATTATTGATTTTGAATAACGTATATCTCGGAAACCCTTGAAAGTTCGATAAACATGTATTAAATTAAATTTATAGGAAATTTAATTAGGTTTAATTTTTATTTTTAACATATTTTTCTAAATTTCATCGTTTTCGAGATGTAATAGAAAAACCCAAAAATGAGACCTTCTCCCCTCCTCCCCATGGTTAGCTCATCCCCCAGGGGCGGAGACTTTTAGTATATTTACCATCTCTAACTACTAACGAAGCCTTGAGGTAAAAAAAAAAATGCATTCTACATCCCTCATTTCAGCATTCAATGACTGGAATAATACAATACTCGATCTTTACTTGATTACTTTATTACATGGTCATCCCAACGTTGTTCTATAAAACAGTAAGAAAAACACATAACAAATATAACTAATATGTATACATAATGTTTCGAAAGTGACATATGAAACGCTATATTGCTGATAAGGGGTACTTTTTAGTTGTTTTATTTCAGTTAATCGGTAGGATGCATCAATAATTCTGAAGTGTTTTCAAATCGAAACATACAAATAAAAAATCTAAAGCATATCATAAAAAAAAAAAAAATTGTAAATATTACTTATTTCTCTTCATTTCTTATTAGAATATTTATAATTATTTTTTCTTATTAATTAACAGTTTTTTTTAAATTGTATATCACTGTCAGGATGAAATAAATATGTCAAAGTTATAGATCTTTGGACCTTAAATTTTTCTACTAGACCAAATTTCAATATTTGATTACAGGACATATGTATTTTTTCAGGCGAAAATATGAAATTTAGTTTTGGTGTGCCTCTGGCCACTAGATATTTTTCTGTCTGAGTTAAAAATAAATAAAATAAAAATAAAAATAAAATTTTACAAAATTATATTTTCAATTATTTAACTAATTAAATTAAGAAGTCCTAATCTATTTGGAAAAAAAGTATCAAATAATCTCATTTTTTTTATGATTAATAAAGCTTAACAGTAATTTTTTGAAACTAATCCTGAGTAACAGAAACTAAAAATATTGTTACTAGAGAACATTAAATAGTTACTAATATATTGCACTGGAAAATATTTTTCTTAGTAATATTTTTTTTTCCATAGTCCCTTATGCTCTCTGATGAAGATGTGATTCAAATTTGAAGATTCTGCTGTTTCTTCATCGCGTACAAATACTTAAGAAAATCTATATAAACACATAATAAATAAAAACATACATATAAAACAATGATATAAGGAGACTAATCATTATAATTATAAAAAAAAAATATTATTAGCTATATCTAAAAAAATAGGATACATTTCTTCAAGAAGAAGGGGAATTAAACGAACAATAAAAACAATTCTAAACATTTCCTTGAATTTTAAGTACAAGCTATTTCCTTATGGATGATTTATGTGAACCTTGCAATTCAAGAATATATAAATTAAGTAGAAAAATACACAATACGTAGAAATTAAAACGCAACGAGCACTTTGCGAAATTTTTTTTGACAAAATTAACAATAAAAATATGTTTGATGTTAAAAAAAATTAGCGATTGCGATAGATAGATGAATATGCATATAATTTATTTACGATGATTGAAGTTCAAAGACATTTTCTTTACCTCGCTTTCCTGCTTCCATATCTCTCGTAACTTTGACATTTCCTGAGCCAAGATCGGAGACCTGCACCTTCCTAATGAGCTCCTAACCAGGGAGTCGTTTAGCGGATGGAAGCGATATGTTAGATGCGTACCGGACACATGTTCATCAGAGAGCACATGTGTTCCAGTGCACGTGTATTCGCTCATTTTCCTCCTCCGCCAATCAGTGCACTGCTCTGTCTCTTCCAGTCTTGATCTGTCTTCCTCCAGTGACTGTATATATCCAGTGGATTATCAGTAATAATGGGGTAAGTTTCCAAGTTATTTTTTGAGGGAAAAAGGTTGTGTAATCTAAACAACATAACGTTATATAAACAAATTTTTGTATTTGTACCGAAAAGTAAAATTTATTAGTTTATAGCTTATTTCCGTTAACCATGGCTTTCATCTATTTGTGTATTATCAAAGTAGTTTTCTTATTTTACATTTATTCTAAGTCCAGCTTCTCTTGAAAAGAGAGTATGATAAAAAAAACTAAACTAAGTTTATTAATATTGCCTCTTACATGAACCCCTTAAAATTTATTATTTGAACTTACCATCTAGATCCTTCTCAATGTTTCACAGGTTTATAATTTGGGCCCTCATTTCATAACTAAACGCAGAATTACCAATTTTTATTTTTATTGAAATTTATATCTAATTACAAAATAAAGTAAAACTTATCTAATGATTGTGAAAATAATGCTTAAAATAGCAGATCATCGGTGCAAAGCAACTTCAATAGAAAATTAAAAAAATAAAGAGAATCTAATCATGAAGTTTGAGTAGGGCATCTTTTATTCTGAGATTTAATATGTATGAATATTAAATTTCGAGTTAAATTCGAAATAAAAATATTTATAATATTTGATAGTCTTATTAAAGTATATTTTTTAATGTTATGTTATTTAATGAGTACTGAATGACTTAAGTTGTAAATATAATTTTTTTTAGAACATGTAAAAATTTGATATCGCATGCTTTAAATATGATAGGTTAGTGCGTATCACCTTGTGACATCCCTATGCATAACTCATATCAATTTTAAATGAGCCTTCACGTCGAATGTTTATTCAGGGTAGGACCGCACTGATATGGATGTGGCATCATTTCCGATGATAATTGTGATGCAATACTTTGTGATGAATGGCCAAAACCTACTAATTAGTCATTTACTAGCCGGCGTGGGGTGGCATTAAAACACCGAGCCGCATATCTAAACACACGCGTGACGTCTCAATCCGAATGATTGAGCGTGAATTACACGAGGGCGGGAATGTATCAAATCCGACCAACTGCCGGCCAGCTGTCTCGGCTCCATTGTGCAAACATGGCTTTGCTTGTTCACCGGGCACCTTTGACATTGTGGTAGTCTCTGTGTGGTTGTGTTCCAGCTCAGGAAGAGAGGTTCCGAAATGTCGTCTGGTCTGGGTCCGTTTGTAGAAGGTACATTTTCTCCTTATCTGTATCAGTTTATCTTATCTACAGTCTGAGTGTGCATGGTATCTTGTAGGAAACCTTTTTTTTTTTTACTATCCGCTTCTTGTATTCATGAAATTGTGTATAAATAAGTAGAACTGGTGTATCATTTACTCGTAAGCTCATTTATTCCCAGAATAATAAATTCATAAAAAAAACAAACTGTGTATAGACAAAAGACACAGTTGCAACAAGTTCAATTCATTCATTCCATGGACTGTTTTGTTAGATTTTTCATCGAATAAACCAGGAATTTATCGGAATTCTCATCATTCCCACCTTCCATAAACAATTTCCTCGGCACTTTTCTTTACCAGACTGTTTCTTCATATTCTTCTTATTCCTTTTAGCTTATTCAATTCATCTATATACTCCAGAATCACGGATGTTCAACATTCCTAAATCTATCCCCATCCCCACAAAACTGCAGCGAATGATAACTCCTTTCTAATCCGCTCCTTAATACTCAGGAATTCTCTCCCACTCAACATTCGTCATGCCAATTCTTTAAAAACATTCAAAACCCTTCTAGTCTTGCAACTCCTCTCCTTTTTTTTTCACATGGTTACAATTTATTTATTAAACTCTAGATTATAATCTTATTATGCTAATAATTTATAATTTAAATATCTACATTTGTTATTCTATTTAGTCATTATTTATATTTAATTTTAATTATCAGTTTGTTGAGTATCTTTTCTTGAACATATATATTGTATTTATATTGTACATACAGATAGTTCAGTTCTTGTTTTTATTTATCAAAAATCACCTGTAAATGACACCTATGAATAGTATGTTAAATGCAATTTTGTGAATTTTGATGGCTTTAACCAGATACCCAATTTTTTTTAGTAGGCTAAGTAGTGTGACGAATACAGAGATTAATATTCCTTTGTGAATTATTGTGGAAAAAAATTCAAACTCTGCATTACACTCAAACTATTTTTTAATTTTTTTTTATACTAAATATTAGAATAATCTCTTAATACTCAACAGCCTTCAAATTTTGGATGTAAGAGGTTTTAGGAACTTCCTATAGAATTTAAAAATGTGATATATTGTTAATCATTAGTATTTAACTCTGTTTAATTAAGTTTCTGTACATTATATTGTATGAGAGGATATTAACAGTCGGAAAATGTGATATCTGTCAGCTGTTATCTCTCCGAAGATAGCAAGATGCGTTTCCCAATAGCCCCTATCATTGACGTACATATATCTATTAGTAAAGGAAGTCCTTCATCCCACTCTTTTTCAGATATATAGATATCTTCTGACATGTTGATGATTAAATATTGTGATAAATGCGTTCGATTTTCTGATAATTTCCATGGGATTTTTTTAGTTTATGTAACTTATGGATAGTAATGTATAGTGCAGCCTCGAATATCTTAAAACATTTGATTGGTATAAATATTTAAGTTTTTCTTAAATGAATGAGTTTCCTTTCCATCAACCTTAAATTCTAATGCGTTTATATTGTGAATAAATTATAGCACTCCAATACAATTCTTCGTACGCACACAATTCATTGCAGTACTAAATTCTGGCCTTCTTGGTGGTCATCTACTCAGCCAAATTATCATGAGTGTTATTTAAAAAACTAGCAGGTGTCAAAGTTAGTAAAGAGTTATTTCCTATGATAGAAAAAGTCCATTTAATAGATAAATATACAATTATAGTTTATTTTTGGATTTACTGTTCAGATGATTTGTAAAAACTGTCCTTGTTACTTAAAAGTACATAAATAAAAACTTCCATTGCAGAATGAATGATATCCAGTGATGAAGAAAAATAGTACAAGAGATTTATGTTATGTAGATTTTCATATATTTTATATATTTAATCAACCTCCCAAGATGTATTTTATTGTTTTTGTTGGTTGTAACAATTGAAATTTTCCATTGCAGGGGCGGAGCTGAGCTGAGAGGAGGCGCGAAGGTGACATGCAGAACTGAGCACAGCGAGGCAGCACCGTCATGAGCTCTTACTTCGCGAACTCTTATATGCCAGACTTGAGGAACGGAGGAGTGGTGCCGGCAGAGCACCCGCACCAGCAACACCACTACGGGGCCGTGGGGGGCGAGGACCCCAGCTGTGACCCCCGCCAAGGTATCCCCCCGCACCACTATGGCGGGCCCCCTGTCGCCGGGCAACCGCCCCAAGGCGTACCATACCCGCGATTCCCACCTTACGACAGGATGGACATCCGGAACGCGGGCTACTACCAAGGCATGGACTATAGGGCGGATAGCCCCGGAGCGATGGGGCACATGGCCCAGAACGGCCACCAGACTCCTGTGGTGTACACCTCCTGCAAGTTGCAGGCGGCCGTGGGGAACGGGATCGGTGGACCTGAGAGCCCGCCGGAGATGGACATCAACCATCACCACCACCAGAGCCATCATATGCACGGCCATCCTGCGCAGACACAGCCCCAGCAGCACACCATGATGTACAACAACGGGGCACCGCAACCTCCGCACCATCAGGCACAGCAAGTGGTGCAGCAACCTCCTCCCGCCCAACCACCTCAGCCCAACAACAACAACAACAACGCCAACCTGCCCAGTCCCCTCTACCCCTGGATGAGAAGCCAGTTCGGTGAGTATCTTTAAGGTTCTCCTTATCTGTTAGGTTACTTCTTCGGAAGGAAGGATTGAGGAACAGAATGGAAGGATCTATTTCACATAAAATACCGAAGCCCTGCAACTTAACATTGTTCCTTAGCTTCACAGGTTCCTTAGCTTTTGTGATTCAGATGGGTATCTATAATACATTATCTAATATTACAACTACTTTCATAAAAAATAAATTGCTGTAAACTCACTTCTTGTAGTAAGATATCCAAATCCAAAAATATACAAAAAAAAAAAGCCCAACCAACAAGAACACAACACTAAACTATACATCATAGTCATTACAAAACCAAATATTCTCAACACCAGAATAAAACACTTGCAAGCAGTTCGTCTCAGACAATATTCCACTATTACGAAGATACATAGGACAAATGAATGTGTAACTTTTTTCAACTTTATTAAGACAAATTTACAATTAGAAATTAGATAATCCTCAAATTTTGAATGCAGATTAAAAAAAAAAAAATAGATCCAACTCTTGATAAAAACATAATATAATACATAAAAAGAATATACAGACTCAAACAATTAACTATTAATAATTTTGTATGGTATGTCATTCTTATATTTAATAAATTTCATAGACCAATAAAATTCTTTTTTAGATACTTACAAAATAAGCTCAACCATTTTCTTTTCTGAATATATACAAAAACGATCCATAATACACAAGTAGTTTTAGATCATGCAATCTGTTCCTCAATCCTCATTTTAAGTTAAAGTAGTTATTTAATGTGCCTGGTAGATCAATCCATCCATTAATTAGCACGAACAGTTAAAAAATTCAAATGATTCAAAAAAAAAAAAAAAAAAAAAAAAAAAAAAAAAAATATATATATATATATATATATATATATATATATATATGTATATAATATAAATCAAGAAATATTATTTTATTTGACGTTTCTACTATTGCTTTCTAAATTTGCTCATAATCTTTCTTACTGTATTTAATATGTATATAAGAAAAATAATAATAAACTTTATTACCAAACGGTAAAATTAACAGTTCCAAACACCACACTGGCATAATGTTTTGCAGGAAATGCTACTGTTATAGACAGGTGTAATTACCTCAGCAGCATCACAGTTGCAAAAGATTAATTACGATTGGATAATAAGCGGCCAATAGGAACTGCTGATCGGGTCGGCTGGACATGTGTTATCCAATTAATGAACGTTCCATCAGGCGGTCCAATGAAGGATTTAGCACCAGTAAAATGGAACTGTCTATTGCAGATTTTAGCTGTTTGTAAAATGTCATAGAAGGCATTATGACATGAGAGATAATTGGTATTAAATAAATATTTATTCAACGTAATATTTCATTTAATTGTAAATATGAAAAGTAGTATATAGAATAGTTAAACACGAATAAGAATCTAAAAAGTTTCCTCTCCCTCTAATAACTTTTTTAAAGTTTATATAATTCTGTGTTTAACTAAACAAACTAAAAATAACTATGGACAAAAAATAGGTTTCCTAGACACGACATTGTGTAGGTGAGAGATTAAATATGAATTTCACACTCTATTTATGCTTGTCTAATGTCGCGCCAAATAATTCGGTAGGCTCATTCAAATATTTTTAAAGTAGGTTAATTCTAAATTCTAGCAAACAATATTTAGATTTTTAATTTTTTTTTCTTGTAAAATAAATGTTTACAATTAAAAATTAATAATAATTCTTAAACAATAGTTTTCTAATTTTTTCCAGTACCTACTTTAGATTTAGCAAGGGTACCTGGAATTGGCCCTCTGTGTAGTTTCGTTCGATTCTTTGTCTTTTGACTCCGCACTCCAAGTCGGGTAATTTAGGGTATTTTACCTGAACACGGAAAAAGTTAGGTCACCTTGCCCAACCTGCAGTCATAGCTATTGTAGGCTAAGGTAACACAGATTTATGAGCCTGTTCAGGAAACGTGTACTAGACAAAGTCCTTCTCCGAACTTTAGAACAGTTAAAAATCGTTCACCTGGAAATGGTTTGAGTTTGATTCCTGGGGGTGATGTCAGTCCACGTCAGGGTATTTTGTCCCACATATACGTTGAATATCTCTTATTATTTTGTTATTCAATGTTCAATGTTCAATGTCTGTTAATCAATATAAATGCTGATAAACCTATTTAAAAAACAAGAAAATCTTCAAATAAAAAAAATACATATAGAAATATTTTATAAGATAAGATCATAGAATGTCTGCTTAGAGATAAAATTCAATAAGTGCATTTTTTTCCAAATTCGACAAAAAGATTGTGTTGATATCATAAAAACATTGAGAGTTGATGTCATTTCCCATAAGTCACCAAGTTAATAAAGCTGCTATATATGCAAATTAGTGAATGAGAAAATTCACTATATAACTATTTGAGAAATTTTTCATGAGCATAATCCCGTTTGAATATTGAAACGGAAGATAATTGATTTTGCTACTTAATGACTTTTACCTTCAATCAGGCGATATTTATGTCATGCAAGTGCATATCTGTTCAAAGATTTAAATCCAAATTTCCCCGCAAATAATCTTACAATGCTATACATTACAAAAATAAATATATACCTGTACATACCTCTAATAGAAAAAAAAAAAACATTTGCTAAATTCAAACATTTTTATTCTGTTAAATGATATAACTACATTCATTAAGAATGCTGCTCTTTATATAGCTAAATAATTGTATTTATATATATAACTACAAAAAACAATTATAAAAATAGAAATAGAAAACAAAAATAGCAAATTCCACAAACATTTTAACGGCCTACCCAATTTATTGCGAAAACAAAAATATAAACTGAAAACAATTATAATAAAAAATGTCAAGGTACTGTAGTTGGTTTTGCATCATATATATATATACATATATATATATATATATATATATATATATATATATATATATATATATATATATATATATATATATCTAGCGAAACATTTTATTAATATATATATATACATATTAATAAAATGTTTCGCTAGAAGTTTTCTCATATTGAAGTAGGTCCCCAAATATGAAATTTTCAAAATATTTTAATTTTGAAACTATACCTCCTTTTTTCTCTTCCATTTTGCAGCATAACTGAAGGTAATAATTACAGTAATAATAGAAATTAGAAATATTTATACAGAATTGTATGAAACGCTATTTTCAAATAAACGTTATTTATTTAAAATTACACTTCGTTTATTTCAAATAATACTAATTAATTAAGTACGACCATATACTTTAACCGGGACATATATTAGGATTAGTAAAAAAATTAATTAAACTTATTTAATTATTAGATTTCAGGTTTTAAATCCGCCCCTTGCTTTCATTACGTCTTGCATTCGATGGGGTTTGGGTGTAATATGATTTTAAATAAACCCTTGAAGGATATACCATTTTACCATATACCACCCCCCTCTATTGCATTACTGCAATAAATCATTTAGCCATAAAAAAAAACAAAAACAATGATTGAAATTTTTTGCCTGTTAGTATAAATTTATTTTTAAAATTTTTGATATTGTCATAATTTAGGTGGAACAAATGATGTAAAATTGCTGGAAAAAACTGCGATTCTAGACAGTGTAATTAATTTTAAATATATGTAAATTTGCTTTGCCAAAAAACAACTAATCTGTTGAGTATCATTAAGATATTCTTCTTAAAGCTCTGGGATGTACCTGACAACTTATAAACCGCACATTACAACCCTGACCTAGGTTTGGCACCTCAGGCATTTGTATCTGTTAAATATTAATAACTTCATTACATATCCAAGATAGGGTGCATCAAGCTTCCAAAAATAAAAAACTCAAAAAAAAAAAAATCCCAAAACCACCCCTACCTGGGGCTGACAGGCCGGATTTAGATACATAATTTATCCCGTCACCCGATTGAGACGTGGTTTTGACAAATAGAATCTCCTGGCGGGGGGAGGGGAAGAAAGTTGAATTTAAAATAACTTCTTTGTTAGTTTGCCGGCACTAACAAATGGGACACCGTTAAGCCTCTGACTAACATCAAAGGCCAAAAAACGCCTCTGCTTCTTTGTATCAAAGCCTGAGGCTACCAAACAGAAAAAAAAAAAAAAAAAAATTAGACGTGCAGGTATATTTTCGTACCCTACTAGGTCTGTTGCCGTGTTCTCGGCGATGAAAGCCATAAATATTGTTAACAGTCCGGACAAGACTCCATACATTATAATTATGACATGAGACTTTCGTATTCCAAATATTTATTATTTGAAAATAACAATTCCCTGCAAAATATGATTCGATTCTTATCCATTTCCTATATATTTCTAATTCTATGTTTTTTTTTTAAAGAAATTATACTTCTTGTCAGATAATTGCATGTTTCCCGAATTACCTAAGCTTGAGCAATTTCAATATGCTCATTAGAAGATTAAATTTCCTTTAAAATAATTTATTTTAAATTTTGGAGAAGATTTCAAAATAATATGTGATCTAATAATAAGCAATATTAGTTTATAATTTCGTTCCAAAACTTTGATTACATTTTTTCAAAAACATTACAAACGTTAGGAACGTGCACAACATGGAATATTTTTTTAATTTGAAATATGGTTTCGAATGTTAAACATTCATCAATAGTTCTGAGAACATACAATTTTTTTAAATATCAGCACATTGCTACATAGGTTATTTGTATATATTTTTTTTATACATATGTTTTTTAAATTCAGAATTGATGGTGGATGTTTAACATTCGATATTGGTTCAAAAAAAAAAAACTAAAAATATATATATAGTATATCAATCATTTTTTTTATGTGTTTAATATTCAATATATCTTTTTAAAATATTTAATTATTTCCTGGAATCTATTGCGTAACATCACCAAAGTGTGAAACTGTGTCGACTTCATGAGTCAGCCTTTAAGCTTTCTTAGTGATTTATTTTCTCTTTGCTCTCTGCTCTTTACTGCTTCGGGACAGGTCTTATCTTAGTGTCGCCCGTCCTGTAGTTCAACTAGAAGGGAAATTCTCTGGGTATTTACCTTAAATATAAACTTCGTCTATTCAGTATGCTTTTAAATGATTCTGTTCTTGTAAATAAAAAAAAGTATTTCTTAAACGTACAAATCCAACCTGTTATTTCAGGAGAATCACTCTTCTTCGGAAAAAATGAAAAAATATACTACTATCGTGCAGTACGTGATAAGTTTTAAACTGAGATCGTTATCAATATAGGTATATATATAAAGATGACAAGAAGATGAATCAACAATTATATCATTAAACTAACTAATACATCAGGCTTTGAGAATGGCGACTCCACAATCTTTAACCACATACTTCCCTCTACTCCAACCTATCAAAGACGAAAATAACATATTTTATACTTTACTCATCCATTTTTTTAGTAAAAATATTCTGGGTACTACTTTTTTCCGAAAACAATATCTACATCCAGGCGTTTTTCTTCCCTTAACTGAAGTGGGCATCTAATCCATAAATCACTGTTGTTGGAACAATAGTCTTCTAAATAATAATTTTTATGTTTCCAGAAATTAAACTGAGAAGTTTTGTGAATAAGAAATAAATAGCATCTCTGTATTTAATTTTTTTTTTTTTATTTCCTCTTTGGTTTAATGTTTCCTAGATATTGGATACGCCAGATACTCAAACAACTTTCTCTATTCGAACTTCATCATCTCTGTTCTTACTATTAACTATACATTTTAATTACTGAAAATGATTAATAGAACGCTTCTTTAACAACTTTCTATTATTAAGTTGGACGATTCAATCAATATAAATCATTATATCTTATAACGCATATAAATCTGACGTTCTAGAAATAAACAATTAAATTGTATGAAGGATATTTTTGAATATACTTTATAGTTTTGTAGTATTTGCACTCTATTGCTGAGTTAAAAAACATGAAAAGTTGCAGATGATAAAGAATTTGGAAAAAAAATAGGGTTCTTTATTATTTATTATTAACCAAATTATGAAAATTATTGAAACGAAATTTACCATTAAGGTTCTTCAATCAATTTATTAAAATTTACAACTATATAAATATATACATCAAGTTAATGTGTTGATAACGACTACAATATCGTCAAAATTTGAAAAGAACTACCAATCAGTTGCCCTTAAAAAAACATTCTACAGTAGAAGATTCTTTTTAGACACCTCGGAGGATTATCGGGAATGGAGTGGGAAGCAAATATAGATACTAGTGGATTTATGTGGTTATGGAGCTTACTATGAAAGGATAGGTATCTGGTTTGGGCTAACTCAGCATCATATGGAACATTAAGATCTTTATGGATAAGTTTATTCGGATGGTTTAGTGGAGCCCTAATGCTCAACTCCGTACCTCCAAATAGGTCTTATCACAGTCATGTAAATAATTATTTTGTAATTAAATTGGATACTTTGAACGACCATTAAGGTTAATTTAAATTCTCGGCTCTTGTAAATTGAATCTGAACATATTTTATGATATTCGATTTATTCACAAAATTCTGTGAAATATTTGTCATCTCTGATGTCAATTGATTTAGACACAAGAATTTCACATACGAATTAAATTCGAAATCACCTAATAATAATAATTGTGTTATTAGTTGTATTGTTTTATGAGACAATATTCAATACGGCCTATGATAACCATTTCGATGTTGAGCTCGCTATTGAAACGGAAATACAAATGAATTTGATTATCTTTACTGATAATTTAGGATGCGGGCTCGGCACTTAGGTTTATTATAGGAAGCCATTTTGGGACTAGGTGGATAGGGGAGGGTGCGACCGATGGGATCTTTGATGTGACAACGTGCATTGTTCCTTTTATATAATTTTTATTACAAGTATTAATTTTAATTTCATTATCAGTATTAATTTATATCTATAAAAAATTAATTTATTTTAATAAGAATTTAATACGTTATAGCAGAGGACTACAAAATAAGCTCAATAATAAATTTTATAATTACGTTTTTTATACCATTCTACTCATTTGTCGAAAAGATAATAATTTATATTTAATTATAATCGATTTATTGAATGACTGATTAAAATATCAGATTACATGTAATGATCTTTAATAATCTAAAATATGTATTGAAAAGCTTAAACAATATTGAATTTTATATACGTTTTGATTACCACTCCAAAATTTATGAGTAAAAAATATTATTAATAAATATTTAATGTAATCGATTTATAGGATGACTGATTAAAATATCAGATTACATGTAAAGATCTTTAATAATCTAAAATATATATTGAAAAGCTTAAACAATATTGAATTTTATATACGTTTTGATTACCACTCCAAAATTTATGGGTAAAAAATATTATTAATAAATATTTAATGTAATCAATTCATAGGATGACTGATTAAAATATCAAATAATATGTAATGATCTTTAATAATCTAAAATATATATTGAAAAGCTTAAACAATATTGAATTTTATATACGTTTTGATTACCACTCCAAAATTTATGGGTAAAAAATATTATTAATAAATATTTAATGTAATCGATTTATAGGATGACTGATTAAAATATCAAATTACATGTAATGATCTTTAATAATCTAAAATATATATTGAAAAGCTTAAACAATATTGAATTTTATATACGTTTTGATTACCACTCCAAAATTTATGGGTAAAAAATATTATTAATAAATATTTAATGTAATCGATTTATAGGATGACTGATTAAAATATTAAATCTAGGTTATATTTAACTATCTTGAATAAATTAAAATATTTTTCTGTATATAATATATATATATATATATATATATATATATATTATTGAAATTTTAAACTGTACATATATATAAATTAAGTAAATGAGCTGATAACGATTACAATAACATGTCAAAACTTGAAAAGAACTACTCATCAGTAGCACTTCAATAAAAACTCTACATTAGAAGATCTCTAGGCCCTTAGGATTATCGGGAATGGAGTGGGAAGCAAATTGAGAAACTAATGGATTTGAGTTGTTATAGAGCTTACTATGAAAGGATAGGTATCTGGTTTGGGCTAAATCAGCAACATATGGAACATTGAGGTCTTTATGGATAAGTTTCTTTGTGACTAAGTAGGGAGCATTAAGGATTTTTCGAAGGATTTTGGATTGTAAGGATTGGATACGAGATGAGTTAGATGGTTTGGTGGAGCCCTAAAGCTAAATTAAAATATGAATTGAAAAGTTTAAAAATCTTATTTTTAGTGCTAGTGTAGATGCATAAAAACGCTCTCCATTACTGTTTTATCAATTTAGTAAATATAAAAAAAATAAATACTGCCCTTTATTTACTAAGATGAAATAACTATTTTTCTATACGCGTATAAAACACTTCTCTCCTTACTGTAGACTGAAGCTTGAAAATTTTAATTTTTTAAAATATATAAAACATTAAACAACATTTGTCGATGTATTAATGCAAGGAAAATATATAAAAATAAATAATGAAATTGAAATTTACAATAACGGTGAAAATTCCCTGGATAACTCTACTTTATGCTAGATATAAATTTCCAACCGACCTGTAATCACTGGAAAGAGTTACTATATCAATAACTAATAGTTATTATAATAGTTAAGTATTGAGAAAAATAGCACAAAATCAGATATGGCACCCAATGGATATCTTTTTAAAGAAAACAAAAATGTTTAACGTTGATGATTTGCATATTTTTTTTTTTTTTTTAAATTCGAATCGCACTATCAAACTTATTTTTAAAATTTTAAACTTAGGGGTAAATAACTGTCTGGTTTAACCTAGTCTTCCAATTGGACAGAGAAATACAGTTATAATAAAACAAGATGTCTTTTTAAGCTGAAACGCAGCTTAAATCCCTATAAAAATATTGATTTCTAAATTTCACTATAGACAAAACTGAACAAAACAAATTTTTAAAAAATACAAAATTATTAGTTTTGTTCAAATAAAACTATTTTTTGTTGTGAAAATGTTAGACAATAATTGTTCATATGTAATTTAATTTTACCATCCAAGTTTTTATTTAGTGCAATGTTCAACAGACCAGAGTTAAAAGAATTTTATTTTTTTTAGTTTTTAATTTGTTTCATGGAAATTTTTTATTTAGATTCAAAATAAGTTATAAAATTTGTGAGATATTTATACAAAATCAAATAAATTCTTATCGATGTACATTACTTCTATAATATTTTAAGTTGAATATAATGTATTTTTTCATTATAATTTAACGTAAAAATTCCATAAATATATATATATATATACATATATATATAAATGATTGAGATGCAGACGGTATCTATGGAGACAGGGCAGGTAATTGATGTATTTGCCACCTGTGCGGGGGGCGCTACTTGTTGCGGCTGTGCTGGTCCAATTTATGTCTTTAGTTCGCCAGGGTATACCCTAGAGGGCGTTCTCCACCTCTTTGGTCTCTTTAATAAAAATGATATATATTTTAATCAATAAATATTTAAATTTATGAAGTTTTGAACAATATGAAGTTAAAGTTTTGATACATAATAAAATAATATATATATTTATATATTTTTTGGAATTATTCCAAAATCGAAAGATATTCAATATCACCAAAAGATCATAAATTGATAAAAGTTCAAAGGATCACCTTTTCAAAACCAAAAGCTCAAATAACTATACTCAAGTCTGATTAAAATAATGTAACCTTTTATTACAAAACGGATTTATAGATAATAATAGAAAAAAAAACATAGGTTTACAATGGAAAAAAATAAAAACAAAAAATAAGCTGCTATGCTGTTTGTATATTTATTTTGCTTACTAGTGAATCAAAATGATGATTCATTACTTTAAATCAATTAATAGATATTAGACTGTTAACTTGATCATGTTATTCGGTTAAAATTTAGAATGTCTATTTATCAAGTATCAGTATTAACACAAAAAATTAGTCTATTTGTGATCCCCTTATTTTTTAAAAGAAAAATATATTTGACAGCACCAAATCCATATATCTCTATCAAATCAATTGAATTGAAAATATTCTAAACCATTATTTTAAATTATTTTTTATTTTATGATGTTTATGCCAATCCATTTTTTATTAAAATTTAGGCTCATATGGATAAACCTTTTTAATTTCTTAAGTTAAAATAATTCATTTAATATTGACACAAAAATTCATAATGATATTAACTTATTATGAAATTTAAAATATGTTGAAGTTTGATTATTTACATTTAGATAAATTGAATTAAAATCATTTCTAGAATTTGTTGTTATTATAATCCATACATAAACAGAGTTATAATCGGATGTTAATAAAACAAAGACATATAAATATATAAATGGAGTTGTTCCCTTGTAAACATGTTATTGTTCTGTATTATATATTTATAATTTTAATAAAATTTATATTAGGACAAAAAAATTCGTATTTTATAAATTTCCTGGAATTTTAATATATTAAATAGTTAAAATAGGAAATTAACATTTTAAAGTAGGCCATTACTAACCTGTGCACAATTTTTACGAATGATTCCAATAGCAATGAAGGCACATTTTAATATATTTTAGTAATAGTATTAATTCTAATAATTTTAGCAGAATTTTCAGGACGTGTTTTGTAAAAAAATTAAAATAAAATAACATAATTTTACTGTATAATTTATATTATACTTCCTCTCAATATTAAAAAAAGAAAATAGAACACATTTACAAACAATAACCATCAGTAATAAATTTTATATACAAATTATAATTTTAATAAAATTTAAATTAAGAAAAAAAAAAACATTTTCATATTTAATAAATTGCCTAGAATTTCGATACATTAAATAGTTCAAATACATATCAACATTTAAATGTAGGCCGTTATTTACTTGTGCACTATTTTTTTGGAATGATTTTAAGTGTGATGTAGGCACATTTTAATATAGTTTAATAATAGTATTAATCCTAATAATTTAGGAAGAATTTTATCGAAATATTTTGTAAAAAAATAAAAATAAAATAATATAATTTTACACATTATTTTACAAAAACAATAATAATCAGCAATGGGAGTCTAATAAGTTAAAATCACTTTAATAAATAAACAATTGTTATATAGATAATATTAATGTATATTTGATCAATAAAACATATATAAAAGTATCAAGATACAACTAAAAAAATTCTTGAAGAAATTTCAAGCTACTTTAATGCAACCAAAGTTCTATCAGCTGCCAATAGATGGTGTTAGGTCCTTCATTCCAGAAAACTGGCCCCGTAAGAAAATCATTACTCTAGGGCACTTGTATACTGAGTTTAAAAAAATAACATTTTCCAAGATAAACAGACTATATTTATTATTATAACTATATATTTCTATATTTTTATTTAAAAAAATTTCTGTTGTCTTGTTCAATGAAATAATGAAGTTTCTTTTAATGTGTGGCGTAATTATTAATTTATTATTATTAATTAATAATCAAAATTAAGAAATATCTGAGTAAATATAACAACCAAATTAATTAGATTGATGTTAATCTATAAATAAATAATACTATATATTCATAACTGATAAAAATAATAATAAAATTACGTAGTAAACTAAAATTATATTTTTTAAATTTTAATAATTAAACTGTTAATTTTTATAAGTTAATTTCATAACCAATAATTATATGCATAAATACAATATTATATTCGTATTTACAACTTATAAAGTTGAATAAACTTTTTGGAAGAAATCTGCTTATTATTATCCTTATCTTATATATTTGAAATATTTGTCTAATGTATAGTACTTTATTAACAGTTTTGTTATTTATTATTATAAATTATTATAAACCAAATAAATTTATTTATAATTTTATCTACTACATATAAATAGTAGTTGTTCAAAAAATGAAAAATGTAAATTTTATTACTATTTATTTCAAAGCAGATTGATGGCACTACCAATAGGATATCAATATTTTTATTTTTTTACAATTTTACAGCTTGCAAAAGTCCTAGAGGAAATCCGTTTAAAGCTATTAGTCTAATCTGAATAAAACGTATTGGAAATTTAATAAAAATTACCTTCAGACTATTAAAATAATAATTAAGAATTAATAATTATAAATGGCTGAAAAAATAAAAATATTGAAAATATTTTTTTCCGAAATAATCCATGGAAAGTTTATATACAATATTTCATTATCATATACCATTCATATTACGATTTAAATAAATATGTGTTCTAAAATTATTTTATTAATACGTTTATATATTATAATTTTTGAATTGCTATTTAGCAATTATTGTGGATTGAGTAATTGTCGTCTTATAACCATAATATTTTAGAGTACCATAATATTTTATATTCTATTTATTTAATTTTTTTTTTATTATTGTATTAAGTTAGAAGATCTCTTTGCTTGCGAATTTTCATATATTCACCCTTTAAGACTGTTGTCGACGCTTTTTATCCCCCATCAATAGTTGATCGTCCATATGATCGGTGTTACTGTACTAGTCTGCCCTCTCTCGGAGTAGTTACGAACTAGCTGCAGGACCTTAGAAGACTTCTGATTGGTCGGTTCGGACAGATGTCTGTCTTTGAGGTGGGGGCGGAGGTAGGAGGAAGGGAGAAGGGATGGCCCTGGAGGGGAGGGGTTCTCCAGCGACCGGAGAGCGAGGGATAAAAATGGAGAGAGAGGGATAGAGATGGAAAGAGAGAGGGATGTTGGGAAGGAGAGGCAGCGCGGGGGCGAGAAAGAGGGAAGGGAAATTAAGGAAAAGTCTGGAGAAAGGTATTTTTCAAACGTCACATTTCATAAGTAAGAAATCCATCAGGGCGGTTTGCTGGATGGAGAAGAAAAATAATTTATTTCTGACCACCATCAGCCAATGCCAAAACCTCTGAGGTCTGACTATCTGTCTGTGCTGCTTCCGGAATTTCCCACCGAAAATGCTCTGAATGGTTCTTGACAAGGAAATAGATTGAGATTAACTTTTGTTTTCTTGGATAGGAAATATTTCCATGTTCAATTCAAATACAAATTTTAACAACATATACTGTACGTGCTATGATCTAATATAATCTTATTTACTGACTTAAGTCAGTGTAAGGTCAGTGTGAATTAAGATGACCATGTGAGAATATCACTGTGTAAGAATCTGAAGATGGAGCAATTGAGCTCTGAAACATGTAGAAGTTAATGAATAAAAAATGAATAATGGGGAGTTATGCCTTTTAAAAAATGAATAACTTATATTAATGAAGCAATTGATTGCTGTTTCAATTATGGTAACTGGTCTTAAATATTAACAGTATTATTTGTAATATAATAATTAACATTTATACTATTCTATTTATATTACTGAACACTCTATTAATATGTGTCGATAACTGACTTGAAAGTACACAAAATTAATAGGAAAAATTGTTAATTATTTAAATTATAGGAAAAGTTTAATTTAAAATTTGGATAAGATTATAATTTTGGACCTTTACCAATAGATTGCTAAATTGATGTTCTGTTTTATATAAATTTTTTTTGTTTTATGTTTTATGTTAAATGTATATTTATTCAAATATATAATGATTTATTTAGATTATACATACAATATTTTTTAGGATAAACAGAATAGGAATGATCATAGACTTTAGAAATTAAAACTAAATTTCAATGGAATTGTATAGAAGTAAATATATAATTAAAAGAAAAGTGTAAAAAGAAAAAAATATATACATACATTTCTATAGGAATAATAAAAGTAATTTTTAATTATATATCAAATTTAAAACCTATTTTAAAGTTATATAGGTCACACAGTGCAGTACTGCTGTGGCTTTGCCCCGTTCCAGTTCTTTTTTTGCGTTTGAATTTGATTCCATTTTTTTTTTTTTTTGCATAACTGGATGTTGAAAAATTAATTGATGTAACACATTGAACATTTTATATTAATATAAGAATATAAAAACAGAAATTTAACATATGCAATTATAAAAAAAATCTAATCAAAACAATTTGTACAAAGTTCTACTCGATGTTCAGAACGTGTAGGTTTTCCACATTTAGTGCATGCTTTCGTAACTTTTTTTTTTGTCTTGGAAAAATAACACCTGGACTAAACATAATGACTAAACACTAGTACGAAGTAATATAACATAAACAAAAAATCATTAAAAAAATATATGTTCGCTTCGGCTGTGCTCCCGGTCCGTACTGGAACCCGCTTTGTCTGATAATATAAATACAACATGTATTTGAACAGTGTCGTGTCGGATAATACAAAACAAGCCTAAATTTGTGTCTGTATACTATTTTGTGGATTTAAAAATTATGTGGTTTTTCTTTTATTAAATTCTCAGTTAAAAAATGATGTCATCAATAATAATAAAGTTTTAAGCTAAATAAATGAATAAAGCAAAAATGCTGTTTTGAATTAGAAATAAATAATAAAAATATATTTTTATTCAGATTGCTATTATTAAAAAAAGGTATACAGGTCAAATCCAAGAAAGTTATTCTGTTAATTAATATAATTAAATTACACTCAATTATATATAATTGAAATCATTCTGATTGTACGAATTTCAAGGTTGTTTTTTGACCAATGAGACTTTATTTTCTGTTATCGTGTTTTGGATTATGTACTGCATTTGGATTATGATGTATATTACTATATTTCCCCTATCGTATTTTATTATACACCTTTCCAGAATACTCTCATTAAAACGCGACTAAAAAAATAAGTAATTTTCTTTTCCATTGAGCTTAAAATTATCCGGAGGAAAAAACATACGAAGCCCTGACCTAACATAAACCACGTGGTCTCACTTAAACCATTCTAACAAGAATACATTTATAATGAGAGGTCATTAGCCACTGAGATTCCTATCTAGAAATAATTTCATTCAAGGACAGACCAGTTTTAAGATTACCCGATCGAATTAGTTTGAAAAAATAATTGGAATTACAAGAAATAATTACAAAAGCAATTAAATTTAATTTTTTTACTATGCTTTACATCTATTTAAAACTTATACCAATTAATAATGATCAGTTACTAATTTCAAATTTATATAATTTTAAATTAATAACTAACTATAAAATTAATTTTTATTTGTTAATGAATATTATGGAAAATAATAATCGAATGAAGAATAAGAATAAATACTGACAGATTTAAAACTTATGGAAATAGTTTTACAAGAAGTCAACTCCAGATGGGGCGTGAACCAGCCTCATGTTTTCGTATTGTATAATAGCTCGTTATAGGAGCATGGCAGAGATAAGTTTTCCCACGAAGGGATAACTGAAATGGGTACCTGCACCATCAGCTATATCAAATATTTATAATTATTCGTTATTTATAGCTAAAAGAAATTGTATGTTAGGAAACAAAGGTGTCATAATTAGTAATTGCATTGTCGGTTATTGTAATGCAAATTTATGCAACTCTTAATGCACATTTCACGTCTCTATGGATAAGCTGAATAAATCATAAATATTAAAAACATTCTGCAATATCCAAGAGAAAATAATGTTCTATTAATTCGATAACATTTCTTTTTTAATTAGTAAGATTATTTATGTTTGTTAACTAAATTATATTAGTTTATTAATGGTAACATTTTTCTTGAATTCTGTTTTGTACATCTACCGTTTTTTAATGTCCAATACATCCCAACTTATACATTTCCGTGTTATATACGTATATTATATACGTACCATACTTTATATAAATATATTTTCAGCTATGGATTATCCATTCATTTAATTCAGTTTACTACAGTCAAATTAAAACAAGAAAGTTTTGTAAAGTAATTAAAATAATTAATGTAATATCAAGTTAAAATAATTACATTAAACATTTATTATTAAGAGAAACGTATGATTAAATTATAGTTACTTGTTTTTAATAAGATTTTCATCTAAGAATGGTCCTTTTAACCCATTAGATTCAAAATAATACGCAATAATTATATAAAATAAAAATAACATACACTTACTTTTATTATAAATAGTTTTAAAAAGCTTCATCATTTTTAATTATTGTTGAAAATTATGGTCTCCTATTTTAAATGAAGGGTATTTCTTTGTTCATAATATTACCTTCTTTTAATATTAGATATTTAACAAACAATAACTTTAATTATTAATGCATAAACAATAGTTTGGCTTTTGAAAATGTATATCCCACCTCTTACAATTAGTGTTACTTGTATAAAAATACGTTATTTTGTAATAGATCTAAATAATAGATTATGTATATATCAAATAGAATTGTGGACATATTATTTCAGTTTTCTATCCCTAGATAGATTTCTGTTTCATAAAAAAAAAAATTGAGTATTCTGTTTGTTAAGATCTGTAATGACAGGAAAATATTGTTTTAGGTTTGTCTGTTAAAATTCTATTAAAACGTTTAATAGCCTAGGTTTATTCGTTAAATATAATTTCGAGTTTTTTAGAATTTTGAAATAATGGCTGCTTTTAACATTTAATCCAATTTTTGTAACTCTATTTGTTTTTCCTAAGCGAAATATATTTTATATTTTTTAAGTTAATATTTATAGTTTTTAAAATATAAATCAGAGTTCTTATCGATTTGAAATCTTGATTAAACTTTTCTTCCACGTCAGTATTGGATCAAGGTGTTTTGTGAGCTCTATTCTAGAGGAGTACATGCTTTACCGTTAAATGTTTTCTTCATTACGAACTAAAAAATGAAAATAATAATAGAATTAAAACTTTTAAAAAAATTATTTTATAAACTCGCAACACTTATGGACGGAAAAATATTCGTTGGTTTGTCACATTTTTCGAATTATCTTCTTTTTCTTTTTTCATTATTTATAATTTTATTTAATAGTTTAAATAACCTCAAAAAGGGTCTGTTTTCGGGCAGTACCGTTTTATCATCATTAAATAAGGTTTTGCGAGAGGTTTAATTATATTATATAAAAAATTTTAGGTGCGCTTTCGTTTTCTGAACTTTTTTTTTTTATTTAAATGGAAATTAATTTTTAACTATGGCAGAAATAACATGCTTTCACTCCTCTTCAGGCCTAAACGAGTTCCGAGAAAGACCGACCCCAATCGGCCTAGAGTCATCGGCGGAGCAGAAAGCGAAAAACAAAAAGCGACTCAAAAAAAAGAAAAAAAATTTCCAGAGGAGCCATTATAATTAGGAGAGTCAGGAGCAGCGGTCGTGGCCGGGAGGGGTCCTACATTTTTGGATAGGGTAATACCAGGGTATGGGGAACATTTTTGGATAGAATAATACCAGGGTATAGGGAACATAAGAAGACGTTACGTCAGAGGAGGAAGACAAATGGCGAGTAAGGGAGTTTAAGCTGACAGGCGAGAAGCCACGATATGCTCTCCCTCCTCCTCACTTCTTCGTCTCTGTGTCTTTCTTCTCAGTCTCTTTCTTCTTAGTTCGTCGTTCTCACGTCCTTTCATCCTCCTACCGGGCCATTATACGCCCGAATTGATTTAGTCTTCTTTAGAGGGGCGCGTAACTGGACAGAGCGTTTTATGAAAGCTTCTTTCTTTAGGATGACCTTTCGTTTTAGTTCTGAGGGATCAATCAGAATCGAAAGCAGCATCTTAATCTAACTTTCACCATGTGGATAAAGGATAGAAGTACTATAAAAGTTACTAATTACTAATTTTTACTTCGGGTTATAGATTGAAAAGCTGTTTCATGGAAACTAAACCCTAAAGGTCATAAGGTACCAAGTATAAATAAATAAACACAACAGTACGATGTCGACACCACTATTAATGCTCTTTCCTTTTCATTGAAACTGTAATCTACAAGATCTTAACGCAATCCTCTCACCTATGATCCACCCTTCGAGTGTCTATCCGCCGGTTCAACACATACTTACTATTTATGAGATTCATCTATAATCAAACCCACTAACCATACCAGCTTATTTTAAACATTAAGATTCTATTAGCTGAACTGTCATTTAACAAATAAATGTCAAACTATTTCACAATAGATAGCCTTCTATATTCTCCAATGCACTCCAAATCTTTTTTGGGTCAAATGTTCCACGCAATTCATTATTTTTTTTTTTAGGAGTTTAAGTTTTTTTTTTTCACTTATCGCAGGCTGCTGAAGAACTCTATGGTATTAGGATTGATGGATTAATTGCCGCTTCTATTGGAATTTTTTAAATTGAGAACTAGTTTCATATATTAAACATTCATCATCGGTTCTAAAACATACAAAATTTTCCAAACATCAGGACTTTGTTACATAGATTTAGAATAGATGATGAATGCTTAACGTTTGAAACTACTATTCAAATAAGATAATTCCAATAGAAGCGGCAATTAATTCATTAATTCTAATTCTAATGATCCTTCTATACGATCATGCGTACTTCAAGTAACTCTAGGGAGAACAATAGTCTGCTAAATTCTAGATCTTATGTTTCTAGCCTAGGAACAAACTGAGAAAATCAGAAACTGAGGGATAACAAACCTTTCCAGCTAAGGAAAATGCATAGGAAATGCTTTAGTTTGCTTAAACGACATTACCATTAAGTTATACCTTCTCCCTTTCCTATGCATTTTCCTTAGCAATAAAAACTTTAAACCTACTTACTTCAAGAAATTATTTTTGAGTTGTGCCACTATTGCAACCCATGAGCGATATATAAGATTTTTGTGCAGTATAGTTGGAGGGATGTTAATTATTTTTTAAGTTTATGTTATTTAAGATCTGTTTAGAGACGTGAACGACAAGATACAATCCAAAATCCTTCGACAAATCCTAGATCCTCCTTACTTTTTCACCAATAAAATTATCCATAAAAATCTTAATGTTCGATATGTTGCACATTTGGCTCTTACGAACTACACATCCACTCTAATCCACTAGTATCCCAACTTGCTTCTCATTCAGTTACCGATAACCCTCCGAGGCGTCTGAAAAGAAGATTGCCTAAGACTTGTATCATTGTAATCATTTTCTCTCACATTTACTTGTAGTATATTAATAAAGTTGTACATATCAATAAATAATAAAATTAAAAAAAAAAAACTGCTTCACACATAAATTCGATGCATTTGTTAATTATTATTACATTATGCCGTCTAATAGATAAAATCTTATTACTTAAGACTTTGAAAACCAGCCCTGCACTCCGTGACAGAGCTCCACGCACCAGTTTAACCTAAATACCGATTTAAATTAGATTTTAATTGATACCGCCGCTAGGTGGAACGCTAATGAATGTTTGTTTTCGAAGAAACCAAAAAAGTTTAAACTCCCCCCTCCTCTGCCCCTCTCCCCTCCAGTCACTCCCTCTCGCTCCCTCGCTCGGAACGAAAGCTTCGGACGGATTCGAAGTTAATTAAGAAAGCATCAAAGCTCGTTTTGATGGATTAAAGGCCTCGAGAAAAATGTCTTCTCCTGAGAATCGGAAGGGTGAGGGGAAGAGGGGAAAGAATTATCCCCATCCTACTGCTTTTGTTTTATTTTTTTCTCTTCTTTCCCCCCTTCGTCCAATTATTTTTAACTTGATCAGATCTGGCTGATTTTTTATCCGGACACGGTTTCTTATTAATGGGATTTTTTCAGATATTAATATATTAATGATATTAATGGGATCAGATTAATATTGTATATATTATGCTAGTCTGTTCATAATAAAATTTTAAGGTTCGCCAAAAAAACCAAATCTGCTTGTAGAATTAAATCTTCACAAAATAATATAAAATTACTTTTCAACATTATTACCTTATCATAAGAATATACACCCATTATATGAATAGTACAGTTGACAGTAAGAAATATAAGATGATCTGTGATGCAGTCAGGAGAACGAAAATACACGTCCAAGTTAAAAAACTTGTCATGAAGTGCTGACGTTTTGACCTACCTTGCAGGTCTTCTTCAGGGCTACTGACAATCGAGTCATCGCTTGGACTTGCTTTTTATTTCTCCTGACTACATCCCAGACTTTTAATATACACCTATATTTCGTTTCTTTTTATGAAAATGTATTTTCACACATTTCTATTTTCAAAAATTATTAATTCTATTAATGGAAAGTGTCTGATATTATCCTAGTCCATTTCATGCTAGGATTTCAATATAGCTCTTTGTTTAAAGTATATTTATAATTAATAATATTTATTGGTTAGACCAATCAAAACCTAATAAAAAGAATAAACCAGCATAGAAATTATAATAAACATTATACTAATTAACGTTAGGACATAGTTTTGGTTTTAGTAATACACAAGTACTAAATTCAGAGAAAAAAAAGAAATAGATAGAAGCCTATTATATAAATAAAACTATACAAAATTCAGTTAGTTATAAATATAATATAAATAAAATAGGCTCAATATACCGAATTTTTTTTTTTTATGTATACATGTATACTTAAATAAAAGTTACAACTTTTTATAAAATATATAACAACAATATATAAAGTGTGTAAATGTTAGGTAAAATTATAACAATGGCATTTCAATAACATTTAAAGAACTACCCATTAGTATGTTACATAAATATTCTTCATCATTTAGATTGTTTTGGAAGTTTATCATTTTAGTTTATTTAAGACATAATAATGAGCATTGAGGATTTTACGGAGGATTTTGGATTATAGGGATTTGATACGAGATGGAAGGTTTGGTGATATCACAAAGCTCAATTCAGTCATTTAAATAAGTCATTTGTAATTAATTCGAAAATTTGAAAGCTTGTATAGTAAATTTATTAGAAATTGAAAACGACAAACAGTTTCTTGTCGTTTACGCCTCATAGTAGTAAATATGTATATATATATATATATATATATATATATATATATATATATATATATATAAAATTTACAAAAAAAAAAAAATCAACATAATTATGGTTTCAATAATAATTAATAATGATTTAAAAATAATATAAATATTTGTTATAGTTAAATAGTTCAAGATCCTTGCAATTGTACTGTAAATAATATAATAACAGTAACATTATCCCTATGATTCATTGTTAAAAGAATCATGATTAAATAAGGATACTGGCTATGTGATACTAAATATAAATTGAACTATTTAAAAAAATTAATGGCCTGTAATTATGATGTGATGCTATTTAATATGAACTA
The DNA here is from genome assembly GCA_003667255.2 of Euschistus heros. NCBI lineage: Eukaryota > Metazoa > Arthropoda > Insecta > Hemiptera > Pentatomidae > Euschistus > Euschistus heros. The sequence continues at coordinate 5,414,402 of RCWM02000007.1, read as the reverse complement.
ATAAATGTAGAAATGTTTTTGATGATGATACTGTAGATGGAAAATATTCTCAAAACATGTTGAATGTTAATTATTCAAAAAAAATAACAAATGGAGCATTATACCAAGTGCGATATGAAATTTATAATTATTCATTCGTTAGATGTTTAATAAATTAAGAAATGCAATGATGTTGACATTAACATATCCTACTTCCAAGTCTGTTCAGAGATATAAAAGTCTCGTTTCATCCCCTGTAAGACCTCTAGGTCATTATAAATAAAAGACTAAATTAAGTATTGTGTACTCAATAATTGAAGAAATAAGATTGAGTAGCGTATTGTGAAATCAGCACCTGTGTACATACTGAGAGCTCCTTAGGACGAGACCTTACTAATTTGTCTTGAATAAAGGAAACATGGACCGGAAAGGGCGAGATTTTTCACGTAGTCCCTTGGGTTTGCCTTTTTCCCCAGCACTATCCTCTCGGGATTTATTCTTTTTTCGGATCAAAGACTTACTTTATTATGTTGTCTGTGCTGGTTTAAACTATTCTTATAAACAATAATTTTGCTATAGATTAAGTGTTACAAGCATTCGACTATACTTAAGAACAACAAATCATGATAACAAAAATAATAACTATTACAAAATAAAAGGGTAATAAACAATTGTGGTTCGTCTCTAATTTATAAAGAAATTATTAAAAAAAAAAAAAAAAATAGAAAATTCATTAGACTAAAATAAATGATATACATTATGATACATTTAAAGAAGAAAAAATTTATACATTAGATAAATATATTTTTCTCATCTTAAGGGCAATAAGTAATGTTGATGGTTATGAATTCATTCATACAATATGAAATAAATAAAAATAATATTAAATTAATATCTACCGATACAATATAAAAAATAAATTAAAAAACAATAATATAGTTAAAAGATAAACAAAATTAAAAATATTCTGTACCTCAGAACCAGAAGAGCGTTAGTACAAATTTTACAATTTTCAGATTATTGTACTATTCTATGTAGAATTTTATATAACATTAAGCTGTAACTACTTAAGTCCCTTGAGAAATCGCCTTTTGTATTTCCTAAGGGTTGTAAGAACGTAAGTCCTTAGCTATGATTGAGCCAGGCAAATATAAGTCCAGTTATGTTATTATCCTGAAAGGTTGGCCTAGTGTGAGTTACGCTCTTCTGGTTCTGAGGTACAGATTTTACAAGTACAATACATATACGTACCATTCGAGGAAAACTATGCAAGTCCAAAATAACAGATGTTCAAAACAGCTATTTGATGATTTCAGTTTTTAGTGATTTTTAAAGGAATTTTTTGAAATAAGTATTTTTCCAAATACCACTCTCCAAAAAATTCTGGTTACTTTATTATAGAATGCATTTATGTATGCCTATATATCGAATTGCATTTAGATGCCTAAAAATGCCTATTGCATTTTAAAGGATACCATTGACAATACAGCTTGCCTACTTTTACACTAAAATTCGACTTATCTAGTTTTTCAAAATATATACAAATACAGTACAAATAAATACTCAGCCTTGGGATCCCCGAATCAAGCCTGTTCTTCTACTTATAGAGGTAGAAGCCAGAGCCCCCGAGAGATCCCAAAGCTGCTGTCTCGCTATAACACATTCGCTCAAGGCTTTAACGAAAAAGCTGGCCATTGCCAGAAATCCAACTAAATAATTATTTACCATGGGTAAATTGGGACCACTGACATTTTATTCTGCAAGAGGGTTGTCAGGACTTGTGTTTGATGATAAATCAAATTAAATAAACCAGATTCATACATATTTGCAATTAGGAGCTATTTTGGTTTATAGTTGAATATAAACTGAAACTGTTGTTATTATTATGAATAACTTTTGTAACCATCATAAACTGTTAGAGTAGGGTTAACTTTTTTTTTCACAAATATCATATCTAGATTATTTTGAGTTATACTATTATTTTTCAATAACGATATATTTTTACACAGTTTTATTTCATAAACAATTAATTTTGTACTTTCTGACATTATCGAATGCCATTTATAGATCTCATTGTTTAAAGAATATTAATTTTTATTTATTGCTAAGAAATATAATAATTAATTCAAAAATATATTGTTGCAACATACAGCAATAACATTTTCTGAAAAGGTTACAGCATTGAATCGCTTTCAAACAATTGATAACATCAAAATAAAGCTTGGATGATGGATTCAAACAAAATTCAGATGAGCTAATCATGAAGTCAGGGGCAGAGCAGGGTAACAATAAGCGACCCGCTGCTGAGGATATGACAACTTTGTGTATCCCTGTTTTGCATCCCTCCCCCCTCCCACCGGGGGGTGGGAATCGGGAATTAAATCTCACCCCTCGTCCAACGTGGAGGGGGGAGGGGTTATTTCAACGTCCCGCTGGCTAACAAATCTATGTACTCCGTGTTTTCATTACTGTGTATGTAGTAGCAGTATATTTAAATAAATTATTATACTTTCTAAAAACATCACAGTGCGTATATAAATGTATATATATACACCTATATTCATAATCAGAAATATATGGAACATTAAAATCATTCTGGATTATTATTGGTTTATATTTTAATAAAAAGCATTATTAGGAAAAAAAAAAATATCTCCTGATATAAACATATAATTTGAAAATATCAATATTTCTTGGCTAAGCCATATTATCGAGCCCTGGAATCGATATTAATAATCCACAACAAAAATATGTTTCATGATATCAAAATATTAAAAATCTCCTAACCATGTAATATATGACAAAAAAGCATGAATTTTTTAAAAGTTTATTATGACAAAAAATTATATCCTGTTACTATCAAGGGCAATAAATAATCAATATACTAATATAAAATAATATAAAAATCTAATTTATTAATATAAAATAAATTATATCTATTATAATATAATTAAAGAATTATATTTATATAAAGCATACACACCAAATTTAGTTTATCATAAATTATTAATAATGTTTAATTACCATAAATTATTAATCTACAATGTGGTTTCATTAAATTGAATACAAATTTAGAAAGTTTTTTATTTTTATTTTAAAATGATTTTACTAAATAAATGTTACTATCTGCCTCACTCAAGGCAAATAATTTATATGGATGGTAATAAATCTGCCCAACCAATACATATAATAAAAAAATAATATATGAAACATTCATATATAAAATGGAACAATCTAAATTTATAAACAATATAAACAGTAAAAATATACAGTGTATATGTAATGTAAAAATACCACGTATTTTAACTGTGACTAAAAACTACTCGACTAATGCACATCCAGAACATGCTAACACAAGTCTGGTGCTAAAATGCATTAAAGTAGGTATATTGTGTCTGGTACAACTTGAGACTCGGTATCTCTAGAAAACTCTTTTCCAATCAGTATTCTTTCTTGATATTTTTTCTCTGGAATAAATACAAGATTAATAGAAAATAATACTATAATAATAATATTATAAAATATTGATTGGCCAAAATTGGTTAGGCGCAGACATGATTTAGGGCGCTGATTTAGAATTCGTTATTTGGAATGGATTGGATTGTAGATCTACCGGATATATTAATTGTTATTCCAATTAATTAATTGTTAAGTAATAACACTATTTTATTTAAGAAAAAATTAATGAATTTCAAGTATAAATATTTGTATTTTGTTTTTTGTTTTCTGATTCAGAAAGGAAGAGGGGACGGCAGACCTATACTCGGTACCAGACCCTGGAGCTGGAGAAGGAGTTCCACTTCAACAGGTACCTGACGAGGCGGCGGAGGATAGAGATCGCCCACGCACTCTGCCTCACGGAGAGGCAGATCAAGATCTGGTTCCAGAACCGGAGGATGAAGTGGAAGAAGGAGAACAAGACGAAAGGAGATCTCGGTGCCAACGAAGGCAGCGACCTCTCACCGCAGACATCGCCTCAGTGAGATCCGGCCCTCGAGGAGCAGTTCCTCTAAATCGTTAACAAAGAAATGGAGGAACCACAGGAAGGAAAGGAATAGGATCCTGGAATAATCTCCTTTGTTCCGCTCTTCGAGGAACATGGACCCTGATATTCAGCAGGTGCTCTGCTTATTTATTGATTCGTCTTGTATATCTACCAAAGCTAAATTATTTCGAGTCACGGAAATCTTGGACATAACGTGGAACTCATAAGTGTTATTTTTTTTTGCTCTTCTGTGTGCGCGTGTGTTAACTGAGGACCATTTTGGCAAAAATAAATCTGTGTAATATAATGGCATCAGGACAATTACAAATGTATAAAACAGCATGAACATGTAATTTATTTTTCAGTTTAATTATTATTATATGATACCACAAGCGCAAGCGCACCCCCCTACCTCCCTCCCCTATAAATACTCAACAAATTGATATAACGGGGCGTAGGGCGGTGTTCTTGCGTTTGAACTACCTCTAGCGGGATAGCATCCCCTTCCAGTATCATAGTTACCAAAGTATACAAAAATCTAAAACAAAAAAAAATTATACCAATGGTCGAGTGGCAGACCTTAGAAAGACAATATACTTATGAAAGTGTATAGAGCAGGTGGAGATAATAAATAATATGGAAACAGAAATACGTAATGAGCCGTGAAAAAAAATATATGTATAAATATATATGTAAAAGAATATTTTAGATTGCTAAATAGATCTCTAATGAAAAAAGTGCAAATGTTGATGTGAGATGTATGAGTGGTGCCAAGTTTATAGGCATAGTGATCGTGTACCTACTAGTTCGTATTTATATTTAAAAAAAAACAAAAAAAAATAAACCTTATACATAAAAATCGTGTTTTGTGTCAACATAGTGTTAAATATATATATAATTAAAGCTATATATATTTACATAGTTATCATAATGAAAAATGAGTAAAATTAGGTATCTGGAACTTAGCTTATCTCACTGATTATGTTTTGTGGAGGTAAGCTATACCTGACTTTGGCCTTCTTTGTAACGAAGTATACGCTGAAAAGTTCAAATCTTTCCAGAACCCTTACACACCATAAATTTTGTCAATAAATTAAAAAAAAAAAAAATCAGATTGCACTTTAATTCTGTCGCACCCTAAATGTCATGGATTATATGTATATTAGATATTTTTGAGATATTTTCGCATATATATTAATCTTTTTAATAATCGTTTCATCCCCTCATCATTCACCTTTACCATCGGGGTTCCGTGTTTTTAGTAGTTTATGATTATTTGTTTTATATTTTTTAATTTTTCAGATTTTGTACTTAATGTGAAGAACCCCGATAGTGACAGCCTCGATGTTGAGTTGATGAGCATATTTAAAAAAAATTATCAAAAATCCAAAAAAAAAAAATTGGTATTCAACTGTTTGGACTGAAAGAGTTATACTAATCTGAAAGAAATGGTGCGAATGGGTTTTTTTAAATTTTAGGTTCGTTTGAGCATTGTATTTATAAAACGGCCAAATAACAGTTCCTGGATTTTAATGTGAAATTTATTTGGTATTAATTAGGTCCGCGAGTGAATGTTGTCTATTTTCTAATTGGCATTGTATAGTGTATGGAATAATTATACCAGTCATATTTGTAATTCAATACTCAATCTAGACATATTTTGTACGGTATTGAATTATATATTATATATGTATAGTACATAATTGTGTATATGTAGAGAGTTAAGCATAGTAAAAAGTTTTATTGAAAAATTATTTACCGATAGAATAAAAGAAATCCATCTCTGAAAGGCTGATTTTAATTTTCTATAGTTTTCTGGCAAACATGATAAATTATTTAAAAATTTTCTGAATTTTAATAAACATTATGAATTTTGTATTAAAATTTTTAAATATGATTCGAGTGGATTTCTTTTCTTTGAATAAAAATTATATATTTCAAAAATATAAAATAACAAAAAAAAATTACAAAAAAACAAAAAACAAAACGGTATTATTTGTAGATAGTCGAGAACATACCTCATATTATCGTCATTCGTTTTATATATATTATTCTTTTCTCCATCCATCCCATTTTTTCCATTTCTCTACATTAGCGGTGTAGCCTTCTGGTAGTTCTATGTACTATTTCTATTTACAGAGTACCTCTTTTTTCTAATAACTATTTGTGATTTTACAAGATAATTAATTTATGTTTTATAAAAGTTGAGCACTCACCCCCCTCCCTTTTCCCTTTACCCCCTCCCTTGGAGATCTATTTATTGATATAGTCATTGTAAAGTTGTCATATTTGTAAGTATAAATTGTAAAATCAATATAAAATTTGTCCTATATAATTTTGTGTTTGAAGAAATAATAAAATTCTTTAAAAAAAAAAATAAATAATAAGTGGTTGAAACTGCGTTGTTTTATTTATTAATGGACCTTACATTGTACTAAAAAAAAAAAAAAAAAAAAAAAAAAAAAAAAAAAAAAAAAAAAAAAAAAAAAAATATAAAAAAAATTGAAAGCTCAAAAAAAAAAAAATTAAACAAGGTGCAGTAAAACTTGAAAAAAAAAAAATTTAAAACAACAATACTTTCTTGCTTGAAATTGATGAAATTAGAAATTTCTATATAAACACCAGATTATATATTCGTGTGGCAGTGGACATTATGTTATGTTGATTATGTTAAAGAAGAAATGTGAAGACTGGCTGGGGTGACATTCTTCACGGCCCTTCCACCATTTCCTCTACGTAAGGTAAGACAAATGATATTTATGTATGATATAAAATTAGTAATTTCTGTTAATTATATTAGCTTATGTATGTAAAATATATAGTGATACCAACATTTTTTGTGCATGATTTTGTGCATGTTTCGTAACTGATTTAATATGCTCATTTTCCTAGTATGTTAAATTAATATAACTTAAACTAATTTTAAACAATCAGAGACACATCTTGTGCATCGATGTTCATAGGCATTGACAGCATGTTGCATAACCACATTTACTTTTTTTTATATATATTTTTTTTTTTATTAATTAATGTGTATATTTATATTCCTTTAAATAACAGTGAATATATTTTAAAATAAATTATTAATTTAAGATGTAAATATATATTTATTTCATCTTAATAAAATAATTATTAATTGGAAGGAAAATATAAGTGGAGTGTTTGATGGAGTCAAATGGTACTTTGAAAATGTATAATTAAAAATAAAAGTAAAGAAAAAGAAGGAGTATATATATGTGTGTGTGGAGAGAGAGAGAGAGAGAGAGAGAGAGAGAGAGAGAGAGAGAGAGAGAGAGGGAGAGAGAGAGATAGAGAGAGAGAGAGAGAGAGAGAGAGAGAGAGAGAGAGAGAGAGAGAGAGAGAGAGAGAGAGAGAGAGAGAGAGAGAGAGAGAGAGAGAGAGAGAGAGAGAGAGAGAGAGAGAGAGAGAGAGAGAGAGAGAGAGAGAGAGAGAGAGAGAGAGAGAGAGAGAGAGAGAGAGAGAGAGAGAGAGAGAGAGAGAGAGAGAGAGAGAGAGAGAGAGAGAGAGAGAGAGAGAGAGAGAGAGAGAGAGAGAGAGAGAGAGAGAGAGATGAGAGAGAGAGAGAGAGAGAGAGAGAGAGAGAGAGAGAGAGAGAGAGAGAGAGAGAGAGAGAGAGGATGTATACAGAAGAAAATAACAAGAGAAATGTTTGTTAAAATATATTTTATTTGCTATTGTATCTATTTGAATACTTGTATTCTTGTGGAATTGGTGGTACATCTAAAACATAAAAAATCAGGAAAAGATGGATATTGCTAAATAATTTTAAAAAAAATCCAGTTATAAAATAGTCCATATATTCAACAAATTGCATGCTGATAAAGACCTCATCATCATTTAAAAATATTGGGCCTTCTACAAAGTCTTCCAAAGAAATTTCTCAATAATCGAATGTCTATAAAAACCGTTCTTATTCAGATTCGCAAAAAATGGAAGGATAAAATACCTCACCACATCTCCTCTAAAATTTTGACGAAGCACTGACTTTGGTGGGGGGGGGGCGTTAATTTTTTCAGAGGATGAAGTTGTGAGTTATGAGCAGTTTTTCTCTCCGGATATTATTCCTGTTAACAATGGATTCTGAGTGATTAACTTTTTTTTTAACGATTTTTTTTTTTAAGTTGAATGACTTGTGCTTTGTTCCGAAATGAAATTTCTTAGGAGAGCAGCTGGAAAAACAAGAAGAGATAGAGTGAGAAATGAACGCATTAGAGGGACGCTCAATATAAGTTCCATCCAGGATTTACTCGAGAAGAGGCCGTTGCAGTGGTTTGGTCATGTCTGTAGAATGGAACAACACCGTGATCCAGCCAAATCTATGGAATATCACCCAACTGGAAAGAGACCAAGAGGAGGTCCCAGATCATCACATATGTAGCTTATAGAAAAGCTAGGACAGAATAGAGGAAAAATACTTCCAGAACTGAGTGGCATGGCAAGAGACAGGGAAGTCTGGAGGACTTGGCTGAGTCCACCCCCACACTGAAAGGCACTACGGAGGAAAGCGAAAGAAGAAGACTATTGTTTTGCCCTAACCGTCACAAACAATTCCTAACCAAATAAAAGTAGGAAACGTTTGGGGATTTCTATTATAATTTTGGGGAGTCAAGGTAGCACAGTGGGTAAGGCACCTGACTGCCATGCTCCCTGGTCCGAGTTCGCCTCAATGTAGAAAATTTATATTCTGTTTTTTCTCCCGTGAATCAACTTCGAGTTCGGAAGACCCTCCTAGGGCACACTCATCCTTTTTGTTGTACGTCGGAACTGAACTCAAGATCAATCGTGGGTTCTAAGTTGTTTTTTTTTATTCATAAATATGTTAATTAATTAATTTTAATGTTTTATTTTTTGTTACTTGTGTTTTCATCTTTGATATGATATAATTCTATCATTTATGAATGAATAGAACTGTTTAATTTCTATAAATTGAGTATTATATTTTTTATTTAATTTTTTTTAAATAATGTTAAGCTCAAGAAGTTTATTTATTTTGAACTATATTCATTTCTGATTTTTTATATTAACCTTCCATCTATTGGCAGACCTCAAAGAGGAAAGGTGCAACCCAACAGCCTGCAGGAGCAAACACCTGGAGCTTAGCTCCATCCTGTTGGATACTAGCCTGAATTCCAAAATTTTATGTGACATCCTGACAAAAAAATTAGCGTTTTTAAAACTATTTTCTGTTAGTCGAGTCCCTTTTCCTGTTTCTATATGGACTACAATGACCACATACAAGTAAAGTCCCCGGACTAGCAAAGTCCTGCTATGCCCCCAGACTTCCCCTGAGACAACGAAGACACTGGGAGAGATGTATCCGCCGAGGCAAGTATTAATCTCGCTGGATGCTGACAACGCCCGTAGCTTATTGATCCCTCAGCCCGCTGTTAACTCTCCATTTTCTCTATTGTCCCTCCTCCATTCCTCATCTTTGTACTCCGTTCCTCCCACGTTCTTCTATCCACCTGAAACAGAGTATTAAATTGTTTATATTTAATTTCAGCAGTACTGATGATATGATCATAACTAGTAGTAATGACTACAATTCTGTGTCATAATGGATATTAATGAATCTTGAACAACTTAACTTCTTTTTCCATTAAAATCATAAATATTGACTTAATTATTTATATAAGCGTTAAAAATTTACAAAACAATGGAAAGAGCATTTGAATCCTTGTATATTTATATCCACTGTACTATTAAAACTGCAATCATAATTCACAAACTTTATGACCTTCCTAACCGACTAATACAAGGACTACAACAATTATTCCCGACAACACCTACCGAAGCAAAAAAATGAGTTGGACAAAAGATCTCCTTAAGGAAAAAAAAAATTGAAATAAAGTCATGAGGAGGTACCATTGGGTACTGATCTCCCTCATACCTCACACGATATTTTGTTTATTTTCTTATACTTCAGCAAATTAGAGTGTCTGTACTTAAAGGCATTTGTGAATTTAATAGTAAATATTTATAATTTAATAGTCTAGAAAAGCAAACTTTTATAGCAACCCTAACTAAAAAGCTAAATGTAATGAACGATTTGCAGCAGTCAGATCTTTTAATTTTTAGAGTTCAAGGTTCGAATCTGATTTCCCTCGTGATTTTTTTGCAATTTTAACACAGGTTATCCAAGACCAAGTAATAAATTTTGTTTTTTGACATATCTCAGAGTAGGGACGGGCAAACTTTTACTTTGAAACCCTATTTTGCACAAAATCTAAAACGATCTACAACTTCATAGTATATAGCATTTTGTTATTTGATTAGCCATTTCTGCCTTAAAGAATCTTAAATATGACCGAAATTAACTTTTTGTGAAAGTTTGAAAAATTATTCAATGTTTGACAATCCATTGTGGCTAAACGCCTAAATCAAATTCAGCTTAAGGAATGTCTTTAAACGAAAAGTTTAATTTTTTAAATAAAACATTTTTTATTTATTTAAACAAGAGCTTGGGTTTTTTTGTTCCCCAAACATTTTCCCCTTATCACTTTTAGTTTAATTCTTAATATTTTATTCTCAGGACTGGACCATATAAAAACATTATCCACAAAGATCTTAATATACCTTACGTTTCTGACTTAGCTCAAACCAGAATAATTTCTGATTTATATATATATCTGAATTAATTGACAACTGTAAAATACAGTCGTAAATGTGAAGTACTTTTTGGTGTGTATTTCATTCTACCATTAAATTTTTATTTAACTCTTTTAAATAGATCTAACCTGTATTGAACGAAATAATATGGAATAATACAAAGCAAGTTTATTATTTTTTTATACAAAATATTGGTAAATGAAACTGCATTGCTAAAAAAAATATTATGTAAATAATAGTTACTATAGGTTCCATCCTAAAACAAAAAGATTAAAATAATTTTTTTTTTTTTAAATTATTCAATGTTATTAATTATAACAACCAAATAACTTTTGATTATGTTATAAAATATTTATTTAAGTAATATGTCTTGTAACTATTATTCAATTTAATATTTTTTTCTTTGATTATTTATCGTATTTTAACACCATAAAAAAATAAAAATAAACAAATAGTGGAATTTAGAGTTTGGTAGTTTAAATCGTGCTCACTGGAACGACGACAGCCTGCGGTAAAGCACAGGTGTTAAGTGTTTGACAAACTACCGGGGCAAGTTGACGCACACTCTTAATTGGGACTGACCTGAAAACTGAATCCGGGTCTATAATGAATCTCGGTGTAACACCTCATCAGCTACTTGTATGTATATAAAATAGTTAATATTTACAACGATAAATGTTTTAGATAAAGTGATAATGGTATTGTTTTTTAAATTTTAAATGTTAAAAACTAATCATGTTTTTTAAATAAGTTATCAGATGTTCCAGCCTGCACAATTCAATGTCTTCCTGAGTATAACGAAAATTCACTATGACAAGAAGTAAGTATCTTGACATTCAATTAAGTATGCAAAATAACATACATATTAATAATTTGATTTATTTTGAATGCTTACAGGTACGTGAGGAGACGGCTGTTCCTTTGTTCGGTTCGGTTTTGTGCCGTGCGTGAAGTGTAAATTTTGTGGTGTGCGAAAATCAATTACGCGAGTTCGGGTTTCAGCGGTTTTCCAACTTGGTCTGTTCTACTATCGGGTGAGTTTAACTTTATATTATGTGCATGAATACTAACAATTTATTTTTAAATTAATTATACTAAACTATTGTTACACTGTTTTCTATCAATAATACATATTATGTTTAGTTGCGAAACTTTTGGTTCAGGTTTAGTTCTAGACGATTTAGGTCATAACAGGTTTTAAACGTATATTGTTTATGATAATAGTCTATTTTTTTTTTTTATAACAATACGTGATAATATTACAAAATAATGTGTAGTTATATTTTATATATTTCACCCACTTGATTTTTCCATATCCTCGGCAATACGTTTTATTCTTTTTTTTTTTTATTCTTTTTTACATGCCCGTATGCTTTGATTATGGCGTATAAAATGTATTAGAAATATTAAAGATAATTATTAAATAAAAGCACTCTTTGAAAAAAAATTACAGGAGGTAGTGGGTTGAAATCCCGGGCAGGTTAAATTTATTTAGTGGCGGACCCACAAAATTAATCTTATTCTTTCCATATTGGCTAGAATAGGTTGGTAACCTGTAAGATAACCAGTCCTTTCTGCCGAGGTTTGGATACATTAGGTCGTTAATGTATCCCCCCCCCCCCCCCCCAAAAAAAAAAAAATTAAGTTAGAAATTTTGAAATTAATCCAATTTATTAGTTTTGCATTATATATATATCTCAAGGATTTATTCAAAATTGGGTTAGTTCTCTAACCCAATAGATCGCGCAAGAAACGCAAGGCTGTGGTTGGTTATATGCCTTATTAATCTGACATTTTTTTAGTTTAAAATTGCTTGGAAATATTTTTAAATATTGCCGAATTTTATTTTAGTTTTAACCCTAATACATTTTACATACCCTGGTTAAGGTAGGTATCCGTAAAAGAGGTTATCACTAAAAAAAAAAAAAATAAAACTTTTGGTCTAGAAAATGAACAAAACAATAGAGTGGAATTTCTGTGCCTGTCAGTGTGTAAAAACAATCTGAAAAAAATATATATGATTATTTTAAACTATTGTATTATTATATGAAAGTTGGTCAAATATTTGATTTTTGGTTAAAGCATCCAGAAAAATTCTAGGAGTGTCTTCTAGTTGGAGAAGAATAAGACACGAATGGAGAAGGATTTTTAGAAACTCAAAAATATGGAAAGCAGTTTAGTTTGAAAAAATATAATGTTACCAAATTTGTGTAAATACATATCAAAGGTGTTAGGCTAGAAGGGGAAATGTCCAAAAAAATAGAAACATAGATTTCATCTTGTCCCATAAACGATCACTTAAGGTGGTTTCAAGGAGGCTGGAAAGAGGATTTTAACATGTTTTGGAGTTTTAGAACCCATTCCCAATGAGAAAGCATATAGATTTCAATTTTCATTTGCGATTTATTTGGAACTATGGTTACAGGACATTCCCCCTTCTAGTATAACGCCCTTCATAAATAACTTGGAAACTGATATACCAAATTTTAGTTCCACAGTGACTCTTATCTGCAACTAAAATAATCATTTTTTAGATAACTAACAAATTGCTAACACTTTACCATTAAATACTTAATCATTAAAATAAAAAATCGCTTATTAACACTTTAATACCTATTTTTACTATTTAATAAGTGGATGCTGTTAACACGCCCTGAAGTGACTTGGCTGGCACCGACTCAGGTAGGGCCAACGAGGTCGGATATTACTCATCGTGTCAACAAAATAAAAAAAATAAATAAAAAATTGAAGAAATATTCGGCTTATTAAATATCCTGACAAAAAAGAGAAATTGAATATAGTCGAGTGTCAAAATGAAATCTTATGATTTAATTCAGTGAATTTCTTGGAAGTAATTTACGAATATTAAATTAGATCATAAAAAAATACAATTTTTCTTTTCATATGCACACTGAATAACTTATAAGTTATAGGAATTTAAATAGAACGTAGGAAGAACAACACTTTTTACTAAAAATGATTCAGTATCGGGACAGAGGTTTCTTTGAAAGATTTTGGGTGAAACTACATACGCGTATACACGAGTCCAAGAGTGGATTTGACCAAGGATTTCAGAAAACCTATTGAAATGATTTTTTTTTTTTTATGTTCAAACATTATTTTTTCATTAAATTAAAAATGTTATAATAACAAGCATTTAGTAAGACACCAACATTTTGTTTTTTTAATAATAAAAACAAAATAACGCTTCATCGAGGCAGTCCTTTGTTGATAAATATGGTTATATTAATGTTCAAAAGATATATTTTATTCTTGGTGAGCAATAAATAAGATAACAATAGCGTTTACAGTTCTTGGGATTTATGAAGAAGAAGAAAGAAGAAACTTAACTTTCTTTGGTGACAACTTGTCACTTAAGAATGACTTATGAGCGCAATAGATAGGGCAATCGTCTGGTTATGATAATTGATTAATAATTCCTTTATGAGTTAAAATAAATAAGAAATCTTTGAAAACAAAAATAAAAATTATATATACTATTATAATGCATGCTACATAAATATTAATGTTTACATTTGTTGGGAATATTTATAGATTTGACGAAACAGCCATATTTATTTATTTTTTTTTTTTTTAGCACCGTGTTAGTAGGTATGTATACATTATTCGAATAATTTTGTATAAAATACTTACCAGATATGATGAGAGGATCTACTATTTCCATTTCGATTCGGCCTGTCGTTATTTCTAGGTTTTTTAAATTAATGAATTCACGATAAAGGAGACTCAAAGTAATACTAATTGTCGTTTTGGATTGTTGTTGATATGAACAAAATTGATTTCAGTTCAATATAAACGTGCTTGTTTATTTTTTCATTTCATAAGAATTTTATTGTTTTAGCTTTTATATGGAGAAAGTTCGGGGTATGTAATGTTCATAATCTTAATATAATATACAGTTCTGGTATTGACCAGATTATCCCTCAGGTTTTAACGACAGTGTAAATAGTGCAATATCATTCTCGTAATGTTGACACTAGTGACGTAGCTGAGAGAGTAGAGCTAGGATATCTTTGCATCTGACTTGCCCAGACAGGCATTGAACGGGGTTCTTAAGACATATATTTGTATTATGACTATATTTATACAATGATTTGTTTTCATTGTTTAATTTTTTTTTAATTTCTATTTTATTTTCACTACTAATATTATCTTTAAAATTTAAATATGACTATAGCTTTTAAATTTACATTTTTTTTAAATGGATATGTCTTTTCGCAGGGGGTCTGTAGTTATTGTTGGTGTTGATCGGATCGATAATTTGTGGATAATAAAAGCCGCAGATTATAGATAGACATTTATAAGTTCCGTTGTTTTTCCTAGTCAGGGAGAAATTGAGTTTTTTCCATTCATTTTTACTGAACATATTGTATGAATGGATTCATAACCATCGTTTTTACTTAGTGCCTGTGAGATGGGCAAATCGTATTATTTATTCAATAAAACTAAATCATTAAAAATACATTAAGACTAAATATTATTTATCATTAATTCTTCAATCAAGGAGTGTTTATTAATATATTCAATTAACTTTATTAGTTTATTCAGTAGGGTTTTTTTTTTTTTTTTTAAATGTGCTGTTAAGTATTACAATAACGTGACCAAACTTGAAAATAACTACTCATCAGTAGCACTTTAACTCTTTAATAAAAATTCTACACTAGAAGGTCTCTGGGCCATCTTCTTATCAGACACCTCGGAGTATTTTCAGGAATGGTGTGGGAAGCAAGTTTAGAAATCAGGGAATTTGAATGGTTATAGAGCTTACTATGAAAGGATAGATATCTGGTTTGGGCTAAATATGCAACATATGGAACATTAAGATCTTTATGGATAAGTTTATTGGTGACAAAGTAAGGTGCATTGAGGATTTTTCGAAGGATTTTGGATTGTAAGGATTGGATACGGGATGAATTGGATGGTTTAGTAGAGCCCTAAAGCTCAATTCCGTACTTCCAGATAGGTCTAATCACAGTCATCTATTAGTCTTTTGTAATTGGGAGCTTTGAACGTTTGTCTAGTAAATGTTGAAGGAGTCTGTAACGATGGGCTGCTTCTTGTCGTTTTAGTCTTGTATGTGGATTCCAAGTTAGACGTTTGTCAAAGTGGAGTCCTAGGTAGCGGATCTGTTCAGAAAGTGGAATGTCCTTAAAGGATACTGTAGGACAGGAAGACGGGGGTTTACGACGAAGGGTAAAGGTTATTTGGTGAGATATTTTTGGATTTATTTTGATTCTCCATTTTTTACACCATTCTTGAAGGGTTAGGATATGGGATTGGAGTGTTTGGGAGGCAATGAAATAATCATTGTTTACTGATAACACACATGTATCATCAGCGTAAATGGTGAGGACAGTGATAGCATGAGTTGGAATGTCAGATTTAGTAGTTTAAAATAGACTTGGTGGTTAACACCAGAAGGATATATAGTCTGAAGATGGGACGTGGGTCCCGAAACATATAACAAAATATGATGATCGTTAAAGAGGAGTAAATGTGAAATAGAGTGAATTGAATTGTTAATAATAATAAGAAATATTTTCACTTCTAATTTATAAAAAAATTATTTCATTGAATAAAGACCTTAAAAACTCAGAATAAAATCGCTAACGTTATAGCGAAGACGGAGGGACTAAAATTGGTCTTTCTCTTTTTGAATACAGCGACAAGTGCTTAAGAAAAAGTTTTTCTTTTTTTTTTCATTCGATAAAGAGCTTTGCTTTCCATTGTGAAACTTTTTTATTTACTGAATATAAAGGAAGGGCGGCCCTGGGGGGGGAAGTATTATTTTTTCAATTTCTCCTAGCGTTGAGGTGGGTGGGGGGGAGGAGAGGGAGTGGTTTTGTGCATTGTGCCCGGCGTAATAAATCGAGTCGCGGCCTCGGGTCGATATTCATTTTGCGATTATTCCAGGAAAGGGTTCGCTGGAGGGTGACGCTGGAAATCCTCGAAGCGGGTGGAGAATGGATTTATGGTGGACTCCTTTATCACTTCCACATCGGCAGAGATGATGACCGCGGGTGCGCAAACTGGACCGATATGGTTACCTGGACTGTAAATCAATGACGCAGGTTATCGGGGCTAACCCTTTGATAAAGCTCTGCGGCCAATCAACACTTCCACACGGCTTCAGCTCCTTGGCCCTTAATCACCAGATAAGGAAGAAACTTGCTGGCCGGGTACTGTTAATGTCCTCTCTCTCTTTATTTGTTTTGTCTTTTAGTTAGTCGATATTTTAGGCCTCTCGCGGTATAAGACTACCTTGAATAACACAAGCACACACACACACATTATATATATTTTTAATTGTAACACCATCAACCATATCCGGTCATATAGAAAAAGGACTTCTTAAGTTTCATAGTATTTTTACTCGGATAATTTATTTTACCCTTACTTAATTTATGAGTCAAGTCATTATACTTCAAAAAATATTTCAAATCCTCTCTACAGCAAAATTTCACCCCCAGGAAAACCAAATCGATGGCAAAAATTATTTTAAATTTTATATTATAGATATAAGTTATTTAGTGTGTAAGGCGTATACACATAAATAAACGGTGAGCCCCATCACCTAATTATTACTTTCACTATATTAATTAATAACACAATAATGATAAATTCTCTATAACTCCTTAAAATGCCAGAATGCAGTAAGAGGAAAATTTGAAAAACGTTATATAAGATTATTCAAAAAAGCAAAAAAAGGGGCTATGAAAAAAAAAAAAAAAAAAAAAAAAAAAAAAATCCTATTTACTATATCCTATATTTCTTCAATTAAATTATTTTATTGATCAATAAATATAGTTTCCTTAAAAAAAAAAAAAAAAAAAAAAAAAATCTCTCTACTTATTTTAAACTACTTAATCACTTTCAATGAAAGTAATACCCATTTGTTCAGAATCATCCAAGAAATGTCTTTTTGTTAGTTGACATTTTATATTTTTTATTATTTATATACATATTTATATTTTGTTATATAACGCTATCGACCTGAAGCTTAGTTAAATGGAAAAAAAATCAGTTATTATTAAATTGCAAAGTATTTTTATATTTTGTATATAATACTTGTCTAATTTAATTTTCTCTTCCTAGATCTATCAGTGAAATCATTATTATTCCTATTCCTTATTTATCTTCAGTATAGATGATTATCAATATTACTTAAACTCTTCCAATAGAGCAATAGGGATAACTATTTTTTTGTTTAGATCCCTTGAAGAAAAAAACCGTCAAAATCTAGCTAAATTGTCTATAAGTAAATCAAAACTGTTATTCTTCATGGTTTTTGGTCTTGTATTGTCTGCATATTTATCTACCTGATTTTAACTTTTTCTTCTTCTCAACCGTTTACATAATTCCTAACATATGATAAACTTATTGCAAAAATAAAAAAAACAATTTCTAGTCTTTTAAGTCTAGCATGTAAATTATACTTTTATTTTCATAAAATACAATGATGAAATAATTTTCTAAAGTTGTTAGATAAGTAAAAAAAAAAATAAACCACTACAACCAATTAAGGGACTTACGACCTGTACTTATATGCATAATCACCCAGGTTTTCCCCCCAATTAAGGGTACTTAATTCATGCTGGGTGTGCCCCAGGAGGGTATGATGTTTATATTATACATTCATTTATGTCTCTAGCATACTGGATATAAATGATAGATAATTCTTTAGTACTAATTATTTTAGACAGTGTGAATATTATAAATATTTGTTATGTTTTTATTTTATTTTATTTTTTTACTTATTTTAACATATTTTTTTATTGTAGGATGATAAAAGTGCATAAATTAATGATGAATTGTTAAATTTCCATAATTGGGGTAGATTATAGTAGATTATAACAAAAGCTTACTGAAAGAAATAAATCTAATTATATTGCAAATAATTAATATGTAAATCACTGCAATATTGTGATAAAATATATTATATGATATATGGACAATAAATATAACACTGATAGGGAAAAAAAATTCCCCCAATTGATGATTTTTTCATTTTTTCGTCTAAAACTTTCATCCTTTTTCAGGTGAATATGAAAAGTATCAGAATCATTTAAAACATCAATAATATAAATCAGTATTTCAAATTTGTAAGCAATTTTAAATTTACGAAATTTTAAAATGATAAGGTTTATACCCTCCCCCATTTTTTGTTCATTGCGTTTTTTATTCAATGAGGTAAAATGAGATTTTTAATAAATAACAAATCTGTAATGAATGATATAATTTAAAATTTTGTAACAGCTATAACAGTAATATTGTAACGTATATAAACTTTAAACACTCAACTGACAGGAAAAATTCCACCAAATTGATATTTTCATTTTCTCAGCTAAAAGTTTCATCCTGTTTTAAATGTTAACGTCCCTATATACTTTAAAACGTATTATTAAAAATATTAAGTTACTAAATTTTAAATATACATGATTTATTACAGTTTTGCAATAAATGGGGCGTATCACACAAGAATTTATTCGAAATCACAGTAGACCTGTAATGAGATCAAGGGGCGGATATAAACATTATTTATTTAAAATTTCGTAAATTTAAAATTGCTTATTCATACAAAAAATTGTATGACAAACCTTAAGGACACTACAACAAACTAATTGAAAACATGGCGACTTTGGATATGCCTGAGTCGACCCGAAGAACGCTGAAGAGGATATGGTTAAGAGATCTAAAATAAATAGGTACCGATGGGTGCTGAACTCCCTCAAGCCTGACATACCAATTTTACATATTTTAAAATCACATCCGCTTATTGGAGCGTTTGGGCGACAGTTGTGGATAAAAGAAATATAGTGAGAAAAAAATTGCTTGGCAATTGTTTTTTTTAAACAGTTCTTGATTTTATTTAATTAATGTTTTTAATAATCTTAGTATGCTCTGGTTAAAGTAAATGGGTACGTAAGCACAAAAAAAAAAAAAAAAAAAAAAAAAAAAAAAAAAAAAAAAAAAAAAGAATAATAAAAGAAAATAATAAAAAATAAAAATTTTCCTATCAGTAAATAATAATTCTCTTTGCTTTCACCAATAAATGAAAAAAATCTATTTTTATTTATTATGTTGAAGGTTTATTTGTCTTTGTATATAAGTTGGAATTGTCTGAAAAATAAAATAAAATAGAGAAATAGACGAGTAAGAATAAGAAATAGAAAGATTAATAATCTCTACTGATCAGTAGTGGTTTTTCCTCGTGCACTTAACAACTTTGCAATTTTTTTTCTATTAAATACGACGCTCTATAAAACTCGAGATGTTATTGAAGTGAGTTTTAAACAACGGTAACCGCACGGTAAACGAGGCAGTAATTTGCCTGTGATTAAGAGACGGTAGCCGCGATGGTATCGTGGTATAATAATGAGGAGGGGCAATGAAGACATTGAAGACCGATCCATTTCAAGTAATTGTTTTAATGGGCCCAATTTGTGGCTATCAATTTTATTCTCAGGCCTTCATCATTCCATTTTTACTCCTCGCCCATAATTTGTAGCTGATAAATACAATTTATCGGTGCTTTACGAAAGCGCATCGCAGAAATTGAAAAACTGATAGTCCCATACAGTTATAAAGACGTGTATAATTCGTCTAAATTTAAATTAATACCTTTTTTTAAGTTGGCTGGAGTAATTTTTAAAATTCTCAACGGTGCAACGATGTGTATATTTAAGAAATTAGATGTATATATTCATATATCAATACCTACATACACAACATGTGTATATATGTATATATATTTTTTTCATATTATATTGTTTTATCTATTTTGCACCACAAAGGTAAAAAAAAAATTGGTCTTCATTGAAAATGTAATGGCAGTTCTTGAAATTTTTTTTTCTCGCACTTTTTTACATTTTGATTATCCTGAAAACTGAATTCCAACCGTAGTAACTATTGATAGTAACATTTCAACATCATCAGGGTGTGTCTGTATATGCTTCATAACTATAATTGAAGAACTAATAATCTCTTGTCAATTGAATAGTTTGCCAAAGATTAATAATACAATTTCTATGCAAATGTGAATTGTAAAATTATTAATTTTGTGATTACTTTAACTTTAGTAATATTTAAAATTTACAATATGATTTAATACTAATACGAAACAATAACTGAAAAATACAATAAATATTTTTTTCTGTTAGTTTAAATGAACTTTTAAGATTCGAAAAGAAGATGGCCCCAAGAACATATATTAAACTTATACTGTTTACAAAGGCGATGAATTGATAACAAATTATCTTTTCTTGCCAAAATTTGATTTATAGTTGAAAGAGATATGCAAAGCAACGCTTGTCAAACTATTTAGTAGCATACCTTAAATATAGTATTTTGCGTACAACCTTCACAGAATATTTTTTATAAAATTGTGAAACTACGTGATTGTATTTAAAAAAATTAATAAGTTATTGACAGTTACTATTATGGGAATTAGTAGTTGAATTGATAATGGATTGATATTATTTTATTTTAAACATAATTCATCCATTAATTTGTTTTATATTTTTCGTTTTGAATACCCAACTTTGTAAAAAAAAAAAAAAAATACATTTTTTTTTCTTATTTATTGATATTTACAACTGCACAAAATAATAAACATTAAGTAAATGTGTTGTTAGTGAATACAATGACATGTAAATAACTTGTGAAGAACTACTCTATAGTAGCACTTCAATAAAATCTACACTAAAAGGTCTCTAGGTCATTTTCTTTTCAGACGCCTTCAGATGGAGAGGGAAGCAAGTTGGGAGACTAGTGGATAAGAGTGGTTATGGAGCATACTATGGAAGAATGCGTATCCGGTTTGCGCTAAATCAGCAACATATGGAACATTAAGATCTTTATTGATAAGTTTATTGGTCACAAAATAAGGAGCATTGAGGATTTTTCGAAGGATTTTGGATTGTAAGGATTGGATACGAGATGAATTGGATGGTTTAGTGGAGCCCCAAAGCTCATGTACAGTCGTGTAGATGAGTCTTTTGTAATTTATTGGAAGCTTTGAACGTTTCTCTAGTAAATGTGGAAGTAATAATATATATATATATATATATATATATATATATATATATATATATATATATATATATATATATATATATATATATATATATATATATATATATATATATATATATATATATATATATATTAAAATTTAAAATTAAAATTAAAAATTTAAATTAAAAAGTCTAGAACGATATTTATCTTTCGGGAAAAAATATGGTTTAAAAATACATAATTATTAAAAAGATTTTTAGAGATTTTTGGAAAAGGTGCTTACAATATGTGGGTATGTAAGGTGCATAGTACCTTACAAGAATCGACAATTTTTTTTTTTTTAAGTATCATTTTTTGATGTTTACAACTGCATTAAATAATAAATATTATGTAAATGTGAGGAATGTTGAATTTTAAGTATCAAGTCCATGACATGTTTATCAGCTACCAATAGGTCAGCACTTCTTACATTTTTTTTTTTAATTTTTCACAGCCAAGAAGTGTCCTATGGGACACATAATAGTGCTTGCATTTTTTTTTTTTTCAAAGCAATTTTTAATATTTTTATTGCGCTTATTTCGGTAATGGTCATTATTACCACTAGCCCCCATATTTTGAATTATGGCCGGACATTCTAATCTGGAACTAGAGCCGGTGGGAGAGGACTTTGGACTTAGCCCTTTGTCATCGCAAGTCCCCGGTGACCGTGCAACTAAAGAGTGAAGTGCCATAACTAACTCAGCCGTGAATTAGTTCGGCCGACCGACTGCAGGGGCGCTCCCGACGGGGCATAAATCAATATGGCCGCCCTATTGTTTCTACATTGAATACACGGCGTCACCAAATTAAGGGCCCATCCTTTACTGGAGCCTCCAGAACTTTCCGTCTGTCCTGGAATTTCACCTACTCCTGGAAAATATTTATTATCCCGCTATCGCCTGCGGTGTCGTCCGGATGCTTGTTAAAAACTTGTGTAATAAGGAAATATGATTCCAGCTGCGATTTATAACCTCGCAGATATCTTCTGTCCTTTGATTTATTATTTTTTTATTTTTTTTTTACAGTCATAGAAAGTCAGTTGATTCTCTATCTGTAATAATGAACAAAAGCTATCTAATTAATAACAATTAAAATGCTATGATTTCTACAAATAAAATAAATAAACTAATTCCTAGAAAAGTATTATTTTTTAATCATAAGGTTATTCGAATTGGTATACAGACTTTATAAGGATATTTATAATAAATTAATATTAAATCGATATATTTCATAAATAATTTATTTTATTTTCTTTCTTCTTTTCTCTCAAACAGTTACATTGTAAGAGGAGCTGGCATTTAAATATATTGTATATGCTTCATTTCAAATAAAATATATCTAGCTTTTAAAATATATCCGCAAATGGAAAATAAATTAAAACAATTAAAAGAAATTTAATAAAGTTAAAATTAAATAGATTAATAAATAGAATTGATAGTTTTGAACAGAATGAAAATAAATGATGCTACTCTAAAATCAAACAAAAAGAAACTTTTTTTTTTTTAAAAACTATTTAATGATATTTACAACTGTATATATTATATACAACTAGTAAATTAGAAGAACATTATCACAATGACATTTCAATAACATGTTAAGAACTATTCACTAACATCACTTCAATAGTGTTACTTTTGAAGGTCTCTTGGCCATCTTTTCAGTCGCCTGGTAGGAGTGTGAAGCAAGTTGGGAGACTAGTGGATTCGAGTGTGTATAGAATTTACTATGAAAGGATTTGACCAAATCTGCAACATATGTAACATATTTATGGATAAGTTTGTGACATAATAATCAGCATTAAGGATTTTGGATTGAAAGGATTAGATACGAGGAGAATCGGAAGTTGTAGTGGGGCTCCAATACTTAATTTCGCATGTCCTAATGGGTCTAATTCTTGTCATGTAAAAATAAGTCTTTTGTAATTTATTGGAAATTTTGAACGCTTTTCTCGTAAACGTTAGGTTATTTGGAAACGAGCAGTTTCTTGTCTTTTATGTCTGGTAAGAAAAATATATTTAAATAGATAATTTATTTAATTTATTTTTCTTGTTTTCCCGCAAGCGGTAACCTTGTAAGAGAAGCGTGCATTTAAATATATTGTATATGCACCATGCCTCTTTCCAAATAATTGTGCCCTTTGTAATTATAGCTTTTTAAAGATTATTTACAAGTTGTAAATCGATCGAAATGATTAAGTAAATTTAAGACAAAAAGGTAAATTTCATTTGATATATTCAATCATATTATGTTATTAACATTTTTAAACCATCTAATTATCGAAAAGTAAAGCTAAATTTTGTTTTATAACCAGAATCGCTTGAAAGCCAAACATATTTTAAAAAAAAAAAAAAAAAAAAAACTATATTTCTTCTACAGCAAGATATAATAAAATCCAAGTAAACAACAATTCTATTAAAATAAAATTAAAAAATTGGAATTTAAATTCCGGTAAAACTGAAGTAAAAATATCATATTTTCAAAATTTCATATTCTGTCTTGATATTTTAACAAGAGTAAAAATATTTCAAATGATATAAGTTTTTATTTAATGAAGTGGGAAATTATGAACATATTCACATAATTAAATATTGTATATGTCAAATTGCTTTATGGTGTGCCTTTATATCTTTACATACCGATAATTAAATTTTAATAAATAACCTTGTATGTTTAACGAATTTTAATTTATGTCAATATCCTTATTGTCAATGTCCTTATAATCCTTAATTTATATACATTATATTAATGGATTAGTATATATAAGGAATTATGAAGTTAATCAGGATATTTTATTTAATTTTTTCATTTTGTTTTTGCGTGAAAATTATGTTTTCTGGGCCGTTAAATGGGAACTTGTCACTATGATTTTCACACTAATTTAAAACTCTAATTTGTTCCACTAGCTCTTTTGGCTCTTGATGCAACACGAAACAAATATGAATTATTTAAAATGAATAATTTTCATGTTTTAAATACAGCGCCAAAGGACGACAGAAAAACAAGATTAAGCGTATATACACAGAAGACATATAAAAATTATTTTAAACCACTCATAACATAATTGTGAAATCACGATCTAAACCAAAAAAAAAAAAATCCAAAAATTAAGTATTATTTGAATTCGATAATTGTTGATTATTTCTTCGATGTATAAATATGGAGATATTCGATAATTGATTAGAACATTTTATATTTTAGGTATGAAAACAGTTCATAATATTGAAAATTTGTCGGTATATTATGAAATTTTCTTCAAGAGTGACATAATTAAATTGTAATTGATAGGACGTTTAGTATATTAATGACATAATTTAATTTACTATTCGTATTCGGCCTGCCCGAACGGCCGTATCAATAGGCAATGATAAATCGATAGTTGTTCCGGATACGATATCCCCCCTCATCTGAAAGAATCGATATATACTCGATGGTAGACACATTGTTCCCCTAATGGCCGTTCCTCGGACGGTAGTTGATTGATGAAGGAGCCGAATCATCTGATGTCTTCATTGGGCGCTTTCTATCCTCTATGCCTTGAAATGTTTTATAATTGCTATTGTTATCTCGATTAAATACAATTTGTTTAGATTATACAATAAATGACCCAACTATTAACAAAGCAGCGGCGTAGTTTGAATATGATACTGATGGTTTGAATAATTTTTGTTGATGTCTGTTAAATATTAAAAAAAAAAAATAATATGATTTATGATATTGATGTAAATTTATCAGTTTATTGTGGCAACATTTTACTCAATATTCTTTTCATTCAGTAATCAATATATTCTTTCCAATCAATATAAATAAGTTCCAAAATTTATCGATCTATTAAATATTATTTTACTGATTCTACTCTCAGTTTATTGTTACAATTAATCTACAGAAATTAATTTCTGATATAAAGTAATATTTATAGCAGTATATGGTTATGAAGAATTTAATGATAATAAAAATAAACGTTGATCTTTAATTATTATAATGTGGGTATTATCTTAATAGATAAATATTTTATTTTATATATTTAGAATTTAAGTATGTATCAATTACTAAGATTAACAAAATAAATTGTAATAGTTTTATTTTACGCATGAATCCTCTTCGACTCAACAATGACTTAGGGTATTTTTACAAAATATTTTTTTGATGCAAAGTTGGTCTCAAAAGGTGTTCCTTTTTTTTTTTTTTTTTTTTTTTTTTTTACAACCTACTGAACTTATTATTAGATGACCCTGAATTGTAAAGCTAAAAGAATACAAAATGTCAACAAACGAAAATGATAAAAGTAAAACTATAGTTATGATATTAAAAATGGTGATAATAATTTACTAATTGTAAGTTGAAAGTTGGATTGCTTTACTTTTTCCCCGATTTTTATATCTTTAATTAATTGAAAAAACTATAAAACTAAAATTATTTAACTAAGAATTTATGCTTGTAGTGAATATACAAAATAAAATTTATTGACAGTTTAAAGTACAATTATTGTAATTGATATGAATATGTTCTGAGAAAAATTATTATTATTTATAATTGAAATTATTATGATATAATTGTTCTCATAGTAAATAAATATTGTAAAATAATAAAGGATTTATTATTTAACTATACTATTTATAGTTCTTAAACAGTCAATTATTCTTGTTTTATGTTTCTATCTTCATTTATCTACTTTATGATTGTGGCAAACTTTAAAAAATTAGCATTTTTTCTGGCCAATATTCATTTTCGCGAAATTAGTCTAATTTTTTTTTTTTAATTATTTTTTAAAACTGCCTTGTCAAAGTAATATAATTTTGGAAGAAAATACGATAATTTTTATATTAAAACACTATGATTGTGATATTAAATTATTTTTCTAAAGTATTTTTTTTTTTCAAAAATAATAGAAAAATTATATTTTGAAATTTTTTTGAGGTGCATTCTAATTTTAAATAAATTTAAAAGAAATTCGCTTTCTAGTTACGGTTTTTTTTAGTAATTTTAAATTTAGTATATTTGAAACCTATGTATTGATAGGAATTGTCTTATAACCAACTAGAAAATAATGCCAGAAGGATAAAAAAAAAAATAGGAATTAAATTTATACTATACTAGTAAATACTTACTATTAATTCTATAAATGAAATAAATTGAAAATTGAAAATTGAAATTAAATAAATAAATAAATAAAATTAAAAATTAAAAAGATTAATAAATAGAATTGTTTTTGAACAAAATGAAAATAAATGATGTTACCCTAAAAATTAAACTAAAATAACCCTCTTTTTTTTTTAAAACTATTTAATGATGTAAATTATATACAACTAGTGAATTTGAGGAAAATTATTACAATAACGTGTCAAATACATGTAAAGAACTACTCACTAGTACCACTTCAATAGTGTTCCATTTGAAGATTCCTTGGCCATCTTTTCAGACACCTTGGATGATTTTTGGGGAATACAGTTTGAGGTAAGTTGGGAGATTAGTGGATTTGAATGGGTAAGAAGTTTACTATGAAAGGATGGATATCTGGTTTGGGACAAATCAGCAACATATGTAACATTATGATGCAAATAAAAACTCAGAAGAATTGGAAATTAGTCATATTTCTACGTACGTATGCGGTAAACTTAAGTTTCAATCCTCCGAGGACCAAAAATAATCGACTTTAAAATATCAAAAACAGACACAAGCATTATTTAAACAAATACAAAGTAGCTGTCAGGGTTTGAATAAAGTCCTTGGAAGGGGTCCAGGACAGCAACACCCATCAGACAGTTACAAAGAAACCGCTATATCATTCCTTCTATTGGGGTGACGTCCTTTCGTAATGATCGAAACTTCTTCATTATACCACTTACTAAAAACACCAATTAGTAAACCAAGGGTTTTTTGTTCGCAGTTTCCTATTTTAGTAAAAGTAAATCTCTCAATCTGGCAGTAGACATTTTGTGTATAAGTAGGTTATTTTTGTATGAAATTAATTTCAGGATGTTGATAAACTTGTCCTTGGAAGTCTTGAGAATATGGCATGCTTGAATAGTTGTAAACTTTGGATTTTTTTTTTTTTTTTTTTTTTATGTTTGGAATTCAACTTTTCATACAGTTTATGTCGATTTTTAAAGATCTTCACGAAATTATAATATTTTATTTTCAATAAGGTAACACTACACTCCACCGGATGCTGGTATCTTTTCTGAGAAGGTAGAATTTCCTTCCACGGTGGTCCATAAGAACCTCAGACCCAAATATTTTTTACCTGATCCCTGGAACATCTGTGTATCGCGGGGGCGACTACCAAAATGTAATATTGGAACCTAAGCTTGGATTTCAAAGCTACACATAATGTTGAATACAGCACTCATTTATATATTTATGTAGCTATATAGGAAAATATAATTTTTAAAATGAATTATTTTAACCAATTAATTTATTAATAAAATACAATGATAAAACATATTTAAGATACATATATAAAAAAAAAAAAAACTACTCATTCGTCAGTCAAAACCATTTTTCTAAATGTCCTTTTAAGTTTATACAATCGAAGTATTATTCTTCATCAATAATCAAGAATAATTTTTAATAATACAATCAAAATTATTTATCACCGCATTTAGTTTACCAAACATATATCTAACATATATAACATTTAAAATTAATATTCGAAAATTATCGCAGCATTTCATCTACATTTTTTGAATCAAGGTACTTTTATTATTCGTTATTAAATTTAATAAAAAAAGACAAAAGCGGCAAGAAACTGCTCTTCGTTACAGACTACTTCAACATTTACTAGACAAACAAATAAAGCACCCAATTCATTAAAAAATACTTATTTATATGACTGTGATTAGACCTTTTTGGACGTACACATATTATTAAGATCTATTCACTAGTTCAAACTCCTGTAAATTATGATTGTTTAGTTTTGTGATGCCTTCAATTTATATTTCTCAACATTATTATATACTTTAATATTTGAACTGATATACTTTTTTTTTTTAAACTTGCAACATTATTGTGTTATTCATAGCAAGAATGTAAAGTTACATGTAGGTATTATATTATATATGATACTGATATACTTAAGACTAAACATTGTTTGTTTATTATAATTTTTAAAAATATATTTTTCTATTCCAAATTTTAAGTAATATTTCACATTTTTCCATTAAAAGCATGTTCATTTTTTATATATCAATTAATTGAAATTGACCGCTGTACAAATATATATATACATGTGTTGATAACGATTACAATAACATGACAAAACTGGAAAAGAACTACTCATCAGTAGCAGTATAGCAAGATCTCTTGGCCAACTTCTTTTCAGAAGCCTTGGATGATTATCAGGGAATGGAGTGGGAAACAAGTTGAGAAACTAATGGATTTGAGTGGTTACGGAGCTTACTTTGAAAGGATAGGTATCCGATTTGGGCTAACTCTGCATTATATGGAACATTAAGGTCTTTATGGATAAGTTTATTAGTAGTAAGGAGCATTTAAGAATTTTGGAAGGTTTTTGGATTGTAATGATTGGATACGACATTAATTGGATGATTTAGTAGAGCCCCAAAGCTCAACCCCGTACGTCCAAATAGGTCTAATCATAGTTATGCAAATAAGTCTTTTGTAATTAATAGTGAGCTTTGATCGTTTGTCTAGTAAATGTTGAAGTAGTCTGTAACGACGAGCAGTTTCTTGTCGTTTAAGTCTTGTACGTGGATTCCAAGTTAGATGTTTGTCCAAGTGCAAGTCCTAGGTACAGGAATTAGTGGAATATCATTGAAGGATACTGTAGGACAGGAAGTCGTATACGAAGAAATTAAAAATATTAAAAAAAAAAAAATAATAATCACAATAATTAACCGATATAAATTTTATTTTAATAAAGGTTATTGTTATCTGTTCCAAAATATGATTTCCTCTTTAATCTAAATTTTTGATTTTGTTCCTTGTTGCTCTGACTCCCCACCTCTCTGTGTCTCACTGTCGGGCACCCTGGAATCCGATCGCCCGACTTTTTCTTCAGGGTATTGTTTTCCGCCTTTCTCATGATATTGTATAAATTTTGTGTCGGGTTGCCCCGACGAGATACAACTGAGGCAGTTACGCGAAATTGTGCGATCCGCAACTGAAACGAAATATTAGCATCGCGGTGGGGGAAACAGTTATTTTGTCCAGCCGAATAGTTTAGGAATCAGTAAAAAAGGTTGTCAGTACCGATAAATAAGAGCCTGATTTCTTGGCCAAGACGTAAGTGGGAGAACGTTGATAACTATGAATCCATATATTTTAGATTTGAAGGTGAAAAGGTAAAATAATGTTTATCGTATTGGCATCGAACAACCGGATTCATCGAATGTTATTATTTCCTCAATCAAATAATATACATAATTTTTTTGTGTTTATGTTGAAAACACTGTTTTATTGAGATTTATGTTCAATTAAATTTTAACAGAATTTTTAAGATTTTTTTGATATCTAATCCATTAACAGTTGTTATATTTTATACCAGTATTTCTTTTAGTTTGTAAATTTATATGGTTGGTATCTTTTTAATTAATGTTTATTACCATAAATTTAAAAATATAACACCATAAACATAAATATATATAAATATATCACAATTTTTATATTTTTAATTTTGGTGCTATTACATGGCCCTTGAAAAAAATAAGAAGAATTTAAACCAATGACTGCCCAGTCAATTATACTTCTGTTATTTTGATGAATGTTCTAGCGGCTGATTCAAAAGGGGTCGATGCAACCTGTATAATTATCGAACGGTATCGATTAATAATTCGATTCTGTTCGAAGTGTGACGAGGGTGTAAAATTGTTTTCACTCCTTCAGCTGCTCATAATGAGCACACCGCCACGCATACGAATTGGTCCAAGTGGGCACATCTTATTAGGAATGTTTGTGCCACGCCTTTTTGAATTATTTTCTGGTGATTTTTATAATTATCATCAATTTTGGTTAAGAATAATAAAATATTTTAATATATGATATTAAGGAACAAATTGTTATTGCATGAGTCTCGAATGCTATATAGTAATATACTCCATTATTAGAAACAAAATTATTTTTATCATTAAAACATCTGCATTTTTACATTGTACATTTTTACATTTTACATACATTTTTTATTTTAACATTAAAAAAACTATAAATGTAAGAACTAACGTATATTAACAATAAAATAATAACAAAAAAAATTAATGAACAATAAACTCTTTTATAAATTGTATAAAATCAAATATTTTAAAAGCAAAATCTACTTTAAAGAACCATATCACACCTGTATTTTTTAAATGACACAACTCTATTGAAATATCACAATGGTGAAATTCATATATATTTAAAAATAAAAGTTATGCCAAAATAGCAATTCAACCCGTAAAAGCTGACTTTTGTCTCATATTTCGGTTTCTGCATTGTATTAGGTGCTATTAATTTGTTACGACATATAGCTGTTGAAGATGGGATTTTAAGATGATTCAGTATACTTTTGACACTGCGTAGAAGATTATTCATGAAATTTGGTCCCATTATATGAACCCAATGAAAAAAAATTAAGATTTTGCTGAACCAGATATGCCAATATATAGGTCAATAACCAATATTTTTGATGTAAATAAATCATTACAAAATTTCTGTTTTGCGAAAAAATTAATATAATTTTACATTAAGAACAAATCATTAACCTGTCATAGTTTCAAATTAAAAAAAATAAAAAAATTTATGTATAAAAAAAAAAATTAAATTAAAAAAAAAATTCTGCAAAAAAAAGTTGATATTTCTTGCAATAAATATATTTTAATTCACTAAACATTTAATCTATCTTATCAACAGGTTCGTATTTAATGTAATTTTATTTTTTAATTTCCCTAATAATTAATTTGATAATTACTTATGCTTTGGCAATCAAGTCATGAACATGAAAAATAAATAAATTTATGATATTAGTATAAGTGAGAAAAATATTATAGTATTTAAATAAGAATAAAAAATAATAAAACTACACAAAAATTGTCATAAACTCAAAGATATTAATTAGCTTGGGATAACATTACAGTTTTATGGTACTATTTCTAAAAGAAAGTAGTCTTTAAACTTGTATAAAATTCTATGGATTGCTTAGTTTTAATTAGGTGTAACAAGTATTTTTATTATATAGAAGTATTTAAAAAAAAAAAAAATCACAAAGTATCTCGGATTCAATGAAGCCATTTTTTCCTCAATTCAATACAATATGTTTAATAGTTTCAAATTTCTTTGATTTAATAGGGTTTTGTCTTGATTTTTAACTTTTCTGCCTTGTATATGGAGTTAGTGTTTAAGAATGGAGACCGAACTTTTACTTGACAATAATTAGTTTGTTTATTTGTTGTTTTTTGTGAAAAAACGGAAATGTATTTAATATTAATTTTTCTGTTGCAAAATCTATATTTTCTCTTTGTTAGAATCGCTGAATTTTCCGCAAAAGCAAAATTAAGGAATATGTTAAAAGTAGAAAGTTGTCATTACAATTAATTTTTTTTTTATTGCATATAGTAATTATCATTTAAAAAAAAATAAAAACTGATAGATGCCACGATAGAATTACGTGGATTTTTCATTGTTTATAATATTTTTTGAAGCATTGATCAGCAAACAATTTGCAGCTAGCATTCCAGAGAAAATTACTATCTTATATATTATGGTTTTCAGAAAGAGGGACCGATAAGAGAGGTGTTACCATGGCTGAAGAACTCCTCCATACATCATCCTCAACAGTAGCTTATTACGGTCCATCTATCATCTTTCTTCAGGGAATTTTTTTTTTCTAAAGGCGAGATTGGTAGCATCAATAATGGTTTCGAACTGTGCTTTAAGTTAGTTAAGGATTTTAATTGATATGTCGTATTTATTTCTTCGGATATGTGCATATATTTTCTCCTAGTTTACCTAGGAGTACCTTATTGTCGAGTCCACCATATTTTTTTTTTTTGGATACATTGAGACAGATAATTATTTCATGAAATTGAAATTCTAAATGAAGATACATTCATTGACGGTTATGTAATAATAGAAATGTTAAAATATGTAATCGGTATCTAAAATAAATTTGAATACATAAGTACAAATGTCAATAAAAAAGGGTATTTTTATTACAATGGATTATTTAAATATCTTGAAGTATAAAAGATTAAATTAAATATTAATATTTAATAATACCATGTTTAATAATATGTAAACAACAAATGCAGAGAACTTACATTTAGACTTAAAATCACTAATTTCACATTTTTTTTTTTTTTTTTTTTTTTTTTAACGAAGTTCATCCATACTAAACCATCGAATTCATCTAATATCCAGTCCTTTCAATCCAAAATCATTCGAAAAATCTTCAATGGTCCTTAATTTTTCACAAAAAATCTTATCCATAAAGATCTTAATGTTCCATACTTTCTGATTCAACCTAAAACAGATACCGATCTTTTCAAATTATTTTAATCCAGATAACCCTCAGAGGTTTCTGAAAAGAAGATGGCCTCAGGACTTTCCAATACAGTACTTTTATTAAAGTGTTACCAATGTGTAGTTGCTTTACAAGTAATTGACATATTATTACTAGCATTATCATCTCCTTTACTCTACGTATTTCTTTAAATTTTTTATTATTATTACAGTTGTAAATATATACTATATATGCAATAAATAGCTAAAAAAAAAAGGTAGAAAAAATATCATGAATAAATCATTCAAAATTACATAGAACGATTGTCTTGATTTTCCAGTAATCTGCCGAAAAAAAAAACAAAAAAAAAAACTAAGAATATTTTTGTTTAAATTTTGATACCTAATCATAAAGTAATATATCGTTATGGACTAATTACGATATTATATACACAATATATTTATAACTATGTATTAAATTTACTATAAACATATTTCTTAATGAAGTTTCATTTAGAGAAACCATTTAAATAATAATAATTTAAGAAATGAATGAATATTTATTAAAAAGTACTAAAATCAGAAATAAGAAACTTAAAAAAAAAAGGTAAATAAAACTATTAATATAATAAGACATCCTCTATCAAAGAACGGAAAAAGAATATACAACGCCATTCAGTAGAAACTAGTTATTTTCATGTCACATATTTTTACAAAAAAAACATTTTTAAAAAATTCTGATTTCTGTTTGTTAATTATATGATCGGAATTATATTATGAAATAAACAATGTTAATTTATCTACATGTATAAAACCTATAAATAGATAATTTAAATACATAAGTATATATGTATTAGTATTCACCAAAAATTATCAAATGATATTATATGCTTCTTTACGTGATCACGATCTATTATAAATTATGTCTGAATAAGAAACTAAAATACCGCGTTACAGTTAAAAATATTATTTTTAATTTAATATAAGTTATATTTAACACTTGATAAAGGTTATTTATGAACGTGTTTGTAATCCAATATAACGTTATAAAAATATTTTTTTACAAAATCAAGACCCTCTTTAAGACAACAGAACCGACGGCTCTACTAAACCCGTAGCTGCATAAAACCACGGGGGGTTTGGATCGTTGGTTTATAAACTCATCAATGTCTTGGAAGTCTTTCTGTATACATTTCAGTCTTAGCTTTAACATGTACCAAAAATAGTTGTGTTATATTCTAAAAATAAAACCCGTTTCCAAAGATATAGGTCTGGAGTCAGGAAATTAGATGTTTATACTATCTACATCATAATTAGATTTCCAAAACTATTTGTATGGATATTAGCCTCTTATAGGTATTAAATAACAAGATTATTTATGAAACTAATACGTCATATATATATTAGCATGATATTGATACTAATAAAATCATTAATGAAGATGTATAAAGATAAAATTTTTACATACTACATTTGAAATCGGTTATACAGCAATACATAAATCAAATCAAAATTCTGTTTCAAAATTTTAAAAATGTTCTAACAAAGTAGCGTTTAAAAAAATAAAATAATAAATAGGTGATATTCCTATTAATTTTTGTTAGTTCATTTTTTCATAAATTTTAAATCTGCACACGTCGCTTAATTCGGGGATCATAATATGATTTATTTAGCTAGAAAAAAATGAGATCATTGAACCGACTTCTTTTTAGCCATCTTTGGGTATTTTCTGGCTTTTCAAGGCTATATTTTGACTGCATTCGCCTTTATACCCGCTGAGTTATGAAAGATTTTTAAATTAAATCAGATTGTGATTTTGAACCGTGTGTACGTGTATAAGTCTGTTATGCTTTTTATCGACTAATCCTGGTGATATAATTTTAATGTTTTTTGACTGAAATTTTTCTTAGTGCGGGTCTTTTATTGGCTGTCTAGTGAATTTGAGGCGTTGGACAATGGTAAGGGGAAGTTATGGTAAGAATACAATCTATGGCTAATTTATTATTTTGAATATTGTTTTCGTTTATATTTAAAGCATATAAGAGTATATAAGCTTTATATTTTATCATATAGTATTAAAACTTAAATATTTTCAAAATTGACTTCAAATAATAAACTATAGTTTTTTTATATTTTTACTCTTCAATTTTTCAGTTATCACATTAGTTTAGTATTTATAATTCCTCTATTATAATCCAAATCTTTTTTTAGGGACATATTTCTATAAATATTTTTTTTTTTATTA
Source organism: Euschistus heros (assembly GCA_003667255.2). Taxonomy (NCBI): domain Eukaryota; kingdom Metazoa; phylum Arthropoda; class Insecta; order Hemiptera; family Pentatomidae; genus Euschistus; species Euschistus heros. The sequence goes on along the minus strand of RCWM02000007.1, from coordinate 5,379,057 downwards.
ATACATAAATCTATATAAAAATAAATGATTAATTGTATTGGTTTTTAGTCATTTTATATACCTTCTTTTCAGTGAACTAAAGTCAATATTTTTTTTTTATTTCTAACTTTAAAAATTTGTATTATAATTTCAGATTATTTTCTTATATTGTTATTTAGTTTATAGTAGGAAAAAATATTCAAATTACAGTAACGGAAGATAAATACATACATGCGAACGAAAAATTGAGTTGTTTAAGTTTCTCATTTACTTAAACTAATTTTTGATACTATTTTAAATTAGTAGAATACGCAATTTCTGGTCAAGATAGAACACATAGGATTAGATAAAATATTTAGAATAAAAATTATTTTCAAATTGCATATGGTTTATGGTTATGCATAAGGGTTTGGAATATTCGGGAAAATTTATAGCTACTATCGTGCAACAGTTCACTAACACTCACCAGCTAGTAGAATTAATCCTCTAAAAACTAATCAAAGATTCGCCCGACTTTGACATATTTCTTTCTGCCAGAAAACTGGAATTAACACGGCCGGTCGGATATAATCAGTGCATGCGAAAAAAAAAAATTGTAATAATTTATTTTATTTATTTTGCACCTGTAGATGTACTAATAGTAGTCCGACAGGGTCCCGTTGGCAGTCTCTCAAAACTATCTCTTCCTAGTCTCATTTATTCCGGCGTGACGTTTCGTTCGCCTCCGGCAGCCGATCATAACTCAAACATTTTTTTTTTTACCTCTTTCCTTTTGAATATCTTTTTATATACTTTCTTTTTTTGTGTTTATGTTAGTGGGTATTTGAAGGGTCGACCCTAGCTGGAAAAGATATTTCGATACTCAATGATTCCTACAACACCTGTGACCTATCTTGGTTGAAATGTAATAATTTGAATGTTTACTAATTCCAAATTCGTAAATAATGAATCTTTAATTTAAGTTTAAATTATCATTTTATTTTACTTCATAGATCTTCACTTCAAATTTCAGTTTTCAAGTCAATTTTCCCTACTTAGTTTTGGGAATGCTTTCCAAAAGTATTTGGTGTGTCAGCAAGTAAAGGCTTTTATATTAATCCTAGTATATAGCGATCATCATAAATCATATTCACTCTTAAAATATTTACATATTTTAAAAAATATTTATTTTTTTTAATGATTGTTTCTTCTATGGCGTATTGTTTTATGAATGTAGACATACTTCGTTAATATTATGCTTCCACTAAATGATTTATACTTTATCAGAGACTAACGCAGTTTTAATTTACCTAACTAATCATGAAATTGAGATTAGTCACCCTTATATTGGACATAATAAACAATATTTAGAAATTATAAGAATCAGCAATAAAACATCTGAGTAATACCACGTGTTTCATAATAATAAACAACAATTAATTAATGCATATTTAAAATATCTAACGATTTTGTTTATTTAAAAATTTGAATAAATACTAGATTTACACAAAAGAAAAACGCCTTCCATTATTTATTTTTAAAAATAAAATTTGCGATGTTATTTATATGAATTTATTAAATTTATATTTTTTTTTCTGTGTAATAGCACAGGTTAAGTTGAAATAAATATTTTTTGTTTATTAATTGAAAATTTTACTGTGTGTAATATTATATTTTTTATTAATAATTATTTATAAGTTTTATTTATTATACTAAAATGTCAAATTAATTGCCTGAAACAATATCGAATATTCGTTTTACACCAGCTGAAAGCGGTCAAATTTTCCGTTGAACAAATCATTACAGTGTTTGAATTGAATCTTTACAGTTTCCAACGAAGATCCTAATTTTTATATATTTTTTTGAGGTACCTCTTTACTGTACTCGAATAAATTTTTGACAATAATAGCCCATGCAGTAAGGTTCAAAATAGTTCAATTTTTGTTTCAAAAAATCTTCGTTCGTCTCAAAAACTTCAATTTACTTGAAGAAATCATCAACAAATTTTTCGTACAAAATAATTAGAAAACATCTGCGTTTCATTACCTTTCAAACGAGGTATAAAAATAACAAATCGGTTAAGAATTGGAAAATATGATTATTAAAGAGGAGGAAGGAAAAAGCAATAAAAATACTACAAATAAAAAAATCACACGTTAATATAGGATAATTTGTTTGAAACTATATTTTTTATTTTTATAATACATTTTTAATGTAGCGCCATCTATTTCTAATCCACATTCTTCTTATTACATCTGATTTCATTGCCGCCTAATTTCTAAGAGAGGCTTGAATTTCTTGTGCTGTATGTATTATCCTGTTTCGGAGGTCTTCTGTTGTGGGTACAGGATTTTGATCAGGTAATAAAGGTTTCATGCGACCCCACACAAAAAAAATGTTTTAAGTTTTATTACTTGTTTAACTTATGAAGGACGTTAATTTTATAAAATCTTAAAAATTAGTATAACTCGATAACGGCTATTTTTTAGATAGTAGTTCCTATTGTAAAATCTACTCAGATTAGCTTGTACTATCACCTCCTACCGGCTCCGCATCTATTTTCTATTCACCTTGTATATGTTCAAGGTCACAAGTCTCAACTTATACATAGTTTTACATCTAAGAAAGCAAAATTTAAGTTTATGTTAGTTGCAGAAGCTGTAAAACTCCGCTGTTCTTGCTGCTAGTTACTATTAAACCGAAGGCAAGGGGTGACTCCAAGAAGGGGGTATCATGAAAGGATCAGCAAGGTCGAAAACGCTTCGGAGACTTTAACAACCCCATTCATTAAAACGGAAACGCGAAACAAACTCAGTTCATAAGTTGAAATTGAAGCTGATTCTTGTATTGGGCACATATTCGAATTTGCCGCTCCCAACTTCCCCGCCTACGGTCGGCCATGCTGAGTAGGAGGTTCCGAAGGGCGGACCCAAAAGGTACCGAAGATCTGATTGGTCCGTCACCCACGGGGGCGTAGCCCTGTCAGAAAGGTGGCTCTTTCAAGCGGCAGACTTCCAGAACTAGGCAGTCTAGCCAAGAACATACGGCTGGGTTATCCTAGAATCTGAAACGGATTTTAAAAAATAGGAACTAAAATAAGCCGTTTGATCAAGTATTAGAAGCCATTAAAGTCTCCGGAAGTCCCTGCGGCTGGAAGACATCTTTGGCGACAATGGCGGCATTTGGGATCAGAAGTAGTGAAGAACAAATAAAATAACATAAATACAAGCCAATTCTTATAATATATGTTTTTATTTATCAATGAGTTAACCTTAAACATTTAATAGTATTATTTATTTATCTGATATTAATAATGTTAATATATAATAATGCAAGTGAAATACCATTGATATTTATAGATGGAGTACTATAAATACCAATGGAATTTCTATTATTATTATTTATTTTTTAAGCAAAACAATAATATCATTAATACTTTCCGAAGTTTAATGTTTAAACATTGACGGATTTTAGTTAGTTTCATAGGCATAATATTATTTTGTTAAAATTATGATATCTACAAACTTTTATTTTAACCTTAAACTGTTCTGTTCTATTTTATTTAATTATTTATTATTAATTATTTATTATTAATTATTATATCATTAACTTATTTGACGTATACCACCATGTATCTTTATATATGACTAAGCTCCCTACTGATTTTTGGTTGTATTTATTTTTGTCTTAAATGAAAGGAAATAATTTTGATATCAGTCTGTTTATTTAGTTATAGATTAACTTTTAATTATATTTATTCTAATAGGTTTATTTTTTAAAATTTCTCTCATCCGACGGCAATTTGGTATGATTATATATATATATATATATATATATATATATATATATATATATATATATATATATATATATATATATATATATTTTAACTAGTGAAAGTATAAAAAATAATTAATTTAGAATAATAAATAAAAAACGATTGTCACATCGTGTAACTTAACATTACATAAGTCCAGTCTTAGATATATCTAATAAAATGTATTTATTAATTATCAACAAAATAAATTTTTAAAAATTACCTAACTAATTAACTTATATTTCAAGATATATTACAAGATTAGTATTTATACTTGTAATACATAATGTGAATCGATAAATTTATGTTCATTTTTAATCTGTTATTTACATGTTTAACGTTAGATTTTATGTTTCCTTTTTTTTTATTTACACTTGAATTCATGTAATAGATTAGGTGTTCGAATTGAGATAGATATCTGAGGTTAATAAACATTATTTTTAGTTATTTATGAAATCAAATTACTATTAGTTTAGTCTATATATCTAGTATAGATAAAACATAGATTAGTAAGGAATTAAAATCGATAAGTTTGTGTATTAAATCTATCTACACGATCAAGCTAACCAATTATCTTAATAAAGGATTTTGAGCCATTTTTTAAATTTAATTTTGTTTTACTCAATTTATTATTAAATAAAACGGTTAGTGACTAATGTTAAAGGAAATTATATTTGTAGCCAGCAATGTTTCTTTTTTTTTCAGAAAAAATGACCAAAAATTTTGTAGAACTGTATAAAAATTGTAATTGATATGTGTGTAAAAATAAAAAATTTTCGATTGGTTTCTACTATCTATTATTATTTAAAACGAACATCCCTTGTATTTATACTTCAAGCCGTTTATCGAAATTTTATTTCCTCACATTTACATATGAACATCACATATTGCATCAAGTTTTAAATATTAATAAATAAATTTTAAAAACATTTTTTTAAAAAATAAATTATACAGTTTTATTTCAAATCATGAGTACATTTGTTTGTTTAAGATACAAGCTAATAGATTATCTTATTATTAAAATAAATTAAACAAACGTTAAATTGAAATATCAATGAATAAGAAGTTGAAGTTGAAGTTGAAATTTATTTGACAAACGAAAAAAATATTTAGTTTACATGTGTACATTTTAGTTTATTTGAAGATCGTATTATTTTGTTTATTAATGAAAAAGGAATATTATTAATAAGAATAAACGATTGGAATATATTTTAGAACCATTTCCAAAATACAAGTCCACTTTCTTCCTAGGTGTTTGAGAGGGAGAATCTTTTTTAGCTATGCCTGGAGTATCAACCTCAGATCCCGTCAGAACTGTAGAATAGTTTGGCCTCCTATTTCACTGTATTTTCATTAGGGTATTTTTATTAAAATTATATATATTTTTTTCATAAATCGTTATTTTTTTAAAGTTTCTTACTTCGAGGTTCCCTGCGATAATTATAATACATTTTATGACTATTTTCAAATACAATCTTTTATCACATTGAAAATACCTATTTAAAAACCTATATAGAAGTGGATGTACAGTAAATATAATAAAACTAGGTCAATTAATTATTTTTAATATTTTTTCTTATTGTTTTGGTATATTTATAAATATTTCTTCTTTGAAATAAAATTACATATATTAAATTTCCGGAGAGGAAATGAATCAATTAATTGATAGTTGAAATAAAGATATTTGACACTTAACTTTTGATGGGAAATCGTTTTTTGCTCATAAAGTTAAACCAATTTGATTTATTATAAGGGGAATATTTTGTTGTGTATATTTATTATTTTAAATATTAAATAGGCAATATTTTTAATTTCAGATAAGAATTTGGTTTGTAATATTTGTAATTAAAAGAGTATTAATTACAGACTTTAACAATTTTAAACGTTAAACTTCAAAAAATTTAAAACACTTTTAATATCTTGTTTTATATACCATATATCTAGTGAAAAAAATTAATTGAAAAATAGTAATTATTTGTATTTTAAATAATACTCCTAATGGCTAATAATTTAATAATATTGTTTAACACCGCTTGGATTTTGTTTCATTAAACTATCTACTGGTACCGAAAATAAACAATAATTAAAAAATTAAAAGGTACCTAATTGTTTAAAGATATATTTCCTTTAAACCGTTTGAACATATTCAAGATGCAGTTAATATTGCAATAAAAAATATTGCTTGGTGAACGATAATTCTAAAAAATCAAAAAAAGATTACTATGTTTTGGCCCTGCCATGTCGAATAATTAAACCCCATATACTGGTTTATTTTAAAATTAGTATAATTTTTAGTGGCTAAGGTTAATAAAAAATAAAAAATTACAAGCAATTATAATTACAATATTTTCCCAATGTGATTGTAACTCCGTCCTTAAAATGCTGTATTTGCCTGGACTGAACTTCCAAGTTTCTCATCACCAACATAAAATTTTGCAAAGCAGAAAGACTATGTGTCCTAAATTATAAAAATATTTTTCTTATCTTTAACTTATATATTCGTAATTATATTAACTCTTATATTATGAAGTCTGTACTCGTAGAGCAAAATCGACCTAATGCCTTTTCCAATTGAATAATTGCAAATAGAGTTTTAGAACAGATGAAGGATGTTGAATTAAAAATAATTCCTCTTTTCATAAAGTATAAATATTTGTGTTTATATACACAGGTTTGTATTTATGTAAATAACAATGCCGCTTAAATCAAAATGAAGAACAAAAATTTTGAGGAAGAAAGGATTTTTTTAACTACTTGGTATAAGTTTTTTAAAAACCATCCATGAAATTACATTATGCTCAAATATTTAACAATAACTGCTATTAGTCATAAAATACTCAATTCAACCAAAATTCTCAATTATAAACTTTTGTGCTTAACAAGCACGGTACTACAATACAAAAACACGTACTAAGAAAACAAATTGACAAATATCCGTGTGATTTCCATATGGGTATAATTATAATTAAAAATAAAATATAGTTATTAATTCACTGCCTTTCAGAACTACAAAATATGACACCTGCAGTCTCCTGAATAATGTTTCTATAGTAACTCAATTTAATACGCTTTTCATTGTTAAACATATGCTTTTTGGAACCTTTACCAGATTTCTGAGCACTAACAAATGTATATTTGTTGTATCCTCTTAATATATCGTATCTTTCATCTCATTTCACAATCCGTTAATAACAAACTCTGTGGTGCTAATACTATCCCTGCCTTGGCGTCAGGCGACGTTTTAATAATATCATAAAGACTAATTCGTTATATGAATAATGCCTTGGGCCAAATAGGGTTTTGGCTCGGGATCAGGGGGGTTTTAAAACGAAAAAAAATTGGCTTGTGGAAATGAAAAATCTTTGAACTCACCGATAATAAGTCGAGTTCGATACACCTGGGCTTGCTTTTAATAACTTTTTCTACCGGGAGGTTGTATGTATGTCGTAAAACTATATAATTTATTAACGAGTCCATTTTTTTAAATTTATCTACGTCAAGAGTATTTCTCACGAAATTTGATTTATGTTTTTAACAGGAGACTGAATCGGAGACCAAAATTACAAATAACTAGGTCAATGATAAATAATTAATATTAATTTATAATTATTACAAAAAAAATACCAAACAAAAATAATATAATGTAATTTTTTTAACTACGAATTCTTTTTATAATTTGTTACAAAATATATTAAAATTTTATAGTAACACAATAAATAAAGTAATGCCTAGAAAAATCAGTAAATGATCTTCTTCCTCGGAAAAGACAAGAAAGCATCAAGTCTGTTGGTTTGCACTATGTAATTCCTGAATAATTAATATTTATATATTATTTAAATTTAATGATAATTATTACGTTACTAATTTTGTTATAAGCTATAAATTTATTGCTACATAAAAATATCAATTAAATCTATAAGTTGAACAACACTAGCATCTCAAAATGTTGATGTTTTATTTATTTGAAATAATTAAAATTAACATAATTTGGATTAGAAAACCATATCTAATATCTAAGTGTATTAGTAGTTTAGCTGTATTTTTAAATATCCACTCTCCAGTACGACTTCAAGGAAATTAACAGAAATACTTGTTATTTAAAAAAAAATAAAATTAACAATAACTTTTAATAATACTATAATAAATAAATTAGGAGAATATAATATAGTGCTGTGTATCTTATATGTCTTTGACATTTTTATTTATCAATAACTATACAGCTTATAATAAAATTTGTATATTAATAAAGATCATTAGATTTTAAAAATTATGAAAATTATTTTATTTTAAATTAGAGAATTAATTTACTTTTATTCTAGTATATATATGAGAAACGATTTATGCAGTTTCAGACAGATTCCTAAGTATATTCCGTAAATCTTCTAGGAAATAAAAAGAGAATTTTTAATTTTTTTTTGTATTAATAATAGATTCGTTTTTTTCATTTCATGAATTTCCTTAGATTATTAAGAAGTTTGTATTTTTAACAAAATCGGATTTTATTATCCTCTTCACGTATTACGTGTATGTAAAAATTATAATATGAACCTATTACTTCAATATTAAATCGGTTAATATTTATCATATTTGTAAATTGTTGTGCAGATGTCCTCTATTTAAATATTCAAGTTTAAAATTAGATAAGTAATAGGAGAAGAATAGAATTATTTCCGTGAGATGTAAGAAAAATTTAATAGTTAAAACATTCTTGTATAAGCCAATGCAATAATTAGTATAATAATTTCTAAAAACATATAAATTATAATATTTATTGATTTGCCTTGAAGTTATTAGTTACTTAGTCTTAGTTTTGGTATTTCATTTACAAGACATGTTTTTTGGCTTAACTGTCTTTTTTTTATAACAATGGACAATAAAGTTCCAAGTTTAAAGTTTCTTAATTCTTTTGTACCTAATGTTATAAATTAAACATTATTAATTTAATTTGTAAACCTTATTTTGATATTGCTCAGCTATGCAATTATAAATCTTTATTTGAATATGTTTCCCTTATAACAACAAATGTTGGGTTAGTAAAAAAATTCATAATTATCATTTTTGTGATAAACATTTTATATTGCTTCCATTTTATAAACATTTTATGGAGCTTTACGTGAATCAGTTAACGTTTTTAGGAAAATTCGTCTTGTTTTTTAAAGTAACATCATTCACACAATAAGGTTATGTGTAAATACATACACACTGAACTGAATAGCGTTATGAATTATATTAACAATTTTTATTTATTTTTATTTTATTTGTATTTTCTAGTTAATTTGTGTTTATCTAGGATAAAACTAACTTACGAAAAACTTCTGTTCGTTATTGGACCTTACAATAGGAAGGGTCCAGACATGACTCATACACAGCAATCAGATACCGGATCCCAATAACTACTGGGCTGATAGGAGAGGATGTTATGTTTGAAGGCATGTTCTAATAACAGCCACGCCTTGTATCCGACAGGAATTGCATCTTCGAAGTTGATAAGAGATCTCGGAGGCAACTAATCTACGAAAACATGGTTTTCAGAATTAGCGCGGTTCATCAAGGAATGTATTGTTTAAGGACATTGCTCTAGGGTCGTCGAACGGATACGTTATAAACATATAATACTTTTAATTATATATAATTTATGCTTATATATTATTCTGCAAGGTCATTTATAAAGAAATGTTTTTAATTCACTATTTTTTAGTGATCTACTAGCTTGATTGATAGTTAAAACTTATAATTTTGAACATTTAACCTTCAGAAGAAAGAGAATGCACACTATCTATATGATATTAAAAAAAACAAAAAAAAAAAAAAACTCTTCATTCCTATCTTTATTATATATCTCAAATATATAATTTTTATATTTCGTTCTGAGATTTCGAACACAAGACGTTATGAAATTAGGTTTTTAGAAATATATATATTATTATATTTGTGGCACCTGTGTATAATGTATTAATATTAGTTTTGTGAACCTTGGTTTATGAATATCCCGTGATATCGTATTTTTATATTTGTGGCTTATGGGCTAAATTATGTGGTTATCACAGCGATGAATATTCCCTTAGGAATCATTGAGGAAAAAAATCCAAACTTTCATTGCGTTTTCCGTAAAATAAAATATTTGTACTTAACAAACTATTCGCAGGGGCCACAGGTATATTGTTTGGTCAAAAATTTGGTATTATTCTACAGCTTTATTTCCGATTTAGAATACGTTATGAACATTTGATCTTGGTAACACCAAAAACGTAACAATTGGAATGGGGGGAAAAAAAAAACTTTTTAATTTCTCTTCTATGTAAAATTATAAATTTAACTTTAACATTAAACCTACCAATATATCACCTGTAGTAAATTATAGGTAAAAGCGATAATAAGAGAGAATTGGATATTCTAAAAACGTTTTTGATAAATATTCTAATTTCAGTAGTAAAGTGATTACATATGTCTGCTGAAACATAGCAAAATTCCACTATAAAGAAAAAAACATTGAAACTAGAAATAGAATTTCCATTAAACAATTATATTAACTAGCCATTTTTAATATTAATTTTAATAATCAATTGCCACTATATTTTCAAAACAGCATTAATTGCAATAATGTTTTCATCACTATATAAGATTAAGAAGTATTTTATAATCCTTAAAAAAAATCTCTCAGCTCGATATTAATTTTATCAATAACTGTAATTTTTATAATATTTAATAATATGTTTAAATGCATTATTAATACTTAAGTTATATACCTTTTTATCAAACGATAAAGATCCATGTTGTTTAATGACATACAGAAGTCAAATATTTCATTAACAACGATAGTCGTTTTTCTCGATGAATCCGAAAAGAGCTGATTTTGTTAATTTCTTTTGTTGATACTTTAACAGTATATAAAAATCTGAAACACCATAACAAGATTATTAAATTAACATATTAGTTATACATATTATGTTGTGGTCATTCAATTATCTGTTTTGAAATAATATGTACTTAAAGTTATCTAAAAATATATTTTATTAAAATAATACAAGATTTTCATCACTATATAAATATTTATGTTTATATTTTTTATTTTGATATTTTTGCATGTATAGTTTAAATATCCTATTTTAAAAATACTTATTTATTATCTCTAATTTTGGCAATGCCTAATCTATGTTAAATGTTCAGTCAACAGAATATATAAAATTTTTCTGTAACTTTTAGTTGAATATAGTTTGTTCATGGGTTTAAACAGAGGGTTTAATCTAGTCTTTTGCTTTGGTTTCTTTAATATTTTTAGGATAATTATTCGTTCGTTCTGATAAGGATAGCAAATAATGGTTTTATTCAAAATATAAAATGTTTTTATCTTCAAGTAGTTACTAACACAAGTTATTTATATTTATATTGATGCAGGTCAGTAACATTTATTCAACTTTGAAATTTGTCTCCTTATAATTATTTATTAAATAATTAATTCTGTATGTTTAGGGAACATATTCTTCCCATTATCAGGGAAAAATACATTAAAAAAAAATTCCATATCATAACAAATAAATTCCCAACATATATTATCACAAATATTTGTGTAAATTATCTCATGTCACACAGTATATAAAAAATATTCTTTCTATTTTTATAGAAAACTTTAAATTATCATCCCAATCTGATCACAACTTTCATGAGGCATACTCATTATAACGATCACTCATAAGTCTCAAAGGTGCTATAAGTGCTATTTTGTTTACAGTAAAATGATAAAAAAATATTTGATTGCTATGTGTTTTTGATTTTTATAAATATTTATATTTTTATTGTTTTATAAAATAGATAATAGGAAGAAAAATGTTATAGTCTAATAACAAAAGCAGATGTTATTTTTAAACACAATAGCTAAGCACCATCTACCTTTATCTAAAAGCAGGGTTTACTATAATTTGTGTTTTAGAAGGAAGGAGGGACGAAATCTTTGGCCTCTTGTGTCCAAGAATTGCAGTTATTATAGGCAAAGAGGATGATTTAGGGTATGGCTGATAGGTATACTCAACCAGGCAGGAGTGGCGCAACCCCAGAACTGGTTTGGGTTCTAATATCGCTCTTGATAAATCCGGTGTGAACATCCAGTAATTCTACTTCGTATAGTTCATAAAGTGGGTATATGTCTTGTGTTGGTGCCATCTTACAGGAGTCATTGTCACCTTTAATCAGTCAGTAATTGAAAATAACAAAATATATAAATGAATAAATGATATAAAATTGTTGAACTATATTGCATTAAACAAACAAGTAACTTATTATAAAAACTTCATTTTGAGGGATCAGTCCATATATGGTAATTAAAACCCATTACTATTGGTATAAAACAGTGATAAAAAATAATTAGAAAATTGAAAAGATAATGAAAATTGTGAAAAAAAAAACTTTTCAAAGAATGTTTATAAAAATGTTACATCATATGAAGCTAGTGGAAGTAAAATTTATTATGAATTAGAAGTTAATATAAATGAAAAAATTAAATGTACAATTAATTAATAAATATTACCAAGGCGTTTGTGGAAGGTGTTGTAATGATATGCCACATTGACAGTTGTCAAAACCAAATTTGCATCATAAAATATTATTGGTTTCTCTGTGGTGGACTAATGGCAGGAATAATTCATTTCTTCTTTTTGCCCAGTAAAACCATCACATCCACACCATACTGCAGTGATATTGATATAATGCATCACAAATTTATCAGTAAACAACTTGACAGTGATGAAACCAGATGAGTTAAAGAACATGAAGTTCTCCCACATTCACCTTATTAGCCATATTAATTCTCAAAAAGTGAATTACTTCATTAAAAGAAAAATTTATGAAAACGATTCTCAGGTCAAAAACTTTATTTGTTCTCACAAAACCCTGAATTTTTCAGATCTGGGATTGAAAAGATGATAACATGTTGGGAAAATTATATTGAAAATGAGAGTCATTTTTTAAAATAAAAATGTTTCAATTTCATGACATTATTTTACTAAATTACTTTTCCTGAGAAAAAGGGCATTTCATACGAAACAATCCAATATAAAATCTTGCATATATGGGTGGAAGTTATATATTTGAAAACAAGATGACAATAAAGGGTTATTTATGAATTTAAATAAAATTACAAGTTAATGTCAAATATAATTTAAATTAAAAGAAAATGATAATAAAAATTGTACAAATCAAACCAAACAGCAGGAATAAACATACCAGAAAAATATATGATAGTTATGATATAACTTATATAACTTATTCAAGATAAGCTATGAGGCAAGTGTAAGACATTTTGAACAAAATAAATTTATGTTTGATTGATATTATTTCCATTCATCAAATTTGGCTGATCCTTAAAAAATAATCATCTTAGTATCTAAAATCAAAAGACCAGCATTTCTATTGTTAAAGATTTCTACTACATATTGTAAAAATAAAAAATAAAAATGTCTTCATTTTATAAGACTTCTCTAGAGGATGGGATCTCTTCTTCCGTAGGGATAACTCTTACCTGTATTTGGGCCCTAATCCGTTTTGTGTGACCATAATAGGCCCATGAACTTATCAAAAGACCTGACTCGATTCGTTCACACAGAGATATCAACTTAGACACTGCCCTTGACAAAGTGCAGAGACTTAAATAAATGCTAAGTTCCGCTTTGCTCGAGAATTCCTCGCTGCTTAACCTTTCGAGCTATCGCTGCATTCCGCTGCGCTAAGTGCTGCTCAGGACTTGAGGTCTCACTCATCTCTTCTCAAGCAGCGGATCTTTATCTTCTGTATATAGAAATGTTCTTCCTTCCTAAAACAGAAAACATATTTAAAGAAAGAGAATATGCCGTTAGTTTTAGTAGCAATAAAAAAATAGATATAAGGCAATATTTTATACTATTTTATGACAATGCATTAAATCATGGAACATATCCAGTAAATGTGTATCTAAAGATGATGAGGACATGACAATAACTTGTACAGCAACTATCCATTGGCAGACTCTTATTATTTATTTATTTTTTACTTCTATCAGTCAACATTACGATCTACCGAAAAATGAGGACAATAAGTAACATAAGTAAGTAAATGTCTTTATGAATCCATTTACACAATATGTACAATAAGAAATAAATGAAAAAGATAAGAACAAAATCATGATAAGGAATCACACAAACATCCTCCTCGATTTTATTATACATACGAGGATACTGCCTTTTTAGCATACCAAGAGGATTATAGGGATGTGCGGTGTTGGATATGAATTGCGCGAGTGGTTGATGTGAAAGATTTTGATGATATTTTGAAAATGTGAATAGGACAGAGGATATATTAAGCTGATTATGTAAGATTTTGTTGGAGAAATAGAAAAGTTGAACTTGGTTCTCAGGAATTGGAGGTAGCACTTCTTAATTATATGTTCTATAACACAAGGTCTTATGGCCATTTCATTTTCATGCTTATTGGAGGGTTATGGAGAATGGAATGGAAAGCTAAGAGGATAGTGGGTTTGAGTGATTAGGGAGTTTACTATGAAAGAATATTGAGGTTTGGACCTAATTTGCGACATATGGAACATTTATACCCTTATGGATAAGTTTACTTGTGACAAAATTGGGAGCATTGAGGATTTTTCGAAAGATTTTGGATTGTAAGAATTGGCCTCAACTCCGTATATCCAAATAGGTCTCACAGTTGTGTAGATAATTCTTCTGTAGTTTATTGGTATCATTGAATTTTCTTTTTTTAAAAACAAAAATTTTTTTAAAAATCTATTTATTAATATCTATTATTTGTATTATTTATTAAAATAATGATACCCTGAGTGAGTTATGTGGATTGTGAATATAATGACATTACAACGACTTGAATGTGGAGCAACAACCTATGAGTGACCTTTTAATAAAATGTTTGAATTAGAAGTTCCCAAGACAATTTTCTTTTCAGACGACTGGGGAAAATATCGGGAATCGAATGGGAAGCACATTGAAGGAGGATTTAAGTGTGCTGTTTATGAATGGATAGGCAAGCAAAAATATTCTAGTTTAAATCATATAGGGCTTTAAGATTATTATTTTTTATTTGGGATATATTTAATTATGGGATTATTTGGGATGTTATAAGGAATATTGAGAATTGTAGGAAATGGATAAGAGATGTATTGAATTGTTTAACGGAGCTCCAAAGGTTAACAGACCAAACGCAGAGTTAGAAAAAAGGAAGCAACAAACAAACGTGTATACTACACAAAAATATTACACTTCCTTGGTAATTCATCAATATGTATTGCTGACATTATATGTGACAAGTGATTAAGTTACAAAAATATGTGTTTTTGTTTAAATTGTCACACTATTGACTTTTTTTTTTTAATAGCTGTTTATTACAATGTACAACTATATACAATAAACATTAAAATACATCAAGTGATGTGATGATGATTCTAAAAATGACAAGTCAAATGTCAATTGATTGAAAGCAACTACTCATTGGTAGCACTTACAGAAGTTCTATATAATAAAGTACTATATAATAAAGTCTTGGAGGCCATTTTCTTTTCAGACACCTCGGAGGGTTATCTAGAATGGAATGGAGAGCGAGTTGTGATACTAATGGATTTTACTGGGTATGGAGTTTACTATGAAAGGATAGGTATCTGGTTTGGGTCAGAGACATAAGAAATATTAAGATTTCTGTGAATGTTTTTTGTTACAAAGTAAGGAGCATTGAGGATTTTTATAATTTTGGATTGTAAGGATTGGATATGAGATGAATTGGATTGTATTGTGGAGCCCTAAAGCTCAACTTCAAACGTCCAAATAGGTCTAATGAGTCTTTTGTAACTAATCGGAAGGTTTGAACGTTTGTCAAGTAAATTCAGGAGTCGAAAACGATATGCAGTTTCTTTTCGTTTTAGTCTTGTATGCGGTACACTATTAACATGAAAAAAAAAATTATTTTACATTAAAACAAAACTGAAATACACAATAAATTATTTATTTGTGCAGTGAGGAAAAATTATTCTTTTTTTCCTTGAAGTTTCTTGAAGAGGTTTCTACTTTAAAAAATAGAACACATTGACTAAAAATTATTATGTTTCACAAAACTACTTCTCTTAACCTGCTCTATAACCTATCGCTCTATTAATGTTGACTAAAAACCTAATCTGCAATAGCTTTATAGTTTTTTTTTCAATGTTATCCACTGATATGTCAACACTTTAGAAACATTGACCCTCACATATGAATCACAAAACTTTTTTCATATGAGGAGTTGATCACAATCGTAATAAATGACTCACTAAAATTAAGATAGCTGATAGCGTTCCATTGACTAGGGACGAAAATATCTGAATGAAACTTATCGGCCTATAAATAGACGTTAAGACAAAGGCCGTAAATTATACCAGGACCTTTTGAAGACACGCCTTTCAACTTTGAAAACCCAGTTAAAGTATTATGTATTTATATTACAGAGGAAGTAATAAATATAAAACCACTGTAAATGTAATAAAACCTCTATTAAAAAAAAATATTAATAAATTTATACGCGTCCAATAGTTAATTCATAAATAAATAAAATACATAGTTACCAATGTCCAATTTAAAAATTAGGTAAACAAATTATAATAATTTTTAAATTATCTATTTTAGAATTCAAAATATTTTAAAGTATATAAATCTAATAAAAAATAATGCCAATCAAACATTAATCTTACTGTCAAAAACGTCTAATATTTTATAGGTTTTTAATGGACTAACATTAAAAAAAAAAAAAACCTATATTCCTTATAAATATTACAATCTAATGAATAAGTAATAGAGATGAAAAGAATCCTATCTTACTGATGCCCTATAAATGTATTTAAATATATTTCTGGTTATCTATTTCCAATTTACCTATACTTATGATTCGATATATTAAAATCTTAATATTTTTATTTATGTTTTTGACAAATATTTCAAACTGACACACTGATGAACAATAAGTAAATAATATAAATGTTGAATGGAATATAAATTATAAATTTATAAAAAAATTATTTTGTAAAATAATTTAATTATTAAATATTTATCATGTGGAGTTGAGCTTTGGGGCTCCTCTGAACCTTGCAATTATTCTCGTATTTAATCCTTAAAATCCAAAATCCTTCGTTAGATACTCAGTGATATATATTATATCACAAACAAATTTATCTCTTATGATTTAAATGTACCATATACTGCTGAATATGGCCCAAACCTGATACAAACCTATCTATGACAGCTGCCAACCCACTTGTCTCCCAACTTGCTTCCCTCTCGATAACACTCCGAAAGTTCTGAAAAGAAGATGGCCAAAGGACCTTCTCATGTTGATTTTATTAAAGTGTTACTAATTAGTAGTTTCTTTTAATTATAAAATTATTGGCATGCTATTATTATCATTTTCCCACACAATTGCCTAATTTTATACATTGCATACAGTTTTAAACATCAATAAACAAATTTAAAAAAATACAAATAGTTTGATGTGTGAATACTTCTAATTCTTCTCGTATCTATTCCTTACAATTCAAACTCCTACCTGTAATCGTCAATGCTCCTTATTATCACAAAGAAACCTTAAAATAGTGATCTAACTGTTCCATATTTTTCTGAATTGGCCCAAACCAAATACGTATCCATCATATCATAAGTCTCCTAATTTGCTTCCCACTTTCTTCCCAATAAACCTCCGAGGGATCTGAAAAGAAGATGGCCTAGGGTAGGGATCATTGAATGTAGCTTTTATCGAACTGCTACTGTTGGGTAGTTTCTCTATTTCCACAGTAAACCAAGATATTGACATAATGTAATCATATTTTCACAAATTTACCTTATGTACATATTGCCTACTGTAGTAATCACCAATTAATAAGTAAAAAAAAATTAATAACCCAATTTAAATAAATAAATAAATTAAGGCTTAGCGAACCCGAAGGTTCGAGGCCAACACCACCAACCGTCAACCGCACACTTCCCGCCAATCCACTCCTCCAAAACCCAAATCCCCAGGTCGTCCCTGACGCAATCCTCCCATCTTCGTCTCGGTCTACCCCTCAGTCTTTTACCCGACGGCTCATAACTGATTACTTTTTTCGGAATTCGATCATTATTAAACCCAACGACTTTACATGCCTATTTTAAGCGTCGTTTTCACCCAAAAGTTCCAAACCATCAGCATAACCAAGAACCGGACATTTACCACCCATCTTTAATCCTTTTCCCGTAAGCATTACCTTCCTAATGACGTATTCTAGCGCTAAGTTAAATAATACCCGAGAAAGAGAATCTCCCTGTTTTAAACCCAAACGTACCTCAAACTTTTCGAAGTGAAAAGTCCACAACAATTAACTAAGTATAAATAAATAGATATATAAAAAACCCATTGATATTTATTTACAATAAATAACTAATAGCACAATTCAAATCTCTACGGATTTAATTGCTTTAAATTTTTTTACACTATTAAATTGATGAGAATAGGTTTATTGGTTAAGAATAAAATAAATCTTAACAAGACAGGAGACATAATCCAAAAACCCCTTCCTCCCATCCTATCAGTGTACCACCAGCAGTTAATGGACTTGATAACCAGACAATGTCAGTCTAGACTTTATCTGACATTCTGACAGTCCCGCATTCTTAAAAGCATTTCCAATCTTCCAAAGTTGTTTAAGGTCAGTTGTTGTAGCCAGTGTTTATTATATTTATATTAATAACGTAGAATTTTATTGTAAAAAACATAATAAGCATAAGGAAACTAATTGAATATGTAATTTTTAGTTTGAAAATATTTCTAATAAAAAAATCTATAATGTATTCTTATTTTTTTTGTAAATTTTTTAGATGATGTATATATTAATAAATTAAAAAATTCCAAACGCTCAGCGATTAATAGTATTATGATTAAATCATCAACAGCATAAATTGTATTTGATAAAATAAAAAGCAAAAACATATTTTAAAATGTTTTCTAGCGTTGGTAAGCGTATTTTTTTTTAATTTTCTGTAGGACTACAACCGATGAGTTTTGAGTTTAGCTGGTAGTATTTGGTATGGATTTACTGTTTCTTGTCATCCATATGCACACTTGATAACCATCATAAGCATGTATTGATGGTTTTTATTTAACGGTTAGGACAGATGGTGGTATCGTCAGGACCATGCTCAACAGTTTAGTATTTCAGTCAATCACAGAAAAAAAAATAAAAAATAAAAAATAAATAAAGCCTATAAAATAGACAGTCACATTAACTATGTGATGTCCCAAAGTAGTAAGGTTTTTACAATTTTTATTAAACTGTTTCATAGGTATTATTTTGCTACTAAACTAATAACTATATATTGTATTATTTTTATTTACTTCTTCTGATATATCATTTGTAATTTAGTTTATTTGTTAATTTTTGTCAGATCTACTTCTATATTGGTTTTAGCCCTGAAGAAGACATGCAACGAAGTCGAAATGACGCAAAATTCCCCGACATGTACGAATTATTAATTTTTTTTTATTTCAATCCCCGACTACTTTGCACCATCTTCTAACCTTTTATAAGTTATGAATATTGACATAAAAATTCACGAAATCGTATCTAGAGATTTTTATTGTTCCTATAAGTTTTTTTACGTTACCGATAATTATACCTCATAATCTCAAATACCCAATAACTTTCTAGTTCGTACAAGTCTAGTCAAATTAAGAAATAATTAGTAATGATGGATGGTTTTATTATTAGAATAATTTAGATCTATAAAACAATGATATTTAAAGTAACTTTCAGGTTATTTCGAGTACATTATTGCGTGTTGAAGAAAACCTCCAAGTTCTTTCAAAAAAATGTACTTCACGGGTTTTTACCTTAGTTATTTAATAATAGAAATACGTTCCATTATTATCCGAATACGGCAAAATTTGTCCGTTTTTAGGCATTGTTTATATACGAGGTGTGATCAAAAAGTTGCAGGACTGAATTTTTATACATTTATTCATACAGCATACAGGTTATTCAAATTTGTCTCCTTCGAAGTACTCCCCTTGGGAAGCTACACACTTTTCCCACCGGTGTCCCCACTGATCAAAGGCCCCAGAAAACTCTTTTTTTGTAAAGGTGTTTAGCAGCCCCGTTGTTTTTTCTTTAATTTCGTCAACTGTTTGAAATCTTCGTCCTTTCAGGTGTGTCTTGAGCTTCGGGAAAAGAAAAAAGTCGGCTGGAGCCAGGTCAGGTGAGTAGGGGGGCTGAGGAATGACAGTCATAGCGTTTTTTACACAAAAGTTACGGATAACTAATGCAGAGTGAACAGGAGCATTGTCATGGTGAAGGACCCAATCACCACTTTGCCACAGCTCAGGTCTCTTTCTTCTCACAGCATTAAGCAATTTTCTGAGGGTTACAAGATAAACAAAACGATTAATTGTTTGACCTTGTGAAAGGAATTCATAGTCGACAACACCTTTACAGTCAAAGAAAACCGTAAGCATGACCTTCACATTTGATTTGACTTGGCGTGCTTTCTTGGGTCTTAGAGAACCTTTTGATGTCCATTGTGATGATTGGGCTTTTGTTTCCACATCGTAACCAAAAACCCATGTCTCGTCTGCCATAATGACATGTTTCAAGAAGCTTTCGTCGTCATTTATCTTTTGAAGAAGTTCCTTAGAAACATGAGTTCGGAGTTGTTTTTGGTCTTCAGTCAACAGTTTTGGCACAAACTTTGCTGCAACACGACGCATTTGAAGTTTTTCAGTTAAAATTTCCTGACATGACCCAAATGAAATGTTACACTCTTCTGCCATTTCACGGATTGTTAGTCGACGGCCTGATCGTACGAGAGCGTTCACTTTAGCAACATTGTCATCATTGATTGACGTTGAAGGGCGTCTGGAACGAGCATCGTCGTCTGTGGATGTTCGGCCATCTTTAAACCTCTTGAACCACTGATGGCAGCATGATCGGCTTAGACATTCTTCACCAAAAGCCTCTTGTAACATCAAAAAGGTTTCAGAAAACGTTTTGCTCAGTTTCACACAAACACGTTGCTCTTCTTTCACATTCATTTTCATAAAATAGCCAAACTCTATAAAACTAACTTCAAACAAATTGTGCTAATGTTACTTTCAGTGATGTTATGATTGATCTGCAAACACAGCTGTGTTCCTGTTGAGTCAGGCAATACAATGCTGCCAACCGCATCGCTGTAAGACATTGCATTCCCATAGTATATAAAAAGTCCTGGAACTTTTTGATCACACCTCGTACTTCTAATGTTGTAATTCGACCTGATTAAACTTTCAATCTTGATTTTTTTTGTACCTTTCCAGTTATGAAAAACAAAACAATATTTGAAATATTTAGTTTTGGATTGTATTTTGCTACTTTCAAAATATTTAGTCTTAGTTATATTTTTTTTTTTTGTTTTTCCACATGGTAGTAATGGTAATAGGCACCCTACCATGAGTGCATATATTTCTGCTTGTTCTCGTGCGTATATTTCTCGACATAACGTATATTTAAATAAATATTTATACAAACAATTTTTATAATAATACATATAATATTTTTAGAATAATACAATTAAGGGTAGGAAATAGAAAAAAAGAGTTCAGTTGTAATTTCTTTATAAAATTTCTTTTATATTGTTACAAGATATATGGTTTGTTATCACCATTTATATGAATAAAAAGACTTCATCATTAAATTCCATACACAAAAATACAAAGGATATAATCGATACTCCCATTTTTTGAAAAAAAAAATAAAACTTTATTATAATGCCATGTCTAAATAAATACCTGATTCGTCCCATTGTGCATTGACACGCCATTAAAAGTTGTTTACTTAGACGTTTTTTTTTTTTCTTCTGGCCGTATCTCAGACCATCTCCTTCATTATACAGGGTGAGCACCTTTTAGTGTAAAAAAAAAAAAAAAAAATGGGTGAAAATAGATCAAAAATGTAGAAAAATGGCACAGACCTCACCTTTCTATTCCAATCCGTTGCAGATATACGATAAATAAAAGACTTTTTTTGAGGAATCCACGTTTTTTTCCATAAAAGCTATAATATCTCCATTTTGTTTACATATTTTTTAAATTTCGAATTTAGCATTAAATTTCCTATAATACAAGAGTACCTGTAACCTTGAATTTTAAAAAATTGGGATCTAAAGAACAAATAAATTCTATATAACAAAATAAATCCTAAATAATAATAATAAATAAATAAATGTAATAACATAAGATCCTCTGATCTGGTGTCACTTTATTGACAGTTTTCCTTTATTTTCTATTAAAATAATTTTTTTTCTTTGGTTTTTATACCAATGTAGACTTTATTATGTTTAAAATGCACATTTACATTAAGTAATTATCATAATGTTTTATTTACAAAAGTAACTGATTTGTATGCCATTTGAGAACACCATGTTTTTTTGGTTTCAAAAGCAAACAAAATCATTACTTTAAACATATCATTCGAAAGCTGATTAAATTTGCAAGTTTTTGTGAGATGTGCTGTTTTGTGGATAGTTTTTTCGAAAAACGGTGAGGGCTGAAGTAATATAAGACATTGTAACTTCCCTAAATAAGGTGAAGATCAAGCTATTCTTAAGATCCCAAGTTTGTAAAATTCAAGGTTACAGGTACTAAAGCATTAAATTTCTATTATAGGAAATCTAATGCTAAATTCGAAAATGTAGTCAAAATTTGAAAATATTTAAATAAAATGGAGATATTACAGCTTTTATGAAAAAAAATAAGTGGTGGTTCCCTAAAAAAAGTGTTTGATTTATCATATATCTGCAACGGATTGTAATAGAAAGGTGAGATCTGTGCCATTTTTCTCCATTTTTGATCTAGTTTCACCCAATTTTTTTTTTTACACTAAGATGTACTCACCCTGTGTAATTCTTACAGTCAAATATACCATTTTTTAAGTACATTTTATTTTTTTTTATTTAGTCCACAACAATTTTTTTGAGGGTAAAATAAGAACAAATTAGTTAATTTGATATAGTTATGTATCATATATTAGACATAGTTATGTATCAGCGGCATTAAATTTGTTTGCAAAAGAAGGGAAGAAGTTAGATGATAAATCCTTTTTTGTAAATACATTTAGGTAAATGAATATCTAAGAAGAGTTATCGCTACTGAAGTTCATTATCGTAATTTTTTACTTATTTTTCCAATCCCATACATATCGCTGATTGTAAATGCATAGAAATGACTAAAACATTGAAAATACCCTTTGTTATTGTTATTATTTTTTTAATACCTCATTTCTTCCTAAAATCCTAAAATTATTTTTTCCTATTTATTTTGCGAAACCTTTTTATATTCCAATACCCAGAGCCTGTCAGGTGCAGACAGATATTCACAATTCATTCCACCCCAAGTCGTTTCCTGCGCCTTGCTCTTCCCAAGGCTACCGGTTCGGCAAAGCGTGAACTCCCACCAGACTCTATCCCATCCTCAGTTTTTTGCCGATGTTGATATAATAATAAGAGATAGAGCGGAGGAAGAGGAGAAGGCTGTGACAGATCGAAGCTGGATTTAGCCAGGCATTGTCTAGCCTCGATGTGTACAAATGATGACCACCTGGTGCCGACCCCTGGGAGCTGGGCCAGCTGTTGGCCGCTTTTTTCCTTCCAGCGAACCATCTCCAGCGGGCCAAGATGGAGGATGGGTCGCTGGAATAGGATTGTGGGGTACTCCAGATTAATGAGCCCTCTAAGGGAGGGTTCGCCGGGGTGTAAACTTCGATTTAAGGGGTACGGAGGTACAAGTGTTTTGTTATTTATTACCGTTATTTTTAATGGTGGTATTTAATATCCCCTGATATTAAATAGTAATATATTTTATAAACCAAAATACATCGACCCACGTTGTTTATCTTTCAGTGGTACAATAGACTAATCTTAATAACGTTTTCTATGGTTGTTATATATCAATCGATGACTTTGATGGCAAAATTCGAATACCTTATAAACCTTATTCGCTTTTTCAAAGTTTAAAATGATCAGAAAGTATTTTACATTAAATAGAAATTAAAAAAAATCGAAAATCGCCTGAAAATCTATTATAAAGCCTATAATTTTAGAAGAAAGATAAAAATGTGAATTATAGTTATTTTATGTATTCATTCAAATGCTACGGACCATTCTATCTCATAGGTTTTTATTTTTCTGAACAACTGAGTATAAATAAACTATTATAATGATATAAATTAAATGTCAAAGTTTACTAAATATTACTAGTAATACGAATCAGAGTTGGGCCATGTACTGATTACAACTTTCAACTACATTTGTAGTTAGAAGTTAAAAACCTCAGGAACTTTTTTTTTTAACTAGTTGTTGTACCGTACCGGTTTTAACCGTAACCAGTAGTTGTACTACAATTAAACTAGAGTATTTGTAATCAGTAGTGAGTAGTTTTAAATAGGTATTATAAAACCTTACAGGTATAGTAAAACCTTATAGGTGTATAAAAGCCTATTTAAAACAAGGTAATGTCTAAAACTTATATTTATGCCTATCTAATCTAAACTAATGGATTTTCTCAAGTTTCTATTTAATATGTCTGTAATTAATTAAATATTGTAGCTTACTAAGAAAATTAATCGCGTAATTACTAAGAATATTGTAGCATCCATGCTTGTACTTCCATGCTAAAATATTTATTCATTTAGCTCTCTGGTGAGAGATTACCGATCATTGAAAAAGTTAGCAATTTTAAATAAAATGCATTATCTAAACTGTAATATTAGGATTTATACAACTACAATGCTGCCCAAAGTTCTTTGCTAACGTTAAGAGAATAATAACGTCTTCAAGTTTTCGAAAATAAAATATTATTTAAAGTATGAAAGACACAAAAAATGATGAATACTCCACAATGCGAAAATGCAGGACATTTATATGAAGGGTACAGTTTAGAAAATTAAAGCACGCTAGTTAAAATGGGCCTGTTTAGTCGTTAGAATAAATAATCAATGAATTTCAAACAATTCTTCGCCTAAAAGAGTGAAACGTAGATGGGACGATTGTGTTTGTTAGAGCTGATCTGTGTTTGGGTTTTGGTGGGGTTGGATGGGGTTGGATGGGGTTGGATGGAGGTGGATGGAGGTGGTCCAAGGTGTGTTGGGATGCAGCCTTCGGGTTCAGTGAGGCTTTTTATTATAATATTGTTATGTCATTCAGTAATTATTTCCAAATGCTCCTAACTTTGTCACAAACACTCATATCCACAAAGATCTTAATGTACCTTATGTTTCTGACTTAGCTCAAACCAGATATCTACCCTTTCATAACAAACTTCACAACCATTCAAATTCCATTCTAGATAACTATCTAAAAATAACATAAGATTTTGTAAGGGGTGTTTAGTCTTAGTTCTCAGGATTTAAGAAAGTTACTAGATGCATATTGCACAGTTTTAAATTCAAATTGTTATTCTATTAATTCCTGTAGAACAGATCCACTACCTAAGAATCCATCTGGACAAACGACTTACTTGGAACCTATCGACTTTTTCAACACTTACTAGACAAACGTTCAAACATTCAGACCATTACATGAGACTCATTTACATGACTATCCAATTATCACTCCAAAACCGTCCAACTCCAAAAGAACCGTCCAATTCACCTCATATCCAATTCTTTCAATCCAAAATCCTTCGAAAAATCGTCACTGCTCCATACTTTGTCACCAATAAACTTATACATAAAGATCTTAATGTCCCATGTGTTATTGATTTGGCCGAAACCAGATACCTATCCTTTCATAGCATAAAAACTCCATAATCATTCAAATCCATTAGTATCACAACTTATACTTCTCATTCCATTCCAAATAACCTTCCGAGGTGCTTGAAAAGAATATGGCCTTTATTAGCACTTATTAAGCACTATGTTCTAATATAGTGCCTTATAAGTGCTACCAATGGGTGGTTGCTTTAAAAACAAGTGACGGGTCATTTTTAGCATTATAATCACATCCACTTTATGTATTATAAATTTCCAGCATTTATAAAATAAAGCTGTTGAACCCCATAACAATGATTTATGACGAACAGTAGAAATCAGTTAACAAGGAAATGACAAATTTCCTTGTATATTTTCTTTCTAATATATTTTGATTATCAAATACCTACGGTTTGATTGGTGAATATAATGAATTTTGTTTATCGAAGAGCATATTGGAGGTGACATTACCGCGAGTGAGCTATCTTGGCAGGGTTTTGGGGGAACACGCGACGATATTGCCTCACATTGGCGAAACTTCGCACGGCACAGAGCCCCTCAATCATCGGTTTCATTTGAATTCGGACCCTCTCATCAAATCGTTTGTTAACTCTCCTCGTGCCCCGTCATGATTTCTTTTCCCTTCCATCTGTCTCTCATGTCGGCGCAGATTTCGCGTGAGATAGCCGCAGAATTCTGACGGATAAGTACAACGCTGCTGTGACGCCTCCAGACCGGAGCGGCAGAGCTGGGACGTCCTGGGGTCGATAATGTTGTTTACCCACAGCTCCTAGGGTCTAGCCTACTTCCAGCTTCTTCTGCCACTCAACTTCTTTTCCAGTTGTATTATTTGGGGTTCGTGTTTACCACTTTGCAGCTATCTACCATGAGGTTGAAAAAACTAATAACTTGAAAATATCTTAGTAAAAGGTTTTTTTTTTAAAGTTTCAACTAACTGGCAACTATTACAATCTACCACAACTAAGGGCACTAAGTAATAGAACCCTTAGTACATCTCTTGTTTACACACAAATCAGATAAATTCTAATTAGAAATAACATAAAAAAAAAAAAAAAAAAATACGACATAACACTAAATAACAAGAGTTTTTATTATTAATTTAATAGTTGATTTTAAAAAAAATTTATTTATTGAAATTTACAAGGAACCACAGGACATGCGGTGTTGCACAGTTACTTTGATAGTTTCAAAATAAAAGATTCATTCTTATGTCCTAGTGATTTCACTGAAGAACAAAATATACGCCACCTCATATATGAATGCAGACTACTCACCGACTACGGAATTATACTACAGACAAAAACGGTACAGAAACTTGGACATTGGCCTGTGAATGGTCAATGCTTGATGAAAAATATGTTTGAAGACTTCATAATATTTCTGAAAAATTCCACACTAAAAATAAAGGATATCAATTTGAAATGCCTATAAACATTAAAAATTCATAAATTTTCTATATTAAATATTTGTTAAGTATTTCTGATGATATAATAACTTTTTTGCTTGTTTTTATTGAATTCATATTTTATGTCTTCTTGTTCTTTATTTTACTTTTCTTTTTCTATTATTTTTATTTAACTTTCGTCACATGTACTATGTATTAGTACATATAATATAATAATCAAAACAAAATTAATATATTACATTTATATTGTATACCTTAAAGTATGGTGTGTACAGAAATAAATAAAATTTCTTCCAAGAAGTTTACTCCTGGAAGGAAAACACCAAAAAAAAAAAATTAAAAAAAAATACTGTATACAATATAAAATAAAATACATTAAGTAAATGTATTATAATTATGTCAAAACATGTCAATTGCTTGTTAAACAATATTAGAAAGACCCGAGGAATATAATGTGAAGTAAGGTATGATACTAATGGATTTGGATGACTATGGAGTTCGCAATGAAAGGACAGGTATCTGGTTTAGGATAAATCAACAACACATGGAACATTAAAATCTTTAAGAATTAGTTTATTTATGACAAAGTAAGGAGCATTGAGGATTTTTTGAAGGATTTTAGGTTGTGAGGATTGGATACGAGGCTAATAATGAGTCTATAGTCATGTAAATGAGTCTCTTGTAATTAATCTAAAAGTTTGAACGCTTGTATAGTAAATGTTGAAAAAGTCGAAAGGTTCCAAATAATAATCTACACCGAAATCTTCCATCATGGAATTAATGTATCTTATATCCAGGACTATGTCAAAAAACAAAATTTCTGAAAGACAAATTTTCAAAATTACATCAAAACCTTCCCAATAATCCCAATTCTCTTGCTCAATCCCTATCCAGTTCTTCTTATCCTATAATTCTCCTCGCAGGATAGTAAGTGGCCTCGAGGTATGTTGTGAAATGCAGCAATGAAGTTTTAGCAACAACCAGCCTCAATCACAGGGTCAGTGACGCGGGGAGAAAGAAGCTCTAAGATTTATTTATCTTCTTTTGATATCCACATCAAATTTATTTTAACCATAAATCAGTTTATCAAAAAATTTAAAATATTGTGAACATTTATCGTTCAATGAGCAAGTTTTTACAGAGGTGCTGCCAAAATGATCCAAGAAAGAAAATATTCATTTCATTATCAAATATAATTTAAAGCATTTAAAAATGCCTTGGCAAATATTTACAAAATTATAGCCGACCAATTAAAAAATACTTCATTTAAGGAGCGAAAAATGAAGTTTTATTGATTTTTGACAAATATAGAAGGAGATTAAAATACTATTCGATACGAGTTATATCTTAAATGCCGTAACGTATCCTCTTATTTATTTAACTTCCTCACCCCCCTATTATATACATTAATTAACTAAAGAAAAAAAGAAACGGGACGTGAGATCTCCTTGACTTCATTGATTAGCTGGAGACCGAAATAATGTACCACTTGGTACTGTCTCTCTCAAACCCTTGCCATTGATCTCTCAATGCTGTTCCATTTCTGACACAGATATTATATAAATTCATTATATGGAGTCATTTTAGTAACCTCTTTGGAAAAGTTACAAGAAAAAAAAATTCACTAAAAAAAAAACAATAAAATAAATAATGATATATTATATAAGTATTTCTTTAATTATATTAAAAATAAGCACATTAATTGAGATAAGTCCTATAAGTGAACTTAATGTATGTATATAGCAGATTCAGCCCAAACTGGTATGCAGAAATGTATTTACTGTTCATTCAATTGATTTTTTTTTTTTAAAAAGGTTTCATCATTACTTTCTGTCCTGCAGTTTCCCTTAATAATATTCCGCTAGGTCTCTATCTTCGCAAACATCTGACTTGGAATTCACATTAAAGAGTACTGCTGCAAGTCGTTTTCGACATTTGTTAGACAAACGGTCAATGATCTAATTCTTCTCTGATTTAATCATTTCAACGCAGAATCCTTAGTGAAATCCTCTAAACTCCCTAAGTAATGTGTCAAAAATAAATGTATCCACGAAGATATTGATATACCATAGAAAAGAATAGAATAGGAAAATAATTTCATTCTGGGTCCCTAAACAATAACAACTTAGTACAGAAATAAATAAAATTAGTTACATCTGGTCAGAGATATAATGAATAAAAAAAATAATAAAAAATAAATAAATAAAGAAGAAGTAATAGTATAACAATGTATACATTCAACAAATGAAATGATGAATATATTCTTTTGATACAATAGTTATTATATACAATAGAAGGACCTAAGTGTTATATTCAGAGTGAGAAAAAATTATATTGATTGGCATCTCATTTGTGCAAATAGTTATTGAGAAAGAGCTAGCAATCATTTAATAGAGAAAGTAGATTGTTAGCAAGTCCCACCTTGGATAAGACTTAGATATGGTTAAGAACAATTCAAGAGAATGGTTGAGGGGAAGAAGAAAGAGCGTGGAATGCAGTAGTTCTGTGGAATGGGGTATACAGATCAGAAAGACGGGATCCTGTATGCATATGTAGCTGATTTAGAGCTCATATTCCCTTTCGAATTTACTTGTTTTCCAAATACAAGTAATCCTCTGATACATCTGAAAAGAAGATGGTCTAGAAACCGTCTAATATAGAAATTTGATTGAATTACTACTTATATGAAGTTGCTTTAAAGTTATTGTAATAAATATTCTACGCAATTGCATTATGTATATATTTTATGTATTCGGATTATTACATTTAATATATTGCCTATAAACCCCAACAAACAAACAAACATTTAATATATTCCGATCCCCAGACACTTTGTCCGCCAATTCTTCTTATCTTCCCATTCTTCTTATTCTTCGGTATTCCTCTCTTCAATATTCTGGCTTGTGAGGATAGAATTTTTTTAGCCATCTATTGTCTTCCATCCTCAATAAAATAACTAAACAACTGATTTCTCTAACAACATTATTAGAAATATGTTGAACTTTGAGATGCAGCAACTTCTTCTAAGGAAGTAATTCTTTTCATTTGATTGTCAATGTTTTGGCCTTATAAAGAGCTGTCCCTAAAATAAAAGAATGATTTAATCTTTTTCTAATTTCTTTGAAGACCTATTAATTCTAGAGGACCCAAATAATTTCCCTTCCTCGAGATATCTTCATGTAAATATCATTATCGAGTGTCTCCTTTTCATTAATCGGTCACATGAGTACTTGAAAACTGACAATGTTAAACAGTTGTAAATATAAATAAATAAATTTTATAAAAAGCTCCTTCATATAAGAAAGATTTAGTTGATTGCAATTTTTTTTACATTTATTTTGATACGCTCTAGCTCTTTTGGTGTTAATCGGATCGAAAATTTTTCGTGCGTTGCCTGATCAGAAATTTAATGGAGAATATTTTTTGTTATATTACATTTGTAGCTAGAACCTCTCGTTTTGGAGCTATATTAGTTTGCGTGAAAAAAAAAAAAAAAAAACCCAAGTTTTTCTACATTTTTTTTTAGATGGGGGAATTTGATGGGCTCTGGCTTTGTCGGTGATGCTCGGATCAAAAATTGGACGAATCACAAAAATTGGATCAAAAAAAAAAAAAAAAAAAAAAAAAAAAAAAAAAAAAAAAAAAAAAAAAAAAAAAAAAAAAAAAAAAAAAAAAAAAAAAAAAAAAAAAAAAAAAAAAAAAAAAAAAAAAAAAAAAAAAAAAAAAAAAAAAAAAAAAAAAAAAACTGTACTCAGATTTAGCAGATTTAGTCTCATAATTTTGTTAAACACCTTGTGAAACGGCACAGAAAGAAATGCTTTGATGATCTTTTTTTATAAATACATACCTTGAAGGAACGAGGAATAGATTTAAAAAAAAGTAATTCCTATAACTGAAATTTCGCAAATTCAACTTCTTTGTTATTAATTGGATTGTTTTAATTTCTTCTATGTCTGACATGATTAGGGTCCTCCGTTTTAGAAGAAGGAGAAATACCCACTATTAGAAGAAAAACCTTGTCAGAAAACCTAATAAAAATTAAGAATACAGTTTTTAAAAAATGTTTTATTTCTTATTTTTTCTTTATTTTATTATTAATTAATAAAAACTATTCATTTGTGGCAGATTTTGTGTAAATAACTTATAAATAAACCATTTCTTACCATGAATTAAAAAGGTTAACGTATTTAACAAAATTATGAGACCAAATCTGAGTGTTCGTTTTTTTTTTGCTGTCAGGTGTATATTTGAATTTCCACTGAGGGCAGATCGAAATGATAGTACAGATTGTACTAAATATTAAACCTTATATATTTGTTTTAAAGATTCTTCTATTCATCTTAGTTTCCACAGGTCCTCTTGGCATAAGGATTTTGTCCTCTTCCAGAACAGAATAATCACTATGACCAATAATATCCAAAGCAATTTCTTTTTTTCTTTTTTTTCCCCAAACAGGAAATGTTTGGTAATTAGGTATCGCTTACAGATGACTCGTGCACGCTATTGCCATTGCACCCTGATCAGAGGGATGGCCCTAAGCCTTCCCTGACCCAGAAGCCGATCGGAGTACCTCTCTATGCCCGCCGACTATAAAGCAGAGCAGAGGATGTCACAGAGAACAGACGATGACTACGTGCCAGCTCGGGCTAACGGCTGCGGATCAGGCGCTAACTTCCGATCGCTCTAATGCCGCTGCTTGTCATTCTATCCCGATGTGGGGGGTATCCTGTATTCTGGTCAGGTCGCGGCTTAGCCCGGCTAATGAGCTCCTAGGGGAAGGGCTTTCCATCAAACTTGGCTGGGGGAGGGGGCTATTTCTGACCGAGGGGAGGATCTCGGGCATGATAACGTCCTTCAGTGTCTTTAACATCTTTAGGCTTTTGTTCCCCAAAACTTAATGGTGGAATCAGAAGCTAATATGAACTGCGTTAAAGGTCGAATCGCAGCATTTTGTATTTAAAGTTGGATTTAAAATAGCAGTTCTACATAAACTATCAACATTGAAAATTATGCTAACTAAATACTTATACTAACATTGTGTCGACTCTCGATTCCCCCGATTCCTGAAAAAAAAATCAGTGACTCAAACACGATTTTTAGGAACCGATTGATATTGCTGGTTGGAAACTATTGGAAACAGTTTTGTAATACACATTAGGTACGGATACCTCAGTTTAAAAATGAATTGAAATAATGAGAAAAAAAAAAAAAAAAAAAAAAAGTAAACAGCAAATAGCGTTTATTCATTTGCAACATAACGTCATGCCAGAATTATCTTGCTGTAAGTCCATTTTTAGGGTATATAGAGTTATATACACCAAAAATTTAGAAAAAAAATTCTTGTTCAATATCAATTTAAATAACAGTATTATCTTAGCCCATAATCGAGTATTCAGTAAATAAATGTTCTATAACCCAAGTTTTGAGTCTAATTTAGAGAATTATCTTGTTCTGTTGATAGCTTGAGGAATTATAATGCTCTATAGTCCGTTCATTTTGTTCTATATCCATAAAATAAACCAGAAACAGCTCCAAAGTCAAGGAAGGCAAAACCGAAAGAGATAAAATAAATTATATACTTACACATTATTTACATTTGCTTATTTTTTTTTTACTTCTTTGTTACTTTTTTTGTAAAAAAAAAAGAGCTTTTATTACAATACACTGTCCCAATTATTAAAAAGAAATTAGTTCAAAGGGATATAGAACAATTCATTGATCTAAAATGTTCTATATCCCGTATTTCTTTAAAGGTTATGCAAAAATAGCCATTTTTGTTCTATATCCAAAGGTATAAAATCGTTTTAGTTTTGAATCAATGCAATCAGGATGTAAGTTATCGGGACCGAAAAAAATCGATCCTCGTTTCTCAATGTTTATGTAGTTATTATACATATTATGATTCTTCTCCCTGACGATAATATATATATATATATATATATATATATATATATATATATATATATATATATATATATATATATATAATATAATTATATAAAATATCTTTTTTATCCTATAATAGAGCAATTTTTCGAATATTAGATCAACACAGTTCGGTTCAGAATTATTACAATTATAAAGTTTTTTTTTCCTCGATTAGAAACGGAGTAATCATTTTCTCAAACTCAACGTAAGTCTAAAGAAATTTGAAGAAATTAAGGTTCCTAGTTTAGCTATCTACCATTTTAACTATTTTTGTTTTAGCAGCTGACTTCTGAATATTCTAGCTCATTGGTAACTTTAAGAAATTCAGATAACACAATTCTAACAGAATATAGAAGTGTTGAAGCTGTCAACATTGTATGCCATTCATGCTGGTTAGCATTCCATTATTATTCAACC
Source organism: Euschistus heros (assembly GCA_003667255.2). NCBI lineage: Eukaryota > Metazoa > Arthropoda > Insecta > Hemiptera > Pentatomidae > Euschistus > Euschistus heros. The sequence continues at coordinate 5,345,751 of RCWM02000007.1, read as the reverse complement.
GCTAAATTGTAAATACTAGCTTATCACTAAAAGAATTTAGTGGAATCTTCTTAATCGGTAGTTTTCTAACTGTTATCCTATTATAATATGAATCCTTTTTCAGTTAAAAGAAGTCTTTCTTTTCTTGAGCAACGTTTCATGGCTAAGCTATATTTTTAAACCCTAGAATCAACAATAATAATAATTTATAACAAAAAATATGTATCATGATATTGAAAATAATAAATTATTATTTATTATTATTAATAAATTAGAAAAAAAAACTCAATTTCTCCCTGACTGGGAAAACAATGGATCATGGATATTACTATATATAATACACTGATATTATATCTATTACTTCTGATAACGAAACTGTCGTCAAATTTGAGATAGAGAGTGTAAAAAAAGGCTCAACACTTTAGGAAAAACGTGCTAACGACAAATTTAATATAAAAAAAAATGTTTTTCATTAAATTCCTGATAAGTCATATGTCGGCAAATTTTCTATTCTAGCAACGCCAACAGATCTACAGCCTCTGTAAAACGTTACATCAAAAAAGTGTAGATCCTAGCCAAAAGACATTCATATCAAAAAAATATACAACAGTGTTTTATATTAATGTGCAAACAAATTTCGATTAGGTTGCTGTTTATAATATCCATATGTTTAAAAAATTAATTTTTATTATGGAATGTTTTACCGGTGACCAAGTTGGTCAAAAGCGATACGTTTTTTGAAACGCGAGGGCGTTACACGTAGTTCGACAGTCTCATATTAGGAGAGTAGGAATAGTTAGGAGCTTAATTATTGTTATACTAAATAACACTAGCTTACTAATGAGTGAATTCTTTTTGACTCTGTTTCTCCTAATACGAAATTAAAAATTTTTTAACTGGATGTGACCGATCTTGCTCTACCCCTCTCGGCTGTTGTGTATAAATATAAAGAACATAAGGACATAGACGATCAACAGTATTAAGCTAATTTGAAAATTTATTCCTGCAGAAAACTAAATCACAGGTAAGCAAAAAAAAAAAAAAAAAAAAAATATATGGAAAACATATCGTAGTTGAGATTGCCAATTTCGCTGTGTGCATTTTAGCACCTTCTATAGCATTGAAGATAAAATGTGCTTTGATAATTTTTTTTTAGGCTAAAATCACAAAAGTGGAACAAAACCTGATTCGGTATTTAGGTTTTTATATTGAACGCGGAATTTCAATTTTAAACGAAACCTGTAAAAGAATCTAAACCTAAATAAATGCTCATAACGGAATTGGCAATCTCACCGAAGATATGAGTATTGACGATCAAGGGGGCAACATGTTTCAAGTTATTCTTTTTTTTAGCCCAGAAGCTCAAGGGGGGCCGTTTTTATTCACAATAATTAGGTCATAAAATAAAATCATAAATTCTGAAACTATGAAGTAGAGTTAAGCATTAATGGATTCATTTATGGATAATGCATTAGAAAAAATAAAAACAGAAGTGCATAAAAATACATTTCTATTATTGCTCTCTTGCTATATTTATTTAAGACGTTGTGAAATGATTGCGAATGTTAGAGCCCTTCTGGATAAACATTTAGAAAGGGAGTAGGATGGGGGGTGGGAGGCAGAGGGAGGCAAAGGGAGGAAGATAGGGCGGAAGGAAGACCTCAGATAGATGGATGACCAGGGCGGCCAGCAGCAGCAGAAGAAAGATTTAAGAGCGAAGAGGGAACTCTGTTAATGAGCTAAGCACCTTCTTGTGTGTGTACCTTCTTATGTTCCGCTGCCCCGTCTCGTTCGGGCTCCGACACTTGCCAGTATTTAGGGCCTGCCAACAGGGAGTAGTCTATCGATCTTATACTACATCCGGCTAGGGAATTTTTTTTGTAACCTTTCACTAAATATAATAAACATCTAATAAAAACTAATCTAGTGATTTTAAAACTAAGATAAAGAAAGGTAAAAAAAAACAAACACTCTCTCGTGTAATTCTCCCTGATTTTTATATTTTTATGTGTGCTGAATTCAAATCTGAAGCTGAAAAAAATTCTGTCCATAATATTAGAAATTAGACGTTATTTTTGAAAGTACATATTATTTCAGATTTTGATTCACACCTGTTATTAGGGTAACAATCAGTGAATGTGATGACATTGAATATTACAGGCCTTGTATGCATGTGGGAGACTAGTACTCAATAGTACCTCCTCCTGGCATGTATTAAAGAGGTTTATTTAAGCAAATCTCTCATCCAGCTTCTTTTAAGCCTTCTGAGAGTATTTCCAGGTATGTCAGTCGTGGCCATGTCATTAATATGTTCCTTATGGCAATGGCCAGTTGACAGTATGAAGTCTGTCGTGAAATCTTCTATAAAGGTCATGTATATGTTCCTTTACTGTGGGTATTTCTAAATCAGTGTGAAGTTTGTACCAAATGTACCAAAGTTGATTTCGTGATTAGACTGAGTAATTTTGATTGGAATATTTGTAATTTTTTAAGGTGGGTATTTTTTGCAGTCCCGTATATTTGTGCGGCGTATGTCCATATGGGTTTAAGTAAGTAAGTGTATGTATTCAGTCGTTATCGGAGTTTTAATGTCGACCGTTTATGAAGCATTGGATACAGAAGTTTTAATCTCTTGGTTAGACTGAGCCGTTTTTGTTTTAAATGTGGGACCCAGGTCATTCTTCTATCAAATGTAAGTCCTAAGTAATACATATTACTTAGGATATGTATTTAATGGAATTTTAATATGTACCTAATGGATACATATTAAAATTGTAAATCTTAAGAAGTAGATCTATTTATGGAACGGATTTCAAGCGCGCACATGTATTATTTTATTTTCATGTATGTATTTCATTTCATTTTATTCAAGTGACCGAAAAGCGGTTATACGATAGAGGCTTTTCAATTTTCCCAGATCCTCACTTGACTAACTCATAAATATTCCACTCCGTCCCATTGTCCAGACTTCCTGGAGGGAAGGAATTAAAACTCTGTCCCTGGCTTAGCAACGGAAACAATCAACCCTCATCGGAAGGGTTGGCATCCCGAGGGAGGGCGGTACATGGTCTGCCATATCGAAGGCCGTGCTGATGTCCATTATCTTCCGTTCCTGCGGGGTAACCGTTTATCACTTATTGTCTGTACTTCTTAAGAGCTCAAAAAGAGACATCAATCCGGTTCAATGAGGAAGAAAAAACTATTGTCATGTGTAGTTATAAAATTATTTTTAAAATATATATTGATATTTCGAACTGTATACAATATATTCAACAATTAGTTTCGAGGAAAAGGATTTCAATGACATGTCAATAACTAATTACTAGTAGCTCCTCAATAAAAGTTCTACATTAGCGTTTCTCTGGGCCATCTTTTTTTTTAGGGGCCTTGGAGGATTATCGGGAATTGAATATGAGACAAGTTGGGAGACTACAGGATTCGAGTGGGTATGGAGTTTACTATGAAATGATAGTTATCTGGTTTGGATCAAATCAGCAACACATGAAACATATAGATCTTAATTAATTAAGATTAAGATTAATCTAAATCTTAGAAGATTTAGTGGAGCCCTCAGCTCAACTCCATATGTTCAAATGGGTCTAATTACTGTTATGTAAATAAGTATTTCGTAATTAATTCGAAGCTTAAACTTGTTTAGTAAATGTTGGAATACCTGGAAACGACGAACAGTTTCTTGTCTTATAAGTCTGGTATAGATATATAAAAAAAGAAACACAAGGTCTTTCTGTAAACGAGTTTTTGAAATCCATTATTATGCGCTGGTTTAATTAACTTTAAATAGAACAATAGAAAAATATTAATGCTATTATTATAATTATGTAAGTAACTTCCATTTAAAACGTTCCAAATTATAACTTCTAACACAATAAACAGCGGACGGTGGAGAACGCTAACAAATATATCTAATTAGTAGGCTCTTGGTGGAAGTGATAGTGGATGATGGACGAGCACTCATCCCAGGGGGGTCACAAGATAAGGCAGATTGCTAGGGGGATGAGCCCCTGGTCAGTCTGAGTCACATTTCGTCTCTGCTTCCTGCATTCAGGCTCTGAAGTCATATTTGGTAGCTTATATCATTTGTTAATATGTATAGCAGAAATTAAAAAAAAATATTAAAAAAAAACAATACAACTTATATTTAATAGGGGCTCAACCTATCTTGGGTTCTATAGAAATTAATGTAGGTTTATGCTCTTAAAATAAAGCTAAAATAGAAGGATTAGAAATAGTATTTATTGATCAATAGTTCCTACCACCAAAGCTCGCAGAATATTTTCATCCAAGAAATAAGTCCTGCCCCGAAACTCCTTGCTTCCAAGGCTGAATTCTTTCTCCTGAATTTCTTTAAAGCCAGTGTTGACTAGTGCACACTCACGCTATCTGGAAAGGTACAATAAATATTGATATCCCAACAGAATTATTATTTATTATATCGGGTGTCCTGAAGAAGTGAATAAATCAAATTTCCTTGAAAACTGTTAAACTTCAAAGCAGGATCTTTAAGACCTTCGTTATGGAAACTTAGTTAAGTTGTGCTCATTAATAAGGGCTTGAAGTATCTATTTTGGCGCAAATGGTATTATTAGAATATCTACAGGATTTAGAGAAGTGATCCAAAACGCTTTAATGATAAGTACAAAATTTTGGTTTGTCCACTTCTTTAAAACAGGAGAATAAGTACAGGAAAATTAGCATCAAATTTTGAACCCCAAAAATAAAAAGGTCTGACTGCTGGAAAATGCTTATAACTCTTAGCTCTGAATGTAGTCTTCTTCGAGTTTGGTCGAACTGTTTTAACTGTTTGATCGAATATCTCGGAAACAGTTACTTTTAGGACATTTTGTTTTGATACATTTTTTTTTTTTTTTTTTTTTTTTTTTTTTTTTTGTATTTAACCTTTTATTGAGTAATTATTACAATCTGCCACAAATGCGGGAAATGAGTAATATAGATGGCGTATGATTGATTACATTCACACATTATGTACAACGAGAAGAAATAAAAGTAAATAAGAAATGTAAAAAATAAAAATATATATATAAAAAGAGAAAAGAAAAGAACTATGCTATACATAAAAAATGTAAAATATACCATATAAAAAAGGAAATAGTAAAATTTAAGAAGAAAAAGTAAAATTAAATTAAATAAAAATAAATTAGGAAGGAGACGTATAGTCTATAAGATGAGGTTTTGTTGGGAGGTTTGCAAGGTTTTAAAAAAATAAATAAATGGAGTGTTTCCATATCCGAGGAAAGTGGGTCGTGCGAAGGAACCAGTGTAGATGCAAGTTAGGAAGATGAGGGGCTTGTTGTGGGAGTTGTCGGAAGGATCTGGTGGTGCGCAGGTCATATCCAGGTGATTTTGCGGTTCTTCACTTTTTTTAGGAGGGAATTTGACCTCCGAGGGGTTAACTGCTTAGGAGTAAGGCGAGGGATCGGTGACCAGAATTGGTAAACTTTTGCAGGTGGAAGTGATTTGTTCTGGGATGGGGAATAAAAGTTGCTGGACAGGTTCTTGGACAAATCTTAGCTCTGGTTCTCATATCGCGGCAGCCAGGACATCTTCGCGTTCGGGAGGTGGGGTATATGTGGTATTTAAGGATTTTTGGGTGAAGTTCCAGAGGGAGTGTCAGAGGTAGAGAGCGAGGAAAGATAGGAGTTGTAAGATTGGGATTAAAGGAGGACAATTTCTTTTTAACTATTTTGGTATAGTAATCTATAATCTCGATATAGGATGCCTGGATCTTTGCCATAGGGATCTATAATGACGTGTAGTTTGTATTAGGTCTATTAGTTCTTGTGGTAAAGGATTTTTACACGGTTTTGATCTGGAAGGTTGAGGGAGAAGAGATTCAAGCTGCCTTGTTGAATGGAATTTGGTAAAGGAGTTGGCTGATCAGAAGTATTGGGGTGTTTCAGTACTCTGAGGGCAATCGATATAACATAGTTTTTGACGGAAAGTAGTCAAAATTCGCCTGATAAATGAGGGGGATGAAGTTTGGGATCGGTGCTAATGATAGTGTTAGTATTAGAGGACTGTGATCAGAGAGAGGTTGTCTATGCTTTAATGGCATGATTAATTGTGGCCTCAGGCCCCCCTGTTGTGGAATGAAGAAAATCACTGAGGTTCAGGATACGAGTGGGATCTGTCGGCCAGTAGGTAGGAAGGAGCAGCAGGGACAAATGTATTGGCAAAATGGTGTGGAATTAAGTGCCGACATACGAGTTCGGCCACGTCAGAAGTTGGTGATTCTGGCACCCCCACTGTTTGGTGTTTTTCGTCTACGTCTGTCACCTAGAAGGAAGTGGTTTCCAATTGATCAAGGAGGAACTGGATTGGGTGAGGGAGACTTTTTTTTCCAGGAGTACAATAAGCTGCAGCTATTTAAGAGGGAAAGGGCAGGGTTTTGTTTGATAACACTGCAGTTGTTTGTAGGAAAGCTATGATGTCGGTAGGTACGTACGTACTGAGAGATTGAATGATGGATGATGCGGCAGTGGCCACCATGATCTTTCCCTCCCGTCCGGGTGGACCGTCCGATGGGTTTCGTCATTGGTGCTATAATTGAGAATAGTAATAATAAAAAATAAAGCGAAGGTAAAAATACAATTTATGCTTATTCTAGGAACCCCCCCCCCCCACCAGATCCGTCTAGCACATAAAGATCTCACCTCTTCTCTCTCAGCTGCGTCTCTGGTGTAAAAAATCCAGTGGAGGCTAAGTGAGAGCGCTATAACATTAACTCTCATACATTATTAAAGCAGATAAAACTTTCAACAAATTTGGTTTTATTAATTTTTTTTTTAGATCAATAATTTTACAGCGGTTCACCACTATTGGCTAAATTGCGGTAAGTAGCACTTCGCGAAAACACGTTGTCAGTACTATTTTAGTTATAACTCCGAAACTATTTATTCAATTGATTTTTTTTTTTTTTAAATTTATCTGAAAGTAAGTTAGATTTACTTTCAGAGCCCATTTATGAAATTTCCGTAAAACTCCCAAGCTTGCACGCTTAATATTGTAAAATCCTCGTTCTTTCGGCTCATTTATCGTTATAAATCCAAAAATATTTGTCCGATCCCAAATTTACTTGTTCCATCCCAAAGCAGGTTAAATTAAAATGTTTTAAGTTTTAAATGTCTTTCTTATAAAAAAAAAAACTATACAAAGTGAAAAACTTGGTTCAATCTCAATTCGGAATTACAAAACCAAGTACCATCTCCAACTCCTAGGTATTTTGAAATTATCCACACCTGAATCAAATTAATAAAGATCATGGTTTCAATGTTTGTGTGTTTGAATTTATGTATATTGATTGAAGATTTGGGACAATAAACTTTGAATTGATTTTGATTGATACACTTTGAATTTATATCTAATAACTGTTATATTAAAAATTAATTAATGAAAAAATAATTAAATTGAAAATTCAATTTTGTAAAGAGAATAGGATGAATTATTAGTTACTGATGATTAAAAAAAAAATTCACAATCTTTCGTATATTTTGTTTTATAGAGTAGTAAATATTAATAAATTGATATATATGAGAAATAAACAAACACTGAGAAAAAAAACATATGGCAAATCATTAAATTTTTAGACGAGTCGAATGGGGCCGTTTGTTAAACGTTATCTCAACGACATTTATCATAGCAGTTTGATTAATGTTTGTTATATAAGCCATTCACGGGAGTGAGCCTCCAGTAATTTTTATTAATTAACTATTCGATTTTATCAATGTTTGATATTGTATCTTATCAGCTAAGATATTAGTTATGAAAACACTGACATACTGGGAAATATCAGTTAAATAACAGCCAATATGTAGGTTCATAATATTAATAGTAAATTCATTATGGTTAGATGTGACAATAAAACGATCGAGTACATCACAGTTTTTCTCACAGAGTAAAAATTAAAATAACGAAAAAATATAAGAAATAATAATTTTTTCTATGGTTTAAGGCCCTGAATTTTTTTACACAGATTATGTCAGCTGATGATTTCTATTCCTCTAATTGGAACTAAATATTTAATTTCTATCAGAATTCACTGTGATGATAGAAGACATGAAGTTCTGCTGATAAATCTAAACGTAAAAAGACATCGTTTTTGTCATTAGAAAAAAAATCAACGTTTGGTTTAAAAATCCTTTACCCAACTCACCAAAATCCAGCCATAAAATTGTATAATTATTAAAAGTAATCGCATTACAATAGCAGGAATCAATGTACAATTTTTCGACTTTTATAGTACAAAAAAAAACTATGAAACATTGGAACCAAATACCTATATTAAAGCTATTTTACTATGTTGTAAAATTCCATAGAAGTGGAAATAATTCATCAAAGCCTAACCTTTTTTTTATTTATTGAACCTTCACTATTAAACTATACCTCAAATGACACACAATATAAAGTTAGTTTTAGGAATTCATTATAAATTTCATCAGCAGAAATATATATCTCTGCTATATTTATTGATCAATAGTAAATAATTTTGGTATCTATTTAAACTGAAGAAAATTGTTTTATACGAAAACTGTCTAAATCAGGAGTGTAATAACATCTTCAACTATTTTCATAAAAATATAAACCTTTTTTTAATATGTAGTAGCAATTTTCTTAGTTTTCAATATTTGAAGAAATGGATAAGGATGGTGAATAATTTCATAGTATTTTGTTAGTTTTCTTATTAATCATTGCATTTTTTTATCATCACACTCACACGTGTCCGTTTTGTGGACAGCAAAATCATCTACTTAGTTCTCCGACAATTTTCAATATATCAAGTATTTTAGTTCTGACTATTTTTTCCAATTATGGATTTAAGTTTTCTATATATTTTATGAAAGTTTTTTTTTTTTTTTTTTTTTTAAGAATAAATAAAAGAATCTTTCTGATTAATTACTGTTTCTACAGTCTGTATGAATATGAGAAAAATGTATTTAAATTCAATAATAATAATAAACCTTTATTTGTTCAATAATGGTACATCATCATACATTTATTCATATAAATCCTTTTTTTTTCTATTTACATTTGTACAAAATCGGCTAATGGCTTAGGTTTATTTATGTTAATTTATTTTTTCTTTTAAGAGTTTCACTGTATTTATACTTCTGGTTTTATTCTGGCCAAATAGTGAGTTTCTCCTAGTCTGTTTTATTCTTTTGATTCTTCAGCCACTCTTTGCCATATTGCTCATCCACACGTAGTCCTCATTTCTTGAACCCATGGAGTAGGTGGTCGTCCTCTGCTTCTTTTGCAACCTTGGGGGTACTAATTTATAATATTCTTGGACCATTTATCGCTTATCCACTTTCTTGATTTTTTGTCACCCTTTATGATCTATAAGGTATAACGTTCCATCCCCCTTACCGTTACTCGTAGTTTGCTGATAATTGATTGAATTATTGGCCGAGTTTCGCAAATATAAGTTAAAGTTGAGATTTAAATTCAATACAGTGATTTAAAGTAAACAGTAAAGGCATATGATTTCGATGTATAAATTGTCATTTTTCAAAGGAAAAAAAAAAATTATTATTTGTTCTTTATTAAATTAATGAATAAATGCAATTTTAAAACATCTGTATACGAAAAATAATGTCCAAAATATTATTATATAGTGGGCTCAGTCTAATTTTTTCTATCTTTTATAAAATATAGTATATTTCGGAATTACAACAGCATGGTTCGTAGCCTGTGTTTTCGTTTAAATAGAGGAAATACTAATAATACAAACGTTAAAAAATAAATAAAAATTATAAAGTAATATACATTCCCAACAGCATCCTTAGTACTCTCGAAATCAATAAAGATTTTTAATTATTAATTTTACGACTTCCTGTCCTTCAGTATCCTTTAACAACATTTCATTGATTTCTGTTGAACAGATCCGCTATCTAGGAGTCCAACTAGACATTTAAACATACCGATTAATTACAAAAGACTCATTTACATGACAGTTATCAGATCTATTTTGGCATAAGGAGTTGAGCTTTCGGGCTCAACCAAAAACATTTAATTCATCTCGTATCCAATTCTTGCAATACAAAATCCTTCGAAAAATTAAAAATTGATTCTTACTTTGCCACAAATAAACTTATCCATAAAGACCTTAATGTTCCATACTTTACTGATGTACCCCAACCAGATAGCTATCATTTCATAGTAAACTACATAACTATTCTGATACATTAGTCTCTCAACTCGCTTCCCATTGATTTTATTCCCGATAGTCCACCGAGGCGTCTGAAGATGGCCGAGAGACCTTTTTTTATATACTTTTTTAAATTTTTATTGAAGTGCTACTAGTGAGTGGTTCTACACATGTTATTGACAAGTCATTGTGATAATTTTCTTAAATTTATTTATTGTACATATAAGTATACAGTTGTAAATATCAATAAATAGTTTAAAAAAAAAAGAAGTTATTAATTTTCTGAAGAAAAGAAGGTGGCAAGGAGCTCCCGTGATATTTTTAAGTAAACAGATTAAGGCGCAATCTTCCATAGCTGGCTATATTAGTCTTGATTATAATCCCCCAACCTTAATTAGAGCTTATATTTAAATAATTCGGTCAATTAGCCCTGGTTGTTATATTGATTAACTCAAATTGAGGGGTTCTTTTTAAACATTTTTTCTTCCCCTTTTTCCCTCACCGTGCCGGTAAAATATGTATAAGGGAAGGGAAGCTGTCGGAAGCTGAGCTCTTTATAAATATGTATAGCGAGGAGATGGTGGAAATAAGAAGAAGAGGTCGAAGAATGTAAAGCCCAACGTGAAGCCGGGCTGCCCGATGTCATTGGTCGGTTATTAATAGTCCCTTCGGTCGCATAGTTCTGGGCGCGGACACGGAAGATCGGGGTGCTCTCCTGGGGCTCCCGTGTTAATCTGTGGAGGAATTATTGCTTGCTCTGATAATCTCGTCGGCAAGATATGGGAGAATAGGAGGCAAAAGTCTCTGAGTCAATCCATAGAAAATTGGAGAAAAGGAAGCATAGATTGGAAGTATTTGGTAGAGGAACAGTATTAAACAAAATTTCTATTTTTGATAAAATAATACTTTAAAATACGCTTTCATCCCTTAGTTACAAGTGAATTGAATATATATTAAAATTAGGGCTTAAATTTATAATTTTTTTTTTTTTTTTAATAACTATTTATAGAAATTTACAACTGTACAATATTTAAACATCAAGTAAATGTGGTGTTAACTATTACAATAACGTGACAAAACTTGAAAAGAACTACTCATTATAAGCACTTTAATAAAAATTCTACACTAGAAAGTCTCTGGGTCTTCTTCTTTTCAGACGCCTCGAAGGATTATCAGGAATGGTGTGGGAAGCAAGTTGAGAAATTAGGGGATTTGAGTGGTTATGGAGCTTACTATAAAAGGTTTGATATCTGGTTTGGGCTAAATCTGCAACATATGGAACATTAAGATCTTTATGAATAAGTTTATTGGTGACAAAGTAAGGTGCATTGAGGATTTGGATTGTAAGGATTAGATCCGAGATGAATTGGATGGTTTAGTAGAGCCCCAAAGCTCTACTCCGTACGTCCAGATACGTCTAATTACAGTCATGTATATTAGTCTTTTGTAATTAATTAAGAGCTTTGAACGTTTGTCTAGTAAATGTTCAAGTAGTCTGTAACATCGGGCAGCTTCTTGTCGTTGTAGTCTTGTTTGTGGATTCCAAGTTAGACGTTTGTCCAAGTGGAGTCCTAGGTAGCGGATCTGTTCAACTGGGATTAGTGGAATATCATTAATGGATACTGTAGGACAGGAAGTCGTGGGTTTACGACGAAGGGTAAAGGTTATTTGGTGAGATTTTTTTGGATTTATTTTGATTCTCCATTTTTGATACCATTCTTGAAGGGTTAGGATATGGGATTGGAGTGTTTGGGAGGCAATGAAGGAATCATTGTTTATTGATAACACACGTGTCAGCGTAAGTGGTGAGGACAGTGGTGGGATGAATTGGAATGTAATTATAAAATTTAAATTTAAGAAATAAATGTAAACAAAGGTAAAAAATACATTCCTCTGTAGCTAGATAATTATATACATTTTTGTCAGTCTAGTGTATGTTACTCCAGCTCTTTAGAAGTCTATTGTGCATCATATTAATCCAGATTTTGTGCCAAATGTGCGTGTTCTAAAAAATTTTAAGGAGTCTATAAAGTAGGTATCCTCAAGGGAACAACCTGATGGTAAAGTGTGATTTTGGTTAAATCTTTCCTCCTTTCACAACCGTTGGCCTAGTAACAGTAAATTCTTACGACAGGAAGAAACCCTTTAAGGGTTGTAGTGGTCATTTCAGGTTTTTTTTTTGTTTTTTTTGTTTATTTGTGACAGATAATTACAAGGATTCCATTATAATGGAACATTTTACTGTAGCAAACAAAAGTGAAACTGCATCTCGCATTTCGATAAGAAAACCTTTTTTCAAGATATCTTAATTTACTCGCTGTTTGGATTTCAAACAGATATTTCTTCAATAGAACAGACATTTTCTTTTCAGGGTAGCAATACACCAGCTAATAGGAAACAGAAACCGAATATTTTGCATATAAACATAGTTATATTAAGAAGAACATTATTGTATATATTTTTGCCGTTTCTTTTAAAGGTATTTATTTTATCACTCTTCCTCCTTAACTAATGATACGTTTTCGAGAATAGTCCGAAGATCAACACTGTTATTTTTACTTATATATTAGATCCATAAGAAGAACAACATAATAAGCTATCAGGTGGTTGAAAGATGGAATAACTTCACGCATATATGTTTAAAAAAGTTTTCCCAAATCATTCGTTCAAGACTTTTATAACATGAAATGAAAGGCAAAGATTGGTGAAAGGTTGAAGTGACATAATTAATAAAGGATTACACTGTGTAAACGATGATTTAAATTATTTAAATATAAGAGACAAATTTGATCTTCCTTCATAATAAATTTATGGCATCCTTCTCCAATGAAATTCAATTTATGCCTGTTTAGCAAGGGACATAGATAAAAAATTAACTTAAGGTATTAATAAAATAGGGAGGCTACTTCGGTTATTCAATTTTGTTAATTTAAAGTATTCTTACTATTCAAGACTATTGCACTTATCGACAGTATCTTTCATATTTAATGGAGAAAATTTACAATTTTAATTTTACTAAGCTACGAGGGAACGCGCTGAAATCACCAAAACGATAATTTGGCAGTTTTGCAACAGGATGCATCAAACAGCAAATTATTTTGAGAAGTGGAGTTGATGTTTTGGCCTGCACTATATCATCCAGTTCATCTCATTTCAAATCCATACATTAGAAAATCCACAAATGCCTGATCGTTTCAAATTAATATATCCATAATGATCTTATACCCCATATGCCAATGGTTTGGTTAGGTTAGGTTAGGTTGATTGTTTTTGGATTGTTGATGGTCTTTAGTGTCCTGGTTCCTCAGTTTTTTCTATTTATATTTTTTTGAAAAAATTGTATTGTTTCAAAAATGTGATAACCTTGTCAATATTGTAATTATTATCTCCAAGCATTATTGGTAGTCTTCTTTCCAGCCGTTCCTGCTCAAAAAAAGTTTCGTACAGCGGGCATTCCTCGAGTATATGTCTGATCGTTAGTTAACACTGGCAGTATAAACATTCCGGTGAGGCATTCTTCATTATAAGATAGCCATGAGTAAGGCGAGTATGGCCAATCCTCAATCTGGTGATCACCACTTCTTCTCATCTTTTTCTCCGATGTGATGAATACCATTGTTTGATGTCGTCACCTTTAATTATTTTAATCTTATTATCTACCTGGGTTTTATGCCATAATTCTATCCAAGTATTCCTGGCCAAATACTTTAAAAAATTGCAAACGTCCGAAGGGGTATAGATTGTTTTGACGTCCAACGAGGAGATGGCTGATTGCTTGGCTGCTTCGTCTGCAGCTTTATTCCCTTTTATCCCCACGTGGGATGGTATCCAGATAAGTACCAAGTTCTTTTGTAAATCTTTTAGCATTGAGGCATATGCCGGAGCCTTTCTTATGACTGGATCCTTGGTATACAGGTTAAGAAAATATATTATAAAAGAAAAGGAATCAGTAAATATGGCAAGATTTTTTTCTTACAGGTGCATTGCATTATACCTACGGAATAAATCTTGACCTTCCCACCCTTGCTAGAATAGGTTGGTAACCTGTAGGATAACCCGTCTTTCCTGCTCTAATTGGAATTCATAATGACGTTAAGCCCGATTAAACAATGAGAACGATCTAAATCAGACTTAAAATTTCGTTAGAGTATAAAAAATGGGTGGCTTCTTTAAAAAGTCTTCCTACGAAGTTTACTTAATTTCCAATTTCCTTATATTTTATTTTAAGTGGAGGGACAAGCTTGGTTCGGTGTTCCCAGGGATGCTTGTATATATTATATTCATTAGATGATTGTATTTAAACTTAAATTAGTCTTTCTTAATTTCAGTTTATAATTAATTTATTTTATATTATTAAAATAGTTTATATATTATTCTTTATTACCGTTCATTTTTTATTTTGTATAGGTTAGAATTTTTTTTTAAATTTCAATTTATTATATTTGTGTTTATTGTGCGAATGGACTCTTCGTTATCCATATCATTTATTACCCTAAAAAACGGCATATTGTAATAACTCAATAAAAGACTTATATCTCTAAAAAAAATGTTTTGAATTTAGAAACTTAAAAAAAAAAATTGATTCTTGCTTATCTTAGCTCCATGAATGAACGTTATCTGTTTTTGATTGAAATAAAATTTTATATGACCAAGTTCAAGAATAATAAAATGTTAGTATTGTTATTACCCAACCGCAATTAATAAATAGTGGGGAAAAATATTGTGGCTAACTTGTTAACATAACTAAGAAAAACTGATATATGTGTTTAAAATTCTAGAGTTTTATACTTAGATGAAGCCATTAAATATCTAATAAAAAAACTCATCATCCAACCAGCCTTGAGAAAGAGTAGCCACGGGCCGGCAACCAAGCCGCATTAGACTACGGAAGTCAGAAGAAAAATTGTAGTAATTATGTAATTTCCTGATTCAGTCTCCTATTTGATCTCGAACGGCTCAATCCCCGGCGAGAAGATGTATCGCCGCTCATTATAACCCAATCTAAATTACATTAAGTTACACAACGAGTGGACATTCTCCCACCTGGCTAGATAGCATCGCGTCTCAAATGAATGACATCTCTTCCCGAAAGCAGAGGCATCAGGGCGGCCGCTTTGATATTACCTGCTAGTGCGTTCCCATAGAGGCTCCATCAAGATAGGCGATCTAAAACACCCGAAAAGAAATCTCTTGTAATTGAAACCCTTTGTTGTAATGAGGAGGTCTACAAAGTAGTAGTCCACTAAAAGGTGTGGTCTAAGGGTTCGCGTCTAACCACCATAATCTTTGAATCATGTCGATTGACACAATATGGTTGACCCATGAATTCCAACGTCCAATGGAGCTATATATTATAATAATTACATGCATTAAAATTTTTCTTGGCATTTCATTATAAAAAGGTTCTGATAATGATTAGGATTAGAAAACGTTCTACGGTTTTTGCTCGGCATCATTAGCTTCAAGGTTATCTTGTACCCTTGAGCATCAAAACTTCTCTAGCCGTATGAAACAGTGGCACTGAAAATAAATTTCGTACTTTTTTTTCACCAAATTATGTTGCCTGATTTACTAACTGTATATCTCGAACCATTACTCATTTGTTATTATTTATATTTATTTATTGATCAACGATATCGTCCCTACAACTGCAAAGTATCGAATGTGAAAAAACGCATTTGTTGTAGGAAGATATACGTTTAAGCTAATTCTCAAATCTGAATTCACTCATATACCTAATATCTACTGAAAATTATATTAGGATTTTTATGTAGAGATTTAGTTCTTATAAGAAAAAGAATATGTTTACTTGTACTAAATAATGTTTTATTTTTTTATTTAATTGGTTACATTGACATTAATTAATCCAAAATTCTGTTTGATATTTATAATATTCAGATGATACTATTAAAATTTTAACAATACCTCTAATGGAATGATGAGTAGTTCGTTAGGGTTTGAACGGTGTGATGTTAGAAAAAAAATCCCTTCAAAAATTCTTAATGCTCCTTATTATGTCACAAATAAACCCATCCATAAAGATCTCAACTTCTATGTCTTGCAGTATTGGCCTGAAACCAATAAAACCCATTAGTCTCCCTTTTTTCTTTACACTCGATTCTCGATAACCCTACAAGAGTCTGAAACGAAGATTTTCAAGAAACTGTCGAATTTACTGTCTAAAGAGATGTTATAATGTAGAAATTTAAGCAGAGTTGGGAAACATTTAGTCATATCCAAATATTTGAAAACTAATTTTTTGGAATCAAAAATCCAATTCATCTCGTATCCAATCCTTGCAATCCAAAATCCTTCGAAAAACACTAAATACTTCCTACTTTGTCACCAATAAACTTATCCATAAAGATCTTAATGATATGTTGCTGAGTTAGCCCAAACCAGATACCTATCGTTTCATAGTAAGCACCATAACCACTCAAATGCACTAGTTTCTCAACTTGCTTCCCACTCCATTCCCAATAATCCTCCGAGGAGTCTGAAAAGAAGGTGGCCTAGAGATCTTCTAGTGTAGAATTTTTAATGAAGTGCAACTGATGAGTAGTTCTTTTCAAGTTTTGACATGTTATTGTAATCGTTATCAACATATGATGTATATATTTGTACAGTTGTAAATTTCAATAAATTATTAAAATAAATCATCATTAAATTAGGTGATTGATTAAATTAATATTGATAGTACATTTGTTTGTATATATGCCGTTGTATAGAACAAAATGTGAGTGATCAAAAAGTTCTAGGACTGAATTTTTATACATTTATTCATACAGCATACAGGTTATTCAAATTTGTCTCCTTCAAAGTACTCCCCTTGGGAAGCTACACACTTTTCCCACCGGTGTTTCCACTGATCAAAGGCCCCAGAAAACTCTTCTTTTGTAAAGATGTTTAGCAGCTCCGTTGTTAATTTCGTCAACTGTTTGAAATCTTTGTCCTTTAGGGTGTCTCTTGAGCTTCGGGAAAAGAAAAAAGTCGGCTGGAGCCAGGCCAAGTGAGTAGGGGGGCTGAGGAATGACAGTCATTGCGTTTTTTACACAAAAAGGCCATCTTTAAACCTATAGAACCACTGATGGCAGCATGATCGGCTTAGACATTCTTCACCAAAAGCCTCTTGTAACATCAAAAAGGTTTCAGAAAACGTTTTGTTCAGTTTCACACAAAACTTCACACAAACACGTTGCTCTTCTTTCACATTCGTTTTCATAAAATAGCCAAACTCTATAAAACTAACCTCAAACTGTGCTAATGTTACTTTCAGTGATGTTATGATTGATCTGCAAACAAAGCAGTGTTCCTGTTGAGTCAGGCAATACAATGCTGCCAACGGCATCGCTGTGAGAAATTGCATTCCCATAGTATATAAAAAGTCCTGGAACTTTTTGATCACACCTCGTATATCTCCATAAATGGAAGTAGATGTGTGAATATATGTTTTTTATGTATTTGTAAATATTTTGTCTTATCAACATTAAAGTAGTTCTTAAATATTTTCTCTATTTATCTTTTCCTTTCTATTCATTATTTTTTTTTAAATTTCTTTATTATTTTTATTTTAAAATTCTTTATTCTTCATTATTTTTTTTTCTATATTTCTTCATTTTTCCTGTACGCATTGTAATTATTATATAAGCATATTATATTATCATATTGTTAGTATTTTTTTCTCTCATCGTTTTACCAATTGTTATATTTCCAATTGTACATACATATGGTATATCATATTTTATACATACTATTACCTAAGATAGCCAGAATATTATAAAACCTTATTATTTATGTTTGTTATTCTAGGGGCCATATGTCCCAGAATAAAAATTACTTTTTCATTTCATTTCATTATTTTCAAGTTTTGGGAATTACCACAGCACAACTTATGGCAGTATGATGTATGGGTACTTAAAAGGAAAACAAAATTCCTTGCTGTCAGCCAATGAGGTTATGAAAAAATATGACTCCATCAATATAACGCTACAGCAAACGCGGACAGTCAATAAGTTATTTCTCAATAAGACATGTTCCGCGAACTTTAAAACTACCCCTAGAGTAGTGAGTGAAACCTGAATAATATACGGGCTCGGAGGGGCGTGTAGCCGGCATGCATCATCGTTCACCCCCAACATGGCGGATCCCCACCCCTCCCAGATTTCCGTTCAGATTAGACAGTGCCGTCTAATTGAATATCCTTGCTCTAATCTGTCGTGTAATCGGGATTTCAGGAATGCCGGGAGCTGAGCCGGCTCATCGGGTACGGGCCAGTGTTAAATCGGGGGAGTGGATTCCTTACCGAAACTCGGAGGAGCTGACCTTAATCGAATTTTCTGAATTACGTTGGGTTGGTGTGGCAATTAATAGATTTACGATAAGTCTTTAAGGAGACTTCGACATTTGAGCTCTATCCATCGCAATTTGTCTATTTTATGTTTGGTTTAACCTCACTTAGCAACAGGAAGTCTAAAATAAATTCTGTATCTCAGTACTGTAACTATCGTATTTGACATTGAGCAAACTTATATAGTCTACAGTTGCAACACAAGTTACATGAGTGAACCTCTATCATGCCATGAAAGATAGAATAATTTCACAAGGATGTTCTGTTTTTTGGCCAACAATTGCGCAGGTGGTGATCTGGTGATTTTGTTATTATCTTACTTCTTTTCATTTATAATGTTTTCATTAAATAGTATAGAAAATAATCATCTGATGCGAATAAATATATGAAAAGTCTTAATTTTTTTTTAAAAGTTTATTTATGGATTATAAAAGAAAAATAGATGGTTAAACGATTTTGTAAATTAGTAATTTTAGTAACTTTATAGTTGAATGAATAAAAAACCTAGAAGACCTACTCTTAGAGTGGTCTTCTTCCTCATGCGTGATACGTAATTTACTGTATATGTAATAAGCTGCTCACAAATCGAAGTGAGCATTGCATAAATTTCATATAAGGAAATAAGAAATTTTGACGATAAAAGTATAGTTGAGTGTTAAGAAGAATGGAGAAGAAGTTAATCAGGGATACAGTCAAAGGAAAACACCACACCGAGAAAAATACTTAAATGTGTGCGAACGTTTCGAGCTGCCTTGCAGGTCTTCTTCAGGGCCACCTTACCACACATGAGAGGAGACGAACGATGACTGCATCCCTGATTATCTTCTTCCCCATTAAGATATTTTATAATTTTGTTTACTCGCTTGATAATATGAATCCAATTAAACATGATCCTACTTGATTGACGAATGGACTGCTCCACTTTAACATTACACATTGAGCTTAATAAGGAGTGTGAACCGCCGATGTAAAGCATCAAAGCAGAGAGGGTCTAACATACTACTGAAGAAGGTCAAAGTGCAAAAAACACAATATCTCTTATAATTTGTAAAAAATATAAATGTTTGTTTATTTCGTTTAACGTCACTTAGCGCTGGTATGGCTTATCGGAAGGCATAGCCAAGGATTTTTTACTCCCTTTAAAAAATCCTAAGGTCATCTGCCGGGCTAAAATATAAATGTTCATATTGTAATTTTCTTTTTTAATTAATTGAAAAAAATATTCTCAAATTTTGTTTTGGTGTATTTTTTTTTTTTTAAATTAGGATGCCAAAATCTATCGAAGTATCAGTATCTATAAGCAACAATATTATATTTATTAAATATAGAGTTGATTTGACTAGTATCTTTAGAATTTTAAAATAAAACGATCTTTATGTCACAGGTAACATTAATAATATAAATAATTATTATTATTTCCAAAAAGAAAAAAAAGAAAAGAAGGAGGGGTCTGGGATAAAGATGAAATGACATATATCAGAGGCGTCTTATTAAACGGCCTTGCCCCGAAGAGAACTGAACCCCTTTGTCCCACCATTATTAACGGGCCCAGGGCACAAGAAATTCGCTGAAGGGACAATAGTAGCTCATCGGGCAATATTTATCGCTACGTCATTGTAATACCTTTCTTCCTCGGTGATTAAGATATCCTCCCGTTGGCGTTGCTGCCACTGAGGGCCCATCCATTACTGTTGTCTACTAACGGCGAATCGATTAATATTGTGCTACGCTAGGCAAACACTCCTTCATCTATTTTGTATTTGATATAAATAGGACCATCTTGGGTGAGAGGGAAGGCGTCAGGGTGACAAATGTTTTTGAATTTCTACGACATTCGAATAGAAATCGCTAATCCATAATTTACATAGAGGGAAGAATAACATTGTGACTGAATTTTAAGAAACTTGATTTGAAAATGTCTCTAAATATAATTTTTTTTTTCTTTTTACTACATATTTCTTTTATGATTACGATATTTATTATTTCTAATTTGATAATCTAATCAAATTTAATTTAATTCAACAAATTTTAGAGGAAAAAAAAAAATTCTCACAGATTTATTTTATGGACAGATTCAAAGATCCCACAGATTTAAGGTGGGTTTATTCGAGTTTTCAACAGTAATTATTGTTTCTTTGCCATTGTTTCTTCAACTCATCATTTGAATACCTTTGAAAAATTTTATCCGTGCAGATTTATTTTGGAATTCCGTACCCATATCAATTCGCAAAGCTTCCTCTCCCACTTATTTTAAACATTATTTATTCATACACCTCTTCAATTATCTCCTTCTTCTTCTATTTCTTCCTCCTCAGTACCTCTCAGCATGGAGGTGCCACGATCCAAGCAATTCAACTACCCAAGCCCTTCTTCAATGTCTTCATGGAATCCAACCGCTTTCTTTTTCTCTTCAATTATCAATCTTCCAAAATTATGTAAAAATACATGAGCATAAGTTATTTATATAAATTTGGAGACTAGTTTTTAATTTTTAATTTCTACTTCATTTGTTTATAAGTATGCCTTTGTATTGTACCTTCTTGTTATTCTTAGGGGACAAGGAGTCCCAGATTAAAGATTATCTTTTCTTCTTCTTCTGCTGTACTAGCCTCATCAGCTATCGCTGTTCAGTAATTTTACACTGTCTAAAGCGCTTTAATTATTTTCTCTGAGTTATATTGCTTTTATGAAAAATGTTAACACTTCAGACAGAGCATGATTTGTCACCTCTAGAATTGTTATTGGACCATTCCATTAAATGAAACGCCCTTCATACAGACAAACATACAACTCCCCAACTATGCCTCGGCCACTATATCGGTCGTGTTAAACACCATAAAAAAGAAATGGTTGAGCTGACAAAAAATGCCCCGAGTGAGATAAGCGACGAGACTGGGGCCCTACCTGCCGCTGACTCCCGGCTTAATAATGGCTACATTTATCTTTATAAGCCCAATTAGCCCTCACCATGGCTCTTATTATTCCACAGTTATTCAAATTAGTGTTTGGTTGGGAGAGGGGGGGGGGGGGGGGGGGGGGCGCTCGGGGATGACCTTTATTCCGGAATATTTTCTTCTCTAGGATGAAACCAATTAAGTGGTCTTCAAAAATGGCGTAGTTATATTTCGAACTGTGTAAAGAAATTATCTTCTGTACATTTTCAGTCTTAATGGAAGGGAGATTAATAATATTGAAGCTGAAATTAGTTTAAAGTATAAAAATACCTTAGTCTCTAATGAACATTTTTCGAAATATAAATGCACCCAATAATTTCAAAACAAGGGTATATCGTACAATCCTACAACCGGTAGTTATGTACGGGATCGAGACATGCACCTTGACACTACATGAGAAAAGATTATTTAACTTTTGGGAAAGGAAAATAATTCAAAAAATATGTGGTCCTACTAAAGATAGAATACTTGCTGAATGAAGAACTTCAGTATTTAAAATAGATGAACCATGGTTATCTTATTTCCCTTCACCTTAAGACAAAATAGACCCTTTCCAAAAAAGTGGTGTATACTAATTAAAATGCACGGGAAAAACTGGACGATCGGTAAATCAAGGAGTAAAAGAACATAAGAGCATACAACAACAATAAATTTTGTATGTTTTAGAACTGAAGTTGAATGTTTAACATTCGAAACTAATATTCTAATAAAATAATCCCAATAGAAGTGGCAATTAATTTATAAATCCTAATTGTATCGATCCTTCTATACCATCATCCGTACCTCCACTATGAGCTTAAGACTCTAAACGCATCACCAAATAGTGTAGCCAATTTAAAGAGAGGCAGGATAAGATGGCTTGGACATATTCAAAGAGTGGAAGTTAGTAGGCTCCCTAAGATGATGTTGGAGGTACATCCGGGTGGAAAGAGAAGGGGAGGTAGGCCTCGACTTTGTTGGCTTGAAGATGCGGAGTACGATCTTTGGACTCTAGGGGATGGAGGCAGCTGTGGACAAGTCTGAGAGGAAGAGGATTGCAAAGGGGACCAGGGTTCTGCAAGGACCATAGCGCCATAAGATATTATGCAATGTTGTGATTATATGATGTGTTATGAGATATCTTAGTGGGTACATGTGTGTCAGTGTGCAAGTGTGGATTATAAAACAGGGTAATCTCGATAGTCCAAGATCTCAAAACAATTTAACATTTTTTTTTTTTTACCTTTATATCTTTAGTCACATGTGTCAATTAAAGAGATTGCAACAAGCGAGTTAGTTGAAATACTAAAATACTAAGCGAGAAAGGTACGAGGGGGTAATGACCCTCTGGCACCTCCTCCTAACTTTGTTTTTTATTTCTAACTGCAGAAGATTCTTCATCTAGTGCCTTTGAACCTTCTCTGGTTATTGCTTGGAGTGTGCGTTGTGACCATGTCGTTTATGAATAAGTTGAGATGTTCATGTAATTTTTAGTGTAATCGCTAGTAGAGAGACCGATTGTTTGTTGTCATGCAAAGGTCAGTAGGTAGAGTTATATTGCTTAAATACCACGGTACTTCGTGATAGTCCTAAATGTGTTTGCCTGAAAAATTAGGATTTTTTGTGTGTTTCTACCTGTTTTGCGATGTCTAAATAGCTTGGAGTGTTTTGAGAAAAGTGATTATAAAGGTCTCAGCCTTTGATTGGGGATGTCTTTATGTCTGACTTCAGACTCCATGCCATTCTCCATTTCTGTCTAACGAAGTCGAAGTTCATTATAAAATAATATACAACTAAATTAGTAAACTATTTTGAACCTGAAAAGAAAATGGTTCAAGGATCAAATAAAACTGTATTACATTAAAGATAGCATAAACTTAAAAGACAAAATACTGCTCATCGTTTCCGACTACTCTAACATTTACTAGACAATTCTTCAGAGCTGCCAATAATTTACAAACGACTTCTTCATATGATATTAATTAGACCCATTTAGACATTCGGAGTAGAGCATTGGGACTCCAATCAATCTTCCAATTCTTCTCGTAACAAGTCCTTACAATCCAAAATCCTTCGTAAAACCCTCAATGCTCCTTATTATGTCAC
Organism: Euschistus heros; assembly: GCA_003667255.2. Classification (NCBI taxonomy): domain Eukaryota; kingdom Metazoa; phylum Arthropoda; class Insecta; order Hemiptera; family Pentatomidae; genus Euschistus; species Euschistus heros. The sequence goes on along the minus strand of RCWM02000007.1, from coordinate 5,322,200 downwards.
AAAGAAGCTTATCCATAAAGAGTTCTATGTTACTGATTTGTCCAAAGTTGATATCTATCATTTCATTGTAAACTCTAGATATACTCAAATCAATTAGCCTCTCATCTTGTCTCACACTCAATTCCCGATAACCCTCCGAGGTGTCTGTAAAGAAGATGTAAAGGATACCTTCAAATGTAGGACTTTCACTGAAGTACAACTAGTGAGTAGTTCTTTATACATTATTGTAACTGTCAATGTAATCATTTTCTTTAAATATTACTTGTGTATAATGTATACAGTAAATAGTTAAACAAAAAAAAAAAAAAAAAAAATGAAATCACGAATGAAAGCCATGACTCTTTCTTCAACTACATCCTTCTCTTGTATTTCTTTAAAAGTTTAGAAACATAATTTTTCAGCCATATGTGAATTCAGTTGCAAGAATCAAACAATGTACGAGTTCGAAAAGTCCACTTTTGGTTATCCTCAAGATTTTCTTCAACAAAATTATAGGATCTAGGCTTACAACAAATCCGAGACATCCGACACAGTTTCATAAGAGCGGGTCGTAAATCACACCCCCCTGGGCCCGCGTTGTCTCTTCAAAATCTTAATAATCGCCGAGAACCTGGGACCGCGACATTATTCGAAAACCATAATCTTGTCATCTATAACCCCCGGCGGAGGGGCCATCCTTCAAGAAGTCCCCCCTTCATTAAGTTATGATAATTAATATTAATTAAAGTTTCTTGTCTGAGGGTTGGCAGCCCTGTAAGAGGACTCCCTGATTGATTATACCAGGGAGGAGTCAGAGGAAGACGTTTCACCAGGATCATATTTCTTAATAAAGTCACCTTGATTGGGAAGGCATCAACGAGAATGGATTTTTCCTAATATTAAAGATTCCATCGATTTTCGTACTGCGTAAACGAACTGAATAAAATGTTTGTTTACGAAAATCGCAACTGTATAAATGGTCGATATAATCATATATTTATTTAAAAAATCTACATTGACGTAGATATGTCTTTTAACTGGGAGTCTTTACTTTTAGGTGTAACGATTTTTCCTCATTCAAGAATGTAAAACTTCTACTCAACCTAGCTTACTCTAACTCTTTTGGTGTTGTTCGAATCGAAAATTCGACGACAGTTTCCTGGTCAGAAATTTAATGGAGAATATTTTTGGTATTAAATTTGTCGCTAGGACTTATCATTTAGGAGCAAGGATTGGCTTTTTAGGAGCTATTTTGGTTTAAATGAAAAAAGTCACGTCGCAACGTCATTTTTTCACATTTTGACACGCCTAGATATGTTGTTTCTCAGATTGGAAATTAGACAACTGATCTAGATTTTAATGGAAAATCTTTTTCTAATATAACATTTGTCACCAGGACCTACCGTTCAGGAGCTATATTGGTTTGAATGAAAAAATTCCCGTTTGCTTACATTTTACAAGTTATGAGACTTTTTGAAACGCCCTAGCTCTGTAGGTGTTACTCGAATCGAAAATTTGACAAATGTTCTCTTGCCAGAAATATAATGGAGATTTTTTTTGTTGTTGTATAGGTTTGTAGAATTCTTCATTTTCTGACCAGGAAAATAATATAAATATTAATTATCATAACTAAATAATTAAGATAGTGTGTAATATATGTATTAGAACTACTCAAGTTCAGTTACATATATGGTTATCCCTAAATTTTCACTTCATTCGTATGCTCTTATCTATGCCCTCACAATATATCAATTTCATTTTTTTTTTTTTTTTTACAATTTCCAATAGATGAATTCCTCTTTACCAAGTTTTAGTAAATCTTTGCAAATTAGGTTAAATCCCATTAACATTCAATGATGTCCCAAGACTACCTGAACTACAGCGACAGGTCCGGTAGTTGCCGCAGATAATGAGGAGGGTGTAAAAGAATGGACGCGGGAGCATCCCTTGCGCAACGCCACAGGTAACTACTGCCACCATAAATCTGTACTCGGATGCCCCTGTCAGCTCTCCTGCCCCAGTTCCAATTGCCCCAGGCTTTCTCTCTGTATGCAAAGTGACCTCAGGCAAAAGACAGTTTCTAACTTTCTTAAAGGAAACTAATAAGGGTGGGCTTCTCTCGGAAGTGGTCGTATGCTTGTCAGTTTGGAACTTCGTCAACTAAAGAACGAGCAACTTCCTGCTGCATATTGTATCAGATTAAAATGAACACTTACCTTCTATTTTAAGAATCCCAAATTCTAAAACGTTCATTCCATTTTCATGGTCGCACCCTCATTTTTCTTTCCTGAATCTCATAGATACGGAAATCAATTATAAATCTCAATAATTATTACAACAGTGGCTTTCAAAACTTTTCACGAACCAACCCTGTGGGAGACCCTTCTGTGACACCTACCCCCGATAATGTGAGTACCTTAAGTAATTGAGAATAAAACCTAGTGATAAAGCGTGATTTTGGTCGAATATCCTTTTCTGAGGGCACATTTTAAGAGAACATAAAAAACTGTACGGACTACATCATACAAGCTCTATCACTTATTATTATCTAGAAGGCATTCTCTACGTCTCAAGCACATGATTTATATTTGAGTTTTAAGGCTGAAGATTACTCCTCAGAAATTCGATATTTCAAAAACTACGAAAAGTCAATGACTAAACGATTAGAATCATTCCAAAATTGAATTACCGGAAAAATAGTATAGGAAGACTTGAAAAGAAAAAGTCAAAGGTTATCAATGATGAGTTTACATTGATTATATTAACAAAAGCAGTTAAGTTAAACTTTTAAATTTGCATTGTTACATTGTCAGTTCAGTATCCCAATGCTGGTGAAAATTTAGTATTTCCAATTTAGTATTTATTATTTTTTTCCTTATGTAATAAGTATGAACCTCGTCGTCAGTAAAATAAGAAATTTAAAATAAGATTTTTTTTACACGTATTTGTTAAAATTTTAGTACAGCACAAAGAGTAAAAACTAAAATACTGAATTATGAATTTTTTTTTTTCAAATTAAATACAAATAAAAATTAGAAAAATTATTATGATTTATCAATGACATGTATATATCTACTGACTAGTAGCACTTCTACATTAGAAGGGCTCTTGGTCAACTTGTTTTCAGATACCTCGGAGGATTATCGGGAACAGAGTGTGAGGCAAGATGGGAGACATGTGGATTCGAGTGGGTATGGGATTTACAATGAAAGGAAAAGTATCTGGTTTGGGCCAAATCAACATAATAGGGTCCAATTATGTCTTTATGGATAAATTTATTTGTGAAATAGTGAAGAGCATTGAGGATTCCAATGCAAAGGATTGGATACGAGAAGAATTGAAATGTATAGTGGAGCCCCAAAGCTCAACTTCGTTCATGCGGATGGGGTAATTACTGTCATGTAATAAGTCTTATAATTTATTGGGAGCTTTGGATACTTTTCTAGTAAATGCTGAAAATTGCAGAAATACGAGCAGTTTCATGTATTTTAAGACTGGTATTTAAATTATGAAATCTAACAAAATAAAAAGAAAAGATGGTTTCGATGTTTCGATAAAAAAAATGTTGGTACAGTAGATATGTGGTTATTTTAATTCGATTGATATTAGTAATGTTGTTTCCAATGATACGAGAGAAATTAATACAAACAAGTTTGAACTAATTAATTCATATCAATATTTGAAAAAGTTGCATTATATAGTTGTTATTTTTCAAATCATTACTGACGATTTCAGATAGGCATACTGACATATCGCTCATTTGCTGCAACAATGACATAACTCAAAAAAAAGCTTTTGAGTTATGCCGAGCTTTTAACTGTATTATGAGCCATTCCAGTTATGTAGTTTTAGTCGGTAGAACGTTGTATTTGAGATTCAACTGTTCCCTAAGAGAGAGCAGGATATGTCACCATTGTATGTCTACAGATCGTCCTGTACTTTATTCACAAGACTGTCCTTCTGAAAAATTGAAGTTTTTGAGGTATGTCGTTGTTGCAGCAAATGAGCGATAAGTGTGGTCAATGGAATTGTATAAATTAAAATGCCAAAAGAGACACAAAAAAAAAAAAAAAAAAAAAAAAAAAATGTAATCAGAAACTTATCACTATTGGATCTACAGAACATTTAATTAGTAGCTCTTCAAGATTTTAACTATGATCGCTTTCAACGAAGGCTGCGTTCGTTATTTACAAAGATCACGTAACGGAGTGTTAAAATGAGGGGTGAAAGCTTTACCACGGATTATAATATGACTTCTTAACCCCGCCTGACACCCAGCCCTGAGAAGAAGTCAGAGCAATGACACGGGCTGAGAGACTCAAAGAGCTCATTGATTACGTGTGACGGAGAGAAAGAGCTGATCGGAGGAGCATACCAACCAGACCCGCCGACAAACGGTCGTGTTCCACTAGAATCGGAGTTAACTAGTAAAGTAGCCGACGGAGAACAATACCTTGCGCAACCCCAGGTAACTGCGGCTACCTGGCTATTTGTGCCGGCTCCCGTCCAACTGGGGGAGGGGGGGGAGCTGTCTCCTGTGGCATCCATCTTGGGGTTGGGATTGTAATGGAAACTGAGGAGGGGCCCGGCAACTGAGTTTCCTGAAATATATCTAAGGCAACATTATCAAATTCTACAGAATAATACCGGGGTATTAATACTGTGCTAAGTTTATAAATATCTTTTTTATGAGAATATTTATATTAACATGTAATCATGCAGATGTCGCAGGTTATGGAACTCTTAGTACTGTCGTGCCAAAAAAAATGAAGATAAATCTTTGTATCTATTTTTTTTTTTTTTGTTAAAGGCCAGCTAAGGACCACATTTAAGCCACCAAATTAGCTTTACGCTTTCTCCAATACTCCTTCATCTGTTTACTTTTCTCTTTCCTCTCTTCCGCCATCAATTTCTCCCCTGGAAGCCTTCGCACTATTTAATTTTGTTTCTATTGCTTGAACTGTCATCAATTTCTTCTTTATTTAAGCAAACTTCATTTAAATTTTCATGTACCTTAAATTTTCATGAATATTTAATAAATGGAACCGGAATGCACCCGTTATATTGAGGTTCTTTCATGACAACCACAAGAGTCCTGGAATAAATCTACATAAAAGAAATTACCATTCACTTTTCTAGCTTTATTTCAATAAAATAAATATTCTACCACCTTAAATATTTTAAGTTCATGAAAAAAGAATTTTCAACGTTGCATCCAACCATAATTGGGCTTTCAACTAAGCTGAGTTTAAGAAGCTGAATGATCTACTTTGTATCTATTTTTTTTTTTTTTCGTTAGGGACCATTTAATGACCACGCTTAAGACACCAACTTAGCTTTACGCTTTCTACAATACATCTGCTAACTTTTCTTTTTCCTCTCTTCCATCTTCCCTGTCTTTTTGGACCAGTTTTGTCTTGGAAGCCTTCTCACTCTTTAATTTTGTTTCTATGGTTTGTTCTGTCTTCAATATATTCTTTATTTCAGCCAATTTCTTTTAAATCTTCATGTATCTTCTAAAGTTATTTGGGTATGCCTTTTTATCTTTCAAAATGTTGAACAATTTTTCTTGTTAACCTGCTTGAACTCATTCTTAGTATGTGCCCATTGAAAATTAGTCTCAGTTTCCTAATTTCATCTGTTATTTTTTCTACATATTTCTATGTTTCTGTGTTACTTCTTAATTTGGAAGTTTCTCCCATTGTCTGTTTCCGCATATCTATCCTTTTACCTGATTACTTCATTTTTTTTTTTTTTTTTTTTATTGTTCCTAAAATTAGTGTTTCAGCTTCATATAAATATTCTGCTCTAATTACTGTCTTGTAATGACGAATTTTTGAGTTTCTGTACTGTGATTCATCTTACTTTTATTATATATATATATATATATATATATATATATATATATATATATATATATATATATATATATATATATATATATATAAGAAATAAGAAATGTGAAACGATATATCTTTCAAAATAAGGGAAAATGATAGAATGAAATTTTCAGAGGTAAATTGTAGGAATCTATAAATTAAAAGGAATCCAGTGAATTATTTTAAAAATCCTCCATTTTAGATATTTGAAGAGAAAAGTGAACTAAAGGCAACACCGACGTGATTGATAAATATGATAATTAAATATTACTTTTATTGTTAATGACAGATCACACGAGTACTTATAAGACACATAGCCCTGACGGAATACACGCCCTGAAGAAGAGACAAGACAACAAAAAGGGCACTCCGTCATATTCGCCCCAGATACCACGGCGGTGGCTATTGTTTTTCCGACGGCGGGACCTCTTTCAGCAGAACGACGCAATAAATCCCAGAGGATCCGTCAGCGAAGGGAGGAATGCTACTAATTCGCGGGCGGTGTTGTGTGATTATTCGCAATGAATATCCACCCTCAGTTGTTGATTAATAGTCCGCTCTGGTTCGCCCTGAAAAGAGACCCTCCTCTTCTTGAATACAATCCCCTGAATTATGATCCTTTTGTCTAGCCACCTCCGCGGCGCTGGGGTGTGTTTTTGGGGGCTACCTTCTCAACCCTCTGCCGTCGATGATTTATCATCTTCGTTTTTGCTTGCATTTTTTAACTAATTTTTTAACTGATTTAACTATCAATTTTTTAAAATTGATACAGAGCCTAACGAGAGAGAGAAAATAATATAAGCCATTTCCTGCGGTGTATTTCTTATCTCAAATGCAACAAAGCAATATGAATAAGCTCTCAGTGCCTAATAATAAATATTTGGGCTAAAAAATATTCTTAAGTCACAGTAACTTAGAATGATTGTATCTACATTATTTCTCAATTTTGTATATAACTTTTTTCTATTACATTATATGGCAATAAAAACTGTTGGTTGAAATTTAGATCAGATTAATTACAAAAAAATTTAATACAGCATCTCACTAACCCAGTGTAAGAACCAAGGCTAGGCGGGAAGGCCAAAAGATCGGATTAACCGGATATTACATTATTAAATAGCTAATCAAATATTACAATGAAGCACATGTTTTTCATAGTTAAATTATTATAATTATATTAAAAACTTTATATTAACATATCAAAACGTAAAGGAAACAGAAACTTATGTTATATACACCAACAGACTACTATAAACTCCCCGTGAAAAGTATTGCAACACCCATAGATCTCGAGATATTCCTGGTTTTTACCTTAATCTATATTTCGTTTACATTCATATTAATATTATTTATTAAACGTGATACATTAAGGATGAGACACATCAATGTTTTTCCCTGTTAGTAACAAACGATGGAACTTTAGATTATTTATTTCAAATTTACTTCAGTCCATGTTTATCATTCGTTTCGTTATTTACAAGTATGCCAAGACTAGGAGAAGCAGTCATTCAAACCAGAGGGGGCAATATGTCTTATTAAATATAAATTTAAAAGTTAAAATTGTAAAAAATGAAAATTTTATAGAGTAAGTTTTCTAACTTTTTTGGTTATTGGAAGAAAAATTGTGATTTATTTTAATAAAACTTGTTTATGTCTAGTTTAGAAATGTTTATAATAGACTTCAGAACCTTTCTTTATAATGAAAAAAAAAATACGTTTTTATAAAATTCAAATATTTCAAAGTGTTGCCATACTTTTGATGGGGAGTTTATTTGTATAGAAATGTATTATCCAGCCATTTATGAATAGAAGCATTGACCACAATGACACTTTATTGTGTTGTTTTTTTTTTTATAGCAAACTAACTCATTTTTAAAATGATTCATAATGAAGTATGCTCTAAATATCGCTGTTTAGAAAAAAAAGAAAAAAATGTTTGCCACTTTTTAAAAAATCTGAGAAGTCCCTGTTTAAGCTACAGAGCTTATTTTCTGCTCAAATTTTATTAAATATAGTCTAGTCTAAATTTAAATATAATAAGATATTTTAGGGAAACGTAAAAAAGTTTGAAATATTTGATGCTTTGAGGCTACCAATTAGCGAGCTATGTCGCATCAAGATCTAACACCTGAATTTTCATACACAAGTTCAACGTTAACAACACATCAAAAAATTTAAAACTACCCAATTTTTTCTTACCAAAATGTACAATTTTACAGGGCTATTACGGGTTTCGCTACAATATGGTTCCCCACTACTTAGATTCCACGAGAGGGTCGGATTAGGGAGGTTATACTGTAAAGTAAAAAATATTTTATGCATGATTTGAGGACATGAAACATTCCTCCTTTTAAATCAATTAATATCTTAAAGAAAATAAAATGTTGACATGGATATGTTTTGAGGGTCTGTTATTTTGTAAAAAAAAAAATTTTGCCCTCAAAAATGTAAAAATTTGACGCGTTCTAGCTCTGTTGGTGTTGGTTTTATTCAAAAATTTGTTGAAATTTAAATTTAAAATAATAGTTGATATTGAAATTTAATGGGAAATATTTTTGTTAATAAAACCTTTGTCGCTAGGACCAAAATTGGTTTGAATAAAAAAAAAGTTACGTTTCAATCACCTATTTTCCCTCAACTTTGTTTATTTCGAATAATAATTAATTGTTAATTTATTTTAATGTTCTACTTGTGTTATTGTTGCCCATATTATTATCTATTAAGGCTATTTAATATAGTTTTTATATAAAAACTATATTTTATTTCAGTTGCATTGTCACTAATATTCACATGTTTTAATTATTTACTATTTACTTAAGGATTATTTGATTTAATTAACTTATATTTTTAATTTATTTATTAAGTTATAATATGTTTTATGATTTACCACTCGATCTATTTTTTCTATCTTCACGAAAAGGCCATTGAGACCATGCGAATATTACGAAGATGTATTTTTAATTCTGTTCTTTCTCATCATCCATATCTCCATCATTCTTTCTGATTGCCTCTATCTCCTCTCTTCTGTCCAGGCCATACCCTCCTTCGGCTCCTTCCTGTCCACAAGAACCGCTGTTCCTTGAAGTTTCCTTCTATATTCTTCTCTATCAAGGCAGTCACGGTCCCCAATCCCCAGTTTGTTGGTCTCCTCTTTTAGCTGTTTTATGTACCCTTGTGTACTCTTGTAATCCCGAATTTTCTGAAAAAAAGCCTTATTAAGTCTTTCCTCAGGCATTCTTACCATATTTCCATAGAACTTCAGTCTCTTAATTCTTATCTCCGTCTCTATGTTCGTTGTTTCTTTGTAGATCTCCTCATTTGATCTTAACCTGTATCCTTCCTGGGTTTTCCTAGCGCCCTAAATTCTTCTTAGGATCATTCTTTCTACTTTCAGCATTCTTTCCAGGTTAGGGAGGTTCATGGTCTCTGTCCCATATAGTATTACTGGCTTTACTACAGTATTGTAGTGCCTGATCTTTGCTTTTATGGACAGGCTCTTATTATTGTAAATGCAACTGGTTACCAAGCTTAATCTCTCTAATTTAGCGATCTTTTCCTTCATGTTCTCCCTTTCCAATCCTCTACTGCAGATGATCTCCCCTAGTTATTTAAATTTCTGTGTTACTTTGATTGGCCGTTTTTAGTTTCCACTATTTTCTTTCTGAAGTTTGTATCTGTGGTCATCAGTTCTGTTTTTTCGGAAGATATTTGTAGTCCTGTTTTTTCAGCTATTTCTTTGAGTGTGTTAATTTGGCCTACAGCCTGTTCCTCTAATTCTGCTAGCAGAATATATATTTATATATATAGGTTCTAATGATCGTCTGTTATGTGTTTTATTTTCATGATTTAATATTTTGGTATTCTCATAATCGAATTCATGTTTTAATTTTTGTGCATGTTCGCATAGTACTGTTTGATTATTATTGTATTTTTTATTAATTCTATTGCAGTCGTATTTTTGTTGGTTTATTTTTTTTATTAAGTTTTGTTTTGTGTCAGCAATGTAGTGCATTTTAAAATGTTTATAATTTATTTTATAAATTAAATCTTCTTTGTTCCATTTATCTGATCTGTCTATGTTTTTTATAATGCTTTTAATTTTATTATTATTATATAAAGCAATATTAATACTAAAATTTTCATTATTGAATTTCCTGATTATTTGTCATGCTAGAATAAAATGTTATATAATTTGATCATTTTAATTTTAAGATGTAAATAGGGAAGAGCTGTCGATTACTGAACTTTAATTTTTCCCATTCAGGGAGAAAAGTAATTTTTCTTTTAATCTGGTATTGATATTACAAAGAAAACAAGGCATATAAGAAATCATATATTCATATTCTTGTTGTATTAGTACTTGTAATAAGGCAAAACACGTTTTTATGCCAGTGTAATACATCTCCTTCCTCATCTCATTCACGAAGTGCCCTTTCAAATATTCAAACCTCTTTCATTTTAGAAAAAAATTGACGGCATTCAACCCTTGAGAGGGAATTGTTTATACCTATATGCCACACAACTCTCAACCATATTTCAGTTACATCATTCAGTACTGCTCCTACTTACATGGAAGACCACATTAGTAACATTGGAAAGGGTATTCAGCATTATTAATCCTGTGGATTATTTTCACTATCATATGTATCATATACATCAATTCGTTTATACATTTCTAAGTTGTAGCTTAGGCTCTACAGTAAATAATATTTTTCATTGCTTAAGACTAACTGGTTTTATAAAGTTAAATACAAATATATGATAATAAATACATAATATCTGTGCCTCGGAGGTACAGAACACTATTTCTTTTTTTTTTTACCAAAAAATATTAATACGTATTCTTATTCACCTTTTCCTCCTTAATACAGAGTTATAGAATGCTATGTCCTAGGACAATTAATTGTAAGTTACATAAACATATCTTTTTAAATGTATTTATCTTTTTTGGGGAGGGAGGGTATAACGTCCTTATGTACTCTAATTGGGGCAGGAAGAACGAGTTACCAACCTATTCTAGCCCGGATGGGAAAGTCAAAATTTATTTCGTACACATAAGTATTACAACAAGTTCAGGAAATGATTTTTTTTTTTTTTTAAATTGCTCTCCTGTAAAGTTACGGAAATATGACATAGTGTTCTCTACCTTCGAGGTACAGAAATAAGATTCTATTTGAGATTTGATTTATTGTTATTGTTATCAATAATTTATAATTCGCACCAGTGTAAAAATTCTAATCTTTCATATTCTGAAATACCTTAATATATCTCAATTTCATCACATGGGACACAATCAAGAAGTCTGGTCCAATCAAGAATGGTTAAATGCTCTCTTCCCATCTCTCCCAAAAATATAAAATATTTATATATTAAAGAAACTAAATAATAATCCAACAATAAAATTAACTGTTAAAACAAAAAAAAGTTATAATTAATTGCTGATGTTTCAAAGACTTTTTGAATTAGAAACGTTCAATGACAGAAACAATAATAAGAAAGTTCTTAATTTATTTTTTATGTTATTAATTTTATTTTTTTGAGGGATAACATCTTTATGTACTCCAACTAGGGCAGGAAGGACAGGTGATCCTACAGGTTACCAGACTATTCTAGCCATGGTGGGAAGGTCAAGATTCATTCCGTCAGTCCTCCATGAAATAAATTTCAAACCACCCAGATGCGATTGGAACCTACGAGTTTTCATGAATTTTTTTTTTTTTTTAATTTTTAAAATATATTTCTGGTGTGATAATGGTAGAAAAAATTATCTCTTTTTCAACAAAAAGTTTTGTAAATAAATTTTTATTTATTTAAAAATTTTAATCCACTGTCTTCGAGCAACTTTTTGCCAGTTGCACTGTTGTTTAGGACGGTCATCCTAAATATAATTTACTAATTTTCAAGTAGAATCATTCATTTTTTTTTTCAGGGAAGTGAATCTCGGAATAAAATAAGTGTTAATCTGATGAAACAAGGTCTGCAGTGCTGAACGAATTTCGATGTTCGAAAATACATGTCCCTTGTTCCATCTGCATAAAAAACTTTCATGTCTTTTAAAGTTGTTCTTTGGCAGTTGAATTTCTAGAAAGTACTCCAGTACATTTAGTTGAATTTTTATTAGACTATTTGGTGTTAGACACCCTGAATATAGGCTTATGAGTGCTCCTTCCATTCAGGAACGTGTGTACGTACGTTCCTACGTTTTGGAATTGCCAAACCAACGCCGCGCTGTGTCATGGACTTTTGTTCACCTTAAGTATTTAAGTAATTTCCGGTGTTATATATTTTTTTAATATTTCTTTACAAACTATCGAGTTTTTCCTTACAATTATGATCTTTGGCTTTATTGAGCGGATCCAATTTTTGATAACAAGCGTACTTAATCAATTGCACTAGATTATTAGTTAAAGGTAAATATTCAATGTTTAGATTTTGCTCATAATCATACAATGCTTATTTTTTTATTTTTTTTTTTACATAATCCCCATTATATTTTTCCCTCAGTTTCTATACCACGTAGTTTCAGCAGTTTTGAATCCATAATCATATTCTGAGCAGACGATAATTTCACATGAATTAAGTGGTTTAACAAATGACGTTGACCTTATATAGTTGGAAGTGTTATTCTTCAGTAGCTAAAACAATACTCGACGGTAAGTAAAACAAATGACGGGGCTTCCATAAAGAGTTGCCCCACAAAAAGTCTACACGACCTTAATTGCCTTAAACGAAGACAATGAGATAGTTTGGACTGATAGCTGACATCGTAACATCGCCATTACCCGTCGTGCCTCCCTGGAACTGTATCATCGATGAACGTTGGTAATTTCGATGATGATGATGGCTTTAAAAGTGTTTCGGTCAGAAATCTATTTTTCGACCATTATACAGTTTGTTTTAATAGTTTGTTTCATGTGTCATATCACATGCAATGTACGATCCATAACAATTAAATTTTTCATGAGTCTTTTTAGTTTTAAAATACTTTGACACTACTTGGATTTACTTGAAAAAAGTCCACACAATTGATTTTTTCATTTTATCAGCTAAAAGTTTACTTCTTTAAGTGTTTATTTAACCCCATATACTTAACCCGGATATACTGAAGAGAAAATTCACATAATGAAATATAATTAGTACATACATAATACCTACTATACTCAAGTAACAATTGAATGTCGTTTGATCTGAAAAAATACTTGGAGTAGGTATATGTTTTGTTCTTTTGAGGGATTTTTTTTTTTTTTTACTGTTATTACCGATATCTGGTATACTGTAGTATAAGGAAATATTCTGATTTTGTTATTTTTGAAACATTTTTTGATTATGATACCTTTGAAAAAAGGTAATCCTTAAAAGTCCTCATGAATGAGTTATCAATCCTTTTGAGTTAACCGTACTTGGTTCTACAAGTTAGGCCCCTCAAAGATGAAGCATAAGAAATTTGAGCTCGGGTCGCTGCTATGTATAGTATAAGTTGGTTTTTGAACTTGATTTGAAATTTTTTATTGATATAAGGGAATATTTCGAATATAAATGTTTTTGACTGTAAGAAATACATATGAAGAAGACAGTCATATATGATGACAGGAGAAAGCAAAAAACGCGTTAAGTTTAAATAACTTACAATGGTGTGCTGACGTTTCAACCATTCTTACAGGTCTTCTTTAGGGCGACTAAACTAGTCAGGTCAGACGGACTATCATAGCCAATATGGTATCTTAAGTATAATCTGGCTACAGGGATGTTATTATATTAGGATGTGTTGGAAAGTCTGACAGAAAGAGGTAGAAAAGAGTCAGGAATAGACAGAAAACATGTGGAAGACTGTAATTGATATTTAGAGAAGAATGAATTTATTTAAGTATGAAACTTTCGTTTGGCTAGAAGTAAGCTTACCCTACAAGCTTTTTCTATGGCTAACAAAATCATCCCTGTATTTCTTTATGACATATACATGTCTTTTGGCTGGGGGTCAAATCTTTTTGATGTTATGTTTCACGCTAAAAATTTTATATTTTGACGAACTCTGTTGCTGTTTCGCGGATCGAAATTTTGACGACAGGTTCCTCATCAGAATCAATAGATTATAGATGAACATACGCATGATGTATTGTTTTAGAAATTGAGGGTTTTTTTAACAAACGCTTCAGTAATGAAGTGTTTCGTCGTGTGGCCTGATACCAAATTGTTCTTTGTAAATTAAATTGTTGTTTGATGTGCTTTTTTTTGAAGTTCCAGATAGCTCGAAGCTGTAGGAGTAAATGAAAGTTAAAGGGTCGTACAGGTCAAGATATCGTTCCTGATTTCTTGGTTTTGGCGTTCTGATAGTTGTTTTGGTTTTCTTTTCTTTCACTCTGTTACCAGAACTCGTACCTCTTGTTAGCCAACCTACCTGGTACCGCAGTCCAAACAAGACATCTGAAGACCGGAGAAGAATGAAATATATTCTCTTATATTACATATTTATTAAGACACCAAGGACTGTGACATTGATTAAGGCAGGGACACTATCTACATCAGAGCAGAACCAGAAGACAGTTGTGACAAATAGCGCTCCAGCGCTTGGTACATTACTCCAGGGCATTAGTTCTCCAGGGTTGGAAAAATGAAGACGCCTCCCCTGGATTGATCGCCGGCCTTTCTGATTGAGCAACGCATTAGCCAACTCCACCCTCGGTCTTTTCTTTTCCTTCGGCTTCTTACGGAAGTTGTTATTGATCTACCCTCCATCTTATTATTACCTATCTTATTACCTAGCGACCTTTCGATTATCCTGTTTACAAATTATTCTGGGCCCTTCCAGAATAGAAAAGCTTAACTATAGATATTTGTTTATCAATTTTCATTAAAAATTTTTATCCCCATTTAAACTAGCTATACAAGCATATAAGCAATCTATACAATTGTACAAAAGGACAAGCCTTTTTTCGATTGTGATCATTAACCTCGAAAACTATTGAACCAATCTATACCAAATTTTAACTACATCATCTTCATAGTTCAAGGAAGGTTCGGCAATAGTAAAATTTTTAGATTTTCTATTAAATCATTTTTAAAAAAAGTTTAAAATTGGTAGGTGGTGAGCGCCATTCAAAAGATATTACTAAGCTACAGAGTTATATCGTCTAGTTGGAGGTAAAACCCATTTAGTAACAAAATCAATTTTTTTTCCGTTCCCATATTCAAAAGGAAATACGCTCATTAAAATTTTCCCAGATAGTTATATAGTGAATTTTCTCATTCTCTAATGTTCACTTGGTGATTTTATATACATATGGGAAACTATAATATCAACACACAATGACTATTTGTTGAATTTGAAAAAAATTGCATTTTGTGACTTTTACCACCAAGCAGATAATATAGAGCTTGAATTTTCTTTAAAAAACCTGTGTTTAATTAAATTATTAAAAAATAATTAAATTTGTGGTGTGACATGTGGATCCTAGTAAAGTTTGAAAGTTGGCCCAAAAGTAGTTTGCAAAACTACTGAACGCAGATGTACCAAATTTTAACTACATTATTTTCACAGTTCTAGGAAGGTAGATAATCATATAACCCTCCGAGGTGCCTGAAAAGAAGATGGTCTCGGGACCTTCTAATGTAGTATTTCATTACATAGAACCTTTATAAGTGCTACCAATGAGTAGTTGCTTTAAAAACAAGTGAAATGCCATATGTATCATTATCATCACATTTACTTGATGTATTGTATTTTTATACTGGTATATACAATTGTAAATTTCAATAAATAACTAATAAAACAAATAGCATATATGGCTACACATTTAATGTGAAGACGATTCAAAAGCCAGTTGACTTATTATAACAATTTATTACAACAAAAACTACATACCCAACCAAATTCACATCTATCTGATCTTGCCGCCCATTCCATTCTCGATATCTTCCTAGGCGTCTGAAAAGATGATGGTCTCAAGATTAGTTATTATATTTTTAACTCAGCTAATTTACTAGCTTAATAGAGAGATCTGGCGTAAAATGTTGGAGGAGGCCAGGACCCACTCAAGGGTTGTTGCGCCACGTAGGTAGGTAGGTAATTTATTAGGTATATAAAAATATTTTTATACATCAGTAAATATCAACGAACAAATAATAAAAATTATCCAAGAGGTATAATATATAATAAGGTGCACTAAATAATAACATTTAATGAAGGAAGGAAATAATTTTTTTTTATTTTCTTTTTTATAACAATTTATTGAAATTTACAACTGTACAATATTTGCTGTTACCTATTACAATAACGTGACAAAACTTGTAATGAACTACTCATCAGTAGCACTTTAATAAAAATTCTACACTAGAAGGTCTCTGGGCCATCTTCTTTTCAGACGCCTCGGAGGATTATCAGGAATGGTGTGGGAAGCAAGTTGAGAAATTAGGGGATTTGAGTGGTTATGGAGCTTACTATGAAAGGATTGATATCTAGTTTGGGCTAAATCTGCAACATATGGAACATTAAGATCTTTATGGATAAGTTAATTGGTGACAAAGTAAGGGTCGTTGAGGATTTTTCGAAGGATTTTGGATTGTAAGGATTGGATAAGAGATGAATTGGATGGTTTAGTCGAGCCCCAAAGCTCAACTCCGTGCGTCCAGATAGGTCTAATCACAGTCATCTATTAGTCTTTTGTAATTAATTGGGAGCTTTGAACGTTTGTCTAGTAAATGTTGAAGTAGTATGTAAAGACGGGCAGCTTCTTGTCGTTTTAGTCTTGTATGTGGATTCCAAGTTAGGCGTTTGTCCAATTGGAGTCCTAGGTAGCTGATCTGTTCAACAGGGATTAGTGGAATATCATTAAAGGGTACTGTAGGACAGGAAGTCGTGGGTTTAAGACGAAGGGTAAAGGTTATTTGGTGAGATTTTTTTGGATTTATTTTGATTATCCATTTTGACACCATTCTTGAACGGTTAGGATATGGGATTGGAGTGTTTGGGAGGCAATGAAGGGATCACACACATGTGTCATCAGCGTAAGTGGTGAGGACAGTGGTAGAATGAGTTGGAATGTCAGTGAAATAAAATGAAAAATGAAGTTTATTCTGAAACTTAATGTCTTCTAAGAATAACAATAATGCACAATTACAGGTACAATTGTCCGGCTGTATTATTTAAAAGTTAATTTCTTCAGCAATCGTGACATGTATTATAGAAAGGAAAATAATGATAATAATAAAATAAAATACAATCTTTTATGAAAAGATAAAATAATTTTAAATATTTACTTAATATTTGCGGAAGATTGGTTGTCTAAAAGGTGTAAAAGTAAATCATTTTTAAGGAAGTTAGAGAATCAGCTTTAAGAATAGGAGTGGGTAGGGAATTCCAGGAGGTAGCACGAATGATGATTTGCCTTATATGATGAAAATATTTAAACATTTTGGGCATTGTTTCTTCTGCAAAGATTATTATAAGAGTTATGTAATTATGTTCAACTAATTTATTTTTTTATTTTTTACTGCTTTATTACACTCGAATTATGTGAATCCTCCTAACAAGACATCTGTTGGACCTTAAACGTGATTAAATTAATTGACTTGTTTTTTTAAATAATCCTGGGAAAAATGTTAATCCTTCGTTGCCTCCTCGCGGTCATTAATTACACTAATTGCAGAATTGTCTCTGTGATTACCAACCGAGGGGGGGCATAATTACCTCCTTATCTTACATCGAAACTGTCATTTTAATTGAAAGGCCCGTGTCTTAATGCTTTATACCTCAAGACGTGAGTATCTTATTGACTTGTTTTATATACAATTTAAACAGTTTGATTTATTTTATTAAAATCAATTAATTTGAATAATTAATAATTAACGTTATATTCCTTTAATCAATCTTAACATTATATATAAAATAACACCTACATTTTTCTATTCACATCGGTTTATGAAAATTAACTTGTTAGTAATAAGAGCGCCTGGAGCCCTGCTCTACCCCTCATGTAGTGGAAAGTCCTCAGCCTGTTTGTAAATAGTAATGAATTTTTTTTTTGTATTTAATATTTATTTTATTTTGTTAATTTTTTTATTATTTTTTCCGTTTCTTTGTATTCACACCAGTTATCGGAGTAACAATAAGTGAATTTGCTCATATTGTAATGAGACAGGGCTTATAGGCGTTGTTTATTTGAGCAAATCTCTCATCCAGCCTCTTTTACGCCTTCTGAGAGTATTTCAAGATATGTCAGTCGTGGAAATGTCATTAATGAGTATGTTATTATGTCCATGAAGTCTGTCATGTAATCGTCCATAAAGATTTTGTATATGTTCCTTTACTGTGGGTACTTGTAAATCTGAGTGAAGTGTGTGGTTTGAAATGTACCAAGGTGATTTCGAGATTATTATTATGATTTTGTTATTATTATTATTTTATGTTATCTATTTATTTACTTATCTTTTTGTATATTAAATTCATTGAATTGTACTATTGCTTTATTTTTTTCTTGTATATAAGACATGGATTTATACTTTATAACATTATTACTCTTTTTTAAAATTTTGCAGATTTTAATATTTGTCAAAATAAATAGCAATAAAATTAAGACTGTGAGTGGGTATGGATTTGTGTTTCATTATATTAGGTGGCATTTAGTCGGATTAAATACGGAATAAATTAATGTGATTTTTCGATGTTTTGTTTTTTATTAGAGGAAACGGTTTAAATATGTGCACTCTCTTTTGTTTTTGATTTAAAGTTACTTTTAATTTGAAAAAAAATTTATATTTTGTCTCTCATTACCAATTATAACAAGTTTCTTAAATGCGAGAAGGCAAAACAAAAATTAACATCAATTACTTCATTTAAAAAACGACGGTTTTAAAAAAGCTTTCAAAACAGCACGAAGAAAATTTGGGTTTAAATACAGACACTCTTCAAAATAAAGTCACGAAAAATAGTTTAAAACAGTATAAAACAATCCAAAATGGTAGAGAGTTTATTTATTACAAGAAAAAAATATTTACAGAAATCGCAATCATAACTGGCTCTTTCAGCCCCGGCACGATCTAAGTTCCCGCATTTGGGAACATTTTACCCATAACTCTCCCCGAGTGTCATCAGAGAACTTTCCATCACAAAAAATGCAAGTTGGGATCTCTAATAAGAGATATGCTGAAGTCCTCGGAGAAATGAGAGTCCAAATTTGCACCTTCTTCTATATTAATTTATTTTAAAAAATGAGCTGTAATTTTATTTTTATTATTAAAATTAAATTCATTTCTTTTTTGTGGCTCGATGGCTGAACGAGTTGTGGAAAAGGTCTCAGCGCGCCCAGTACAGAAGATCGTGGGTTCGTATCCTTTTTTCTTTTTACACATCTTCGATTTCGTTTTCGTTAAGTTTCTTGGGAGACTGAAAAAACTACTCGAACTGTTCGTAGCTTAACTGATGTGGAATACTTCATTAAGTTAAGAAAAGCAAAAAAGTATCTAATGACTTCTTTGCATCGATCAATATTGGACCGAAAGGAAATGATAAGAGTGTCCTATGGTATATTTTTTGGTCGGGAAATAGTAAAACTTAAAACGATATTTTAAATTGCCATTAATTTGATGAATCTATTATTATTACTTTTTATCATTCATCGAATTAATTAAATAAATTAACATGTTATATGTTATTAAGTTATATGTTAAATATACATATTATTAAGAAGGTGTAATAATAAAATATTATACATTAATATATAAAACAAGATATTTAAATAAGATCAGATATTAATAAATCGGGTAGGAATTGTAATTGTTAGGTCAAGTTTGGCTTGGTACTTGGAGCACCCCAGGTCCATTTGGAGGATTTAAGTTCCCCTCCCTTCTTGGACTGATAGATGCCCCGGGTCATCCCAATCTACCCTTGACATCTATAATCAGGAAATTCAAGATGTTTGTCATTGTCGTTGAACTTAAGGGTCGGTACTCAACAATCCATAAAATACTAATTTTACTAGTATTTAATGCGTAATTTTTCATGATTCTATTGATAAACATAATTATTATAATTCTGATAATCAGAATGATATCAACATTATCGGAATAACTGTTCCGATCCGTACTAGTCTTCGATACCTTGAATAGCTGCCTCATACAGTTGGACTTGATAGTTAAGTAGTTTTATCGTGTTCAAAATTTGTCGGTATCCATATCTATACTATTATATAAAAGGACAAACCATTTTTCGTTTGTGATCACTTATCGCGAAAACCACTGAACCACATTTTAACTAAATCATCTTCATAGTTAAAAGAAGGTTTAGCAATAATAAAATTTACATATTTTCTATTAAATTGATGCATATCAATAAATATGTGGTGCGCAGTGAAGGTTGAAAATTGACCAATAGGTAGCGTTCAACAGCAAGTGCTGTTTAAGAGGGGTTATAAAGGTACAATGTTATATAGAGCTAGAAATTGATAATAAACTTTGCTTAATTCAAATAAATTGTTATAAAAAAAACTATTAATATTTATTGTGAGGTGGGGTTCCCATGGATGTTTAATAATTGAATGATTTGTGGTTAGCCCCATTCTGTAACATAGTTTCCAATGGTAAAACTATTGAACCCATCTGTACCAAATTTTAACTACAGCATCTTCATAGTTCTAGAAAGGCTTAAAATAGTAAAGTTTAATATAATAATAATTTAAATGAACAGTGTTAAGGTGCAGAGATATGTTACACTGTCATTAACTTTTTTAGTTAAAAATTAGATGAAATCGATAAAATTATTTCTGTCACACTAAAAATATCTTCTTCTCTTCTTTCACTTCTCCCTATGGTGCCTCTCGGAGTAGGGGAGCTTCCAGCCAGGATTTGAATTTGTCGCGGTCCCTCGCCATTGTTTTAGTTTGTTCCAGGGTCTTTCCTCTTTTCTTGGTTAGGAGTTCGATGTATTGGAGATAAGTCCTCCTGGGTCATCCTCGCGGCCTTTTCCCTTCTGGCACATATTCCATCGTCTTCAGTGGGTCTAGATGGTCCTTCATACGCACCACGTGCCCGAACCATCTCAACTGTCTGATTTCTAGGGTATCCTTGAGGGGGATCATATTTAGCTCCTGCCTTATTTTTTCGTTGCGGACGCACTCTCTTCTTGTCTTGCCTGCGACTCTTCGTAGGTACTTCATCTCAGCAGCGGTAACTCTGCTTTCCTGCTTCTCCGTGAGTATCCAGCTTTCAGCTCCGTACAGTAATATCGGCATGTACACCAACTTGAAGATGTGGAGCTTGATGTTCCTTCCCACCTCTCGCTTTCCCACTACTGTGTTGCATATCTGGTAGCTCACTGCATTGGCCTTGCTTATCCTATTGGATACTTCTATGTCCAGCTTACCAGAACCGTCCAACACTGATCCGAGGTAGGTGAAGTCCGTCACGACCTCCATCTCCTCTCCATTGCAGTGCACATGTACGTCTGCATGCCGCCTACCAGTAAGTAGGATTTTACTTTTCCCAGAGTTGATCCTCATACCTTTCCGGAGAAGTTCTTCTTGCCATTCTGTTACCGCTTCCTGTAACTTCCCAACTGATTCCGCGATCAGCACGACATCATCTGCGTAGAGAAGCATCTGTATAACAACTGGGCTTAGATTCCTTCGTCCCAGGAAAGTCCGCTCCGTTCTTCTTTTACAAATGGCTGCGATCTCATCCATAAATAGCAGGAATAGCAGAGGGCTCAAGCTGTCACCTTGTTTGACCCCCTTTGCTATATGAAAGTACCCAGACTCAGCCCCATTGAGTCTAACGATTCCCTTCGGGTTCTGGTAGGTCGATTTGATGGCCTCTATCAGGCTCCTGGGTACGTTTTTATTTTTGAGAGCCGCCCAGATTTCCTCTCTTGGGACTGAATCAAAAGCTGACTTGAGGTCAAGGAAGGCGATATATAGGCTCTTGTCTCGATCCCATGTCTTTTGGAGGATGTTCCGCAATGTGAAGATGTGGTCCTGGGTTTGGCGTCCTGGTCTGAACCCGGCTTGCTCTTCTCCTATTTGGTGTTCCACCATTGGCCTCAGCCTGCCTTCCAGGATAGAGGTATACAACTTGTATATGACTGATGTCAAGCAAATAGGACGGTAGTTCGAGCATTCAGTCTGGGATCCTTTCTTGTGTATGGGGATTATGATGTTATTTTCCCATCCTTTTGGGATCCTTTTCTCATCCCATACTTTCTGGAAGAGAGCCTGCAGACTGCGTTCCAGTTCAGGGCCACCGTATTTTATCATTTCGGCCACTATGCCGTCTGCTCCTGGCGCTTTGCCTGTTTTCATTTTGTCCAGTGCTCTTTCGATCTCATCCTCATCAATCGTGTCGTTATATTCTTCCTCATTCCATGGCACGCTCTGGCTTGATGCATGGTGGTCACTAAACCCAAATTGCTTTCCGTAGTAGTGCCGCCATATCTCCAGGATATCTTTATCCTCTGTCATCACCACTCCCTGTTCACTCTTCATGTTTCTCACTGGTTTACTCTTGCGTCCTCTCAGTGCCTTTATCTTTTTCCAAAAGATTTTTATATGTTCATGGTGATCTTGATCCAGCTTCTTTCCAAATTCTTCCCAGGATCTGTCCTTCGCCTTTCTTACCGCCTCTTTTGCATTGTTCCGGGCCGCCACATATGCCTGCCATTTTTCTGGTGCTTTGTCATGGCAGTACTCTTTCCAAGCCATTTTCTTTTTCTTTATATGTGCCCTCAGTTCTTCGTTCCACCAAGAAGTTCGTTTTCCTCTCGTGCAAATCTTTTTGACTCCACATACTAGGGAGGCTGCTTGCTGAATGCTGCTTTTTATGTCGTTCCACATATTGTTCAGGTCAGCATTCATATCCACTTCCTGGAGACGGTTTCTCAGTTCTTCTTCGTACTCCAGTCTCTTTTGAGGGTCTTGCAGGTTCTTCACTTCTATTCTCTCATAGGCTTTGATATGTGGCTTTCGTTCTTTGAGCACTTGTGTATCCGCAATCAAGAGTAGGTGGTCACTTCCTATTTCTGCCCCTCTTCACCTTTACATCTGTGAACAGTCTTCTGATGTCTCTACTATATATAAAGTAGTCTATGATACTGTTTGCGTTTCTTTCAGTGGCAGAGAAGGTAATTTTGTGTACTTGTTTATGTGGAAAGAAGGAGTTTCCCAGCAGCAAGTCATTATCGATGCAGAAATCAATTAGCCTTTGCCCGCTTTCATTCCTGACATCCTCCCCACCATGTGGTCCCATCGCTCCTTGTGCTCGTGCGTGATCTCTTCCAATTCTGGCATTAAGGTCGCCCATAATCACTATGCTTCGGTGGTTGCTTCTTGCTTTGATGACCGCATGTTCGAGGTTGCCGTAGAACAGTTCTTTATCGAGGATATTTGCGTCGTTAGTTGGGGCATATACTTGTATCAAGGCCCAGTTTCCGCTTCGTACATTTATATTGGCAACAATTATGCGGGGACTTACTGCCTCCCATTCCTCTACTTTCCTGTACAGTTCTTCCTTCATTATGATGCCTACTCCTTCAGCTGCTCTGTTCCCAAGTGGAACTGCCGAATAGATCAGCGTGTTTCCTCTGTCCATTACTACCTCTCCTACTCCCTTCTTTTTTATCTCGCTCACTCCCAGGACATCCAGTCTGTACCTCACCATCTCCTCGATGATCTCTACCTCCTTGCCGTTGAGAGATCTTACGTTCCATACTCCTAATCGTAGTTCCTTTTCCATGCCAGGTCGTTTCCGTTGTTTCCGTCCATCTCCGAGGCTGTTTGCTAGTTGTCTTTGAATCAGATTTTACTCCTAGGCGGGTGATTGGCCCAGCTACTAAAAATATCGCCTTATCAAAATATCTATTTCTTGTTTTTTGATATTTCTATTGATAGGGTCGTAAGCACTGATAATGCAGTCCATTATCCGCCAGAGTTTCATTCTGAGTTTTCTCTATCCATCTGAATTACCAACTCAATGCTTAGATAGTCCAGAGTGCTGAAACGAGGGGTATATAGTGCATGAAATATGCGATAATGTTTGACTTCATAGTTTCGTTAGGAATAGTTAGAAGGTAAACATACTAAAAGTCCCCGCCCCTGGGTGGTGAGCTAACGGTGGGGGGAGAGGAGAAATTAAAGTTTTTTGGTTTTTCGATTATATCTAGAAAACGGTTGACTCTATAAAACAATGTTTTAAATAAACATTAAAGCTAATTAAATTACTTATAAAATTGATTTTATATAAATTTGTCGAAATTCAAACCGGTTTTGAGATATTCGTTATATAAAATCGGTGATTTTCGGGAAAAAACAAATGCTACCTCACTTTTTGTCAAACTTTTGCTTCTAGTACCTTCCACGATCATTTCTCAGAAAATATGTCAGAATCAAAATTGTAGAGCATTAAATTTACTTTAATTTCATATATACGTTTTTAGTATTTAAAGCAAATGTTTAACAAAAAGTGAGGTAAACATTTTTTTTATTACTAACATTATCTATTTTTAATAACTTATATCTCGAAAACCGTTGAAATTTCGACTAATATGTATAAAATTAATTTTATATAAATTATACATTAG
Source organism: Euschistus heros (assembly GCA_003667255.2). Lineage (NCBI taxonomy): Eukaryota > Metazoa > Arthropoda > Insecta > Hemiptera > Pentatomidae > Euschistus > Euschistus heros. The sequence goes on along the minus strand of RCWM02000007.1, from coordinate 5,297,783 downwards.
AAGATCTCTAGGCCATCTACTTTTCAGACGCCTCGGAGGATTATCGTGAATGTAGTGGGAAGCAAGTTGAGAAACTAATGGATTTGAGTGGTTATGGAGCTTATTATGAAAGAATAGGTATCTGTTTTGGGCTAACTCAGCAACATATGCAACATTAATGTCATTATGGATAAGTTTATTGGTGACAAAGTAAGGGGCATTTAGGATTTTTCGAAGGATTTTGGATTGTAAAGATTGGATACGAGATGAATTGGATGGTTTAATAGAGCCCCGAAGCTCAACTCCATACGTCCAAATAGGTCTAATAACAGTCATGTAATTAAGTCTTTTGTAAAGAATTGGGAGGTTTGAGCGTTCGTCCAGTAAATGTTGAAGAAGTCTGTAACGACGAGCAGTTTCTTGTCGGTCTAGTCTTGTATGTGGATTCCAAGTAAGACGTTTGTCCAAGTGGAGTCCTAGGTAGCGGATCTGTTCGACAGGGATTAGTGGAATATCATTGAAGGATACTATTGGACAGGAAGTCATGGGTATACGACGAAGGGTAAAGGTTATTTGGTGAGATTTGTTTGGGTTTATTTTGATTCTTCATTATTGACACCATTCTTGAATGTTTACGACATGGGATTGGAGTGTTTGGGAGGCAATGAAGGGATCATTGTTTACTGATAATAAACTTGTGTCATCAGCATAAGTGGTAAGGACAGTGGTAGGATGAGTTGGGATGTCAGCTATATATACCGTGTAGAGGATGGGGCTTAAGATACTACCTTGAGGAACACCGGCAGATTGGGTAAAGAGGGGAGAATAGGAAAATTTATGGTTTACTTGGAAAGTTCTATCACTAAGATAGGAACGGATAATTAGGAAGTACGTTGAAGGAAGGAATTTAAAATTAGTTTTATTGGAAATTTAATTAATTTTAATTTTAATTAATAGCGTATTTTTCTAGAGTCCACCGTTTTCGAGATATAATCGAAAAACCAAAAAATTGAACTTCTCCCCTCCCCCCACCTTTTGCTTACCCCAGGAGCAGGGACTTCTAGTATGATTACCTTCTAACTATTCCTAACGAAACTATGAAGCCAAAAATTATCGCATATTTCATGCACTCTACAATATGTTTATTGACTGGATTAAGAATTAATTATTGATTATCAACCGCATGATACAATGCAAGAATTTTATTGTTAAAAAAACAAAACTCCCATTAGTGGGTACACCTAAGTTCTTTACTTATAAGAGCGGGCGAAGCCGCGACTGGGGATGCTGGTAATATCACCTAATATCAGTATACATATGTTATATAAAATAATAATACAGTTAATATCGTTGTGGTTGAATGATATAAATAATCATGGATACTCGATTACTTAATGCTCGTTCCCGTAAAAGCTGATACGAGATGGATGTATTACAACAGCGAACATCTCTTGGAAAGACATCGATAGCGGTCAGACGATTCACTAATCTCTTCCATCACGGAGCTCGGCAATCGACAGATCGATATAATTCATAAAGTCTAACTCGAAGAAGTTGCCGACAGAATTAAAGTCCAACTGTCGACATCGCTGTATCCGGTGGCGTGCTCCCGCCAGAGCGTGTGGCTAATAGCTTCCCTCATCGACCTATTTTCTTCGGTAAAACTTCATCGGAGTCTTTTGACGGGGTCGACGGTTCCTGAGGCACGAAGAGGCACATGGAAATGTCTCGGGTATCTCTCGGATAATAGCTAAAAATGTTCCGGCCAATTTTCGGAACGAAACAGGAGACGGTGAGGCTGAGATGAAGTAGGTCGAACAAAAGAAGGAAAAGAAATTGAAGCCGGCAAATCTCATTCTGGCTAAAGTAGTAACTCGATTGTTCTGCGATTAATTTCGCTAAGTGTTCTTCATCGATTGATGTCTAAATTGCTATAAATTTGTTGATGTAGTCTCCTGAAATAGCTATGACCTTTGTTTTGCAGGGTTGAATCAATTTTACTTTTATAATAATTAATTTTTTTATTTATTTGTTTATTGAAATTTACAACTGTACATATAAAAACATACATCCAGTAAATGTGATAACATAAAATAATAACATGACAATTACTTGTGAAGCAACTACTCACTGGTAGCACTTCAATAAAAGTTCTATTTGAGAAGGTCCCGAGGCCTTCTTCTTGTCAGACTCTTCGGTTGTCAGGAATAGAATGGGAAGCAAGTTGAGAGATTAGTGGATTTGAATGGTTATGGAGTTTACTATGAAAGGATAGGTATATGGTTTGGGCTAAATCTGGAACATTGAAGTCTTTAAGGATAAGTTTATTTGTGACAAAGTAAGAGGCATAAAGGATTTTTCAAAGGATTTTGGATTGCAAGGGTTGGATACGAGATGAGTTAGATGGTTAAGTAGAGCCCCAAAGCTCAACTTCATATATCCAAATAGGTCTGATAACTATCATGTAAATGAGTCTTTTGTAGAAAATCTGTAGTTTTGTAATTAAATTTGGAGATGAAAAGATGAATACAGAAAAATAATCATCCATATAATTTTTGTTGTTTTTTTCTGTGACTTATGAATTAATTTCATTTTAATTTTTTTTTTTTTCCAAAACATTGGGTGCTTGACTGATGTCAATAGTAAATTAGAATTACACCCGATTTAATTTTTGTTATTAGTTAGTGAAATTTATTTCTCATGTTAAGCTTAATAATTTTATTTTTGCTCTTTTATTGAATTGGCAACAAGCTGCCTCACTCAATGGCAATTAGTAATGTGAATGGCAATCTATTTATACAATATGTAAAATTAAATTAGATAAGTGATAATTTTAAATAAATGAGAATTTCAATAGTAGAAAGAAATTATCTAAAATAGAATAAGAAAAATTAAAAATTAATAATACAATCCTACTATTTATAAAATATACATAAGCATCCTAGGGAAACACCGAACCAAGTTTATCGGGCCAGGCTCAATGAAATCTCAGCGCTACGTCACTAGTGTCAAATTCCAGTGGAGGCTGAACCAGTCACTCAGGGCTGAGTGAAAAACTGGCCATTTCCAGAACTCCAGTCAAATAAATATTTACAATAGGTCCCAGGGCCACTGCCGTTTTAATCTATGAAGTGAGTTATAAGAGTGTGGAAATGTATTATAAATGACTTTGGAACTATTTTTTTTTGTTTGGCATATCTTGTTTTGGAGGATTATTCTTGAGTTGAAAATTATTTCTTAAGTAAGTCTATTTCTTAAAAATTGAACCAATGATCTTTTTGGAAAAGAAGATAATCATGGATGCTGTCAAACAGAAACACCACGTCGAAATAGAAATACTTTAATTTTGATGCCTACGTTTCGATTCGACCTGCCTTGCCGACGTTCGACCTTCTTCAGGCCTATAAAGAACAAAATACTTGATGTGTCAAAAATAAGAGACCGATTATAACTAAGAAAGGGTGAAGATAAGACAGGAATGATAAGGGAAGTTGTTGTTTTTTTTATCATTTATTATCCTTTTATTTACTGTCCTATTTTTTTTCTTTAATTCCTGTCTTGTCCTTATCATTTCTTAACTTGCTGATTCGTCATATTTCTGATTTCTGTATCTGTTATTTTCTATAGCCTTTACTATTGTTTCTATCCATCTCATTCTATGGTATCCATTTGTTATTTGTTTATCGGTTTGTAATTTTTGTCACATCTAGTATTTTGTTCTTTATAGCCCAGAAGAAGACATGCAAGGCATGTTAATTTTTTTTTTCTTTGTTTTTTGTGAGCAGTTCTATGTAATTATATGTATAGCTCTATTAAATTACACTGAGGGGTGATTTAACACTAAACCTTCCGTGATGGGTCAAATGACTCTTTTCGGACTATCTGGCAAAAGTTCTTGGGAATAGCATTCATTGCTTTGCCTTTTGACTTTCCTGCTTTTATTAAAAAATAAATCAAAAGTGTGTTCAATATCCACAACTCTCATATAGTTGGTTTTTACTTGTTATGGTTGAAATAGGTTGCATGAAATGTCGTTAGGTTTGGGAAAGCAACCAATATAGCCTGTATTATATTCCGGACGACCCAATATGACACCACTGCTTCTTGAGAGGAATGTTCCTTACACAGAGGACGGAATCTCGAGGAAGCACTTCCATACAAACTTAAATCCGACCCAATCCTTGAGTTCAATTACAGTTTCATTAGGATGTAAAGGAGAGCGAATGATTTAATATGCCCGAAGGTCCTCCCCGGCGGGAGGTGATCCCGTAATCCTCCCACCCCTCCCCGCCCTCCCACCCTCCTCATCCTCTCTTCTTCCTCCTCAGGCTCCTGTTATTTCTTCAATCATCGCTCCCCTTCTACTCTATTAATTATTGTCCTGGGATGGGGGTCCTGCGGAGAGGCCCCTACATTTATTAATACGGGGCAACTAAGTGCAATATCTTCCGCAGAACTAACTTTATTGCACTGCTTTCATGATGGTTAGATATATTTCATTTGAACCCATTCATTATGTAGGATGTTCGCGATCATTTTGATTTCTATTGAAAATGGGGAGTGGAAACTCTGAACCAGAACCATAAAACATTCTAACCATCCAGCGTCATCATACCCAACTCTTTAGAATACCATATGCTTTCTCAGCCTCCACTGGCTTTCACTACTATTGACTCAGATGTAGAAGATATGCGGGATCGAATGTATTGCCCTCCGTAATCTTGGTCAATGTTCTTTTGACTGACTGTACATAAATTTGGATTGACCTCTCCGATTTCTATGATTTTTAGTATGAAAGTTTATAATCTACGAAGACTATTAAAAAAAGTAAAGTTTTACATTTTTTTGAAGTTTAATTTTTGAGTTATAAGCTTTTAAAACGGTTTTCGGTCCTCCCAAAATTTATGAAAAAATATGCTATTAAAAAAACTATTGCAACGAAAGAGCTTAAAGTTGCGACATTTTTTTTTCGTGTAAAATTTACTTTTATCACACGATATATTTCTGTCTGACCCTTAAAAAAAAAAAAAAAAATATTTTTTTTTTTTTAAACGAATATCCCATTAAGAGGACGTATTTTGGAATTTAATAACCGTTTTTAGACTTATGTATCGAGCAATATATCAAATTAAAGATCGTTTTAAATGGAATAGAATGCCACAAATTTGAGCTCTCAATATTTTTAAATGGCCCAATTTTGAATATGTGGAGTGAGGACCGAAAACAGTATTTTTTTTTTTTAATTTTTAAAGATTATTACTAAAAAAAAAAATAAAAAAAAATTGTATTTTACGTTTTAACTAGTCTTGGTAGGTACACCTTCTGTACCGAAAATCAAAGTAACGGAGAGGTCACGGTCCAAATTTGATGTAGAATATGTTGATTTGACTCGGAATGACCCAGTAGATTAACCATATAATTATATTTTGTAAAACATAGTCAAGAGAGCTTAATAGAAATTTTTCTAGAAGTCCATCCAGTTGGGTAACGGGTCTTCCACGCAAGAAAGTGGACCCTTTCTGTGGGCATTAGCCGGGGGAGGAAGAGTTCCCAGATCCGAAGAAACCACACAACTCACTTCACCGATGTGTGCCGCTAAAAATGATGAAGCTTTCTAATGGCTTGGGTATTACTCCCGCGACAGCAGAAAGTGCAATCATCATTAGGATGGCCCCAATGAGCCGGTATCTCACCGCTAACCTTTAGGTTATCCATCCTTCTTAGGTTCCTCATCGAAGGAAAAGTAGTCCGGGGTGTGGGGTATTAGGAATAAATATAGGGGCTGTGCGGTGAAAGGAAGAGCTAATGATGTTTGTATTGCTAAACATATCGGGAATTTTTTTCATATTACAAAAATTGTTTGTTTTATTACGTGTCCCACCCACCACATAGTACCCATATGGTCTATTACTAGTAATTGAATTACATAATTATTACATACTAAAAATTGTCCCTATATTTGAAGAAATCGAAGCACAATTTGCATTAAATTACATTTGGAATTTATATTTATTCTTAAATATGAATTTTATACAAAAATTATGATACTAAATCCATCGTTTTTAGTACAGCCATACTTATTTGGTTTTTGTTGCCTTAAGGAAGACTTCCAATGAAGAATTGCACCATCAACATGTCTATTCTTCTAAACGTACACACAAAAATGCACTCGTCTTTTCAAATTATTCGTTGGCTTATATATTTTATGAGCCTCCTATTTGATTAAAAGTCATATTTAAACCCTCCATCACACGCACTTAAATGAGTAAATTATTATAGTTGTTATAAATTATTAAATTATTATCATAATTTAATTTCAAATTTACCAATCTATCATAACTATTATTTTATCAATTATAAATACTGCATGTAGGCGGCCAATATATTGTACATTATAAATGTTCTTAAAAGAAAAATGGCCCCATCATAAATTTTATTTTCATTTCATAGACAGTTGGAGAGTTATTTATTTAGAGAATAGAAAGGACAAGCCACAGTCCAAGCACTGTACCATCCCGCACACATCCCCTGAACCTGCGAACCTAAACACCCGAAGTGAAGATCGCTAAAGGATACGCCTGAGAAATCGATCCGTGGACGGCATCGGATCACGCATTAAATTACTGCTATCGAATATAATCGAGCAATTACAGGCGGTCATTTCTCCTCGACAAAACAACCACTTGATGCGGCCAATCCTCCGAGTGGATGGCTTAATCCCAGGGCGACGATCTCCCCGATTACAGGGAGTATCACAGGTGGGGCCATCCGTTATCGCTATAATCACTCCTCTATTATAATAATATTATTGCCGCCCCTAGATCTAGGAACACTTAGCGATAATTCAAAACAATTCTATTTCAACTAATACGGATCATAATTCATTTTTAAATTAGTTACGGTAAAAATAGAAGCCTTATTAATGGTAGGATCTGGTCGGGATGGTTTTATTAAAAGTTCTTTAATAAGGAAGCTCGTAATAGCTGTAATGCAATCTCTGGAGGAATAGAGAAGAAAATGGGGTCCAATAAGGAAAAATAGATTACATTAGCACATGGAGTAGCTTGGGATATACAACTACTAAATAGGTTATTTGTTGCTCTGTTTTTATATAATATATATTTTATTTCAATACACTTGTTTGAGATAAAAAGTATAAACAGTATCTAGTATTGAGGTATCTAAGGCAAGAATGCTAATTTATTTTGATAGTATAATTACGAATATCCCTCCTTTTCATTGAACAATGAACCTTGAAAACAAGGGTTAAATTTCTAGTACTCATGTATTCTTATATATTTATATTTTCTAAATAATTACCATACAAATTAAATGTAAGATTGCTAGAATTTACGAAATTACCTTCAGAGGTTAGGAAGAAAAATAAATAAAAAATAGTCTAGTGCCTTACTCACTGAGGCTGGAACGTGCCTTGACGTGTATCTTTGGTAAAATAGTATAGAAAGATCAATACAATTAGGATATCAATTTAAGGATTTTTTAAAGAATCAGATTGGTGGTTAGTACGATTTTGCTACAACAAAATTTCCCAAGCTCTTTTTACAAGGTTTCCTGTTTTATTTCATTTTTTTTTTTTTTTTTTTGTTTTCGAGATTTTAACTCGTGCTCCAATTTGTTAATCTGCAGACTCATACTCAAGTGGGTAAGGAATGACAAAAATACAGAAATCCTAGAAAATAACATTTGTCAACAATTCACATAATGCAGTATTATTAGAAATTACTTATTATATATGTCACTCATATACGAGTGCTTTTCTTAAGTTATTCAGCAAATGTAATTGCTTAATAGTTAATGGAAATAGGTATGTGTTTTAAGTAAAAGTTTTGTTACAGAAAGAAACGCTATTCTGCAGTTATTTTATTACCTAAGGATAATTTAAAATCATCGCATTTTTTTTATTTTACTTATTTTCCTTTCTTCCCTCTCGGCTACACGGGTTTTGCAGTGATTATTGGTAGCCATCACTGATGTTTTTAACAATACATAAGCATTTCAACATAACGACCTTTCAATATTACATTTAACATCTAACATTTCAAGATTAAATTAAATATTTAATATTTAAAATACATTTAGCATTTCACATAACAACATATATTTTTAAAATTTGTTATAATTTTTACAATAAAGTCTGAGGCTGGAACAACACCGAAATCATTATATTGGTATATCATGAGTAAATTTAGCCAAAACTACTTCGATATATATTTTATTATAAATCTGCATTTATAAATAGTATCTGTATTTAAGAATAATCTATCAGATTTTTTTTTTTTTATTTTGTATGTTCTATTTGATATAGCTAATTTTGTTTTAATTGTTATATTTTTTTAATAAATACAAAATTTACTTAGCACGCTGTTGCTCTTAACAAAGTACTGTATTCCCATTTACTTAAAAAATAATGAAAACAGTTAATCAACTTCTATTAAAATAATTACTTAGTTAAAGTATTTAATTATTTAATTTTTTTTTAAGTTTTTATTTTTTTATTTAGTTATTTATACATTTAAATTATTTAGTTAATTAGTTAAACAGTTATTTGATTATTTTACTTGTTTAAGTGGTAAAACTGACTTTACTTAAAAATTAAAGAAATAAATATTTAACAAAAAAAAAATTTATAAACTTCTTTTTGAATCCTACAACTCAACTGTGTAAAAGTACTTTTTTACATTACTTATTGCCCTTTGTCTTGTAAAATACATTCCAGAAATAAAGATTGGTGTGAACCTTCGTGCTTAGCGTAAAGATTAACAATTAAGGAAAAATAACTCAGTAAATTTAAACTTTATTGAACTATTCATCCTATGATTATTTCCTTAAGGGTGTCAATAATGGATGGGTCCGCTGAAAACGTTTTAAGTGACAAAATTTTGAAGTGACAATTTTAAATATTTTTAAATATATTATAAATAGTACATAATAGTATGATATATCAGTCCATTATGTTATTATACATGTAAATATAACAAATTACAAGGTGAAAAAAAATCTAACTTACAAAACCAACATGATCTTTAAATTATGATTTTCTTTCACTGATAACTCAAAATTTTGTTTGTCGTTCAGAACGTTTTTCGCGGAGCCATTCAACTGTCTAGTTTATCTTATTACAAAGAAGAGTAATAATGAACAGCACCCACACAAGGGATAAAAAATGAAGCATAGTGAACAAAAAATAAGCTATATTGGTCAAGAACTAAAATACAATTGAACGCAGAAATAATCTGAAATTAGACTTTATTATGAATCCACTGAACTACCGCGTCTCCGTTTCAATCAATGTTGACATTAAATACTTTAAATGTTTATTATAATATTGCAATGGTTTTATTTTAGTAAATTATTCATAACATTATAAGATTTTTTAACCAATAAGTTACATATATGGTGTAATAAAAAAATTTCCCCTGAAATCCTAGGAACCGTCGATTACTCGAAAAACAATCAATTAATTATTCGATTGCGATTATCGACAATCGTTCACCCCTACTCGGTACTATAAAATATCTATGTGTAAAGAAAATAACTGTTGAAAGAAGCACATTTGCTCATATAATATGATTAAATATATAAATTTATAAAATAAACGATTGTCGAATCAATTCTTTTAAGAGATGTAGGGCCCTTTTATGCCGACAGTTGATATTGAAAAATGCACTGACTGCAGTACGTTATTTTCCAAAGAACTACCGTCAACACTTGACAAATCCAAACTATTATGCTCAGACTTGGGGGGGGGGGGGGGGGGGGGGGGAATGAAAATATAAAAAAAAATCACAAATAGCCGTTCGACTGTTCTTGATGGGCCCCACTGTTAGGTGAAGCCCTGGTCCCGCCGATGTTCTTGCACTGCGAAGGGCATAACGGGGTAACAAAAGAGAAGGAAATGTAATGAAAGCGAGGGAAGAGGGAACGGGAAAAAAGGAGGGAAGGAGGGAGAAGAGCCATTAATAAAAGTGTCCATAGTGTCAGCAAACTAATGCCCGTAATCAATTTCTCAAGTCTATCTCAAGTCCCTCGCCTGCGCAGGCGCGCACCAACCCTCTGCTCCCCCCCCCCCCCTAATTACATTTGTACAATGTTTTTGCCGCCGTTTCCCTTGGCGACTGCTCCAGGAAATTAAAGATTAGCCGATCTCTGATAATTACTTCTTGATCGGCTCCGGAGAGTTTTTAATTCAATTAGTTCTGTTTACGTTGATGCTTCGGACGCTGCGATAAATCTGCCGGGCTGTCATAACATGAGATCTAATCGGTGTTGTTTCTTCAGGGCTTCCTGTCACTCGATAACAGATTACTGCCTCCCATCAGGACTTCCGATGGAGAGATGTTTTCTAATGAGTCTAATGAACTCATGATTTCTGCCGAGCCTATAATCAATGTGAAAATATTTGTTACCTTCCAAGTCATTGTATCATGTTTAATTTTATATTAGTTTATTTTTCCTATTGATTCAACTGAATTTACAACTGTTTAAAATAAACACACAAATAAAATATGATCAATAATAAATATAACAAATCAATGACTTGAAAGAAACCAAGATAGATATGTCAATGCTTTTCAAAGCCTGTGGAGGATGAATAAGGGCACTTCCTCAAATATAGCTAATTATAAGTAGATAATAATGATTGACTGTAAATACTAATGGTGCAAACCCGAACTCAAAATATATACGTCAACTAAATGTGTTGATAACGATTACAATAACATGTTAAAACTTCAAAAGAACTACTCATCAGTAGCGCATTATTAAAAATCCTACAACTGGGAAGCAAGTTGAGAAACTAACGGATTTGAGTGATTATGGAGCTTACTATGAAAGGACAGGTATCTGGTGTGGGCTAAATCAGCAACATATGGAACATTAAGATCTTTATGGATAAGTTTATTGGTGACAAAGTAAGGAGCATTGATTGTAAGCAGGATTGTAATGATTGAATATGAGATGAATTGGATAGTTTAGTGGAACCCCCATGCTCAACTCATTACGTCCAAATAGGTCTAATCACAGTCATTTATATTAGTCTTTTGTAATTAATTGGGAGCTTTGAACGTTTGTCAAGTAAATGTTGAAGTAGTCTGTAACGACGGGCGGTTTCTTGTCATTATAGTCAATCACGCTTTATTAAAATTATTTTATTTGGATAAATCCATCTGTCAGGATTCAAACATGAACTAAACAAATATGCTAAGCTGAACGATAATAAAATAAACAAAAACAGTAAAACATTTTATAAATATAAATAATTATAAACTAAACCTAAAGATAGACCTTTTAATAAATATCTAAAAATGTAAATAAGATTCTGCAATATTTTTTTTTTTTATAATTTCATTTTTGCACGATTAGCATCTATCTTTCAATTAAGACTTTCAGAGAAAGAGAAAAAAATAAAAAAGTGTGAAATCTTAAGCATTTTGGAAATTCAGTAAATACCCACTGCTACCTCCTTCTTTGATTTCAAGTTTATTTCTAAAGCTATCTCTTATCCAACCCCGTTTTAGCCGGTTCATTTGAATAATTTGTCGATTATATTTTTAAATATACTAGTAATAATATGCACGAATAGTAAAATTAGTAATAATTTAGTGAATAGTAAAATTTGAATTGTCAATTAATGTTAAACTGTACAAAGCGTAAAATTCCATGAAGTAAATATTTTATTTTATAAAAACTTAAATACATCACAACATCGTTCAGTTACAGAATACATTGAGTTTAATAATTTATAAAAGGTTTTATTATATCAAGATAAAAATGTTTCATTCCCTAGGATATTTTTCAATAAGAATTAAATTTACTTAGGTCTTACATTCGATATAAGAATGACCTAGGGCCCACATGTAAAAAAAAAAAAGATGTCTCAGTCTAAAACAAGAGACTTTTTTATCCAATACTTCTTAAACGGTCGAAAACTCCGACGACTAAATACATGCACTTACTCAAACCCATGTAGAAACGCCACAAAAATATACTGCAAAAATACAAACATTTCAACCGAAAATACTCAGATTAATCACGAAATCACCTTGGTACATTTCAAACCACACACATCACTCTGGTTTACAAATACCCACAGTAAATGATAGACATAACCTTTATAGACAATTTCACGACAGACTTTATAGACATATTAATATAATCATGAATGACAAGGCCTCGACTGACATACCTGGAAATACTCTCAGAAGACTTAAAAGAAGCTGGATGAGAGATTTGCTCAAATATAATTTTTTTTTTTTTTTTAAATCCATGCAAGGAGGAGGTAGTGTTAAGTGCTACTCTCCCACACGTCTATAAGGCCTGTATTATTACACTATGAGCAAACTCTTTTAATTTTACTCCAATAATAGGTGTGACAAAAATTTGAAAGAGAAAAAAAATATTGATAATTATAAGTTTAAAATATTGTATATGGAAATGTATGGATATATTCTTACTAAACTAATAAAGAGAACTATATTTTAATAACTATAACTATAACTATATGATTATTGACGAAAAGCTGATCCTTGAGAAAATTAAAAATAATTATTATAGTATCTTTTGTTATTTTAACTAATAGGGGTTTCGATTTATTTGAATTACATGAGTAATTATTGTTACTTAAGTAAATTTAATTGAATAAATGTAATGCTACTGCACATAACTAACTATGATGCGATCGGAGTTCAATGTACATTTTTGAGGTCGTTGACATTTGATACAAAAATGGAAGAAACAGATTATTGTAAATATTGCAAACAACCCTTTCAATTTAAAATATTTATCATAATTCGAAACCGTTTTAAATATCGAATCCGTTCTGCATAATGGCGGTTTCATTCCCTCTTCATTAAGGGTAATTTGAAAACCATTGGAGGAATATTATTTTTAAGATATGGTTTTCTTATTTCAATTCGAAATAGGTGTTTATATCCAACATGGTTTCAACATGATTAGATAAAAATCAATCTCACCGTAATTTGTTGCATGTATCAAAGTAAATTTATTTTTAGTTCGATCAATTTTGAAAATAACATATTCTAATAGTCGCTGGTATTATCGAAGACCATCTTAGGCATGGAGCAGTTTTCAACTGAACCGGATTTACTGGTATTGTGTGCTTGGAAAGAAAAACAACTTTTAAAATTAAATTATTATATATTACATATTACAATGATTGAGGTGTGATATTTCAAAATCAGCTAAGTCCGATTTTGAGAAAGATTTTTTTTTTTTATTGAATAGTTTTACTACGGGTCTATACAGGGTGAGTATCTCTTAGTGTAAAAAAAAAAAAATTGGGTTAAACTAGATCAAAAATGTAGCTAAATGCCGCAAATCTCACCTTTCTATTCCAATCTGTTGCAGATATACGATAAATCAAAGACTTTTTTTTGAGGAAATCACGTTTTTTCCCATAAAAACTGTAATATCTCCATTTTGTCTAAATATTTTTCAAATTTTGGCCACATTTTCAGATTTAGCATTAAATTTCCTATAAGAACAGAGTACACGTAACCTTGAATTTTACAAACTTGGTATCTAAAGAACAGCTTGATCTTCACCTTATTTGGGGAAGTCACAATGTCTTATTTACTTCAACACTCACCGTTTTTCGTAAAAACTATCCACAAAACGTCAAATCTCACAAAAACTTGCAAATTTAATCAGCTTTCGAATGATATGTTAAACGTAATGATTTTGTTTCAATTTCATGGAGATATTTACTTTTGAAACCGAAAAAACATGGTGTTCTCAGTTTGTATACAAATCAGCTACTTGGGTAAATAACACATTATGAAAATCCCTTAATGGAAATGTGCATTTTAAACATAATAAACTCTTCATTGGAATAAAAAGCAAAGGAAAAAATGATTGTTTAATAGAAAATAAAGGAAAACTGTCAATAAAGCGACACTACATCAGAGGATATGATATTATTACATTTATTTATTATTATTATTTATTTTATTAGATTTTCAATGTAATGTTTAAAATCCAGTGATAATGAACATAGACCTTAATTTTGCCGTTAGCTTCTGAATGCAGATTGTGTCTAAGAATACTACTTTTTGAAGTGAATTTTATGGGCAGAAGAGTCTGTTTTTACAGGGGATGGCATTTCTACCAATCCATGTATATCGTTATTATGAATGGTCGAAATGCCTTCCCCTGTAAAAATGAGACTCATCTAGTCATAAATCACATAATAAATAAATAAATGTAGTAACATAAGATCCTCTGATCTGGTGTCGCTTTATTGACAGTTTTCCTTTATTTTCTATTAAACAATCATTTTTTCCTTTGCTTTTTATTCCAATGAAGAGTTTATTATGTTTAAAATGCACATTTCCATTAAGGGATTGTCATAATGTTTCATTTACCCAAGTAACTGATTTGTATACAAAATGAGAACACCATGTTTTTTCGGTTTCAAAAGTAAATATCTCCATGAAATTGAAACAAAATCATTACGTTTAACATATCATTCGAAAGCTGATTAAATTTGCAAGTTTTTGTGAGATTTGACGTTTTGTGGATAGTTTTTTACGAAAAACGGTGAGTGTTGAAGTAAATAAGACATTGTGACTTCCCCAAATAAGGTGAAGATCAAGCTGTTCTTTAGATACCAAGTTTGTAAAATTCAAGGTTACGTGTACTCTGTTCTTATAGGAAATTTAATGCTAAATCTGAAAATGTGGCCAAAATTTGAAAAATATTTAGACAAAATGGAGATATTACAGTTTTTATGGGAAAAAAAACGTGATTTCCTCAAAAAAGTCTTTGATTTATCGTATATCTGCAACGGATTGGAATAGAAAGGTGAGATTTGCGGCATTTAGCTACATTTTTGATCTAGTTTAACCCAATTTTTTTTTTTACACTAAGAGATACTCACCCTGTATTTAGATAAAAGGTTTTCACAAATAAGTGGTTAAATCACATTGAAAAAACCAGCTGTGAAAATTTAAAATAAAAAATGGACTTGGATTTGGAATTTTTCGCTTGAACTCTTAATTATTATTAATTTTTGTTGTAAGCATTGATAAAAAAAAAAAATAATGACTTCTTATTAAAAAACAAAGCCATCAATCACTGTTTAAATTTTTACTTTTCTAGTAAAATGTTTTGAGGTTTTCTAGTTTGTTAGAATTTGATATCTTGCATCGTTGTTTTTGATATTTAATATACAAACGCTTTAAGATGCCCATCAATTACTCCAAAATTGGGGCTCTACTAAACCATCTAATTTATCTCATATCTGATCCTTGCAGTCCAAAATCTTTAATGTTACTTACTGTATTACAAATAAACATACATGATATAATGATAATATTAAATGAGTTGCTGATTTAGCCCAAACCAGATACCTATCCTTTCATAGTGAACCTTATTAACATTTAAAACCATTAGTCTCTTAAATTGCTTCTCATTCAATACCCCATAACCCTCCTAGGCTTCTGAAAAGAAGTTGGCCTCAGGACCTTCTAATACAGAACTTTTATTGAAATGCTACCAATGAGTTGTTGCTACAATAAATTAACTTTTCATTATGAGCATTATCTTCACATTTACTGTATGTATTTTTTTTTTATGCAGTTGTAAATTTCAATAGTAGCTTTAAATGTTTTTATACATGGCACATGTATTTCAAAAATGACAATTCAAAAACTTTAATTTGAAAAATGTACGCTTTCCGCTGTCTTGTGTGAAATATCAAAAAGGTACTTGTATTGTCAATTAATCCTAAACTCAAGTGAGGTGTATCAGTTGTGATTTGAATTCAATTCGACACATTTTTGACATTTCATAGAAGAGTATTTAACTTAAACATGATGATAAATCAAAAGTACGGATTTAAATTGATATTGACTTGTTTTCGTTTATTTTTTCTTTATTCATTTACATTTTTATGTTTCCTGATTCTTTTTGTATACCAATGCATCAGAAACAGGTGAAGCGGAATAAACAACTAAAAAATTTAAATACAATTGTTTATAATAATCTTATTTTATATCTGCGTTTTCTCAGTATGTAAAACATAAGTAAATAAAAATATATTGAAAAATTAATAAATTATTTACAAAAGTATTAATACAATGTATAGGATTAAATCAATTTTTATTTTAATCTAATTCTTTTCTTATGGGTTTTAAACATATTTTTCACTGTTGAAAATATTTTATAATAAAATATTTTGTTAGATTATTAATCTGGCCACTGAAATAGTTGTAGAGTTCAATCTATAATCTGGTCGCTGGATTTAACACGAGCTACACGCCCTCACATTAAGCTAATTATTCGTGCGTGCAATGCAATCAGATACACCATAAATTTTCATTCATAAAATCTTGGTAAGCATCAGGGATCTTCCAATTAAAGTCAGTAATTAGTCTTATCAATGCCTGCCTCTGCATAAAATACACGAACTCATATCTTTTAAAATTAGGAAATCAAAGTTTTTTTTAAATTGTTGTTAAATATATTTATAGTTAAGAATGCAAGGTATTTTATAAATAATAAGTCAATAGATACTATTTATTTAGATCACTAACTTTCATGATTAACATTGTTTGTCAACACATGATATACATTGAAATCTCGATGCCTTAAATACCCCGAAATATAGTTAATATAATATAAAAATACCAAAACTGTGTTTTAAAGTTTTCAAACAGTAAATTAGACTTTTGTAAATAGTGCTTGTGAGAATTACAAAATAGAAAAAAAAAGTACAAAAAACATAAAAATTGACTAAATGTATTAGTAAATAGCAAGCAAAATTATCTTCAGAATGTATGTTATAAGTTGCAACTATATTTAAAAATATAGAAAAATCTCTTCAGAAAATTTCTTAGTTTAATTTATCTCTTTTGGGTTATAAAATGTTAATAAAAACTATTCTTGAGCACAGTAGATTTATTTATCTAATAAAATACATTTTATTGTCTCTGATAATACTTTTAAAATTTATATTATTTCGTTTCAGCATATTGCAAATAAATTTATTTTATGGACTATAATATTTTTGCAGCTACAATCTCTAGAAATTTATAATTTTAAAAAAAGTGAAGGAAACAATTTCAATAAGAATTACTTAAGTAAATTCTATAAAATAAAACAGAAATAATAAGTAAATTATTAAAATTACAAATATTTATTTTTTTTAAAAACTTTTATTGATTACTTGACAAGTTGACAAACTTTAATGTGCAATCTGCTTCAGTTAAGGGAAATAAGTAACAGTGCTAATGATAAATTCATTCGTACCATATATACAAGAAAATGAGGTTTATTAAAATAGTGTACGTCAATAAAATATTTTATATAAAATGACTAATATTTTTAAATATGTAATTTTTCTTGATATAAATCAATATTATTAAATATATCATTTTATTTTTGAAGAGAAAAAATTTGACCCGGTCGGGATTCGAACCCAAGTTTCCACCTCTCTAGCGTGGCGCCACGCTAGAGAGGTGGAAACTTGGGTTCGAATCCCGACCGGGTCAAATCTTTTCTCTTCAAAAATAAAATAATATATCTAATATTTTTAATTATTTAGATAATATCGAATGAAAGCAGATAATTTAATTTATGTTATTTCAACTATGGACCGACTTCGGAGACACTCCTAGGGCCCATCCGCCTTTGTGAAGAGGGTACCCTTAAATAGTGGGAAAAATATGGTGGTTGTGCGTGATTGGTAAACACATCACAGATCACTGTCGGTCATGGAACATAAGATTTTTTTTTTGTATTATTTTATTTATATATTTATTGACCATTTATTTTTGTATAAATATAATATCATATATTTCTTTGAAAGGATACATAACGGATGAATGTGTACTCAGATTACAATTACTGATTGCTCTTGAATTATAATATCTTTTTAAAAAACCCGTTTTTTGCTTAGTATTATATCTGTGATAAAATAACTGTTAGATTAAAAATAAAATTAAAATAATTATCAGAATTGTTGGTTATGTGCAAAAATCGTGTTTTAGGTAAACTGCAATTTTTTCACTATGATTTACAAATTAGTATTCATCTCTGTAATAACCTCATAAATATATCTATTAGACACAAATAAAGAGGAAAGGAAATGCTTCACGACAAGCAATGTATATAATAAAAGGAACCTATCAATAAACGCGAAGATAAGACACTACAATACGGTCGTCAAACCGGTGATACTGTACGGAATGGAAACCGCTTCCCTCCCCAGTCTAAGGGAAATGTTAGGGCTAGAAAGTAAAATACTAAGAAGAAGTTACTGCCTAAAGAAGACACAAGAAGGCTATACATCGAGACCTAATAAGGAAATATAGAAAGAAATAAATGATTTGGAAATGGACATAAGAAGATTAAGGTTCTATGAGAATATTGTGAGGATGCACCCATAGAGATAAAATAGAGAAATATTCTATAAAATGAGAGGATATAAGAGTTCCGGGGAGTATATCAAACAGATGAAGGAAGGAACTGAAAGATTGAAAACAACAGACCAAGACTATTTCGATAGGGATCGATCGACTATCGGAAAATACTAGAAGAAATTAAGGTCTTCCTTGTGGGAGAGAGATACAAGAAAAGGAATAGCGTGGAACGAGGAAAGAAGGATGGAGCAATCGGAAAGAATGAGGAAAAGGTGGAAAGTGAGAAGAAGTATGAAAAGAAGTGAAAAAAGGATTTTCGCTAACACACATTAATGGCCACAGATATGTGCTAAGGTATATTTAATTTTTTTTTTATTTTTAGGTTTAGTTCATAATTATTTATTTTTCTATAAATTATAATAAATTTTTTTTTTGTTACTGTTATTTTTGTTTATTTTACCATCATACAATTTTATATATTTATACAGTTCGTAAATGATCCAAAAAATACTCCTGAAAGGCGGATTTATTGATTTCAAGTAATGTGATAAACTAAAACAATTTTACTGATTTTTTTCTAATAAATATATTTTTTACTTATTAATATGTAATATAGTACTTGGATAATTCAGTTAGTTTCTATAGTAGCAATTAATTCAGTTAATTATAGACAGTGAAATTCTATATTAGTGGCATGTGTTCGCCCATGGCCCCGCTATCCTTTTCCAACTCTTCGTTCTTCCTGAAGGAATCCCCTCCCCTCCCTCCCCCCTCCTCCTCGGAGAAGACTCGAGGAAGGATCGGTGTAAATATTTGAGAAGTGGTTAGTAGAAGAGGTGGATGGGCAGTTAGTGGTTCCATAAATAGGGAAGGAACGGACGAGGTGAAATACGAGCCACTTGCTAGCGCCCCGACCTTGCTAAAACTGTGGCCTTGACAATTTATGGGCCGGAGCTTATGGGCCTTGAACTCTTCATTACCTTTATTTATCGCCGCAATCAGGGCTCGATAGCCGCTCTCATCTAGCCCAGCCTTCGCTTTATCCTAGGCTTAGAGCAAGCTAACGCGACCATAAACTATTATCTAATATTTAATAACAGGTAATAAAAATATCGGATGAGAAAATTGATGTACTCTTTAAACATTTTTACTTGAGAATCCCATATATTTTAAAACGAAGGACATAAATTCATACTGTGTTATTATATAAATTTTTATTGTTATATTCATAAAAAACATGATTATTTCTTGTGTGATAAAAATCTTAGTCCAGTACTCACGTATTGTAGTTTGTCGGATTTTTTTTCTCTTTCATGTCTTTATTTTTTGGGTAGATGAAAAAAAAATTCATTGCCCTCCCCATAAGTTTAGCGTTCCGAATAAAAGGATAAAAATTAATAAACAAATACAAACCACAGGAAATTATTTCTTATACTCTTCTTTGCTAAATCATCTATTTAGGAGCTAAAGCGAGTTGTAGCGCTAAATATGTTTTATATTTAGGTTGAGTTTATAATTATTTATTTTTATATAAATTACAATAGATATTTGTTTACTGTCATTTTTGTTTATTTTATCATCAGACCATTTTACGTATTTATACAGTTTATGAATGATCTAAAAAATTCTCTTGACCGGCGGATTTACTCATGCCAAATAATGTGATAAATTAAGGTAATTTTAATGATATTTTGCTAATACATATTTTTTTTTATTTATCCGTATGTAATATAATGTGATATATGCAGGAAAAATTTAAATTTCTGTTAATTTATTTTATTTTTTATTTTTTTGGGTAGATGAAAAAAATTTACTTTGCCCTCTCGAAAAGGCGACAAATAAATTCTAGGAAATTATTTCTCATACAAACTTGTTGGCCAAATCAACTATTTAGAAGCTTAAGCGCGCATATAGCCCTAGTACAGCAACTCGGTAGTCGGACTGGAATATGGAAATAAAATAGAAGTTATTTTTTCAATTGATTTTTATGTTTTTTGGGTACAGAATCCGAATTTTTTTACTCGAGAAGCAGTGACTTTTCCAAAAAGTGGATAAATAAAGAACAAAAACTTAATGAGAATGCCAAAGTATATTAAATTTCCTAAAAATTATAATGAAAGAAAATCCATATAAAAATATAAAATTTGTTTTTTCAACTAACCCAATTTTTTAAAAGTTTTATTTATTATTTGAGCGTTATTTACCTAAATGTATTTTAATTTTTCAGTTTTTTTGCTTCCATATGACTATTTTAATTATAAAAATAATCTCACATACAATTAAAAAACCTAATGTGTTAAATGTAAAAATACTTGAAAGTATAGTTATAAACAAAAAAATTGTCATAATTTAGTCATTATACAATATTCTCTTATTAAAATTTTATTTTAAAATACAAGTATTATTTACAATCATCTGACTAGTACAAACATTATTTGTTCTACATCAAAATCAAGCTCACATCCTTTAAATTTTTAGTATTTATATTTTGTAAATAATTGTGTTTCATATAAGAAGAAGAACGATTGTTTGATAAAATATTTGTGTAAACATTATTATTCACATTTTTCATAGTTACAGTAAATATGGTAATTTTACTGTCTATATACTATCAAAAATATCACCAGAATTTTAGTTGGAAAAATATATCAATTAAGTTTGTTTTTTTTGTATGACATTTATTGTATTTTTTTAATTTTTTTTTTTTTAAAGTAAATGAATTTTAACATGAAGTAAAAGAAAAATTTATAATTGATTAAATTATAAAATTGACACCCTTCAGCAAATATTCGGGAATATTCAAACTATAATTATAGAAAGAATAGTCCAATAAAGTTGAAATTAGCAGTCATTTTTCATTATTTACTATATTTTAAGATAATTAAGAACATTATTACTGGAATGTATTTTACAAGATAGTGACAATATCTTATGTAAAATCACTTATTGACACGGTATGGATATCTTTTAAAATAAGGGCAGAATTGAAGTATTTTTACACATTTGAGTTGTAGGGTTTAAAAAATAATTTGATGCTTCTTGGCTAAATTCTGTAGCCTATCCTTTTGTTTGTTTTTCTTTTCTAATTTTTAATTTAGAGTGTCAACACCTGTCTGAGTTGTCAATACCTGTCTAGTTCACCCTATCAATAGATTAACAAATAATCACCAAGAGATGTTAGTATATTTATATTGCTATTCCTACTACTAGGTATATAATTGTAATAATTATTTTAAGCACCCTAAATTAAAAAAAAAAATAAAGAAAAAAAAATGGATTTAGCCAAAAACAAAAAATCATAATCATGTACAATTGTTAAATCCTGCAAATAAGTAACCCAACTATATCGTTTTGTCTAGTAATATAAATTAATTTAATAAAACTTAATAGTTAGGTCTAGTTATATTCCAAGACAAATAAAAAATCGCTTATACTAATTTGAAGAATGAGAGAGAGTTGTGGGGGTAAATGAAGTGGGGGCAGGGATGAGTAGATTTATTAACAGGTGTTCCGAACGGAGGAGCAGCGAGATGATTTGTGAATCTGTTTAGGGAATGATGAATCCTCATCCAGTGGCGAAGGGATCGGCGCTGGCCGGCCAAGGGCAACATATGGCCGTTATTTGTGCTCAGATTTAAGGGACTCTCAGGGCGGAGTAAACATTTGTGTTTGTGAGGAGTGTTTGCTGGTAGTGGGGTGGGGGGGGGAGGGGGCTATGATCAATAGGGAAGGCCGCGCTATCTCCGCGTCGGCGGCCCCGCGAAAAAACCAGATTTGTCATTGTCCAAGGAGGGCTCCCTGAAAAATGGGACAGATGGATCAAAAACGGGGTCCCTATGGGGTAGCACTCTACCCTATTGGGTCCGGGTGGCCCGCATCCATCTTGGCTCCAATGAATCATGGAACTGACGGAAGGGCCGATCCATACACAACAACCTCCCCTCCCTCCTCAGGCGCCATCATTTTTCCCTTTTTTTCCCTCCTCAACCCCTCCCTACCCCCGCAGCCTCCTCCCTTCTTGAGGAGACGTTGACACGGGGCTGATTTACGGCGACGGAGTCCCTTTGTAGAGGAGGATAATTAAAAACAAACATCTCAATAAGTGGCTGCGGGAGACGAGACCAGATTGGGAACATATGTAGAGCAAGGTCCTTGTTAAAACGACCACTGGAACTCTCTTTGGAGTATCCCGGCTCATTTAAGTTCCATCTCAGCAGATAGGAGCCTATACTAGAATGAATTAATTTTAACTAATTCTAATGATTTTCCATCACATAAACTGTTCATGAATATAAACTCCCCGTCAAAAGTATCGCAACACTTCGAAATAATTGAATTAAATAAAAACGTATGTTTTTCTTAATGAAGAAAGGTTCTGAAGTCTATAATAAACACTCCTAAACTAGATATAAACAATTTTTATTAAAATAAATTACAATATTTCTTCCAATAAACAAAAAAGTTAAAAAACTTACTTCTTAAAATTTTCAATTTTTATAATTTTAACTTTTAAATTTGTATTTAATAAGACATATAAATATTCTTATGACTCTCTGGCTTGAATTACTGCTTCCACTAGTCTTGGAATACTTGTAAATAACGAAACGAATGATAAACATGGACTGAAGGAAATTTGAAAAAAATAATCTTAAATTCGATCGTTTGTTATTAACAGGGAAAACCATTGATGTTTCGAATCCCTTATGTCTCACGTTTAATAAATAATATTAACATGAATATAAACCAAGTATGGATTGAAGTAAAAACCGGGAAAATCTCGAGAATTATGGGTGTTGCAATACTTTTCACGGGGAGTTTAGTTAAATAGTCTCAGATATCAGTATTGGTTTCAGTCTGTAGTTCATCAGTATAACAATAATAAAGTTATTGCCATAAATATTTTGACAAAAGTCTCTCTCCTATAAGGTGAAATTTAGAAGTTGGCTGCAGCACAGAAAAAAATAAAATAAAATAAAAGAATATTAGTTCCAGATATCACTTATTTTAAAATAATAAGACTTCCAAATAGAATAACAATTCATAAAACAAAATAATATAAAAATTAAACAAAAAAAAAAAAACACTTGTACCTAGCTATTCATTTTACAGCCAAAATATAATGGTCAATCAAATTGAGTAAAATGACAGTTTTAAATAAAAACACCGATGCAACATAAAAAAGTTCATTAAATTATTATATTATAGTGATCATTATAAATTAGATTTATTCTAAGGATGATTAAAAATTAGCAATTTAAGGTTAGTATGTGGTCTATAATGTACAAGTTTGTTTAAATTTCCTGTGTGTTTGTAACATTTGTGGTCGTGAAAAATTTTACGTATAATTTTGGATTTTGAAAATCGAATATGTTAGAGAATTGGTGGTCTCATAAAGCAAAAACTAATTTTTATAAATAAAAGAGTAACAAGTATAAATTATTTTCTTATTATTTCCAATTTTCAACTATTTGTCAGCTAATTTTTTTTTTTTTTTAATTGTTTAATTTTTATCATTATCTTTTTATCTCTTTATTTGTTTAGTCGTTAATATTTAAATAGAATACCGACAAACACCTCTCTCTGGCTCCACTTAATTGCACATAACACCTTCTATTCCCTTGGTAGTGAATTGCTATTTTTTTTTTTTTTTTTTTTTTTTTTTTTTTTATTTTATCTTTCTTTATAGTCTAGTATCTTATTTTTCTAATTTTGATCAGCTTCTTATATACATATTACACAATTTTACAAGTATCCACTTTCGATTATTTAAATTTGTTTTGTTATATCATTATCTTCTTTTGTTCTTATGCTATTTTATTGTCTGTTTTAATTTAATGAAAAATTTAATTTTACTAGTGCCTTTTTCCATCTTGTTTTCATGTTTTGAAAAGAATATTATTCATTTTTCGTCTATACTTTATTTCCTAATATTTCTAATTTACTTTTGTTAACTGACTTGCTTCATCATTATATTACCTACTTATATCTATTTATTTTTCTGATCTCTGCGTTTATTTATTTATTATTTATTTTTTTAATATTGCATTTTCATAAACTTGTATAATTTATTAACCTTGTAAATAAAAAGAAATCATTTTTTTTTTTTAATATTTACTATTTGATAATTTGACTAACCTCTCAAATATCTCCATTGTTGTAAGTAAAACTAGGATGATTGTGTATAATGAGAAATCAAGATTTTTTTTATATTATCCGTTGTAAATGTGATAATAATGTTCATAATAATATGACAATTGCTTGTGAAGCAACTACCCACTGGCAGGAGTTCGATAAAAGTTCTGTATGAGAATATCCCGAGCCCACCTTTTCACACACCTCGGTGGATTGCCAGGGATAGAACGGGAAGGAAGCTGAGAGGCTGGTGGATTTGAATGATTATGTAGTTTACTATGATAGGATAGATATCTGGTTAGGTCTAAATCAGCAACATATGGAAGACTGAGGTCTTTGTGGATAAGTTTATTTGTAACAACGTGTGGAACATTAAGGGCTTTTAGAAGGGTTTTGGATTTAAAGGACTGGATACGAGATTAATTAGATGGTTTAGTGGAGCTCCGAAGCTCACAAAAATGACATCAGATCCATTTTTACTATTCACGTTAAAATCAAGTCACAGAAGATTATTTCTTAAGGATAATAAATAATTTATTAAAGTAACCGGAAGCTCAATTCTTTCTTATGGAATAGAACTCGATTGTATTCAATTTCTGTGCCCAGACCAGACACTGGACAAACAATGGGGAAAAAAAAATCCGTGACTCATGTGACATAACTAATGACACATGAGCTAGGACCAGATGATGTTAACACCGCGTCAGCTGTACACGGCCGGCACGCAACACTCTTCGCTTGATTAATAATACGACATTGCTTACAGGTATTTACAGTTCCTCGAGGTCTGTATCAAATTGAATAGATAGCGGATACATTGTAACTTGATGAACGTTGGCCGTTCGGTTACATGGAAGTTTCGTGTAACCTTATCGCCCGAAACATTAGCATAACTCACCCTGAATAAGATATTATTTAGTTATAAAGTCAGGAGGGGTAATAAAGACAACATGGGAGGGTAATATTTATTTGTGGGGGTCTTGTTAAATTACCTCCAAATAATGTGATATTGTAAACACGCCAACTATTTCTCTCACTTCCTTATATTTATTATAAATTTTTATACTAGTATAAAACAATCTTTAATAATAAGTGTGATTAAAAAATCACAAAGCTAAGTGAAATAACTACCACAAATGAAAAAAAAAAGATATATTGATTGTAGTACATGTAATTTAATTGAAGAAGATTTTAATTTTAGTAGTTACACTAGGGCATAAATAATAATTACAAAAGTGGAAACATTTCAAATTTAATAAAAAAAAAAAATAATATTTTTTTTTTTTTGAAATTATGATCCTTCAAAATGCAGAATATGATTACATATATTTCAGTTAACGTAGCTTTACTTTCTTCAATTTCAATAGCTTCATGTTATTCAAATTTTTTTTTTTTTTTTTTTTTTTTTTTTTCAAATATGTTTATATGATTGAAGCAAAATTCAGAACAATTTTAAAACAAAACAGATAATAATTTTTAATATTAATTGATTATTATTTATAAATAAAAATTTTGGCGAAGACATCTAGACAGGATTAGCTACAACTACAATTCAACTACAAATTAATATATTTTAGTTATCTATTATTTTATGCTTATAAATTAGAAAAAAAAAAATTGACATTGACGCAGCTGAGAGAGCAACGCAGGGAACTCTTGGGGGCTGGCTTGTCCGTCTATACATGGTCATCCAAGTTACCCCCCCTCTCTCTCTCTCTCTCTCTCTCTCTCTCTCTCTCTCTCTCTCTCTCTCTCTCTCTCTCTCTCTCTCTCTCTCTCTCTCTCTCTCTCTCTCTCTCTCTCTCTCCCTCTCTCTCTATTTTATTTTTGAGTAGGCACTTCAGAAGGTACAAGCCTGCAAGTCTTAAAAGTGGGAAAAATATTTTACACAGTTCTAAAACCAGTATTAGTGATTCTGCTATTGAGAACTGATGGAAATAGATTTGCTAAAAAAAATTTGTTCTTGAAACCAGAGCATAGGAAAAAAGGGAACATTCAAGAAATGAATTGAACGGATGTAAAGGACGGGAAGAGGGCAAGGGAACTAAAAGAGGAATTTTGATTTGACCAAACAGGATCACTGAGAAAGCAATTATGAGGTTTGGTAACAAATGTAAAAAGCTCAATAATATAAATAATAATAATAATAAAAAAAAGAGGGGCATGGTTCTAAACATTAAGAAACAAAAGAAAATACTTAAAGCTGTGACTGTCATACTCACTTTTCTCACAAAATTAAAAACTACTAATTATGCACAAAATGGACGCTTATTACTTACTGAAACCTATTTGGACTTAGGCATCACAGGATACATGGAACTAAAAAAGACACATAAAGATACAAAAGAAACAGATTGACTATACCCAAAATTTTTAGATGAAAACATTCAAGACTATCTCGTAAGCGCCCTGATATTTAAGCAACACAACTTTACATACTGATTTTCGTTAATGAACAAATACGGACTCTCTGTAAATTTTTTCACAGAAAATTACTTAGACAATATAGATTCAAGACAATACCCTGAGATGGATGAAAAAGAGCTGGATGAGGGATCTCTTAGAGTTAGGAAAAAAAAAAAATTTTTAGGAGGACGTACCACAGGGTTCTTCTTACCCTCATGTCTTTATGTGATTAAGCATTTGTTCAAATACATTGATTGTTAATAACTTTTATTGACAGGTGTGATTAGATATTTAAAATAAAATTTTAAAAAACGAGGGATTGAAGTATATTTCTCAGAATACTACTATTTTATTTATTTATGTGATTTCAGGACAGTCAGAGGTCATTTGTGACATAACATTTCGGTTAAAAACATTCGATTGTAGAGCTCTTAAATATTACACATAATTGTATAATCATACCACATTTGTTACTTTGCATATACTCTTTACATAATTATTCCCTTTATCACAATTTAAATATTGCATTAATGATAATACACGTGTCCTTATGTGCCTACTTTGTACAGCCACGTCGATGACGCACTTGACTGATGGCCCTTTATTATTTACTACTTTAGCCCAATTATTAGCAAATTCATGTAAAACCATTAAATAAATATCACCTCATAATTTATTTCTCTATGAATGAATAATATAGAGTAATCCATCAAATTAATAGTTATATAAAATAAATCTATATAAAATTGACTGTTAAAAGTGGGATCCCACGCTGGCTGTAATTAGAGCCATTAGGTATTAATATTAATGAGGGAGTTAAAGGTGCTCGTAATAATGCTCTTATAATACATTATTAATGTAGCTGTTATAGAGTGAATTAAGCCATTACTGGGGGGAGGGGTGGAACATGTGCGATTACCTGACGAAACATGAATACATTACCCGGCACCAGAGGTGGAACATGTAAAATGCGGTGGCTTCCGTTCGTCCAGCCTAGGCTGAGCTCTGCCATTTTGTTTTTTTAAGTCTTAATCTCCTATAATTGTATACTGTTTTATGTTTTCAGTGAAGTATATTTACATGTTTCAACCGCTCATAACGAACATCAATCTCTTCCTTAACCATTTTCATTGATCTCGAATATGTGGCACTTTTGGTATTGACAAAAAAAAAAGATTCAATATTCGTGGTTCACATTTTTTGTGAATAGTTCATCTGCGCATGTCACAACTATGCGCAGTTGGGTTGGTATTAAAATGTAACATTGGGAAGGTTATTTTATATTAGATGTATCGGTGTGATCAAAGAATAAGTTACT
This sequence comes from Euschistus heros, assembly GCA_003667255.2. Classification (NCBI taxonomy): domain Eukaryota; kingdom Metazoa; phylum Arthropoda; class Insecta; order Hemiptera; family Pentatomidae; genus Euschistus; species Euschistus heros. Next base: position 5,269,547 of record RCWM02000007.1, on the reverse strand, counting down.
TTTTTATGAGGGACAATAAAGGTATTTTTTTGACTAATCAAAAAGCATCAAACCTTATTATTATAATAAACTTATTTAACTTTTTTAATATTTTATCTATAGAAGCATGTACCACTACAATCTTTGAAGGTTCTAGGATTCAGTACATTGGTAAAGAGGAGATTTTGTGGAGATCAGGCTCAACCGCCAGATTTTTTCCCTAATTAAGAGTATCCACTTTATAGAGGCTGGTTGTGCCCCAGGAGGGTACCCCGACTTCGAAGACTACGGCAGAAATAACAGAAAATAGGTCTTTTACCTACAACCGATATCGAACTCTGTCCCGGAAACTTAGCAGTCATGTGTAACCTACCTATCTTACATACAGTTAAAAATTTCAAATAACTGTAATTTTCATTTCATTTTTTGGAAACATTATTTAAAAGCTGCCCTAGAATGTAAAAATATAAACCTAATGCATACAAATAAATGTCTATTTAAATCCTGCATTTTCTTCAGCTAAACTATTTTTTTCATTAAATATTTAAAGTAATAAAAAGTTAACAATATTATAATTGATACAATACAATCGAATACTAAAAAAAAACATACACTTCAATTTTTAGTTAATATTCAAATAATATATCTATTCAAATTGTAGTTAATAAATTTATTAAAAAATACTTAAAAGGAGGCAGAGAAATAAAAACTGTTTAAAAAATATTTAAGTTAATTCGACAAACTACTTCAACATTTAGTAGACAAACGTTCAAAGCTTTGGGGCTCCACTAAACCATCCAATTCATGTCGTATTCAATCCTTACAATCCCAAATCCTTCGAAAAATCCTCAATGCTCTTTACTTTGTCACCAATAAACTCATCCATAAAGATCTTAATGTTCCATATGTAGCTGATTTAGCCCACACCAGATATCCTTTCATAGTAAGCTCCATAATCACGCAAATCAATTAGTTTCTCAACTTGCTTCCCACTCCATTCCTGGTAATCCTCCGAGGCGTCTGAAACGAAGATGGCCTAGAGACCTTCTAGTGTAGAATTTTTAATAAAGTGCTACTGAAGAGTAGTTCTCTTCAAGTTTTAACATTGTATATATATATTTATATTATATAAAAAAAATAATAAAAAAGTAAAATAAAATAAAAAGTAAATAAAAAAAAACGTGGCAGAGAAATGAAAACTGTTTAAAAAATATTTAAGTCAATTCGAAGAGTATAAACCTGTTCCCGAGAGTTTAAACTTTGAGTATTATTATAACATTATTTATTTATTTATTTTTTAACTTTACTCTGTGTATCATTTGACGCATAACTACGCACTCAAATTATTTTTAAAAAATAGGCTTATAACCACTTAGATAAAAAAAAATTTAAAAGCGGGTTTCCATGTATTAATCATAAATCTATAATTATATACAAATTAGTTGAACTAATTTCTTAAAATATCTTTTTTTAAATTAAATAATAATTTTCCAAAAAACTAAATACTAAATATGAAAGATACAAAGCCAACTTTGAGAGGTCATCTATATTCATTTTTGGTTAAATTTATTTTCTTTGCTGCGTGACCTTGATGATAATTTAATTTTTTTTTTTAATATGTAAAATTATAAAATTGGGTACCTACAAGATAATGTTTAGACAGGTGTCGACTTTGTCTATTTCTTTTTTTTTCTTTTAGGATTAAATATGAAGTAATAAGAATGTAATTTACATGGAAAAATATTTTTATAGATCATTTTTTTCTATGTAGCCATATCATGGCTACATAAAAATATCAGTGCCTATGCCACCTAAATCGGTGAACCAGAAGGCAGCCTCCTTATTGACGTTATACAGAGCAGCGGATAGAGAGCGCTGGGGTTGATTATGGCGGGGCAGTGGATGAGCAAGGCGGTGAGTTATCACTTTTAATTTCCGGAGGGCTTCCCCTTGACCAGCCCGGTCGTGACTTGACTGGGGTTTCACAGGGTAATTCTATTCGACCCTTCAGGCGACACAGATTGAATAAATTTAAGTTGTGTTGTCGCCTAGCCTGAATTGTAGCCCTTGCCACATGAGTTGAAATTTTATCTTGGAATAAGCAGAAGACAAATGGAATCAGCATGGAACTTGTAGAATCCAAGAGGGAAGCTTAAAGAATATGAAGGAATACACGGGTAGATTATCATTTAAAAGCAATCTGCCTGTGTGTTTATTCAATCCTCATGAACTAGAAACAAGCATGAGTATCAAATAAACAGAGTTACGAATTCTGACAGTTTACATATTCATAAAATTTACAGACATCATCATAACAAATTAGTGCACTCCGACAAACAGCTACAGAATATGGCAACATTATCAGTTCCAGAAATAATATAACGTAGGATGAAAACGAGCTGGATGAAAGATCTTCTTGTCTAAGATGGTATCACTTTGGTGCTGACTCACTTATGCCTGATCATGTCTGTTGTTTTAATGTAACATCACATTCACTGGTTGCAAACATACAGTTGTGAATAAAATTATTATTTTAAAACAAAAAACAGGATCAAATAAACTAGAAGAATTATAGATTCTCTGATAGTTCCATACCCTTGTCATGTTACATTTAATAATGAAATGTAACGAAACACTTAACGATAGTTTCTCCGGCAATCATATTAAGAATAAGAAAATGAATATGTCCTGCAGTATACGAAAACTGGTCTATATTATTTAGAATGTCCAACCACTTCCAAACCGTATATCACATACTGTACAGTATTTATGCTTTAAAAAAATAAAAATAAAAATTAATAACATTAGAACCTATGTAATGTATAATGTGTAATTATACTCTTTATTTTAGCTAAACTCCTCATACATCAATTTATCCTCACTACAATATGACATGTTTCTGGATATGTTATCCCATCATCAGACTCTTTGTTTTCTTTTGGTGTCATATCACCTTGTCTATCTAAAGTTTTAATATAACAGCTTTATTATAATTAATAAAATATTATAAGTTTAATCAATTATAATTATAATTAATTATAAACGTTTTAGATAGAAAAGGTAGAATAATACCAAAAGATTCTGATGATGGGATAACATATCCCGGAACATATTACATTGTAGTGAAGATAAATTGACATGAGAAGTTCAGCTAAAATAAGAGAGATATATGCTTTATTGAGACAATTAACAATAAACATAGTGCTGCCCAACTTTATTAGGTTGCTATAAACACAGCATACTCATCTATCCAATTAAAGACAACACTGTAATTTATAATTTAGTTATAATTATATAATATACTACTTAATATTACCTAATACTAGACAAACTAATAACATTTTTTTTTTTTTTCTTTTACTAGAAAATATGTTTAACATTATATACTCCTTTATTGAAGAAATATAATGTAATGTTTAATTTTATCGGACATGAGGAGGAAATAATGTTTCTTGTACTATAATTTTACAGATGGCGTGAATAGTATCCAGGCTTTTTTACGTCGTAATTAAGGATCAAGAGCAAACTCTATATCTTGTATCTAGAGCGTGTCAAAAAAGCCTAAAAAGATAAAAAACACAGGCAAAACTTGACTTTTTTCATTGAAACCAATATAACTCCTAAACTGTAGGCCCTAGCGACAAATGTCATAAAACAAAAACTAATTTCCATTAAGTTTCTGACTAGGAAGCTGTCGCCAAAATTTCCGAATAACACCAATACAGCTAGTAAAATTGTTACGTTTTTAAGTGTGGCAAAAAATTTAAACAAGAAAACTACAGACCTCTAGCTAAAAGCCACATTGAACAAAATATGTCTTGGATTTTTGAAATTTTGTTTATTTAACCAAACTTAGAGTTGAGTTTTGTAATGTAACTCTTCTGGCATTAACGATTTTTTTTCTTTCCAGGGGCTGTGGAGGATGACCCCCTAATTAGGTAACGGTTATTAGGTTACCAGCTGGTTTTGGAGTGTTACAAATTAATACCATGCTATATCTTTTTTGGAAAGATGAGGTTTATATAAATTTTTGACTATACCTTAGGCACAGAGGATGCAATGGTCGTTAAAAGAAAATGTAACAAACTGTTTGTAGACACTAACAGTATGTAGTAGTACAATAACACTAGTTCGTTTTTCCGGACATTAATGCAGGTATATGTTTTTAAAATTAATAATCAGGAAACATTTTTATAAATAAAAATACACTTCAGTCTTATCAATACATTTCTGTCAATATGTTGGCTCCTCTCAATAGGATTCCGTATTCTTATAATTATACACTTCAAATTTCTATTGACTTTTCATCAATAAATTTATTATTGTTTAAACACTGGTTTTTAACAAGCTCTTTAACAAAAATAGTTGTTGGGAAGGTAGAGATCTGGAGAGAACGGCGGTTGAGGCAGAGACTCAAAACTAAACTTCACCGATTTAATAACGACTGAACCTTGAGGAGGTCAGGCTCATTCGATTTGCTAACGGTTAGCTTCTCTTCAAGTTTTCGAACAGAGCCAGAATTTTCATCCACAATACCTCGCAGAACCAACATTTATGGAAAAAAAATCCTGCTTTAAACCTCCTTGTATTCGAGCCTTAAGTTTTTAAAACACAAATTTTTTAAACCAATGATGAACTGAGCACAGTGTGTGGGTTATCGCTAACGCTATTTTAATTTTTATTTCTCTTCTGTAGTAACCCTACAAAAGAGATGTTTATTTTCAAATTGTACATACACATACACATTGTATATATGCATATAATGTTTCAAATGGCTTTTCTTCTAGTATAAATCATCTTTTTGAAATCGCTAACGCTATTGTCTCACAGCACTTTATTAATATTTGTTGCTCTTTGATTCCTATTCCGACCAAGCCTAAACTCGTTAAACGAAAAATATGTATAAACTTGGAGTGAAATGCTAAAGGGGTAAAAAAACATTTTTATTTGGGAAAGGATGAATAAATATTGTAATAAAAAAAAAAAAAAAAATCTATTAAATATAAAAAGGACATTCTACAAGGAGGGGTAAATTAAAAAAAAAAAATTAAGGTACCTCATTTAAGGGCTATAGATGATAATGGAGTACTATGGATGAAAATGGGTCCATTCATACAATGTGTACAATGAAAGTAAAACAAAAAAAAAACCTAAATAAAATAAAGAAATAAAGTAAAAAGGAAATTAAAATAAATACCCTCTCACTATACAAGAATTTTTTTTTTTTATATACCTTTATTGAAATTTACAACTGTACAAAATATATACATCAAGTAAATTTATTGACAACGATTATAATAACATGTTAAAACTTGAAAAGAACTACTCATCAGTAGCACTTTATTATAAATTCTACACTAGAAGGTCTCTAGGCCATCTTCGTTTGGGATTGGGAAGCAAGTTGAGAAACTAACGGATTTGAGTGATTATGGAGCTTACTATGAAAGGATAGGTATCTGGATGATGTTGGATTGTAAGGATTGTTACAAGAAATAAAATTAAATGTTAACTAAAATAGAGAAAGAAACAGAAAATCATCTTAAATACAATCATAGTATATACACATTAATAGCAGCCCGGAGAAATCCAGAACCAAGCATGTCCCCACGGAGGGGTAATTTAAAGAATATAAGAAGAAGTTTACATTATTTTCCTAACAACTTATTACCGAGGAAAAATAAGGACCAAGTTTAAGTAACATTGGCATTATTTTATTTACGGGTAGATTTCAAGAAAGAATCTTTAATATTCAAGCCAATAACTAATATCTCACGTAGAAAGGGCTGTTACAACTTTATGCCGAACCAGATTAGGACCGCGGAGGGAGTAAAATCATTTAATAAAACCGGGCGATTGGAGGCAATCAGGAGAGAGCGATTACGCTCCGGATCCCTGTTGCTAAGAACAATCAGCATAATTGTGGTTGCAAGCTGACGCGACCTCATCAGCGTCGGCTGCGAGGCCTATTTTTCTCCCGGACAGCTTAGAGACAAATTGCACACTCTCAGGATTCGGGGGCATAATGTAAGTGAGGGTGGATTCGAATAAAATTCGGAAAGTTTAATGACTGCCAAGTTCTCCCCCTCCCCTCCCTCGGTAATAGCCGAGGAGTGAGGGTATTTGTTTGCCCTCTGAAAGGAGTTTGAGATTATTATATGACGGAATGTAATGACTTATTTACTCTGCGATAAAAGGATGACCCAGTGGATAACAGGGAGGGGTGAAAAGGGGTTAGGAAGTGGAGTGGCATTTACAGCCATTATATAGCATTATATCATTATTATAATAATTGTTAGCATACGCCATATTATATAATGTGGGTGAGTACTTCATAGATCTGTAGAATGATAATGTTTAAAAAAAACATATTTTTCAAGCATACATCGTTTTGTAAACATTACTTTGAATTTCATATTTTTTAAAATTTAAATCTCTAAAGCACAAAAAGTTATTAAAATTATAAAATATTATAATTTCGAATATTAATAATAATGATATTCCTAGTAGATAAAAATGACAGTAATTTTCATCATTCTCTTGTTCAATATTATAAAATCAAAATTAAATATGCATACATTAATTTCGGTTTATACATAAATGATGCTAAAAAAGCTTATAATATGAAAAATGGCACAATGAATTTAGTTAAACTTAACTAATTAAAAAATTAAAAAAAAAATTAATCACATCTTAATAAAGCACAGAAATGTCGAAAAAGTAAATACTCGATACTTAAACAAGTTTTTAAACAATTACAGTTACATAAAATCATACATAAATACAAAAATTACTATAATAAAAAAAAAAAATACAAATTAAACATAAAGGTCATTTAAGATGGGAAAAATAACATTAAAAAATTTTACTGACTTGATTTAACTTCTTTTGAAGAAAAATAAAATGTTTCATAGTTGAATCTTATAATATATAATTAAAGAAAGAGTGCGATTTACATGTTTGGACGCCTACATGATTTTTCCAGTTACAACAGTTGTTTATAGATAGCTATGCAATGTTGTGATATATGTATGAATTGTTTCTTTCTTTTGAAGTATTTTTGCCAATATAGGCAGCAGTTAGGATTTTAGATTGTAAGGATTGGATACGAGATGAATTGGATGGTTTAGTGGAGCCCTAAAGCTCATCTCTGTAGTCCAAATCATCATATTCATGTAATAAGTCTTTTGTAATTGATTGGGAGCTTTGAACGTTTGCCTAGTAACGGATTAATCCTGATGTATTGAGGGGGAGGGGGGGGGGTAACTCTTCAAATTGAATTAGTTGAAATAGCCTTTCGGTCTCGAAGGGACAAACTGTGGATTCAATATAAGTTCTGACTTTTCCTGTACCATTGATAAACTTACTTTCTCCCTTGAACACTTCTGTAAGTATTTACTCCTTGGAAGTGGAGTGAAGGACTGTCCTATTTGAATAAACACTTTATAAGCGTATCCTTCCGTCCTCCAGCCTCTCGAGGAGCTATGACATAAAGCGGAGGAAAAGGGGATGGAGAAGGAGACGGGAGGAAAAATAAGGAAAAAAACCTTTGACATATCTCCGACCGTAAAAGTTTTCCCATCATGGCTTCGCCGCCTCACTGTAATATTTCAGTTTATTTTCCACTTAGGCTTGGTCCACTTTCGAATATGCTTGAAATAGCTAGTAACGGTATTTAAATTATTCCAGTAAGGGAAACATCTTAAACACCATTAAAGACAAAAAAAACAAAAAAACTTTCAATGATATTCCTTTAGGAAAAATTACGTTAATCTTCGTAAACTCTTAAAATAAACTTCGTGGAAAAGCAATATCATAACTTTAATTTGCTAAAGTGTTAAGGAATAATAATATTTTAAAAATAAATTATAATTATTGTATAACTTCTATGAAATTAAAACGACAAGAGACAGCTCGTTGTTTTCGACTACTCCAAAATTTACTAGATTAGGTTCAAAGCTCCAATTAATTACAAAATACTCTTTACATGACATTAATTAGACACATTTGGACATAAGGACTTGAACTTTGGAACTCCACTAAACCTTTCAATTTTTCTCTTGCCCAATCCTTACTATCCGAAAACCTTCCTAAAATACCCAATGTTTCTTCTAATGATACCAATAAACCTATTTATAATGATATAAATGTCTCATATGTTGAAAATTTGGCCCAAACAAGAAACTTATCCAATGAACACTTATTTATTTATAGTGCTACTAATGGGTAGTTCATTTTGAGTATTGAAAAAAAAAATGACTAATGTACATATATAAATTAATATTTATCTCGAAAAGAAACTATTGGTATACATTTTTCAACCTATATTTACGACCCGTATTTATGAAAAAAAACAGCTGTTTTCACAAATGATTTTATGGCTCCCTTTAAAATTTGGTGAACCTTTGGCGTGGCTAAAACAAAAGGCGGGAGAGAACAACAAAGCGAGGCCGGCCGCTTGCCAGTGACGTGGTCATTTTTAACCGCCTTCCAAACCCCGGCAGAAAAATACCCGCCCATAAATTAGTCCAAATTAATATTTCAGGGGCTCAGTGGCCCGTAAACAATTTAGCCATATCTCTCCGCCTGGATTAGACCTCAACCCCACGTACATTTGTCCGGCTTCGAACCTTAGGTAAGGGGAAATTTTCGAAAAATTGTAAAATTTAGAGATAAATCTTCAAAAAATAGAAAATTTTTACTTTACAGATATTTTTTTCATTATTATCAGGTAATATAATTTGTTACATATATTTCACAAATGAAACGTGGGGTTTCTAGATAAGTCAACAAATTTAATTTTGATTTTCCCCGATTTTCCTTATTATTAATAAGCTTTTATTAACTTCACCCGTATGTAATGGAATCTTTCATTGTAATTTTCACCACGCCACATTTCTATCGCTTTTTTTATGGCAATATAATTGAAAATCTTTAAATTTTATTATTGCTAAACCTCTCTTGAGCTATGAAGATGATGTATTTGGCAAAGATTGGTTTAGTTGTTTTCGCGGTTAGTGATCACTAGGAACCTGGTTTATAAGTGAAATAAAACGAAATATGTACATATATATGGATTTACTTTTTCATGAATATGTAAGTAAAAATAACAAATATGTAATATTAAAAAAATAATCTATTTTATTAAAGTAAGGTAATTAACATAATTTTAATATATATGTAGAAATCGTGATTTTACGTTATAGTCGAGCCGGAAATTGAAAAAATAATAATGATTTATTCCTCAAAGCTATTAGAAGTTTCGACATTTTTAACTGATCAAATGTAAAGTTACTTCGATCTGAAGGCAGAATATTTTTGTATCTGCTAAATGAACGCTACACGTCCACCGAAGTATAGGGCGCCTATTTGAACGCTGCAATTTCAGCGTGATTTATGTGTGATTAAGGTGTGAGCGAAATTTATTTCCTAAAATTCTTTCCACTAAGAATATGAACAATTCTTCTGATTTCTTCAAAACCAGGATTTTTTCTCATCACATCCTCAAGTTTTTAAAAATACTTTTTTTACATTTGAAATCAGTGAATCTTCATCTTGAAATTCACTTCGTACATCCTCAGCAATTTTATGACAAGCATGAAAGAGATGTAACGTGAATTAATTCTGGGTAAAATATTATGAGAGCTTTTCCTGCCTTGATTATGTACAGTCAGTAACAAGCAGCAAAACGTTTTTATGTTGTACGCCCCAAGCTAAAGTACACCCATAGAATCATTAAAACATTGGGCCATTTTTGCGTGGTTGCATTTTTCTAAAACTTACATATTTAAAAGCACTGGTTTTGTTTTTTCATTGGACATTTTTCCCACAATGGCATTGGCCACATACCGGGATTTAACATCCGTTGTTTCATCTATGCATACCCATATGGGCCTGTATTAAAATTTGACTTACTAGTTGAGGAAGACAAAAGAAAAAATAGAGCTTTGTTTCAGATTTATGTTCTTTTCCTTATTACCTTGTAAAAAAGTGTTGAGATGTGTAGAGTTACTAGAAATCGCTGGTTTGTTGACACTTTTTTTCCACAAATATCACATACTAAAACATCACCATCCCCATGAAAGGTTTTTTCGGGAAACTCGCTAATGTATTTGGCGACTAAAGCTTTCGAAGTCGATTTGATTTTGGGTATTTCAACAAATTCAACTAAATGATAACAAATAAGTCTCGACATGAAATGAAACAAATTTTGGATAGAAAAATGGACATTGATAGGGGAAACGCTTTTTATACATTCTCGGAAACCTAATAGAATTTTTCGGCTCAGGGACCTTCCACAATTCACTGAATCCATTAAAAAAACTTATAAAACTTTGCTTCTGTTTTTCTTAATTTTTTTTTCTTCAATTTTCGTTGTTAACTAAATATGGATACAAATATGTAAAAAAGAGTAAAATATGTAAATATATGTAATTTCGTCCAAATATGTAAAAAAAAAAAAATTAACATCTTCCACTTCTTACATATTTAACATCTTCCACGCCTTTTAATAAAAATTTTAAAAAATAGTTCGATTTTTATCCACCATGCGCCCCCTTTCAAATGTTATATTAGCTACTGCCACCCTTAATTACTTTCTGCAAGTCATTATCCCCCATTTTGCTTACCTTTCTATCTTACCATTTTGCTTTTCATATAGATCCCTTATACCTTTTTTAATTCCTAATAAAAAACATATAAATAAAATTGTTACATTGTATTAGTTTACAAAATTTTAAATTTATATTATTCAATTTAAATTATTTAATTACTTTACTACAACTGTATCTTTGACTAGACTTTACTACTATTTTGTATTCAATTATCTAATTAACTACAGATTTTTTTTCTTGTTTCTTTTTCATTTTTAAATTATTTTTATTATTTATTTATTATTTTTTTTTAATGTTTGTATCATCTTGGTCACATCCAATTTTTGTTATTTTAGCCCTGCTGAAGACCTGCAAGGCAGATCGAAACGTTGGCACGCCAAAATATAAGTTTTTCATTTAAAAACTGGCTGTGTTTATTCAACCTTGACTGCACCCCTGACAAATTCATCTCCTTAGTAAAAACTCACAGTCAACAATACAATCATCATCGTAAAAAAAAAATGTTTTAATTACATTTTAAATTGTATGAAACGTAAAATAAACTATCGCAGATTGATATACAAGGTTCAAAAAACAATATGTAAATACATATAAATCCGGACCCTAGTGATTACAAACGAAAAATAACTTGTCCTTTTATACAATAGTATAGATATAAATACATTTTAACATGTGTATAATTTGTACATCAATAGAATCAACTAATATATTAACCGTTAATATGTAAATATCATTATAAAATCACTGGCGTGGCTATTGGAAACAAGACCCACTCTATATTCTGTTGTGATAAGTAAAAGGTTATTTTAAACCGACTGGCCACTCACCTAATGCGGTTAGAGCAATGAAGACCAGACCTGAGGCCAGGTATGGAGGAACCAAGATGAGCTGACACCTGCAGGAGGTGGAGGGGAGCCGGCCATAATAAATAACGTAATGGAAGCGTTTGATGTCAACCTCCTTGTGCCTTGATGGTTTTATAATTCACCTTTTTGTTCCCACAAGAGACTCTAATTGCCGTAAGTAAGTTTTAATTACCGTCGGAGCGGGTGATCACCTGCATGGGGCTACAAAGCGCCGCCAGTCGTTACCTGAGCCGCCTACGACAAAATGAGCCTCGTTTATCCGGGACGACTCACTATGGGGCTATCTTCATCCGTCTGTTTAGCCTTTATATTATAATGTTGTTTACATATAAAAATGCAGTAGTCATTTCAAATGATAATTCTATTTTAGACAGTAGTTAAAATAAAAAAAACTATTTTATTATAACAAATAAAGAATATTTTATTACTAGCAACATACAAAAAAAATCAAAAACTGCCCGACCATTTTACATTACATTTTACATTTTACATAACGTACAATTTCACTGAACCTTATGTATATGTTATATAAGAATACTATTTAAATAAATAAAATTTTATTGAACCTAAAAGACCTAAAGGTTACAGTTTTATTGCAGATCAATCTGTAGGAAATCATTTTCTTATTTTAAAAATGTTTTTTGTATGTCTATTTTATTAATTTTCTATTATTTTAATAGATATATTTCTGTTTTATTATTTATTCGATTAGTTTTTTTTTTTTTTTTTTTCATTATTTTCCTTCCATGGTAAATCCTTACAAGGAACGTTTATTTGAAAATGTATACGTCCCATACCTTATATGCCCACTATATGAATGATTACAATAGTGTAAAATTTAGCATGAATAATTATTTAAATAAAGAAAGTAATGAAATAACAAAACTGCAAGTTTATATAAATTATAAAGTATTTTTATTGTTTATTGATTAAAGCTAATTATTTATATTAATATTATTAGTCTAATATATATTTATTTTTATTATTGATTATTTTTAAGGAATGGTTTTGATACAAAACTAGGTTGTTATCCCATACTTAACTGATCAGGAAAAAATACTAATTATTCCACAGACAAATTGCTTCCATTTTTGTTTGATAATCTTCCAATACGAAAAGTGATTTAAAGTTATTCAAATTTAATTTTTTTTTTTTATTCCCCAAATTATCTCTTTAACAACAACCATTGTCCTTTATTAATAAACATAAAATGGAAACCATTAAAAATTCAACTTTCTTTTTAAATTTAATTTTCTAAATGCAGGATTACCTTTATTTATCGTTCAGGAAAACTGATAAAACAGGTGAAACAATAATAGAATTAATAAAAATGGCAATATTAAAAAAAAAATTAATTTCATGAAAATTTAAAAATTACAAATAAACTTTAAAAACTAATAGAGATTTTATAAGTTTTCATACTACAAATTTACATAACTTATGAATGAAAAATTATGAAATATTTTGAACGGTACGTTTGGCTTAATATTTATAAATTAAAAAAAAAAAAGAGAAAGAAATATATATGTATTTTTTCAAAGTGTATTTTTTTATATTAATCAGTAAAGAGTTATAATAAAATAAAGTAAGGTTATAAAAAATATAAATATATATTCCACAATTAAATTACTTCTATCTTTATTTATTTTTATTAGTAATTTTTCATTAAATTCTTCAATCTGTAAGTATAAAAAGTTAATACAAATTTATTAAATTTTGAAACATTTAATTTATCAAATTTAATTTATTTGCTAATCAAATAGAATTAGAATCAGTATAAATAAATTCTTCTCTTTTTTATTAATGTATGCCATTTTTTTTTCTTTTTTAACATTTTTAATAAGACTGATAAAATAGATTAAAATCAGTGGGCTTAAACAATATTATAGTTTCTCTGATGACTCTTTAAAATTAATAAATTAATATATTTTATGATCATACAAAAATGATAAACATCTTTAGTCCTTCTGTTAAGGCATTATAAATTACAAATACGTTTTATTGCTATAAATTTACATAACTCGAGTCCATTATGACATTAATTTAGCTATGATAATAAAATATAATTTAAGAATTGAAATTAATCCAGTAATGTTTACATTCTGAAAATATTATCTAATATTAGCTAAAGGACTTCCTTTTTTTTTTTTTTTTTTTTTCAGGTGAGCATCTTCAGAGCACTCCAACTGACAAAAAATTGAAGAAAAAAAGGGAGGACTAACATGGTAGCAGGAGCTTCTAATACGTTAATAGAGGATATCCAAGATCCGTTATCTTATCCAGAGGATCTGACAGACGTGAAGAAGACTGATCTGCGGGGGGTGCCAGTGAGGGATCGGGAGAATATGTAAATATAGAGCGACTCTTATCTTGCGATGATGGGGGTGCGAGGCTGAGGGGAGGCAAGCTAGTTCCGTGGGGCGGTTGCCTCAATCCAGGTCAGGTCTGCCATCTGTGCTCTCTGCCATGGAGGCCACCACAAAATGGTGGATTGACAATGCGTCTTCTTTCACGTTTTCAGTTGTCTCAGCATAATTGGGTCTTTTAGAAGAATCCTGTCCACATGTTAGCTACCGACCAGGATATTTTTTTTTAGGGGTAGTTCTGCAGTTTTTGAATAGAAAATGAGGAAGTGACCATTTGGCAATTAGAAATAATGGTGTGGGCTCTGTCGTAAATCTTTTAGAAGTGTCATACTCACCAGCGGCTTCCATTCAACACTGGTAGCGCACATTTGAAAAAAAAAAATGAAAAAAAAAAGTGACGAACTTGCTGCCCCTTTATCTTTAACTAGCATCCCCCGTCACGAATTCGCCCGCTCTCATAAATTATTAACTAATATTTGTATTTTATTTGTTTATCGATAAAAAATCTTATATTGAAATATGGAATTTAGTATTATTGCTTCAATTATATTTTCACGCATGGCAGTAATTTTTAACCTGTTTAGATTGAGTTCGTGTTTGAAGAGTACGTAAAAGCATAATTAGACATCCGATTTGGCAGAAATAATTTTATTTATCCATATGGTTGGATTTTTATTTCAAACCATAAAAGTATATTTGCCAAACTTCGTTTCTGGTACTCAATACTGTTCCATTTTAATTATTATTATAGTAAAATTTATTATTATAAATATTCCTAGAACTAGGAAGATGTAGTTAAAATTTGGTGCAGCTGGGTTTAATAGTTTTACCATTGCAAATTCTGTTGCAGAATGGCCACATATCGGTCAATTTTAAACTGTCCTGGGATCCACATGTCGCATATATTTATAGCCTCTAAAATAACAATTGAATTGAAAATATGTAAATTTTATCATAAATTTTTAGCTCTATATAACACGGTACCTATGTAACCTCTCTCGAATGGTGCTCACCAACTATCGGTAGAGTACCAAAATTCACTGCGCACTAAATATTTTTAATGGCAGTATAATTGAAAGTATTTAAATTTTATTATAGCTAAAATTTCCTTGAACTATGAAGATGATATGGGTAAAATTTGATTAAGTTTGGTTCTGTAGTTTCCGCGGTTAGTGATTACAAACGAAAAATGGCTTGGCCTTTTATGTAATAGTTTAGATATAATATTACAATATTCCTTTTTTTGTTTAATTTTTATTGTTTTAACTATGTTATCAAGTTAGTAGGTGCCGCAGGACTTCCTCCCACTCATGCCTCTCACGCAAAGTATTTTAGTATTTCTGAATGTAAACACACTTTATTCATATGTGAATAAAAAATCAAAGTAAAAATAAAAAAAAATATGTAGACTTAGATCAAGTTATATTGTTCTTGAATTACAAAGTATTAATAATTCATTAAAAAATTCAAGAAAAAAGATTTGGTTTTCTTATTCATAATAATAATATCTAACAATAAGTATAATTTATTATTCTCTGTACTTTTCCTAATTTTTTAATAATATTTATTCATAGAACTATATTGACCAACATCACAATATTTGTTTGTTCCTGAATTACAAAGCATTAATAATTTATTCAAATAAAATATACTGTTCTAATTATTGTAAACAATAAGATGTATGTATTTCTATATATATCCTATAATTTTTATAAACTAATATATTTTTAAAACAAAATTTGAAATAATGTTACTGAATTGCAAGGTATTATTAATTTATAAAATATTTCAGATTTTTATTCCTTAGCATAATTTATTGTTCTGATTCATGTAAACAACGTTCTATTTTTTATTTTATTTTTAATTTTACACATTTAGCTATGTTGCCCAATATTATTCTTGAATAATAAAGTGCCTATTCTTTATTCATTAATGTTAAATTTTATAATAATGTATTGTTCAAATTAATCTAAACAATTATATTTCTCGTTATTTTTTATTTTTATACAAAGTATTCACTATTCATTATAAAATTTTAAATCTATTGTTCTTATTAATAAAAGTTAAATATGTGTATAATTTATTGTTCTAGTAATATCAACATAATCTGTAATTAAGAAATACATATTTATTTCTATTTATGTTTTAAATATGTATCCATAGAACTAAGTTGACCAATAAGACAAAATATTGTTTTTGTATAAAAAAACGTATTAATGATTTTTCTAATACAGAAAATTTAAATCTTAGTAAGAAATATTTTAAAAAATAAGCTGTATCTATGTATGTGTCTATGTATATGAAAAATAAAATAAATATAATATAAAGATTTAAATTATAAAACTATTCCTTACTTTCTTCTTGTTTTATATTTAATGATAATCGGAAAAAAATATTTTAGGCTTATTGCTAGTTTTGAAGTTTTGATAATTACAATAGTTAAAAGTAGTAAATTTTGTCTGCTCATATTCCAGAGTAAAAGATCATAACAATAGGCATTAATTTCTTTAAGATCTTATTCCTGAAGATAGCAGTGCAATGTGTATTGAAATAATAAAATTGTGTAAAATAATAGAAGAAGAAGAAGAAGAAGAAGAAGAAGAGAATGAACTTTATTCTGGGACTACTTGTCCCCTAAGAATAACATATGATTACAGTACATAGGACAATCGTCTGGCTTTGATAATTAATTATAATAAATAATAACAATAGATAATAATAAAAATTGATAAAGAATTAAATTATATGTTACAAGATAACTGTGACATCTTGTAAAATGATACATCTTATGTATACTATTATATTGTATATTACATAAATGTTCACGTTTTACATTAGCTCGGAAGATTGAAGATCCAGGAGGTAAAGGAAAAAATGATGTTTAAAGGAAGTAAGAGTGGATCTTTTTCGAATTGTGATGGGCAATGAATTCCATAACGAGGAAGCACGGATAATAAAGGATTTCTCGAAGGATGCAGTTCGATGCGCCGGAGTGTATAGGTTGATGGGTTGGGTTCTAGTATTTAAGAAGTGAATGGAGGAGCGCAGAGTAAGGAGGTCATGGATATAGGTGGGTTTTTTGGTTTTCAAGGTTTGAAATATGAGAGCACCCAGGAAGTATTGACGTCGAAAACCGGGGTACAGCCACCCGATTTCAGAATACCTGTGAGATATGTGAGAACGTCTGGAGATCCCGAAAATAAATCTAATAAAACAGTTCATTACTGTTTTACATCTCATCTCGAGCTCATCAGACAGTCCTCCTATAATAATACAAAAATTATTTGAGTAAACTTTTACATTATTATTTTTTTTTTTAAAGTCATGGTTAATATTATTCGTAAATATACGCTTTAGTTTTATTTTCTAATATTAGATAATTAATGTTTGCTATATTATCTGAAATGAGTGAAAAATATTTTAAAAGTGAAACAAATATAATACAGATCTCGTAGTGACTCTTTTGTTCGGTGGTGGCGATGCATTAAACATTTATTTTATCCCGGGCGAGGGGGTTGGTCTTTTATTTATGCGATTCAAGTGCAAATGAAGATCTATTTGTGCTGCATTTGCATGAACACACATGCCAGAACCGTTCATTTGTTCTGTACAATGTCATTGTGTACTTCCATTCGTGTTTAAAAGCGTTTTCGAGAGGATTTTACATGACAATCTTTGCAAAGATCATCAATTGATGTGCAATGGCACAGGAACATTTTGTACGAAACATTCTTCATATTTTACAACTGTTTCAGGATATATATATATATATATATATATATATATATATATATATATATACATATATATATATTTTTTTTTATTATTTTTTTTTTTTTAAGTTTATCTATAAAAGTCACATCGTGGGCAATCAACTGAGACGCACTAAGTCAAAATCATCTTTTAGCTTTCCTACCGTTTTACCTTTTATTTAACATTATAGAAAAAACTATAATATATAAATAAATAAGGATGATTTCTATGCAATAAATATATGGTGAATTTCACCGGTGGAAACATTTTATGGTGGTTAACAAACGAAAAAAAAAGTTCTTTCAATAGATAATTTAAATATGTATATAGATAACTCCAAGATATTCAGTAAGATCTGTACATTAAAAATTTTAAAAAATGTGATCAAGTCGATAAGACAGAATTGTGAAGTTTTTATTTGGACATTTCGGATAGTTTTTCCAAAACCCTGTAGTTACTCAAAAAATATCATTTGCGCCTAAATAGATACTTAACCAATTTTTCACAAGCCAGATATTAAAACTTTCCCTTCAAAGATAAGTTGTTAATTTGTTTTCGAGGTAATTGTAACATTTCTTCACAACAACCACCAATTTTTTGTAGCCAAGTAATTCATAGCTAATGTGTACAAATGTTAAGAATATATACCTAGGGTAAATACATGGTTTAGATAATTTAGTTTTTTTTATTGAAAAATGCACGTAGTCCAGTCAGTCTAGCCCAAAAATGGGAAATCACAGGAACTAAAAATACTAGTTCCAATTTTTTCAAGAATGGTTAGGGGAGGGTCCTCTCAACAAGAAAAAATAAAGTCCCTCCAAATTCCGGTGCCGCCTCCAATTTTTAGTATATTGTTTATAACTCGAAAACAGTGCACTGCATTGAAAAAGTTACAAGTAGAAAATGACAGCTTATTAAATTTTCTAAAAGTTTAGTTTTATACATTTTTACGAGAAACTCGACCATTTCCGTTCTACCGACTCCAGAAAATGGATTGTCTTAAAAAAAATTGTTTTTCACTCATGATTTTCGTATATGTTTGGCTTTTAGATCCCCAATCGTACATTTAAGTGGAAAATTGTCAGAATAAAACTTCTAAAGCACTAAAATATTTTCTAGAATATATATAATATATTCATTTATATTTAAGTCGCATATTACAGCACTTTTCGAATCTGCCGCACTGAAACACTTCACGCCGCTCATTGAGGAGGCCGGATCCTAACAAAGGTTGAGTGCCACAGTGAAGAATAAGAAATATTTTTTAAATTTTATGCAAGTTTATATTAATAATAGAAAATCATCGAAAATTAAATTCTTTTTACAAAATGAAAGTCTTGTATCTATTAATAACATTATTAATTGTTACAAATAAAATTTTTGATAAAGCAGATAGTGGTTAAAATCTGCAAAACAGGTTTGTTTGTTTATTTCGTTTAACGTCACTTTATGCTGCTATGGCTAATCGGACGATCTGCAAAACAGGTGTTTATTTATCCATGAATAAATTTCGCTCTTTCATCTCCTCACGAAGAAGTATTTTTAATTATAATTAAAGTTTGAACCCCTCGACAACAGTTACAATGGAAGTAATTAAATTCGATATCCCTAAATATTCATGAAAACTGACTGACAGTTTCATCAAGGGTTAACAAACCCCTCTACAGGATTTCCCGAGACCGCCGGAGCCCCCCGGGGAGTTGTACTTCGGCGAAGGGCTGCCAACTTAATTAATCGCCACAGGAGCTTATTGAAATTCAAGGAGTGGCAGCCCTGCGACAGGAGCAAAGGTGAACGAATTTGCATATGGGGGAGGGGGCGTTATTAGCTTTCTCCGCGTCTGTGGAAGTCGCCCTATGAATGTCTAAGTACGGCGATTTGTTTTGTTTAAACAACTGCAAAACAACGAATTTATAGTATTTTATTGTTTATGTTCGTGTCTAGACGAAAAAAAGTGAGCCTGGTTTTTAAATTTGTAGAGATTAGTTATTGAAGTTGAAATTCAAAACTTTTGTCGGAACAGAATTATTTGACCGAATTTTACTTTCCTTTAATTAGTTACACATCGTTTCAAAATAGTAATTAATTATTTTCACATTCATTATTATTTGAGGCACCTAATTGGAAAACGTAGCAAATCCACCGAAAATCGAAATTGAGTTTTATATACCGTTCGATCCAGCCCCTTACCATGCAGAAGACTGACTAGGTTTTAGGTTTAAAAACGAAGGAAAAGTTGCTTAAATTTACAATTAAAAATCACGTACTGTAGCAAAAGGATATAAAACCATGCCAATCACAGTATCAAAAGGGAGTATTTCACAATATTATGCATATTATTTTTCAGATTTAGGAGACATAAACGAGGTGGAAGAAACACATTAGCTGTTTAGAAAAGTTACCTGTTATTGTGATCGAAATTACTATTGACTAGTCCATTTTTTAATTTATATTTCGTTTTTTTTTTTTTTTAAACTAAACTAATAAATGTTTTTAAACATTATAAAAAAGTTTTTAGATAGCTATTTGTTTTGAATTTTTAAGTTACCTACTAAAAACAGAGTCAATGATATTTTGATACTACTACGTTGTTCAATACTTTGTTGTTTTTATTTTGTTCCTCAATGCTCTAAAAAATAATCCCATTTATGTATTCGAATATTTTCTAATGATAAATTGTTTTTAACCGTTTTCAAAGAAGTTTTGCCATAAGTCTGTCGAGAAGTAAAATGAGGAATAATAATAATTTGTTTAGGAAAATGTGTATTGTGACTACATAGACTAGTCCATGTATGTACATATATCGTTTATTACTTTACTCTCCGTTTAATTGTTCACCAAGCTAATAAGAAACATTTTTGAACGTAAAATAATTTTTTTAATCCATCATTTCATTTCTACAAATCAACTTAGCACATGTACTTATTTCATAATCAAAAAGGAGCAAGTCTCAAACTGTTGCAAAACGGAGTAAGTCCCCAAAAATGATGCAAAACCGAGTAAGTCCCCAAAACTGATGCAAAACGGAGTAAGTACAGAAAAAAAACCAATTAAAAAAAAAACTGGTTTACAGAGGCCCTTATTACGCTTGCCCAACTAAAACCATTTATTTTTCTGCTAATTATACATGAAAAATTACATTCATATCAATTAGGCATCATATTGATATGGTTTTTGGCTTCTGGTGAAAAAGTTAGAAATCTGGTTTTGCTACGTTTTGCAATGGGGCCCCTCATTTAATGATAGCTGCTGTCTGTGTTTGAAGATAAACGCAATAAAATAGCTTATTCTCTTCTTATTAGGCTAGGCATTAATTTAAAAAAATATAGAAAATTTGAAAATGCTAACGGATCACAAGTTTAATGAATAACATTAAAATATATATATAATGATAATAGTATTATTTGTATATTTAAAATTTATTATCAAATATCAATTTCTTTTGATTCAATTAGGATATACCGAGAAGTTCCAAATGTATTCATTAATTTTATATATGTAAGTCAGTATTGGGAAGCAGAAAACACTTTAATTTCTGAAGGCTAATTAGGTTTTATGGACTAGTATAAAAAAATTAATAATTTGAAGACGAACTGCCAATGGCCCTGAAGGGAAGAGGCAAATCAAAAATAAAACAAATAAATTTAAAAACAATTTATTATATTCTTAAAAAATTATAAATTTTCCAACAAAAATTAATCATTAAACCACCCCAGTACATCATACGCACTTCATTCAGAACTGCATGAACCCACAATAAACGAACGATATAAGACGTTTTTATTACAAATTTTATGGACATAATAAAATACTCATTTAAGGCGTGGCCCCAACTGATGAACCCGGAAATACTCTCAGAAACCTGAAAAGAAACTAGATGAGAGATCTGTTCCAAGTTTTTTTTTTTTTTTAACATTTGTCACACTATATGAGCTACTGTTGAATACTATTCCTTATAATTCCTACACAAGCACTACATATAATGACAGGAAATTAACTTATTGTAGCTTTTGTGATAGGTTTTAAAAAAAAAATATTAGGTAATTAATATAATCAATAATAATTTAAATAAAATGAATTGTTTTTTTAAACGCCAAGGTGTAAAAAAAAAAAAAAAAAAAAAATAAACAAATAAATTATTTTTTGAGTGATTCAGAGAAGTCTAAAATATAAATCCAATGTCAATATAAATATTCTTCTTCTTCTTCATCTAACCCTTATACCTCACGGTGTCGGGGCAGCCAGCAACCATGCTCTAAAACCTCTCTATCCGCAGTCAACCTCCTAATCTCTCCCATAGTGAGTCCCCTCCTTCTCGCCAGATCCGATATGAGGTCCTCCCATTTACTTCTCGGTCGTCCTCTAGGTCGTTTTCCCACTGCTTTTGCTTCCCATATTTTTTTTGGCAACCTATTGATTGGCATTCTTAGTACATGGCCAAACCACTTTAATTCTTTTCTGTGGATATAGTCTATCAGTGGTTCCTGCTCCGCATTCTCTCTTATTCTTTGGTTTCGGATTTGGTCCAACCTTGTCTTGCCAAGAGCCTTCCTCAGGAATTTCATTTGTGTGGCTTGTATTCGGCTTGCAAACTTCTTGATGCCAGGCCAGCTTTCAGCTGCATAGATCAGCGTAGGGATGAATACT
Organism: Euschistus heros; assembly: GCA_003667255.2. NCBI lineage: Eukaryota > Metazoa > Arthropoda > Insecta > Hemiptera > Pentatomidae > Euschistus > Euschistus heros. Next base: position 5,247,326 of record RCWM02000007.1, on the reverse strand, counting down.
TGCTTATATACTACCATTTTGGTTTTCATCTCTACTTCCCTTTTTCTAATTATAACATTGCGGAGCTGATAATAGATGTTGGTCGCTTTCCTTATGCGCTGATTTATTTCAGAATCAAGCCTGCCATCATCATTACTAATTTTAACTCCAAGGTATTGGTAGACTTTAACCTGTTCCAAGTCCAAACCTCCACAAGCCACAGTTCCTTGTTCCAAGCAACCACTTTTAGACACGACCATATACTTTGATTTATTGGGGTTAATCGTCATCCCTTTTCGACTCAGTGCTTCTTCCCACACGTCCAGCGCTTCCTGCAGGGCCACTCTGCTCTCTGCAATTAAAAGAATGTCATCGGCAAATACCAAATTCTGGATGTATATGGGATGCATTCTCCAGTTTGCTACTTTGAATTTGGGGCTCCTTTGTTTAGCTTCCCATATTATCCTGTCCAATATAAATATAATTTATCTATATTATTTACTCCGGTTTTTATAATTTCTCTAGTTTTAAGAAGTTTGTTAAATAGCTCAATAAGAAATCCAATAATTACTATAACTAATTCTAAAATTGAATATAATATTCGTAGTCACCGAAAATCTCTTCATCCCGACTTCGATGCTCTGTGATTCAGGGCAATTAATACGAGATCGGGCCCGTTTACAATTCAAATTTTCATATAAATGACTCAATCAGCCAGGGCAGCCAACATCCGTGTTCTCAGATATTAAATTAAATCGCTTTATAATCAATATCTCGACATCTTGGTATTTATTCAAACGGAAAGATGGCTCCCCACCACCGGGGTTTTAATAAAATCTAATTAAACTCAAATGATATCTTAATTGGTGCCTGTGCCTCCTGAATTAATATAGATGTCGGCGGGTTTTTTTCTTTTTTGTACCCTTGGCATCGGCAGTGGCTAAACCCTGTCAGATGTTATTAAAATCGGGTTTATAACTATAATAACCCAGCCCTGCAGCTCATTATTTATAATTTACTTGAGCCATGGGACGGAGGATAAAAGAGAAAACGTTTTGTTTTTTTTGAGAAATTTTCAAAAAAAGATTCACGTTTATCATCAGAGGAGGCGCCTGGTTTCCTTATTTTTTCCCTGCCCTTTTAAGGAAAAAAAAGTCCAAGGTCTTACACGGTCTCTGAGTACGAATTATTAATATAAGTGTTAATAAATAATGTATTAAGTACGTAATAAAGACGTTTATAAAACAGGTGCGAACTGAGAGGTGCAGCTGCTTCTGGAAATGTCGGATTAAGATATTATTGCTAAGTAAGTGTGAATTATTATGTGTGTCACGTATACCTTGTACCGATAAAATTTTGGCCGATACTTCGAGGCCAAAAAATTAGTAAATATGAATATTTTATCGTATACTTGAATAAATGTAATGTGTTAATTTAAATATTAAATGCAAATGGACATATCAGATTAAAACGACAAGAAATTGCAACAAACATGAAAATGTTTGAATTCTTTAATATTTACCAAACTAACGTTCAAACATTCCAAATAATTACATGAGATTTATTTACATAACAGTAATTAGACCCATTTTGACATACGGATTTGAGCTTTGGAGCTTCACTAAACCATAAAATTCTTCTCGTATCCAATCCAGAATCCTAAAAAAAAAAATCCTCAATTCTCTTAATTTGTCACAAACAAACTTATCTTTAAAGATCTTAATGTACCAAATTCTTCTGATTTAGCCCTAACCAGATATCTATTCTTTCATAGTAAACTCCATAACTATTATTCAAATCTACTCGTATCTCAACTTCCCATTTCATGATAACTCTCGGAAGCGTCAGAAAAGAAGATGGCCTCCGGACCTTCTAACATAGAACTTTTATTGAAGTACTACTGATGGGTAATTGCTTTACAAGTAATTGACATGCCATGAGCGTTATACAGTTATAAATTTTAATAAATAGCAAAAACTAAAATGGGCCATCTCATGAAATACTCAATTTGAATGATTTTTTTTAATAAATCCGAAGAGTTTTTTGTTTTTATCGAGAAAAAAAAAATACACAAGTAAAATAGATGTGCTAAAATCCGTTAGAATTCGCATTGAGAAAAGGGAAAGGAAAATATTAATAGCAAATGAATTACATATAAATGAATACATTTTAGAGATTGGAACACTTATCTGGAAAATGTAAATTTTTTATTTTTAATTTAAAAATAATATAGGTATTTTGCTATTGTTTAGATTTAGAAATAAATGATGGAAATATTTTCATATGCTACTTCAGCTTACTTTAAAAAATATGAAGAAGCCTAAATAGTGTCCATTTGAATAATGCAATAATTATAATAAGATAGCTCGGCTTCGATTCAGATTCAAACAAATAATAAATATAGATTTCTCCATTTAGAAGAAGTCATAAAACTATATTACCATGGGAACCAACATGTTGATAGTTCGAATTACGATTTTCTTCTGGTAAGGTTTCTTGTCATACGTTTAACTTCTTTAAACCTATTTAATTTTATTAAATAATTTTATTTTTATTTTTAAAAAATAAATTATTTTATTTTATTTTTAAAAAAACTTTCACGAGTATATATATAAAAAAAAAAAAATTTTACAAAATATAAACGAAAAATATTTGGTACATGCACTATTGTTTTATTAGCTGTATGTATTCTATTTAAAAAAAAATTATAATTTTCAATTTTTAATTACTTTAAAACCATTATGAAAAACAAATAAAAATAGCCTGAAAATCGGATAGATTTTGGAGAGGAACAACGTATTCTGGGAAAGCCAACCACTTTTATTTAAGATCTGATCATATAATCACTATATTGGTTTCACTATAATATTTTGTTTTTATTCAAATAAGAATATTATTTTTTTTTATAAATTGTAACAAAATATAATTATTCAAACTAAATCTTCATGTACTTACGCAATAGATGATAATTTATTCATTGGAACAAACCTTACCAGTCCTGGAACTCAGCTAAAAAAAACCTATAACACAGTATTTTGGAATAAACATTGTAAATTATAAAAATAAATAAATTATCCTTCGAAGTATTTTCTAGTAATCACCATAATTCATTATTAATAATTTATTACTAGTTGTTAACAAGGAATAAAATGTCTTGGCAATCGATATTATTCATATCACATCAAAAGGTTTATCAAAATAAAAGAGAAGCAATTATTAAATTAAAGCGATTATTAATCATTCATATAATATTAACAATTTTTTAAAATTAAATTACTTCAGAATTATTTAGGTACTTTTAGTTAAACAATTTTTACTGGCATTTTCTTTATTTTAAACATGTATATGTAAATGTATATTTACATACTTCGGCGATGATATGAGGAATATTTAAGGTATGAGATGAACATATTTTACAAAGCACCGATTCTGTTTTTGTATTGCCTACCATCATCGTTGTCCTTGGAATAAAAGTTGGATCAAAAATGCATTTTACTTTGTTATGTTTCGTGCACATCTTCTTTGCTATAACTATATTTATAAAACAAACAAATGTGTGTATATATATCCGCATAAGAACTCCGTTTTGAAAAAAAACCGTTTGTAATTTAAATAGTTCACAAAAATAAAACAATTTTCATAAGGTATAGTTGACTGTGAATTATATATAGGAGATGTAGTTGGTTAGGGTAGGCAGTCAATGAACTCAGCAAATCAAAACAAAATGTTTAAAAAAAAAAAAAAAAAAATGTTTATTTTTACACATACATTTATTTTTATACATTTATTTTTACACATACATGTTTAAAATTAAAAAAAAAAAAATAAAAAAAAAAAAAAAAAAAAAAAAAAAAAAAAATAAAATAAAATAAACATTTTGTTTTGATTTGCTTAGTTCATTGACTGCCTACCCTAACCAACTACATCTCCTATATAAAACAATTTTATTTATTTTTATAGTGTATTTTGAGTTTTATATATGAATTTAGACATTATTTTCCGTCCCACAGATTAACATTTAAAATGTTTTGTTTTTTTTGAACGTGAAAAAAATCGTTACACCAACAAATTATTGAATCCTAGCCAAAAAACATATCCATATCAAAAAAGAATTTTAAAAACTCAGTTTTGTTCTAATTAATTGAAATCCTAAAGGTGTAATTAATCATTGAAAAAAACAGAGCCAAAACAACCAATAATATCAACACTGGGATTTCCTACCTAATAGAAAAAAAAAAATGCCGAAACGTGGACGGATGCCAAGAGCAATAAATTCAGGCCACCGTAAAGGGTTGTTAATTTTTATGTCCCCCAGAGTTGAGATGTGAACTGGGCCCGTTTTTGTAAACAGGGCAGTAACTGTCCCCAAACAGCAGAATCATGATTCCCGCTTCTCTAGCTTCTTCAGCAGATTTCTTGCTAGGTTTGTTTATTTATTCAGAATTATAATGTATTATTTTTTCTAATAATTGTTGAATCATTAAGTTAAATTTGAAATATTAGGGGCTTCACGTAGTAGGCATCTTCCCCGTACGATAAGTAATATTCAATTGATTATATATATCGTATAATACTTTAATATATCGTAAAATACTTTTTTTTATAATATATTATTTTTTTTTTTAACTTTAAAATTTTTAAAAGGGTATTGCTGAGTTTTTTTTGCACACTCGTACCAAATATAACAGGACGATTTTTTCTATTCAATATTTTTAAATATATCTTTGCATTTATATCATGCAAAAAAAAAAAAAAAAATTAAAACTAGATAAATAAAAAAAATATTATAAATAGGTAATTCATTAATTTAAATAAAATAATTCTCACTTGGAATCCACACACAAGACTAAAACGACAAGAAACGGCACGTCGTTATAGACTACTCCAACATTTACTAGACAAACGTTCAAAGCTTCCAATAAATTACTAGTGATTCATTTACATGACAGTTATTAGATATGGACATACGGAGTTGAGCTTTGGGGGTCCACTAAACCATCCAATTCTTCTCGCTCCCAATCTTTCGAAAAATCCCTAATGCTTCTTCCTTCGACACAAGTAAACTTATCCATAAAGACCTTAATGTTCCATATGTTGCTGATTTAGCCCAAACCATATACCAATCTTTAATAGTAAACTGCACTCCCACACGAATCCATTAGTCTCCCAACTTGCTTCGCATTCGATACCTGATAACCCACCGAGGCGTCTGAAAAAAAGATGGCCAAGAGACCTTCTAGTTTAGAACTTTTATTGAAGTGCTGCTAGTGACTAGTTCCTCACAAGTGATTTACATGTCATTATAATAATTCCCTGAAATTTACTTGATGTATATTCATGTGCGGTTGTAAATATCAATAAATAGTTTTAAAAAAAATAAAATAATAACATTTCAGATGCAGTCACAGTAAATATAGAAACAGCCTTGTTTACCCAGAACCAAACCCTCTTTCCAATGTTATAATAATAACCAAACGTTATTATTTAGGCCTTTAAAAAATGAATAATTTAGGAATATATTTTTTCCTTATATTTTCATATACTTATTTGATGTATTGCCAATTTATAATACTATTTATATCAATAAAAACGTAATTCGCCACTGTATTGTTACCTAAGGCACATATGGCGAATAGCCTCGACAGAGCGGGCAGGCGACGAAAGGTAGGAGACAGGTCAGTTATCGACAGAGATAGGAACCAGTATAGCTGCCCCCGGGGCCTAGTTAGCGGGAGATATCGCCAGCTATTAAACCATCGTAAAGACCATTAATTACGCAACCCTCAACACATTTCACAGTTTGTCTCAACCAGATCGGTACCCTATAGGCTATTTATACTCAACCTTGCCCATCGATTAATATGGAAAAGAATCGTTATTTAAATTTTATAAAAATAGTTGTGATAGTTTTGTCTCAGGTTTTTACTACACTCATTTAACAACCGGCTCTCCCTTATCTAAAAGGTTTGTATGTATAACAATTAAATTTTCCACTTACAATTTCACACCCAGTCTCTCACGGATCTTGTTGGCAATGTTTTTGGAGGTTCCTGGTCAAAAAATATTAGTCACGTATTTTGCCGTTCCAATCAATGGGCCCTAGGAGCAAAAAAAAAAAATGGAATTTATTTTATATCTCGAGTTTAAAAAATGATATCGACATGATTCTTGCACCAAGATTTTTAGTTTTGATTGCGAATTTAAGAAAAAATACAGTCAATCCATAGGTTTTGGTTTAGGTTAATTAAATTCTAAAAAAATGATTAGATTTTCAATCAAACTACCTCAATAGTTTTTTTCTCACAAAAATTGACGTCAGATTTTTATTCAGCACCCTCAAAAACCTTTTTTTAATTTTTTTTATTCAATAAAAAAAAAAATATCATTTTTTCACTCTTTTCGGTTATCGATTATTGGTTACTTCCCTTAAAATAGCCATTGCTTTGTCACACAATTCACTGGTTGGGATCACTGGAAAGAGGAGACCCTCAGCTTTCTTTTGATTTATATAAATGCAAAATTCAATAAACAAAAACCTATTAAAAAAATTGGAAAATCCAAAAAACATTTTTATTTTGAACGCTAGTTTAAAACCAGATGGGATGATGAAACCAAAAACCATTTCAAGCGTATTAACACCCTGATTTTCGGGTAAAAAAATGAAGTTGATACGTTTAACCATCCAAGCGTAATTAATGTTTTTGTTAATTTAAACAAAAATTGCCTTCCATTAGGTCCGGCAAAGTTTGAAGCTTACGAATTTTTATTTTTCTATTTGGATGAAATTTCGTATTTCAGGGTTCTTATGAATGCTGAATTCGAATCCAATGTATGTTCTTGTGATAAAAATATATTGAATTTACTTCACTTGAAAAAGTTTAGCTTTTACACCGTAAAATGTGATAGGAAATTTTTTTAGCCCTAGAATTCCATTTCAGCACCCTCAAAAACTTAGGAAACGTCTGAAGTGAATTTTATATATATATATATATATATATACACCTACGTTTCCTGGAAAGTTCACGTTTTTCTGCTAATTCCCCTGTTAGTCCAGTCAATGAGTGCTGAGAAATATGCAATGAAAAAAATATGCGATTATTTTTTACTTCAAAAATTCGTTAGGAGTAGTTAGGAAGTAAACATACTAAAAGTCGCCGCTCCTGGGGAGGGGGGGGGGGGTGAGCTTACGTTGGGGAAAGTGGAGGTCTCATTTTTGGGGTATTGGATTATATCTCGAAAACGGTAGACTCTAAAAAAATATGTTACAAATAAAAATTAGAGCTAATTAAATTGTCTATACAAATTTATCTTATACACATTTGTCGAACCTACAACGGTTTTCGAGATATATGTTATTGAAAATCGATTTTCGAAAGAAACAAAACAAAAAAACTTCACTTCAGACATTTGCTTCTAGTGCCTTCCACTATCGTTTCTCGGATAAAATGTCAGAATCAAAGTTGTAGGACATTAAATTTACTTTAATTTCGTATAGGCATTTCTGACACTTGAAGCAAATGTTTGACAAAGAGTAAGGTAAATATAATTTTTTTTTCGAGCATTATCGATTTTTAATAATATCTCGAAAACCGCTGAAAGTTCGACAAATATGTATAGATACAATTTTATAGAAAATTTAATAAGCTTTAATTTTAATTCTTAGCATATTTTTTAGAGGAGACAGTTTTCGAGATATAATCCAAAAACCAAAAAAAAATGGGATTACTAGGGGCGGAGACATTTCATATGCTCACCTTTTAAATTCTCCTAACGAATCGCATATTCCATGGAATCTACAATATGTTTATTGACTGGACTATACGAGAATTATCAGTTACTAATGATCCATTTCTTACATCCTAATCACCTAATATAAAAATGGTGTCAAATCTGGATTACTGAAATCGGTCTTTTAAGATCTTACCGTATCATATTTAATCTTCTCGGTAAGCACTAGGATCTTCATCTTCAAGGATCTTTCACTACATGCAGTTAAACTGATCCGCAACCCAGGACTCGAACAATAATTAAATTGTTTATAAGTACTTTAAAATTATATTTATTTTTTTTAATCGGACTTTTATAAATATGAATAAAAAAATCGATCAATTATAAAAATATAATTTTTAAAAAACTGATGAATGCCCAATAAACGTTGGAACTGGTGGAAGTTGGAATCATAGTTGTTATAATATATTTTCCTGGCTGGATGAAACAATTAATATAAAAAAAAGTTAAGCAAAGAATTTGCTTAGTCGAAATAAGACAAATGTATAAACAATACAAAAATATTTTTGTTTATTCTATAAATAAATTATTTAAAAGGCAATAGCTATCTTTTTTGATAAACTTAATTGCGTGCTGTGTAAGAATCCATCATCAGATTTCATTAATAACCATAAAATATTGTATATTACAAGAGCATTGTTTACGTTTTCTTAGATTTTATCAACTACAATCGTCTGAAAACTTCAAATTAAATAATCTATTTATTTATTTTTTATCTGATTAATAAAAACATAAATAATAATTAAATATTATAAAATGAAATTTAAAAATATGAAGTAGAGGAAAAATTTTTAATTCATCTTTATCTTCTTTTAAACGTTTATTTCTACTATTTCATTATATTTTATCTATAGCACCTTTTGAAAAGTTTATTCTAAATTTTCCTTTATTTTTGTTTAATGTTTTTGTTTATATTGTGATATGAATGGATTCATTATTGCTTCTTGAGGCAAATTATAATATTTATTTGATAAAAATCGTTTTTTTTTTTTTAAATGTAATTTTCAAGATATCATCACATTGTTTTATTTTGTAATTGAACAAGTTTTTGTTTATTTATAAGCACAAAAGTGTATAATTAAATTTTAAGTTTTAAAGAGTATTTCATAAAACTTTATATTTAATAATTTAAAAAATTTGAAAGCCCTTTCTTGTCTTCAGAACAGTTTCCAAAATTCATTCTTGTTTGAATTCATTATTGAAAAATTATTGATTGCGAGATAATATTACCACTGTACTTTTTAATAAATCTCAAATTTACATTATTTTTTTTTCTAGTTTTGTTTGGCAATTTTTAAGAAATAAAAGATATTCAATGTAAATACAATTATTTAATAAAAATAATTCCATGACTTACCCAGACTCGCAAATACTCTCACTAGTGACCCGACTGCCAGCATAACGAAAACGAAACTGACCCAGGATCGCACTCCCACTAAAATTACCCTAAACCGATTCGTTCAACCCTTTCCAGTATTTGCAAACAGTCCTTCACCTGTTGGCGAGATGATTTACACCGCTGGTTACCTTCGCTTTCCTCCAGGTACATCCAACCCTTCTATTGTTTACTCCTTATTCAAATGACCCGAAATGGGTTCATTGCCTGGGCATTTTAAAATGTTTCCTGTCATTGTGCAATTGTCCGGCGATAGATCAACCTTTGCCAAAATGACACTTACCTGGAGGTTTTGCATGGTGAAGTCATTATTCATGGAAGGGCGAACCCTTTTTGCACCTGAGCGATTGGTACAGAAAGGGAAAGGTAAATGGTCTTCAGTATAATTGTTAAAAGGGGTATTTACATAAATGTTTAAACATAATTTGTAAAACTACATTATTATATATAAAACATCAAGATTTGTTAACTATTATCTGAATTTAAATGTAGCATTTTCACATATGAATAAATATATAAAAATTATGAGTTGTTATTTTAAATCATAGTTTAATTTTTAATAAGGATTATAAATATAATAAATTTTTAAAGATATTATTTTTCTTACAAAAAAAAAAAAAAAAAATTAAAAAAATAATGAACAATAATAATCCAGTAGAAAATGAGCATGCTTGTAGAACTTATGCAAAAATGAATATTTGCTGTTATGATAAATATAAATTCATTGTATTAAATATTTTATAAAGATAAATAAATAATATAAAAATAAACCAAGTATAAAATAAAATTATTTAACTATAATTTAATCTCACCTGAAAAAAATGTCTATAACTCAAAGAAAATTATGAATAGTTATAACATTTTATTTTAGTTTTTCCTGAGATGTAATAGGTTATTTTATAGGTGGAATGAAAATTTCTTTGTTTTATTAATATCTTTTCTTCTGGCTGTTGAGTGATTATTTTAATACATATATACAATTTACTATGTATACATATGTGTACACATACGGATACATACACATAGTTTGAATACCTTAAAATTCATACTTTGGTTAAATTTTATGTTTATATATAAAACCGTAATAAATAAATTTAATATTTTGGAATGAATTTTCCTCTATTTTTTTATTTAAAGCTGTCATTCATTAAGTTCATTTTTTATGGAATCCATTTAGAATCGATATAAACTTTTGGAAAAAAAATTATTTAAAATCTTAAAGAAATTAAATATGGTAATTATTTTACTGATTTATATTTAGTTTATTTATATATTTATTTATTGGTTATAACTAGGGCTGTAAAATATATGCATTTGCATATTTCTCCTAACTAACTAAAACATCTAATAATATCAAAATATATATTTGGAAGCATTTGGAATAAATATGAGCTGTTTTTAATTTGCATATTTTTATATATTTTGAACTAGTCTTGCTAATTTAACAACATATCCGGCATATCAGCATTTGACATTTCAATTTTTTTAATGTTTCCATCTAATAATTTTTTTAATATTTCCATCTAATAATATCAAAATATATATTTGGAAGCATTTGGAATAAATATGAGCTGTTTTTAATTTGCATATTTTTACATATTTTGAACTAGTCTTGCTTATTTAACTACATATCCGGCATATCAGCATTTGACATTTGAATTTTTTTAATGTTTCCGAGCAGAAAAAAAAATAAAATATAGATAAAAACCGAAAATAGCTATAAAAACTCCACCCATTCTTTTATTTTCTCCTAATCAATGTGTTTGTATGTGTCGAAGTGCTGATTCTTCGGTTTCAGCGAACTTTCGATCTTATTTGCTTCTCTTAGAATTGTTTAATCCGATTAGTTTCTCGTTTATACTTCGCTCAAATACGTAGAATATTATGACTTCACTTTTCATCTCACCCTTCTTCCTTCCATCATTCCATTACACAGTCTCTCACACAGTGTTCACCGAGACATATCACTCGTAAACTGTTCTTTTGTGTTAATCTAAAATACCGAAAGTCACTCCTTCGAAGAAAAAGATTTTGTTGGAAAGTACGTAGGTGAGCTTTCAAATAGGACTTTCAAGTGTGATGGAGACGCTTTATGTTTATATGATGTAGAGCGGTCGTTTAGCCGTTTCAAATCTATTTTGAAGCCCAATAGACGATCTATTTTGTTCGAAAACCTGAAAAAGTGGTTGTCTGCAATTTAAATCTACAACAGTGAATATGTGGCATGAATAAGTCGGAAGAGTTTCTTTATTGCTTATTTTTTTTATTTTTAATGTATTCTGTTCTGTTCTAAAGTATTTTGGTTGTGATTGTTGTTTAAGTTTTCTGGAAATTAATTTCATGATTTTTTTCGTTTTTAATGCTCCCTGTTCAATGTGTTTTATTTATCTTTAATAATGTTTTTTAACATTTGTTTTTGTTTTTTAATGTTTTTCTTCCTAATTTTCCTCCCTTCAACACAATTAGTTATTTAAACTTAAGTTTGTACTTAAGTGTAGGTATATATTGCGAATTTATTATTTTTCTAATAATAAATATGCATATTTATATCTAATAGTTGCATATTTTCGATATTTAATTGCATATTTTACCCAACATCTCTGCATACATTTGTGCATATTTTTCAGTTTTTATTGCATATTATTCACAGCCCTAGTTATAACTAATACTCACAGAAATCTTTGGCCAGATTTTGTCCAGAAAATAATCCTTGTATAAGATAAGATACAATTTACACCAATTTTATAAATGGCTACAGCTTGAGCACATTTTTATCTACTTTTCGAAGTAAACCTTGATCAGGGCAATACAAAAAAAGTAGGACCAGAAATAGGATAAATAAGCACTACAACTAAAAAATGAAAGTAGTAGAAATTATATAAAAAGATAGTGTGACTTAGACAGATTGAATTCAGTTTCCTTAATTCATATGTATCCTATATACCATAACTTTTTGTTTTTATTTTTTTTTAATTTTGTTTATTTTTACCCTGTTTATATATGTTTAGACATAAAACTGTATTTCCCTGAAGAAGGCTTGCAATGTAGACAGAACGATTTGGAAGATTTAGGAGCCAAAATTGTATTTTCACTTTCAATGGTATATCTTAATGGTTGATATTGCCCTTTCTGTAAACAGCTAGTATTTCCACAAAAATGTGAAGGAAAGAAAATACCTTCGATAAATTATAATAAAACTAATAATATTGATGAATTAGTTGCCACTTCTATCAGGATCATTATCATTTGAAAGCTTGTTACGAATGTTAGACATAGTTCTAGGGATGCAAAATGAAAAGATCTGAAAGTTATCAGGACCTATAGAAGATACCTCGTTTACCATCACGCGTACCTCAAAAAATAATCACAACTTATATTTAATAATGATTTTTAGGAACAAAAAGATACACATATTTTATTATATTAGTTTATATTAGATAATATTCAATTTTGTATAAATCTTGAACCTAAGCAGAAAAATTGGTTTTGTTATTCGGTTCAGAAGATAGTAGCATGTTGACTGCTAAAGATCAAAAATACCTGAAATGGTCCATACTTCATTCGTGCAGCGTAAAATAGGATACGAACCCAATAATAGTGTATTGAATATAACATGATCGCATTTTCCCCTTGAGAATTGTCTCACGTTGGCGTAAAAACGAAAGCGTTTATTTCTAGCTGTCTCTTCTGACGACTGTCCTATAAGTAATAGAGCATTTCCAGTTATAAACAAATCTTTAAAGTAACAGTCTAACAGTCTTATAACTTATGAGAGCCTAAGCACTACTCACGATAGAAAAAAAAAAAAAAAAATGGCCCTCAAACAGGCTCAAGATGTCAGCTAATGAAAGAATAAAATGGAACATGTTTTAGAAATGCTCCCTTGACCGTTAATGTTCGTCGGTGATATTACCAATTCCGTTATGTTTATTTTTGCAGGTTTCGTTTTAAAATGAAATTCCGCGTCTAATTTAAAAAAAAAAAAAAAAAAAAAAAAAAAAAAAAAAAAAAAAAAAAAAAAAAAAAAAAAAAAAAACTCGAATTCGCAAATTCAGCTTGGGTCAGGTTTTGACTATACACTTTTGTGATTTGAGCACCAAAAAAAACCAAATTTTGTATATAATGTCATAGAAGGTGCTGAAATGCACATAGCGGAATTGACGATTTCACCGACAATATGTTATCCATTTTAATCTATGATTCAGTTTTCTGTAGGACGCAAATTTTCAAATTAAATAGCCTAATCCTGCTGACCGTCTATGACCTCATATTCTTTATTTTTTTTTTTCTTAAACAGACGACGAGAGGGATCGAGTAAGATCCGTCAAATCTAGGGTAGAATTTTTTATTTCGTATTAGGAGAAACAGAGACAAAAGGAGCTTATTCATTAGAGAGCTAGTGTTATTCGGTATAAGGAGAGTCGAGTTCCTAATTATTCCTACGATCCTGATGTCAAACTATGAAACTACGCATCACGCCCTCGCGTTACTCAAAAACATATCGCTTTTGACCAACTAGTTCACCGGTAAACATGTTCCATGTTCAAAAATATAATGAACAGAACTAATTAAGTACCGAAAAATCAAGTCTATTGTTATTGTTTAATATTATGTTAAAATGAAAACAACTAACGTGCAATTATTAGAAAATCTTAAATAAATAAACAAATAAACGGTGAGTAAATCAAAATTAGATAAGATAATAACAGTTAATAAACAAAAATATATTCGATATTTTAAAAAAATATATAAAATAAGGCCCTGGCTTGTTTATCCTTATAATATATAATAGTCCAGTCAATATACACATTGTAGAGTGCATGAAATATGCGATAAGTTTTTACTACATAGCTTCGTTAGGAATAGTTAGAAGGCAAGCATAGGAAAGGTCCCCACCCCCGAGGGGGTAAGCTAAGAGGGCAGAAGATAATATATTTTTATTGAATCTCGAAAACGGTGTGCTCTAGAAAAATATGTTACAAATCAAAATTAAAGCGTATTAAATTTCCTATAAAGTTAATTCTATGTAATATTGTTGAAATTCCAACGGTTTTCCATATAAACGTTATTGAAAATCGGTGATTCTCAAAAAAACAAAAAACAAATGCCAACTTACTTTTGGTCAAACTTTTGCTTCTAGTACCTTCCACAATCGTTTTTAAAAAAAAAAAATGTCAGAATCCAACTTGTAGAGCATTAAATTCAATGAAATTTCATTTATACGTTTTTGGCGTTTAAAGCAAAAGTTTAACAAAAAGTGAGGTAAACATTTTTTTATTCCTACAATAATCGATTTTTAATAACGTATATCTCGAAAAGTGTTGGAATTTCGACAAATATGTATTAAATCAATTTTTTAGGAAATTTAATAAGCTGTAATTTTGATTCGTAACACGTTTTTAGAGTTAAACAAAAAGAAGTCAAAAATTATCGCATACTTCATGCACTCTACACCCCTTATTTCAGCACTCATTGACGACTATAAATAAATTAATTTATAAATTTAAAGAATGTATAGATCTTGCCAGGGAAATGTGATTATGCACACTGTTTCATCATGCCTGTATATCTTTTTTAAACGTCCTACTGCACAATGAGTACTTTTATATTTGTAAATATATATACAAGAAATAAATATATATTTCTATTTATTTAAGCAACGTATTGATTTCAATTATACTTGTGATATTGTTGTCAATAGTAAACGTTTAGATCCTGTTTTTTTTATTTTATTTTTTTAAAATGATTCAGCGGTTTCATCACTCATCCCGTCCACTCCATAGCAACCCCTATCAAATAATCATACATTCCCTATCATCGTGACACTTCCAAATACATACCCGACGTACCCCGTAGGGCACGCCCATTCCAGCGATCGAACCACTTACGGGGAAGGTACCCCGCATTGAAGGGTCAGACTGAGAAAAATTCCCTTAGGATAGCTCGGCATGTGAACAAAGGGCAGAGTTGCATTAGAAGCCGGCGTACTCTATTCATATTATTCGGGATGTTATTCACCTCTGCCGAGACCTTACACAGCAGTCCTTTCAAGAACCCTTCCACTAATGGAAGGTATTAATACCCTTCAGCCCACGCTGGGGGTTTGTCAAGTTTCAGCGAGAGGGGTTCCATCTTGTGTTTTGTACTCTCAGACCCTCCTGTTTTGTGTTTCTTTATAAACTGTAAGTCATAAGCCGAGAATACTTTGTTATATTAAAATAAAACAATAAATTATAAATACGACAAGAAACTGCCAGTCGTTACAGAATACTTCAAAATTTACTTGACAAACGTTCAAAGCTCCCAATTTATTACAAAAGACTCATATGAATGACTGTTAGAACTATTTGGACGTACGGAGTTGAGCTTTGGTGCTCCACTAAACCATCCAATTCATCTCGTATTCAATCCTTACAATCCAAAATCCTTCCAAAAATCCTCAATGCTCCTTACTTTGTCATCAATAAACTTATCCATAAAGATCTTAATGTGCCATATGTTGCTGATTTAGCCCACACCTGATACCTATCCTTTCATAGTAAGCTCCATAATCACTCAAAGCCGTTAGTTTCTCAACTTGCATCTCACTCCATTCCTGATAATACTCAAGTTTTCAATGTTATAATAATAATTGTCAATTCATTTACTTGATGTATATACATTGTATAGTTGTAAATTTCAATAAATGTATATATTAAAAAAAAAATATATTAACAGAGATTCAAATATCAATGACCTAAAAACTTAATGGTCCTTAACCTTTTAAGTAACACGTGCCAATTTTAATTCTTCGTTCTTTGCTGTTTTCTCCTCATCATTTTCTCTTCATATTTTCACTGTGCTGCTTCTTTTTTTCCTCACACCACTTTGGACCAGGTCTTCTCCTCAGTCTTCCTTGGAATTCTTCCATACCCAATACATTTTTTCTAAAAATATCTGAGTAAGTAGTCGCTTCTTCTTTTACATTATTTCTATCTAAATCCAACTAGTTGTTGATTTCTTCTCCCAAAAGTATTCAAATATCCGTTTTGTTACTTTGGTATCGACCATTCTGTAAATATGACCAAGAAATAATAATCTCCTTTTTCTTAGCGTTTCTGTTATATTATCAATTTTTTTATTCACTTCCTGATTAGATCTTAATTTTCATACCTAAGATTTGTAAGTGCGCGAAAGGAAAATTGTAACCTTTCGCGCACTTCAAGTTTATCTAAACTGTTGTTCAATACTAGGTATTTACTAGCATATAAGCTAGCCCCTAGTAAAGTGTGATACAAAAATTTAACTAGAGTAAATTAATTACTGTTTCAATGAGTTACCATTTTGCCTATTTCAGAATTATCTCATTGATGGTATATTTATGGATTTTCTAAATATTATAAGCTCGTCAATAATACCAGGATTTCGATGAATGAGCAGTGTTTATTAATAAAGTTTTAAAATTAAAATTATAATAAACAATTCTCTAATTTTTCGATTTTGATGAAACAATTTTCTATATTTTAATGAAGTAGCTACTCACTTTTTATCAGTTTGATCCCGACATCTACTACTCATTTAGCATAACAATCAGTTATGGCGTAACCATGGAAACAGCCGAATAAGCCTCATATAAAGTTTATTAATGACTTCAGATCAATTTTCGGCTAAGCAACAAAGGGCGGCATTTCGCTCGATACAAATGGCCGTTCGGACTAATTTGTTTTTAATTTGTTCTAAACTACCCTTCATATAAATTCTTGATTCAGAGAAGCTTAATGGGACTAATGACCTTCCAATACGGATATAGATAGAAAGAGAAGGCAATATAATATATAATATATATATATATATATATATATATATATATATATATATATATATATATATATTATTTTTTTTTTCATTTTTGAAGAGAAAAGATTTGACCCCAGTTGGGACTCGAACCCAAGTCTCCACCTCTCTAGCGTGGCGCCTTATCCACCAGGCTACCGGGCTCGTATCCGAACCAGGGAAATCCCTTCTCTTCACTGATCCATACCCCCGGGCACTCGCAATTGCGACGTACAATTCGGGGATGAATGTTCAAATTGAACATTACTTTAATTAGATCTATTGACGAGCTGTCATATATATATATATATATATATATATATATATATATATATATATATATATATATATATATATATGTACATATATTTAATAAGTTTCTTAAAATTCAGTCAATGGCCTATTGACTGAACCTTAAGAACCTTATTAAACATAATAGTAGAGCCATTTGCTAATATAAGATATCAGAGGGCAGTTGGAACCATTCTTTCAAGTAGTGTGGATGCAGTGTGAGTTATTGTGGAAATAGGTGTTTATTCTGAACTGCATACTTTTGAGAGGCATGTTAAATCGTTTTCTTTCCATTTTCACAATGATATCCGGAAAGCGGAGATCTTAAGCTACTTTTTGAAACACACCTTTAGTCACGCACGCTTTTAGATTACATGTGATAGTGGTCATCTTTCTTAGGTGGAGTTGGTGCAAATATGAGCACCTTTTCCTGGTGTAAGTATTGGGCCCCCATTACCCGGGAAATTTCAAGTGCAATTTCTCAGTTCGATATATCTCCTGTTCTCAAAATTAAAAAGAAAACCACCTCTCGTGGACGCAAAGCAGTAAGGTCACCATAAAACGATCAGTTGACCAAGTCGCTTGACAAAGTGCTATCAAAAACCTTGATTTTTTTGGGGGTAAGAGACCGGCAGGTAGGAAGACAAAAGGGCTTTTAAAAATAAGAAAATTCGATCCTCGCAACGATATAATTCATCATCGGACTCATCATACTACAATGACTCTACCCTTGTGGACAAAGATGATGATATAAATTTATATGTCAACGGATAAACCATACTCATGCGATGCAACTTGCATATTTTATGATGGAAATGTATTATGCGCCAAATGTAGGCACATTAAATCGTGCTGTGGCTGAAAGAGCCAGTATGATTGTGATCTCCGTAAATATTTTTTTCCCTGTAATAAACTCTCGTGCATTCTTTTATCCTGTTTTAAACTTTTTATTTAATTTTTGGGGATTGTTTTGAAGAGGGCCCATATTTACCTCCCAATTTTTCTGGTGTTATTTTGTAAGCTTTTAATTAAATTTTAATAAAAAATTGAAACTAATTAATTAATCTAGATATGTCAGTATTAAATTATCTTTACAATACATGCCTTTAATACGTAGCAAGGAGCAGTTTAGTATTCCTTAAGCAACGCACGATATAAGAGAAGGTAATGAAGACATTAGATAAATACGTTCTCAGGTCATTGTTACTAATGTTTCGCCAAGTGCGTGCTTTCCCGTACGTGCAAAGGAAGCTTACATTTAGCTCTTCAACCCCTTCCTCAAATCCCCATCCAACCTTTTAAACGTCTCTCTTCTTGTAAGATCTAGCTGCTATTTCATTTCAAAAGGGACTTAATGTACTCCAGAATTTTACTGAAATACCAGTAGTTAGTACTTTTTTTTTGTATCTATTTTTTAAAAACTATTTTATTTAATAAATGTTACAAGTTGCCTCACTGACGTCTCATATAAGTAGTCATTGCTCATGCCACAAAGAGATTAAAAAAATCATTCTAATAAGTGATCTAGAGCTTATTGAAGACGAAGAAAGAAGAACATAAGAATATCATAATATCAAATATAAATGACTCTAATTTATAAATATTTTTTAAAATACATGAGAGCATAATATATTTTAATATTTTAGGTACACGGTAAGAATGTTTAAATACGCGCATGTATTACCGGGTCACTGTAAAAAAAAGGCAAAATGAAAAAACCTCTCTCAAGGACATTCGTGATACGGATTACAATGAATCAATTCATAAAATATGTACCATAAAAATAGTTTAGAAAAGTAATAAATTAAAAAAAAAACTCTAACTATACAAGATATAATAAATAAGAATAATAGTAGTAGAAAGAAATAAACTAAAAAAAGAGATAGGAAAAAAACACAAAAAAAACGCCTTATAGAAAGAAAAAAAAATTAAATACAATCACACTTTATATAAAACAATTACAAGTGTTCCAGTAAAACCACGAATTAAGCTTGTCACCCCACTTCTGGAAAGGCAAGATAGGCTAAATGAGATCCCAGCGCGGCGCTGTAGAGTCATTATTATCGAAATCCAGTGGAGGCTAAATGAAAACACTAAAGCACAGTTGCTCAGGACATGAGTAATGAACCTTGACATTGAATAATCTCTAATAAAATAAATATTTTTAATAGGTCTCCGGATTTGATTTATGTAGAAAAAAAATACACACAAAAATATATTTGTATTTCGTAAATATATAAGGAAAATTAGGCTATTTTTATTTTTATTATTTTTTTAAATGATTTATTTAATAAATTTTAGATAATTAGACAAAATTTCAGTTTAAAGTTTTTAGGAGACTATGGTTTATCTAAATGCTTGCAATATGATTTGAGACGATCAAAACTCTTAAAGTCCACTTTTTTAGAAACATATATCTAATTTTTCTTTAAATGTAAGTTTAAAAACGCCTTTACATGTGCTTAGAGATAATAGATCAAAAAACCACTAGACCCCAAGAACAATTTAATTCTAATCGGCCTTTATCGCATAGTTTGTTTACATACTGTTTAGGTCATGTATATATGTATATACAATCGCAGTTTTCAGTGAATTCTATTATTGTAAGTTGTTTATATTTGTCACTTGAGGTACGCATGATGGTATAGAAGGATCAATACAATTAGGATTAATGAATTAATTGCCACTTCTATTGGAATTATTTTATTTGAAAACTGTTTTCGAATGTTAAACATTCATCATCAGTTCTTTAAACATAAAACAATCTCAAAACACCAGCTCTTAGTTACATAGATTACATAAGTGAAATATAACATATTTCATTTATATATAATCTATAATAAAAAAAAAAGAGTTGTGAAAACTCTATAAAGAGCAGAAAATTACCGGATAATTAATTTTTGTGACGACTTTCAAAATATAATCCGTTATGTCGAATACAAACTAAAAATGTTCTGCTTATGTATTCATTGAAATTGAAAATTTACAATTCCACTGCAAGGATACAATATTCAAGTTAGGTTTTAAGTGTAATAAAATTTTTCGTTTTTTTTTTTTTTTTATTTATTGTCCTCTAGTAAAAGTTCAAAAAATGCACGGGTTTTGATTTTAAACGACTTATTTAAACTGTTGCAAAAACATTTACCTGTTTGTTATTATGCTATTATTTTGATTTCATTCTCTATTTGTATTGGGTTGTTCGAAAATTAATGCATGATTTCATGTTTAAACCAAAACCTGATATTATTCTTAAAGGGATATTTATCTCTTTACCACAACCTGAAACTTTAATTTTACTCTAATTCTTAGTTTCGGTCCAAAACCTATTAAATAAGATCCCATTACCCAGATCTGATACAGTGATATTTTGGTTTCATCTTGCAAGGAGACGTTTTGACTTGTAACTCACAGATTTAAATGCCGATTTGTGTGTAGGTAGTAGGGACCTATAATAGTGCAAAACTAGAGTTATAGCAGCCAATGAGCATTGGGAGACAAGAAAAAAATAAATAAAAACCAAAATGAAAATCATATTTTTTTTCTCAGTTCTCAGGCAAGATAGAGAAATAAATTTTTCACATAATATTGTAGTTTTATATGCTATCTCATTACCACAACCAAACGTGATCAATAAAGCTCTTTAATGATAATATCAGGTTTTGGTTTAAACATGAAATCCTGAATTAATTTTCGGACAACGGATTTTGGTTGTGGCAACGAGATAGCATACTACAATTTTACGTGGAAAAATTATTTCTCTATCTTGACTGAGAGCTGAGAAAAACATTTTTTTTTGGCTCCTAATGCTCATTGGCGGCTATAACTCTAGTTTTGCACTATTATACCCCCAATATATTACCGGAAACTTGGATAGAAATTTAAATATTTTTTTTTGTTGCGTATAATTTTATTTAAATTCGACATTATTATTATATGAAAACTAATAGAATGGAACAAATATGTAAATTATAACTGCCTCCATTGTTCCAGAATATACTTTTGTGAAAATTCTCCAACAGAGATGTTTTGTTCGGGAAGACCGTGGGGCGGTTTTGGAGAGCGGAAGCACCAGCGCGACAGCGCGACAGTTGTGTGAAAAGGGTTTTGATGTTGACAAATGTTCATTATGACTAACGGCCCCCCGCAAAAGGGAATGTTTCATATTAACATTGATGCCGACACACAAACCGCATCTCGTTGCGCAGCGCAAATGCCCACCCTGATAGATTAAATTATCAGGAGCGGAGGACAAGATTCCGCCATTACGAGGGACAACGGATAAAGTTTCCCGTTCTGGCATGGAAGCAGGGAGTTATCTACTTGTTGTTCGTCTGTAAGTTGAGATTTATTAAGGGGAGATTTGTTTGATCTTTGAATGTTTATGAATATTTTTTGAGAATCATTGAGGTAACTATAAATTTGTAGTAATGAATGAGATCAAATGGCTATAATATAAAAAAAAAAAAAAAAAAAAAAAAAATGAAGTTTTACTAAATTACTTCAGATATCTAAAATATCATATCATCCCAATTGAGGAACCCAAATTAGGAACCAATTATGCAAATATAATAAACGAATCAAAAGTATAAAAAATTAATATATAAAAAAATAAAATATAAAAAAATTTAAAAGAATTAAATAAAAAATGAATATTAGTAACAAAACAAAAGAAATATAAATGAATAATCTATGCTATTATATAAAAGGACAAGCCATTTTTCGTTTGTGTACACAAACCGAAAAAAAATACTGAACTAATTTGAATAAAATTTAAATCACATCGTCTCCATAGTTCAAGGAAGGTTTAGCAATAATAACATTTAAAGATTTTCAGTTATATTGCCGTAGAAAAGCGATAAATATGTGGTGCGCAGTGAAGTTTGGTAATCGACCGATAGGTGGCGAGTACTATTCAAGAGAGGTTACAAATGCACGGTGTTATATAGAGCAAGAAATTTATGATAAAATTTACTTATTTTCAATTAAATTATTTTTAAAAAAGCTATGAATATATGGAGCGACAAGTGGATCCCAGTGCTGTTTAAAAATCGACTGATATGGCCTTTCTGCAATATAGTTTGCAATGGTAAAACTACTGAACATAACTGTGCCAAATTTCAACTACAACATCTTCATAGTTCTACAAAAGGTTTATAATAATAAATTTTACTATAATAATAATTAAAATGTAGAGTGCCAGAAACGAGGTTTGCCAAACTGTCAACTTTTATAGTTAGTAATTAGAATCCGACCAGATGGATCGATAAAATTATATATGCCAAATTGGAAATATAATTTAATATTTAATAGATAAAATTGCTGTTTTTAGCAATCCTCCAAGGCTTCTGAAAAGAAGATAGCCTCGGGATCTTCTTCTTTAGTCAATATTTCATTTTTTTTTCAATAATTGGATTAATGAATTGAAAATTCAGTCCTTGAAATTGGCAATTTCATGTTTAACAACTATGCGTGGGTGTTATTTTAAGTTTAATTTAATTTAATTTTTGCTTAATGTAATGGGATAAGGAAAATCTTTGAATTTGATACTCTGCTAAAATGGAAGGGCTTCTAAAAGATAAATGGATCGAGAGAAGACTGAGAGTATAGAAATGAAAGGTGTTGGGTAGTTAAGTAAATTCATTTTGTTCCCAACATTTATTAGTCAAGCAAATATTGAGTCTCTTAGGTTTTGTCTATGACTGGTCAATTATTTCTATTCCTAAAGGAAGTAAATTCGTAAACGTTTAATTATAGACTATTTATTTTCTACGTGATGCATTAGGTTCACTCCCAAGTCTTTGCTGAAGTTATGGTAATTTATAATTAAATGAACGGTGAAGTTGGAATTTGGAGTTATTGTATGATCTTATATGTTCTTTTAATCTTTCATTTACTGATCGTATAGTTTTTCCATGTATTTACTTTTCATTTTTTTTTCTTTAAAAGTCTATTTAAGCAGTTAATAACTTTTTATGATATATGCTATGATCCATCTCTCCCAAACATACGTGTCCTATAAAACGTAGCAATAAATATGCCCAGCACAAAAATCCTTAAGAAAAGTGCTAATAACCTTTGCTTCTCACTTTACATATTAAATTCAATTTTGACAGACGTTCAAACCAACCGATTAATTACAAAACGAGTCAGACCTATTTGGACATATAGAGTTGGGGCTCCACTAAACCATTCAATTCATTTCGTATCCAACCCTTGCAATCCAAAATCCTTCGAAAAATCCTTAATGACCCTTACTTTGACACCAATAATCCTTTATCCATAAAGACCTTAATGTTCCATACGTTACTGATTTAGCCCAATGCAGACACCCATTATTTCACAGAAAACTCTATAACCGTAATAATCCTCTAGTCTCTTAACTTGCTTCTCATTCTATTCGCGATTCAGTGAGAAGAGGTCCCCTCAGTTATAGGTAACTATAATGAACTGATGTTACGTTAGTCTGTTTTTTTCCAAATGAAATTTAATATGAATATTTAATAGCTTTAACTTTTTTTCCGAATCGGATGATAAACCAACAATCCAAGCATCAACGCCGAGGGCGAATACTAGAGAAAATTCAACAGAATATAATTTAAAGGGTGTGGGGAGGAAGGCTGTGACATGTACTGGCTTTAGTTTATTTTTTTGCCGAGGAGGGCGATATTTTACCCCGGACCTGGTCGAAGAAAGACAGCGATTAATTCAGCAGTGTCTGAGTGTTGCGTGTTCTACCGCAGGCTGCTACGATTAAGCTCTTGGTTTGTTCGTCCTACCTCGTCGAACAATTATAACATAAATGTTGGAACAACGATGAATGTTATGTGATAGAGGCAATAAGTTTATATGTTGGTAGCATAGATTTGTAGATATATTAGATCTAGAGGTATATTTCTTCGTATTGGGTGGGAACAAGTAGAATATTGAATTAATATTTGACGAACAAATAATTCTTTCCTTACTAATTTCATGCATTGTTATTGACATTCAACCACGAGTAGCTCTACAGTCGAATGCTGGGCGATTGGTAACATATTATTAACACATACTGAAATGTGAATAAATAAAAAAAATGACATGTTAGGCATCAATGACCTATTGTCACCCATTGGCAGACCTTCCTTGTCTTTCAATTACTTTTATCAAAGTAGGTCTCTCATCCGGTTTCTTTTCAGTCTCTACCAGTTATTCTGCGGCATGCAAAATGTGGTCATTATATCGATGAGTTTATTTGGTTGTCCACTTAATTTATCCTGAAATAATTTGTCAGTATGTGTTCATTGACTGTCATGCGGAGGTCACTGTGTACAGTTTTGTTGATAACGTACCTTGGTGCTTGTGTTATTAGTTTTAATGTCTTTGTATACTAATAATTATTTGAATAATACATTTATCAATCTATTTATTTACAATTAAATTCCTGAAAATGTATCTGAGTCACAGCAAAAAGAAAAATCAGTAAAATATTAAATTATAAAATTATAAAATTTAACTAAACAAACAAAAAAGGTGGGTTGTAAATAGTTTTATGATTGCACTCATATAAAGCTAATACTTATGAAGCAATTTTATCAATAAGAATACCGCCATAACATATAGCATCATTCCTTTCCCTCCTTATTCAATAGAATACAGTTGCCATATTACACAACTACAATGAAGCTATATTGCCGTTACAGTGGCTTAGCACCCTATAGAAACAATGAAATCAAGCAAAGTGACTTAGTATTCAAATGAATGCTCCTATCAAAGAAAGCACTCCATCATAATCGCATTCCATGAATACGCAATCAAAACCTGGCAGCTAGTCCGTATTAATTTCGAACCATACGCCATGGCCCCCGAGGCGGAGATGAAAAAACGCGAGGGGTGAGTCAGAAGGGTTGAAAAATCGGTTCATTTAAAAGAATACAGGGCGATAGAGGGCTGTGGGGGATTTGGAACGACGGGGCGATATGTGAGTGGCATTACCTCCGTGGCCTGGGAGATTTGTCGGAGGGTGAGGGGCAGGCCGCCCCGTCCACGAAGAGGTGGGGAGTACGGAAGTGGTTTTGCACTGAAACCGGATATGGTCATAAATCGTTTGCCTGTAAACACAAAGCATACATGACTCAATGATGTGCCTAGAATATGTAAGCAATGGACAGGGGAATAGCATTTCTATCAACTTCACACTCCATTAGAATAACGAAACTATACTCTAGTTATTTAAATTCATAGGCAAAACTGCTTTGTTAAATGATCATTTTATATTTTTATTTTCTAAATTTTACCTAACTTTGATTTAATTAAATTTAATTTCTAAATCGAACCTATATGCGATTTAGATATACATATATTATTGAATTACAATGTATGTTTAAAAAATAAATAATAATTTTCGTACTATTTACACCAGACTTAAACGACAAGAAACTGTTCATCGTTTTCGCCTTCAACATTTACTAGACCAACAAAGAGACTCATTTACATGACAGTGATTAGATCTGTATGGACATACTTTGGGACTCCATTAAACCATCCATTTCGTTTTTATCCAATCCTGACAATCCAAAATCCTTCCAAAAACAGTGTTTCATCCTTTTTTTATTTCCTACGTTATTTACCATACAAAGAAATTTGGCATTTCATTATGAACAGTATCTTCATATACAGGGTGTAAAACCCCTGCATTAATTAACAAGTTGAAAGAGCAGAAACAATTGGAAAATCCCCAGGAAAACGGGAAACCATCCATCCCTGGTGGATCTACGACCAAATGAATTCAAAGAACTCTAGTTCAGAATCTGAACTACAAATAATATGTATGAAAACGTACAAAAACGTCGATCTCAAAGTGGATACATACGGAATATTCGGTGTCAAGATTCTGAAGATCTGAAGATCTGAAGAAGAATAGAGCGACTTAAGAGCTCTGAGTGAAACCCAAAGATTTTTAGAAAATCAAGAAGTGATACTACACCGTCTTTCTATAATGCGTCAAAAGCACAGCAGCAGCAACAGAAAAATTTCTGAATATTAAAAACTTTGCTGACAATCCGTGCTCCGTATGTTATCTAACTATACAACTACCTACCTATATTTTCTCAATTTACCCTTATCTCTGAAAGTACTGGACCGATTTTAATGAAACTTAAACTTGAAAATGGAACCTAAGATGAAGTGTGCCTAAATTAAATCAAAAAGAATAATTTCGATATGACTTTTAGTTTTCGAGAAATTTGTCGACAAACATATACTTACAACATTAAGCACACGTGCTAGGAAGCCTAAATGGATCATCATACTCAAAGATTACCCTATTCTAACAATATTACATACATACATGTCAAACTGATACCCTCCTTTTTTTTTTTTTTGAAGTCAGTTAAAAAACAGTAAATTACAATTAAAAGATTCGGAAATGAGATTATATAATATGAATATAGTTTGTAAGCTCATAACATATTTAAAATACAATTATGGTTTTAATCTTTTAACTGGCTAAAACAGAAATTTAAAGTTATTATAAGCCATTAAGTCTTGCAAACCCTTATTTAATTTTCAACTCGCGAAAATGTTTTTAATGTGTTTCATTTTTGAAATTTACTCGAAACGGACCGGATAATTGTCGTTTCGGTTAATCAACGTCCGAATAATCGACGCTATACTGTAGTAATATTCATAGGTTATGTATAATCATTTATAAAAAACGAACAAAACTATATGATTAAGTAATATAGATGACGTAGTAACTTGTAAAGGTAACTACCTAAATTACTGGAGCCCGTATTCTGATATAAGTCCTGAAATTTTTCTGTAGTGTTACCAATGAGCAGTTCATCTACAATTTTTTTCGTTTCACTACATTCCTAATACAAAGATTTACTTGGTATGTTCTACTTTTAAACAGTTGAAAATAAATGAAAAATAAAATCCTAAAAAAAATATTCTCTATCATTTCAATTATTATTTTCCAGCACTTATATAAATTGGTGAATAATGTGTTAAGTAAAGGCCACTAAAAATATATCTAGAAATATCCATATAACCAATTTGTATTTCCTCATCGTCTGAGTCGTGGTACAAAATAAGTTGGGCTGTCTTTCACCGGTCCGGAACGGCTCCGACACGCACGTGTGGCTCTAGACAGCAACTAATTCTATTAACAAGGCCTTATGAGCGCTAGTTTTGCTTCCGTTTAGTCCCGATAATGAACAAAATATTCGGTTTCCCTAAGACAGTCTGGGTGAGAACACCATAGAAATCGAAGGCTGTATAACAACTGAAAAACTCACTTTGAAGGGTTTAGTGGAAAAAGGAGTTATGTCACATTTTTTAAAAAAATACGATCTAGTTCTTTGGATGAAGAATTTATCTACAGAAGTATTAGGTAGCATGAATATTAAAAAAAAACAACGTATGAAACATTATTCTGATAAAGGAAAATGTAAAAAAAAAAACTTTAAACATAAATTACTCAAAATTGTGTTTTGTTACATCACCCCTTTTTCCACTAAGCCCTTCAAATATGAAACAAAGGAAAATATTTTAATGCAAATTTAAAAATTATACAATCTATGCTGATATGCTTGAACACACCCGTAATTCCGAATCTACCCGTTCCCAAATAGAAATAATATAAACTTTGTAATTTACATTTGCGATTTACTCAGAACTATGTTTACCGGACATCCCCCTTTCTATCCTTACACCTTTCATATAATGTCCCTAGGAGCATTTTTATCGTGTTGTGTATCACTCCATTTTCTTGCAAAAACGGAACGCCTTTTTCTTTGTATCATATCCTCAGTGTATGTATTACATTCCTGAACCTTTAAATTCATCAAACACTGAACTATAGTTACAGTAGAGCCTCGATTTTCCGGACTAATAAATGCCAGGAAAAAAAAAAGATACATAATAATATACGTTTATTTAAAAGATTAAACATTGTTATCAATACATTTGTTAGTCTTATAGTACTTATAAATCGAAAATATAAATTAATTATAATAAAGAATTAATAAATTAAATGCTCTCAATATTCAAGGGAAAGAACAACACGATTTGTTTATTAAATTTTCAAGTATCCTTGGCCCCATCCTCTACACGGTGTATACAGCTGACATCCCAACTCATCCTACCAATGTCCTCACCACTTACAATGATCCCTTCTTTGCCTCCCAAACAATACAATCCCTTATCCTAAGCCTCCAAGAATGGTGTCAAAAATGGAGAATCGAAATACATCCAAAAAAATCTAACCAAATAACCTTTACTCTTCGTCGTAAACCTACGACTTCCTGTCATGCAGTATCCTTTAATGATATTCCACTAATCCCTGTTGAACAGATCCACTACCTAGGACTCCACTTGGACAAACGTCTTACTTGGAATCCGTTATAGATTACTTCAATATTTATTAGACAAACGTTCAAAGCCCCAAATTAATTACAAAATACTAATACACATGACTGTGATTAAACCTATCTGGACGTAAGGAGTTGAGCTTTGGGGCTCCACTAAACCATCCAATTCATCACATATCCAATCCTTACAATCCAAAACCCTTCGAAAAATCCTCAATGCTCCTTACTTTGTCAAAAATAAACTTATCCATAAAGATTTTAATTTTCTATATGTTGCTGATTTAGCCCAAACTAGATATCTATCCTTTCATAGTAAGCTCCATAACCACTCAAATCCCTAAATTTCTCAACTTGCTTCCCATACCATTCCCGATAATCCTCCGAGGCGTCTGAAAAGAAGATGGCCTAGAGACCTTCTAGTTTGGAATTTTTATTAAAGTGCTACTGATGAGTAGTTATTTTTAAGTTTTGCCACGTTATTGCAATAGTTAACAGCACATTTACTTAATGTACATATTTTGTACAGTTGTAAATTTCAATAAATCGTTATAATAAATTTTTTTTTTTTTTTCAAAACTAGTTTCCTAATGCACTGAATCGCCAAACACGAAATTAATTTTTACTCTGTAATTTGATAATTAACTAATAAATAGGCAATAAATATTAATACGATTTAACTAAAATTATTATAACATTCTCCAGATATAGGACGAGTAGACTTCCTAAGAAAGTGATTTTAAAACAAAACCGAGGAGAAAGTAGAGTAAAAGCATCGCATAGAACATAGCGAAAAGAAAGAAAAAAGAGGAGTGAGTGACGTAGTGGCTAGGTAAGGGAAGTTAAGTGCGGCTTTAGAGAAAGTGGGTGCTAATTTAGTGGGGCTTCGGGCAGACCCCAGTGGTCGTGTGCCCATCATGGCACTAGGGCTCTGGGGGCCATCTTGCCTAAGCATGGCCAGTAGCAATATGGTTTACAGTATTTTATAATGGGCATAGTCTTCCATAGTTTAAGAATAATTGATGAGTTCTCTAACTTCCGTTATTTCAAAGTATAATTTATCTAAATATTCATATTGCAATCAAATTTATATAAACCAAAAATATAAATTAATTTTCAATTAAACTATATTATTTTATCTATATTTTCATTTTTTTTTAATATTCATCTTTTGCAATTTCCAACATAAAACATACATCAAGTAAATGGGATAACAATGTACATAGTAACAGAATTGCTAGTGAAGCAACTACCCAGTAATAGCACAAAAGTTCTATATGAGAAGGTCCCGAGGCTCAGTTCTTTCAGTTGTCAGGGATAGAATGGGAAGCAAGCTGAGAGACTAGTGGATTTGAATGGTTATGGAGTTTACTATGAAAGGACAAGTATCTAGTTTAGGCTAAATCAGCTACATATGGAACAATGAGGTCTTTATGGATAAGTTTATTTGTAAAAATGTATGGAGCACTAAGGATTTTGGATTGTAAGGATGGATACGAGATGAATTGGATGGCTTAGGCCCTCAAAGCTCATTTATCTTTACAATTTTATTTTAAACATTTAATTTTTAATCAGGCCCATAGTTGTACTGAAGATCTGAAAATTTGATGAACGCTAAAAATACATGGCGTAAGAGGCATGATAAGTAGCAGTTCAGAGTGGCCCCTACTACTGTCTTAATTTTTTTTAAATTCAATTCAGAAGGTTTAAGAGACTGCTGGGGAGTCCATGAATGTTTCGTGGCATTGTTTTAGTGAGGCCACATTTGTTCGTTAACAGTTAGCTTGTAGAATTATATTCCTACGTATGAGCTATAGTGATCCTGACTGTTTTCATCTAAAAACATTTGATTTAATATTATATACATTTTTTGCTGATTGTATATCAGTTTATGTCCCAATGGGTTTCATCTGAGCAGATTTTCCAAAAAAAATTTTTTTATTTTAAAATGCGCTGCGCTCCGTGCAAGCATAGTGTTCGTTGCCTCTGTCGAACCAACGTCAATGATTGTGTCCAAAAATCCACTGAGATGAGATTCGCGCCAATCCCTTAAAAGGGCTCGCTAGCGTTAAGTGTTCATTTTATGTCTGAGGAGTAAATTTGAATGTTGTAAAAGAGAGCGTCCAGAGAACCAGAAACAATAATGAAGTAATAAAGTGTCATTTTGAGTTCAATAATGGTTTTAAAACTTTCGAGTGGGAGAAGACAGGGAGGTTTGTGGACGAACATTTCCTTGGATGTGGATATTCTGCGAGCTTTGAAGCATGGAAATCCCTGAATTGTTCTAAATTTTGCAGAGAAAATAACGGGAAATCAAAAGACGCTGGCCACCTTAAAGAAATTGAATGACCTATAATTCAATAGAACGGCCATTAAAAATAATAATAATTTGATGAGTCTCTGCCTCAACCTTCTCTGAAGGGGTTGCAGCTTCCATTTTTAAAGGATCTGGACCAATTTTATATTGGTAAAAAAATTATTGAACAATAGTCGATAGAAATCAAAAATGGTTAAAAATAAACAAATCAAAATAATATTCAGAGGAGCTAACAACATGACAGGAATGTATTGAGAGGAACGTGTGTTTTAATCAAGTCTGCCGGAGTTCCTCAAGGAAGTATCCTAACTCCTATCCTCTACACAGTGTATACAGCTGACATTCCGACCCATCCTAGCACTTTCCTCACCACTTACGCTGATGGCACATGTTTGTTATCAGTAAATAATGATCCCTTCATTGCATCCCAGGGACTCCAATCCCACATCATAAACCTTCAAGAATGGTGTCAAAAATGGAGCATTAAAATAAATCCCATCAAATAACCTTTACCCTTCGTCGTAAACCTACAACTTACTGTCCTACATTATCCTTTAATGATATTCCTCTAATCCCTGTTCAACAGATTCGCTATCTAGGACTCCACTTGGACAAACGTCTCACTTGGAATCCACATAAAATACTAAAACGACAAGAGTCTACTCTAACATTTACTAGACAAACGTTCAAAGTTTCCGATAAATTACAAGAGACTGATTTACATGACAGTTATGGGGCTCGACTAAACCATCCAATTCTTCTCGTATCCAAAATCCTTAATGGTCCTTACTTTGTCACAAATAAACTTATCCATAAAGACCTCAATGTCCCATATGTTGCTGATTTAGCCCAAACCAGATACCAATCCTTTCGTAGTAAACTGCACTCCCACACGAACCCATTAGTCTCCCAACTTCACATTCGATACCTGATAACCCACTAAGGCGTCTGAAAAGAAGGTTGCCATGAGACCTTCTAGTTTAGAACTTTTATTGAAGTGCTACTAGTGAGTAGTTCCTCACAAGCGATTTACATGCCATTATAATCATTTCCTCAAATTTACTTAATGTATATTGATGTACAGTTGTAAATATCAATAAATAGTTTATTAAAAAAAAAAAAAATTATCAATTGCTTTATAGTTTTATTTTAAAACTTAAAAATGCATTAA
The DNA here is from genome assembly GCA_003667255.2 of Euschistus heros. Lineage (NCBI taxonomy): Eukaryota > Metazoa > Arthropoda > Insecta > Hemiptera > Pentatomidae > Euschistus > Euschistus heros. The sequence continues at coordinate 5,215,224 of RCWM02000007.1, read as the reverse complement.
TTTCTGGATAACTCAATAGTATTCCAAGTTTGTCTAATTGACTTTCGGATGAAGGATACGCCGTAATTTCGTTTTAATATTGACATTATTATTTATTTCTATTACAAACTTTGAAGTCCTATAGTTAGAAATTTAGGAAACATTAGTAATGATCAGTACATTTCGATAGTGCATCCAGTTCTTTCCAAGGCAGCTGAAGGTCACGATCCGTTTGATTCATTACAAAATTATTCCTGCGCAAAAGATATTTGGATACCAAATCGATGGAATACATTCCTGTAGATCAGTCCTTTGTTCCTCCCGGCAGAGGGACAGGCAGACTGATAACCAGGGCCTGGAGGAGAAGACATGATGTAAGGGGGCAGTTAGAGGAGCCTCCTCCAATAGTGTTCGCTGATGGCCTTCTTCCATTGTCCGCATTGTGTCCGAGGCTCAGTTCTCTGTTCCCTTCCTCTTCCCTATTAGTCCTTCGATTGGCCTTCTATTCATCACTCCTTTTTTTTTCTTTTTTTAATATGTATCATCCTCTTTCTTGCAGCAGCGGGAGGGAGGGGGGAGGGATCCATCAAGTGGGGACTGTATTGGTTAATCAAGAGGGTTGATAGATCGCGGCGTATGCATCAAAGGGATAAAGTGTACGGCACAAAGAAGAGTTGATTGTAGCAATATATATGTTAGAATACAGGGCAGAGATGGCTTAGCAATACATCTAAAACACTGATAAATCGTTGGGTGTTAATACAATGGGTCATTTGGAGAATCGTATTGGAAAAAAAAAAAACCTTTAATAAATTTTTGAAATATCCATTAATATTCTATTCAATACAATATAGGGTAAATCACTAGTTGTGGTCACCCCACCAGTTAATGGCAGGCTAATACAATTATCGCAGTAATAAGGTCAAATCCATTTATTTGTGATATCACCAGGAGAAATATTTCTGAAAAGGATTTAACATTTACTAATGAAACTCTCCCTCCTATCCCTTTCCAGTAACTTATAAAAAATATTTTCCTCGAATAGTGTCCTGAAGTACCTCTTTTATTTATAAGATCATTTCTATATGTGAGGACTCTTAAGGAATTATAGAGAACTTGCTCCATTAATTTTTAGTTATTGAGTTATGTAACTTTTCATTAGAGTTGGACTATCTGATTGTAATTAACAATAATTTTTAACTGACCATAACCAGTGTATAAAAATACGAGATATGAGTTATGGTCACCCCTACCCATTTCAATTTCCTTTGTTCTTGCAAACGTTCTTTCTCCCAATAAGGAAAAAATATAGGATTTTCTTCATTTGATTATGTCATTTTAAAACTTATATTCTACATCACTTCGAAATAGTGGTCATTTTTGACCTTATGTCTCCTATGTGACCACTGCTGTTTAAGATAGCTGGAAATATTGAAAGAAGATAATTAAGAAAATAAACGTACCGATTTCTTTTAATTCATTAATTTTTTAGTGGAAATGATTACCATCTTGTATACTATTACTGCTTATGTAGAAAAATCAATGAGAATTGCAGCTATAAATTATACTCTGATAGTTAATTAATTTTCAGCTATCATTCCATGATAGTTTTCTAAACTAATTCGTAACTTCAAAGTTCGTGAATGAGTGCGAGTGATTGTGTTTTTAAATATATATTTTACTTTTTTGTTAGACCACATTGTATTAGTATTTATATTATTTTTATAGTTTTAGTTGTTCATTAATATAATACTAATTTTTAAAACATTTGTTATAAGATTATTTTGCCACATGACCATAACTAGCCTTGGCTATGACCATAACTGATACAACATGACCGTAACTGGTATTTTTAGGTTTTTGTAAAAAATTATAAAAATTCATTTGAAAGGAAGCTGTAGTGTATTTGTAAATTATACATTCAATAGAATAAATTTTTGAGAATCTAAGTCTATAACTGAAGATGTCATACTAAAAACTGTATTTACGAAATCCCCTTTTAAATCGACAAGTTACCTTAACTTTGACCATAACTAGTGATTTACCCTACTTGTAATATTATTACTAGGGCAATGATTATCTTAGTGGTCACAGGGAATATGTTGGTAAATGTAAAATCGCAACTTTTCGGGGCAGTACTTTTTAACTTCAAATTAAAAAAAAAAAAACTGTAGACATCAATGTCTTATAGTGGGCTAATTATTTTCAAGAAAATCTTATTTACTGAAGTCATTCGAGGAATGTTTTTTATTTAACTTATTATTCATCAGAAAACGCCAACTTATTCACTGGACTTTGTGAAGCTAACTTCGTTCTCCCTTACCATATTATGATGGTTTTTATCATTTTGAAGTTGGCACACTTTTCTTTGTATGTATTCTATTACAAAGATCTTTTAAATGTAAATATAAATGAAATTTAGGAAGGTATCAAAGAAAAAACATTTAGACCCAAGATAATCTTTTTATTACGATGGAGTATGAATTTGATATAGCACAGATGTTCAGAAAATTGACCGAACAGTAAGAGAGATGGTGCCCAAAGATTAACTAGGAAAAAACAAAATATATGTCGACATAAAACGATCAGGTGAGTGACCCTATTTTAACTAAGAAGAAGGTGAGGATAAGACTTACCGATAGACGGAATGCTATTGGTATGCTAAATTCTGCTCTTTAGAGTGGACAATTTTTTATAATTAAATATTTTTTTAATAGTTTAACTGAATTCATTTTAAGCACTATATACACTATACCTTTGTAACTCTCATGCAGAATGGTGCTGCGGTAAATTTTCTAACTTCACTCTTATCCACATATTATCGTTTTTTAAAAACAAATTAATCGAAAATCAGTAGATTTTATTATTGATAAATCTTTCTGGAACTATAAAGATGTTGCGGTTAAACTTTAGTGCAGACTGGCTCTGTAGTTTTCGATATTAGTGTTCATAAACGAAAACTGGCTTGTCCTTTTATATAATAGTATTGATATACAGGGTGAGTACCCCTTAGTGTAAAAAAAAAAAAAATTGGGTGATAATAGATCAAAAATGTAGAAACATGCCGCATACCTCACTTTTCTATTCCAACTCCGTTGCAGATATACGATAAATCAAACACTTTTTTGAGAAAACCACGTTTTTTTAATCATAAAAGCTGTTATATCTCCATTTTGTTTAAATATTTTTCCAACTTTTACCACATTTGCGGATTTAGCATTAAATTTTCTATAAGAGCAGAGTACATGTAACCTTGAATTTTACAAACTTGTGACCTACAGAACAGCTTGATCTTCACCTTATTTAGGGAAGTTACCATGTCTGATATTACTTCAACGCTCACCGTTTTTCGAAAAAACTATCCATAAAACGGCAAATCTCATAAAAACTTGCAAATTTAATCAGCTTTCGAATGATATGTTAAATGTAATGATTATATTTCTATTTCATGGAGGTATTTACTTTTAAAAGCGAAAAAACATTGTGTTCTCATTTGGCATACAAATCAGTTACTTGTGTAAATAAATCATTATGACAACCCCTTAAATAAAAAGCAAAGAAAAAATTATTGTTATTAGAAAACAAAGGAAAACTGTCAATTAAGCGATGCCAAATCAGAGGATCTTATGTTATTACATTTATTTATTTATTATTATAATATAGGATCTATTTTATTAGATTTTCAATGTAATGTTTAAAATCCAATGATAATTAACATAGACCTCAATTTTGCCGTTAGCTTCTGAATGCAGATTGTGTTGAAGAATACCAATTTTTGAGGTTAATTTTATTGGCAGATGAGTCAGTTTTTACAGGGGAAGACATTTTTGATCTAGGGTCATTCAATTTTTTTTTACGCTAAGAGGTACTCACCCTGTATATTTATCTAAACATTATCAATACCAATAAGAAATTATATCGTTTTATAAGAAAATTAATTTTATTTATATTATTATGATTAGTTCATTTTCTTGATGTAATGAAGACATTCTAAGCTGACTGTTAAAAGACATTATGAAGAAAACAAGAGTCAAGAATGAATAAATTCCTTCTAGGTTTAGGAAGATTTAGCGGCTATTATTTTTGAGGAATTTTCTCCGAGCCCGGCGGGGGAGAGTTTACGTATTAAATTACTGCGTCATTTTGGCGGGATCACAGCAGGATGGCGGGAACCACTGAAAAATGCCCTGGTCTTACACGCGCTTATTAAAGAGCACGTCTTTCAACGTCGTCTCACCTCCGCGTAATTGCCAACGCCCTAATATACTTTAATAATTAATTATGGGATTATTCTTTCTCATAACCAAAAGAATGGAAAGGCTTAAAGTCACATTTGCAAGACTAGTGTGAATTTATATTTGAATTCCGTAACAAAAAAAAATGTTATGTTCTTATCGAACACTTTTTTCTTAGATTAAACTTTACATAAACTTGTTATCACATTTTTAAATAGATAAATATATACGGTAATAAATCTCATTTTAGTAACATTTTTAAAAATAGGGCAGCAAGTTTTTATTCGTTCAAAACTTTATCCTGACAATAGAATTGCCGATTTTAGACATTTTAGTATTAAAATCAACCAAATTTCTTAGGTTGATAATTAAATTAAATTAACATTCAATGATTCTTCAAAATAAACAAGTGTAGATTAAATAACGACTTTAAACGTCATTTTTTTCATCGAAACCCATATAGCTTCTAAACGGTAGGTTTTTATAACAAATGTAACAAAACAAAAAATATTCTGCATTATATTTCTGATCAGGAAACGGTTGTCCCATTTGCTATCTGAACAGCACCAACAAAGTGTGTGAAATTTTTCAAAAAATTTTATTACAAATTTAAATTTATAATGCACATATTGACATTTTTCAAAATTAAAATAAATTAGATGAAATAAGAAAAGATCGGTTCATATTATCTATTATATATTTGTCAAATACCACTCACTCATTTAACACGAAATCTCAGAAACCACCGAACGGATTGGAATGGAATTCGTTATGTAACTTTCTCCAGGGCCGGAGGTGCTCGCTAAGAAAGAAATTAAAAAAAATCGGCCAGGATCGCTGCTAAATCACGAAAAATCCGATTACAATTTTTATTGGATGAGTAATAAAAGATTATTTGTCATATGGTGTTTGGAGATAAGCTAAGTTAAAAAATAGGTTAGATGTTTAAGCCGCACAGATTAAGTTCCTTATAGTTGTAAAAAAAACCAAAAATACGATCGATGTCGAAACCTTATAATATGGTACTTTCTGTGAACTGTGATGGTGGCTGCAGAGGTGGACCCTTACAAGTTTGAGTTGTTTCGTGAAGAGAAGCTATGAAAAGACTAATGTTAAAGAGGAGGTTAAAAGACTTATGTTCTCTGGTGATGACATGTAAGGCCAGCCCGATGTAGGGACAAAAAACTGATAAGAATCAGTGAGTTCTATCAGGTGTATGATTCTCTTCAGTATCGTCTCATGTTCTACCATGGAGAAGATGGTTACAGTGTTAACAACCCTCAGCGTGACCCAAACACCAATACACCACTTGAGAAAGCTCTGTCTGCAGCTGATTTTTACGTCTAAATGTTAGTGGAGCGAGGAGGTGAAGAACCTTATTTACTTTAATTTCGTAATCTCCTCAACCAATTTATGCTTGATATGTATGCAAAAATAGAAACAGAAAGACTAAACTTTATTCGAAAAAATCAAAAAAGTTGGTACCAGAGCAGGGTAAGATGGTAGTGCTCGAAGCTTCACTGGAGGACTATCAAAATAATATAAAATTAACTTTTGCAAATTGTCAAATTTACTTATTGAAATTATTCTAAGAATGGAATTCTTTAAGTTTATTTAAATAATAATAGTTATCAACGCTAAGCTTAACTTTTACTAATTTAAGTTGTCCTTCATCCTAATGATATTAAACCGTAGCGGAGCAGGGTACTTTCAGCTAGTTGGTTGATATTCGCAACTACAATTAATAAAAAATTATAACAGATGTAATACCTGTGAAACATCCATAAAAATCTTAAATTTATCTACAGTATAAATATAAATTGAACCATAGTTACAGATGTTTAGGCACAGTGTGTTAATGAAAAAGAGATGATAGAGTGATCGCATTCACATTATATAGAGTGGGAAATATATTTTCTTATTAAAAAAATAGCTAATTTTTAGTTAGTGACTTTAATTAAAATTAATTAATGAATTCCTATATAGTTATTTAATTTATTTTGCATTTAATTAAATATTCAGAATTTTACACCATATATCTATGCACTTTTAGTTAATTAACATTTAATAGTTCAACATTTGTCATATATCATAGCTAATGTAAATATATTCGTATTGGAATATTTTATTTTCTGTGATATTTATTTATTATGCTTGTTAATATTTATAATGCTTTATTGTTTTACTATCACCATTATTTATAGCAACTATTATTATATAGTTTATTTATCAAATGAAGATTTTGGACGGAATAATTTATCTGCCTATGTGATAAATTAAAAAGTGGAATGAATACTATGGTTAGTAAAACGTTTCTTCTTCTATAGGTTCAATAATGATACAATTCATGATGAGAAAGTTTTATAAAAATTTTATTAAATAATTCAATTCTAATACAAAAACTTGCTTTGTTGAATAATTAAGAAGAATTTCAGGCTTGAATTAAACTTATTTGGTGTGGCTAATAAGAAAATGTATCGCTTTAATATGAAGAATGGAAAACCAAAGCTAGAAAATGCTTCTAAGATACAAAAAACATCAACTGTTTTTCCATTATTTCTACTTAATGCTAAGGAAATCTAAACGGGGCAAAAACGCTTAGAATTCTCCGCTTACTCGGAAATCAAAGGCGGTTCGATTAGATCCTTGAGGTTCCATTATTTTCTTTTTTCTTTTCAGCTACCTTTGACACCTGCGTCTCAGGTAAGGAAAGGCCAATAGGGTTCGGTCTATTTTTGTATCGTTAGTAGCCGAGTCTAATTGGGTAACTGATCCATCCATTCATCGAATGGAGGACGTCTTTATCGTTCATTACATCGTTTATCAGCAGATGGATGTGTACGCCACCTTGTTGAGATGATGGTGTCAATTAATTCTTCATTTTGGTAATTGTTTGTGGGAGACTTTCCAAGGTAATTGGAGAGAGTAAAATTCTGTTGGTGTTTTAGTACCGCTAACTTCTTGACAAAGTGGCTGATTGGTTATCCATGGTAAATACCAAAATACCATAAATACCAAATATTTAAATTTTATAAAAATATGACAGATCACCAACAATTATAACTATATAATGACTAATAAAATCAGGACAGAACTAGGTGTAATAAGAGACAAGGAGGGACGCAACCCCAATAGATGGGGGGGGGAGGACATACCGCAAACTGGAATTAGCTAGGACAATGACATTCCAGCCTGTAGGAAGGGGGGGGGAGGGGGATGGTACTGGCATCCGAAGCATCTCGCTTCAAAAACACCGATTCTGCAAATTGATTGTGACCGCCTTCTGCTGGGCATGCGCCGCATCGATGGCCAAGTTGCCCGGTGTCGGTAATATATACCCAAGGTGAAGAAGGGGTTAGTTACAATAACAGTGATTTTATATGGAGTTATCTCAGTTTTACGTTTATACAAGAATTTTATAAGTTGTAATAGCTAATGTGACATTATTAAGAAGAAAAAAATATTTATTTAATTTTATTAATTACACAAGACAACAAACAAATTTTTTTAATAAACTTTCTTAACTTTAGTAGCTGATCTTTTAGACTGGTATGAGCTGAATCCAAAGCCTTATCATTATTTTATTATTTTTTGTATCGCCCTTAGTTTCTGAGCAATTTTCGTTTTATTATAAGTAGAGTATAAAACTCTTATACTAAATAACCTACTTGTTCAAAAACTTGAAAAATTGCTGCTCTCTTTTCCAACACTCATAAATTTTGGTTCAAACAGCCAAGTTATCTTCCTCTGGTCTTGATTCAAGTAATTCAGCTTTTTGTTTTGGTAACCCCAGATCCCTAACCAAATCGCTAAGCTCGGTCTGAGTAAACAATTAAGGCGCTACATTTTCTGCCATTCTTCATTATCATCTGGTTCATCTATCTGATTGTATATCACAGATACTTCCGTTGTAATAGGATTGAAAATATCCATTGGTACTGCACAACTCTTCACCGTGTCCCGCTAGTCGAATGGCGGACGGAAGGTTAGAGTATCTTATTACCTTCTTGTTTTTTGAGCTATTGCCAGTAATATCAAAACTGCAAAAGTAGCAATTATCACAATACCTAATGCATACCTAATGTGGCGCCCACAATTTATCCTGCTGATCAAATTTAGTTCCTGGATAAACCTTTTTCAAAAAGCCAGTATTGTTTCTTTGGTGCTTTTTAATTTAACTCATTACAGATGTAACAAAAACTGTCTGCAGAGTTTTTAAAACTACAAGTAGAAATTGTTCCGAGCACATGTACAAGAAACATGAAAGTGAGTTTAGGACATGACAGTAAACAAAACATAATGAACCTTTTACCAGTGCTACTAAACTCACAATAACCTGTTCCTACTATTTTTTAAAAAATAAATGTACTACATAAAAGCTGTTAGTCTTTAAAAATCGCCAAATTTTTAAAATTGAACTATTTGGATCCAGCACTCTAAAATAAATAAAAATAAGGTATTTTCAGTTGAAATGTTTTCTCATTGTTTGCCAGTATAATAATTATTATAGGGAAGAGAACATTTCTTCGACACTCGTGGAATTCTTTATGTTGGTGTCAAGTCTAATAAGAAAATGTTGAGATTATTCATTGTTTCCTCTAGTGTTTGATCCATGGAATCCGTAAATAATAAACAATTCCATTGAATGTTCCTATTTAGGTAATTATTTATTTATGTCTCTACTGCCCTCCAAGGACGGGGGCCTTGTCACAAATTGCTTGCTAAGCTGGTCTATCGGCAACAACGTTCCTCCATCTTCTGACTTCCAATTGCTTCAAGTCTTCCTCTATGTCATCCAAACATCTCATTCTTGGACGACCTCGTCTACGAGCTTAAGATTGTTTTAAGAAATTAGAGTAAGTAAATTATAAGATGGTTAACAAAAGGAAAAGTAAGAATAGTGAGATAGGGCTGTGTTGGGAGATGGAGGCGGCAAGGAGAGACTTCCACCAACAGTTGTGTTATGGATGCGGAGGAGGGGTGGGAGGTAAGGGAGGGGGGATGGCTGCGATTTCTCAGGACCGTTTTTATTAGCGCGGCCTCCTTTGGTCCCGCCGCCCCCGGGGCCTAAAACGATTTTTGATCTCCTCCGCTAACCCTAAGCCCTCATCTTTTTACAAACAGAATTGTCACCGCCATCAGGGATGTCATAAATATTGCATGTCCTCCTTCCTCCGGCTTTATTAAGCCAAGGCGATCGCCCAGGTTTCCTGTCCTTTACATCTGTGTCTCCACATTTCCATCTTTTGAACCGTTTGCAACTTATCGTAATTTGATATTCAATGCATTTTGTCATTAAAAATGTTTGTTTTACACCGACTCGATTTCTGATTCCAATATTATCGAGATGAATCACGGAGTATTCACTGTGCTATAATTTAGCTATAAAGACTCACATGGAATCCACATAATAAACCTAAAAGAGATGATTCAGCAAACTATAACTACGTAAGACCTCACGACTTTCAATAGATAACAAGCTATTTACAAGACTATCCTTAAGCCTATATGGATGGACCTACGGAAATGATGTTTGGGAGACAGTAAAATATTCAAACGTCAAACATATCCAACCCTTCCAATCAGGATCATAACTTACTACTATGTGTATCTTATTATGTTTACAAAACAATCTTACATAATGAACTAACATAATTATTTTTGTTCTTAAATCTATACCTATCAAAATTTCATTATATCATCCTAATCTCAGTCCAGTACCACTTATCTCTATAAACCTCGCAGATTAAAAAGGCAGTGACAACGAAATATATTTTAAAATTCGAAATGGAGTCGTGGCTATGACTATCTTCTCTGTAGCCCAGTCAATGAAAGCAAGAAATTAGCCTTTGTCGCAACTAATTAGGGGAAAGCTGAATTTTCACAGGGTGTTAGTACATAAAGTATACACTAAAAAAACACAAAAGTCCCGACCCCCACCCCTCTTGCTTTCCCCCACACCCCTTCAGCAACATTACAAGTACAGAACTCTGATTATACGCCGACAGCTCGAAACCTAATTATGCTATCGGAGTGTTCTTTTTTTTTATTTTACTCCTAATATTATTACAAATAAATTATGTTATGTACACTTTTTATGTAGATAGATTAGTTTCGCCGTTATACAGAAAACTGCCACTACAAAAAACAAAAAGTAACTTCAACAAATTATAGATTTTTATCATTACTTTTTGGGAAGAAAAGTGTAATTAAAACTGATAGATAATATAATTAGCTTTAAAATGGTGTGTCTCATAGCGCATAACATTAAAACGATGGCTTCATAGAGAGCGTTGAGAGAGTACTGGACAGCGACGCGCCGGTCCTAGCAGGGCCTTGCTGAGGTGCACAAACGCGTATACTGCTGTTCATGATCATTAATAGTCATTTAGTTGAATTGCAGCAACAATTTAATAACGTTTATTTTTAGGTTACTACTTTCAAAGTGCATTTTTTTTCTATAATAGTTTATAGATTACTTGTATCACTTATTTAGTACAAAATTTACCATCGAAGATTCAACTCCAAAAATCAAAAGATCTGACTGCTGGATATTGTTCACCACCCTTAGCTGTAAGTGTGATAAAAAGTCTTCCTTAAAATATCTTCGGGTTTAGGGGAGAGAGGGGGTCAAAGTCGTATGTTGTTGGCTGACTGATCTCGGAACTCGGAAAACGTTACTTTTAGCACATATACAGGGTGTCCCAGACATAGTGTAAAAAAAAAAAAAAAAAAACTGGGTAATACTGCAAACTAAACGGGGTAGAATAGCGCAAAAACGAGAGTCCTATCTCAATTTTTGAGGAGATAGAATTTTTTTTTTTTCGTTTTTATTTTTAAAATCTTACTTTTTTCTGAAAAATTACAGTTTTCTCTACTTTGTTTTAGCGTAGAAACTTAAACGATGATATTTTCTTAATCAGCATTAAATTTTCTAAAAGATGAAATAGTTCTAGTTAATTTAAATTCTGCAGTTTTCGAGAAATTTGACGGCTTCTAGGGTTCTCCAGTGAGGAGTGAGGAATTTTCAAAAAATATTAAAAAATTAAGTTTTAATAAATGTTTTGTGTTTTGCGCGTTAAAAGGCCCCTTAAAAGTGAATTTAAATTAGTTGCGACACGAAACCTTTATTGACTGGGCTACTAGGCCTCAGGACGCTCTCACTCTCCACTTTTGAGAGCTGAGAGAGCAGTAATGTGTAGTAGCAGCATCTCTTTGGGTCTGGATTTTCCCTTCATAAGAGGAGGGGTAATGTTGGTTCCGGAATCCATCCATTTTTTCGAGATTTCATCCACAAATGCACAAAGCCCATTAATATATTTGTCAATGAGACTTATTTTTACTGGGTTGTAAATTTTAAAAATTATAAAAAATTAAAATTGATTGGATAAACTTTTTATAGAATCATATTGACTTAACGGTATGGTCAATCGACAACCCTACTTTTGTATGGAATATAACGGAATATTTTTGAAAAAAGTTAAAATTTTTCTTTATAAAATTATTATTAAAACTAGCTCCGTAGGCAATAATACTATACACAATAATACTATACTATACATATAATACTATACTATAACACATACACATCAAAGCTGCCATATTATAGTTAAATCGACCTTGAAAATAATCAAACGTTATTCAAAAAGCATATATAGATTTTTGTGACATTGAAATAGTTACCCCATTTCAAGGAAGAATTTTATCTTCTTCCTTGATATGGTAAAGATATTATGCAAGATTTTTGAAGTTTTCCTTCAGTCGTAGGTTGAATGCATTAGTCAAATGAGAGCTTGAGTTATCCAAAGTTATTCTACCCTGTTCTATACTGTCCAGATTTATGGATGGTGGGGGGGGGGGGGGCTCTCCAACTCTTTAAATGGCGACTGAATATAATCTTTACTGATGGTCTCACGTCAGGAGTTGCCAAGGAAATTATTTATTCTGTAACGATTAATTTATTTTTATTTTAAAAACAAAATTGTATTTATTGTTTTTTTTTCTAAAATTGGAAAAGGTTAAGGTTGAACATAATCCTTTGGTTGTTTCGATCTGAAAAAATATATCAGGGAATTTTCTGAAAGGAACAGGTTTTAGAAAAGCAACCATCAATACATATTAATCTTGAGAATTAATTTATTAATTTATCTGCAAGTGAGATAATCGAAAGGCCTTCTCCAAAAAGTGGATTTAGAGCCGAGATTTCTCCTAAATTAAAATACAAACATACAGATACATATTTATATACATATCTTTAGAGAGAGAGAGAGAGAGAGAGAGAGAGAGAGAGAGAGAGAGAGAGAGAGAGAGAGAGAGAGAGAGAGAGAGAGAGAGAGAGAGAGAGAGAGAGAGAGAGAGAGAGAGAGAGAGAGAGAGAGAGCAAGAGATTTTAGTATATTGCACATAGTATTCCAAAGTGACACAACTCTAAAACCTGCATTAAAAAAAAATGTTATTTTCTTACCATAAATATCGAAATTTACCTTTAATATCGAAAGTGTACCTGAATTATCTTTTAATCCCAACCGCAAGTGTGATGTATCAGGTAAGATTTGAAGTTTATTCGATACATTTTTTACTTATACAAAATTTTGGGTTTAAACATGGTGATAAATCAAAAATATATATTTTTGAGTTTTGTTACTTTTGAAATACATGTGCGATATGTTGAACATTTTTAATAATTTCTGCTTATCCTAATTTTGGTTGTTTTCATTTATCAGGGAAATCAAGGAATCATATAATTGTTATTTTCAAGAAATTTGTTTAGGAATGAGTTGTTAAACCATTAAATGTTTAACAACTCATAGCTAGAAATACAAAAATATTGCAATGAATATTTTACATACATTCAATTACGACCGTTGGTCACCAGCCAGGGGACAAGATGAGTGTCCCATTAAATGGGCTATTAAAAGGTGACTCAAGTTTGTTGACGAATTATTAATTGTATTACTTTTTTTTGTTTCCCCCCACAAATGGTGATGGCGAGACAGACCAGCTTGCATTAATAATTGTTCCTAATGTCCCCAGCACCATACCACTAAACGACATGGTCACCCTTCCTAAATATTTTAGGATACACCTGTCGCAATAAGGGTTTTAATTGTCTCCAAAGGTCTCAAAGGGCAGGATGATGTTTAATGGCTTTATTAGGCAAAATAATAATAGCTGCAACAACAATTTTATTGTATTCATTTATGTATTTTTGTAGCAACAATGCAGTTTTTGTGGTCAATTGATTCAAATGAATATTTTCTAATTGATCGTTACTGATGATTGTTGAAAATCGGAGGTGGACGAAAATAAAAAAGAATTATTGGAAAACATTGAAGGGATGCTCAATCAAAAAAGACAGTCTTGAGTAATATTAATCGAATGGGGGTGACAAATCACCACAGGTTTTGACTGATCGTTCAAATATTGATGGCGTTCCGCGGGCTACTGTACTCAGTTTTTTTATATCACGTATTATATTAGTTAAAGACTAAATATTTAAATACGACCATACTATTTTATTTAACTAGTTTAGAACAGTGTAATTTAATAGAGTTAAAATATCAAAGTTGGATAAAAGAATATATTTGATAAGCTACTGGCTGTGATGTGTAAACACTGCTGACATTGCTTAGCCTGGTGTATTCTTCTTGAAAATTTTACTCCTCCTATCTTGTTGTCTCAGATTTTATTATTAAAGCAAATAAGGAAGGAAGCGGTAAAAAACTGTTAACATCAAAATAAAAAAAAAAGAAGTACCTATTTTTTTAACATGCTTTTAATTACTTCACATGTTTGTAACGGAATCATCCATAGTATTTTTCACAGCAATCTGATTAACTGCAAAATTTGCACACTTTTCAAAACCAATGACAATGCAATAATTGCATAACTCTTATATTCTCACTTATTCTAGTAAAATTATCCCCAAAATGGGAGTCTACCTTGCAAAAGGTAGAGTATTAGGTTATATGTTTTTATATGATCGAAATGGGGCCTGAGGATATAATGTCAAAAATGAAACTAAATTTGATAAGGGCAAAATGATTGTATGACAAAAAAAAAAACCCAAACTTTTTGAACTTCCTTCAGACTTTGGAAAAAAAAAATTTAGAAAAATGTTTTCAATTGAAATATGTTTTACTAACAAAATTAAAGTTTATTAAATTGATCGTCTGAATATATCCCTTAAGGTGAACTTGATGTATTCTTTTAACCAAAATCGATTGTCATAAATCGAAGAATTTTTAGTTACTTTTGGTCCTTGTTTCAGAGCCTATAACCCAGAAATGGCTAATCCAATCAAAATATGTTATATATTAAAAGTTGTAGATCATTACATTTTGTCCAGGATAGGATTTTTTAAAGTAAACATTTGACCATTCCTACTGTAAGATATGTCAAAAAAACAAAAGTTGTTGCTTGATTTTGGATAAACTGTGTTAAAATTGCAAAAAAATTACGAATAGTACATAAGCTAATAGGAAATTAGCTTCGAACCTTGAACTCTAAAAATTAAAAGGTCTGTTTGCTGCAAATTGTTCACCATACTTAGCTTTTTAGTTAGATTTGCTATGAAATCGTGTTTTTCTAGTTTTTTTAAAGTTTTTTTTTTTTTTTTTCATATGATTATTGTAACTATTTTACATTAAATTAAATATGTAAGAGCTTTAATAAACGCAGATCTTTAACATTGTGTGACTATACTTATTTTTAACCTGCTCGGTAATCTGAACTTTTCTCTAATATGAACTGTCTCGCTTTTAATTTGTTCAGATTAGTGAGAGTCTTCTGTATTTTCTTCTCGTAATAAATAAAATATTAATCAATCGATTATCAAGCTAATTACTATGATATGTTATTGACTAATTTTAGTTAAAATTCATAAATTCAAAAAATTACCTTTCACTTTTATTATTTCTTCATTTCCAATTATCACTTAGAAGTATTATTGAACATATACATTATTCATTATTTATTTATAGTTAAATAATATTTTCTATAAATGCAGAGGTACTTACTCTGTACAATCCCGGTAGTGCTGGTGTCACCAAACCCAAGAACTGACTGCACCAGGCTGACCTGCCCGCTCCGCCAAAACACGTAGCTCCTGATTTACAAGTGTCATTTCTGGGCTGAGACACAATAGCGCAACACTTGTGCAATTCCTTCCTCCTTCCATCTGCTGGCAATTAACATTTCTTAGGACTGTTTGGGTACTCCCTTAGTCCAAACACGTTAGGGGGTCGTCATCTATTGTTGTCTAAGAAAGTTAGGTCAAAGAAGAAAGGAAAACAATGGAACGAGGAAGTAGGAGAAATGTTACGTAAACCTTTTCTGCATTTGCATGGTTCTCGACAATTGTCCAGTAATTTATTCTTTAAACATTCAAGACGTATATCTGTATATATATTTCTTTTAGGGAAACATGAAATCAATTTATTTATTTTTAAAAAATAATTATTAAAAAAATATATATTTTACAAGTTTTACACAACAAACATATTTAATTAACAATTAGCATATTAACATTTATTCAAAGGGAATTTCCATGTCAAATCAAGCAATGGTTTGAACCTTGACATCTCTGATGTTTATGATTTTTGGTATATAAGTTGCACCTACCAAGACTAGTTAAAAAGTAAAATTAAATTTTTCGGTATTTTGATTTTTGAGAAATAAGCTTTTAAAAATCCAAAAAACGTCTGTTTTTGATCCTTACTCAATATATTCAAAATTACACCATTTATAAATTATTGCACCTAGAGACCTCAAATTTGCATTTAGATTGATATACCGCCCGATATATTTTTTGTACATTTTGAATTTATGAATGTATTTAATCAAATAATGTATTACTATTTTATTTATTGTAGCATATGTCACAAAATTATTAAATTAATTACATCTTAAAAATACAAATGAACAAATGACAGATAAACTTATAATTGAATAAATTTCAATTTATTTGTCACAGATACATAGATGTTTTTTTAATATAAATTTTAAACGAATTTTCCTCGTCTCCAAATTTCTCTGAAATATGCATTAAATGAATCCATCTAAATGAAAATGACTATAAATTCAATAAAGACTCGGGAGTGAAAATAATGCATCAAGTAGAAAATAGCCTAAAATAAAATATTTTTTGAATCGTTAGAAATAATAAAATCGTTAAAAACCTATCCGGATTTTTATTTAACTGACCAGATAAACTTTCCAATATCCTCATTTTAAATTTGTTTCCAATAGGAACGGAAAAAGCCAAGGTAAAACCAAAACAATATACTACCTGGACCTTCTCCTTCCACTATGGATATATTTCAGATATCTGTTAGATCTCCTCAGGTGAGTACCAATAAATTTTATTTCTTGTCTTACATTTTTGAAAAATTTGATGTTTTAAAAAAAAAAGAAAAGAAAAAGCTTTTGATGTTTTATTGGGTTGTCCGGAAATTAATGCAGAATTTTATGATTCAACCAAAACCTGATATTATTATTAGAGAGATTATTTATGTCTTTACCACAACCAAAACCTCATACATTACTTTTACTCTAATTCGTAGTTTTGGCCCAAAAAACCTATTAAATAAGATCCCATTACCTAGATCTGATACAGTGTGATATCTTGGTCTCATCTTTCAAGGAGACGTTTTGACTTGTTACTCACAGATTTAAATGCCGATTATTGTGTGGGTAGTAGGGACCTATAATAGTGCAAAACGAGAATGCAAAATGAGCATTGGGAGCCAAGAAAAAAAATAAAATATGAAAATCACGTTTTATTTTTTTTCTCAGCTCTCAGCCAAGATAGAGAAATAATTTTTTCACGCAAAATTGTAGTTGTGTGTGCTATATCTTTACCACTACCAAAACCTGATAAATAATCCCTGTAATAATAATATCAGGTTTTGGTTTAAACATAAAATCCTGCATTATTTATAGAGATAGCATACAAAACTACAATTTTGTATTATCTATCTTGAATGAGAGTTGAGAAAAAAAATAAAACGTGAAATCCTTTATTAATTTCAGGACAACAAATAGAACTGAAGATGAATGTTTAGCATTCGAAACTAGTTTTCTAATAAAATAATCTCAATAGAAGTGGCAATTTATTTATCGATCCTAATTGTATTGATCCTTCTATACCATCACGCGTACCTCAAGTGAAAATATTTAAAATGATATTGAATTTGAGTATGTTTTATTTTAATCTTTAAATCAGGTTTTCATACAATGTTTTAACTAACAATACGTACTTAACAAACACATCATTTCCTTGTTGTTAAACAAACTACACAAATCAAATATACATAAGCACAAACTGGAACCGACCCGGATGATAATGACTCACGCAGAGCTAGAAAATACTATACATTTAAACTAGGTGAATAGGTAGCATTGTGGACAATAACACTCATTAAACGATAATTAGGGTCTTTATCGGCGCGCAGTGTGTATTCATTATGGCATGTGCTCGTCTTGTTTCGTCCTTGTCGACTGAATGCATTACGCCCCTTGGTAACTATATTTTATGTAACAAGATTTAAGTTCATACAAAGATTTTTCAGTATAAAAGCTGTATCTTTTAATATTTTTATCACTTACTGAACAGGAAATAAGGTTGCAGGGGTAACCTCATGGATATGAACAACAGAACGATTCGCTGATTTGATCGCCAAGTTATCTGAACATTTCTACCAATGAAATATTCTCAGCCTTGAAACGGCCATGAAAAGCAAGTTAAATAGCGATAAAAAATAAGAAACTACATCCAGGATATGGGCTAACATGATTACGACACACATACCTTGCATTTTACAGTTCAATGGTGTAAATAAATGGTTCTAGGTAGTAATTGGTATTTTCTATTTTTTATATTTACAACTGTATAATCAACAAGTAAATGTGTAGAAAAATAATTAAAATGATAAGTCAATCACTTGTAAAGAAACCGTCCATTAGAAGCACTTCAATTTTATTTTTGAACGAGTGGAAAACAAGTTGAGAGACAAGTGGATTCCGGTGGAGCTTACCTTAGAAGGAGGATAGGTATCTGGCTTGGGCCAATTCAGCGACAAATTGGACACTTAGATTATTATGGATAAGTTTATTTTGACATGATAAGGAGTATTGAGGTTTTTATGAGGAATTTTGGATTGTATACATTGTATACGAGAAGAATTGGAAGATTTGGTGGAACTTAAGTCCGTTTTTCAAGTTCTCAATCCAATCATTGCATACAAGGTCCCGTCCCTCCGATCTCTTCACCCCATCCTACAGAACTACTGCTTTCCAACGTTCCTTTCTTACCCGCTCCACTATTCTTTGGAATTCTCTTCCTCCTTCTATTCGTAATGCATTCTCCCTCCGAAGTTTTAAAACACTCCTCTTCCACCACCTTTCCACCCTCCAGTCGGATGCTATCTAATTATATAGATGTTTTAATGAATTTTATCCAAGCATATCAGATATAAAAGTTTAGCCTGTTGAAACAATCTTCATATGATAATGTTTTCTCTATCATTGAAATAATTTTCATTTTTATTCTTTTTTCATCATCATTTTTCTTCTTCATCCTTTAACAAGATTCAACATCAGAAATATATTGTTTAATCAATTCTTATATATTTTTTTTTCTTTCACTGATTGTAAATATAGTTTACGTATGTATGTGTTTATATATGTGTATAGATTTTTTTTTCATTTTATTAGTTATTTTATTGTAAAATTGTATTTACTTTTAATTATGTTATTTTATTATCTCATATATAACCTCTAGGCCAGATATAACTTATGTTCTGTCTTGTAACTATTATTCTTAAGGGACTTTGTCCCACAGTAAAAATTTGTTTTCTATTCTATTCTATTCTAATTATTGTAATGTAAATGAATCTTTTGTAATTGATAGGAAGCTTAGGGCGTTTGTATAGTAAATGTTGAAGCAGTCTATAATGAAGAGTAGTTTTATGTTGTTTAAGTCTTGTTTTTATTTATTTTTTTCTTGGTTTTGGCCGTCTAGGACCGTGTGAAGTAACCATATGCAATAATATCCGGACTTCTTTCCTTGATTTCCAATAGTTCTTCATCCGTTCACTTTGCTATCTCCTTCTCTCTTCTGTCCAAATGCTAATTCTTTCTCTTTTTTATTTCTTCTGGAAACCCTTATAGTTTAGTATCAACTTTCTGAATGCTGTTCCGTCTTGTATTAAGTTATCTGTTATACCAATCTCTGCCAAGCCTTTCTTAATTCCCTGAATCCATTGGTTACCATTTTTTCTCTTATGAACACGATTGAAAATTTGTTTCGTAAGTTTGTTATTCATTCTCATTATGTGACCAAAGAATTTAATTATCCTTTTCCTGATTGAATCTGACATCCTTAAATTTATGTTCTCTTAGTTTATTACAAGCCCTAGTTTTTTCCTAAATGTTCCTATATTTTTTCTCTATCCCTCCTATTCCTATAATTTTCATGGTTAACATACATTCTGTAGCATATAGACTCTCTGGTTTGATTACTGAATTGTAATGCTTTCAAGTTTTTATTGAAATACTTCTCTTTTTATAAATATCTTTAATCAATTGGTAAGCTAGTTCCAGTTTTCTCATTCTTGAATTGTTCGCTTCCTTGTCTAGTCCATTTACCTGAATTATTTCACCTAGATATTTAAATTTAGTAACTTTGTTGATTTTTCCGTATTCTTTTGTTAGTACTGTCGGTGAATCTTTGACGTTGGTCATGCATTTAGTTTTTTCAAAAGATATCTGGAGACCAACCTTCCTGGCTATTTCTGTTAGTATGTTGATTTGTTTTGAAACTGTTTCTATGTCTTGAGAGAATATTGTGATATAATCAGCGAAGGCTAGACAGTTTATACCAACTCCTTTGTGTTTTGATCCCAATTTAACCTGATGATATATTCCTGTTTCCTTCTATATCTCCTTCCATACTCTTATCACCTTCTCCAGGACGAAATTGAAAAGAATCGGGAAAAGTCCATCACTCTGTTAATTTGTAATTCGTCTGAGATCTCTCCCATAAATTTCATTCTTGATTTCGTATCAGTGAGGGTATGACTGATTATATTGGTTGATTTTGTATCAACTACAAATTCCTGTAAAATATGAAACAATGAGACTCTATCGACTGAGTCGTAGGCTTTCTTAAAATCTACGAAAGTTATGACATAGCTTTTGTGCCTTGAAACCATGTCTCGTATTACAGTTCTCAGGTTTAGGATCTGTTCAACACATGATCTGCCTTTTTTTAACCCAGCATGGTAATCCCCGATTTATCTGTCAATTACTGGTTCTATTGTGTTTTGAAGAGCTTTCAATAGGATCTTATATGTATCTGCAACCAACGAAGTTCCCCTGTAATTGTTTACATCGGTCTTATCACCTTTTTCTTGAGTCTTGTTAGCTGATTTCAAGTAAGACTTTTGTCCAGTGGAGTCCAAGGTGCAAACAATTTTGCTTTCAATCTATCGTCTAAAAATCGGATAAGTTACGTGTTCAAACAGTTAAACCAACTGCCAGAAACTACTAAGGCTAAAAAGGAGTTGGTTGAGAGATCTGCTCTGTTAAAACTAATGAAAGTTAATGTTAGGAGTAAGTATCGCTGGATGCTAATTTCCCTCATGCCTGGCACGCCAGTAGTCTGGCATTGATCACAATTGCTTTGTGTGTCGGGATAAGTGACAGGTGGGGATTTGAAAAAAAAAAAAAAAGAAAAAACACACAAAAAAAGTTTGATATAAACATAACAATCATAAGTAAAATCATTTTTATTCAGTGTTGCAAATTCACAGTGCAGTGGCAGTACGTCACCACTGATTTGTATAAGTTATTGAATTTCCAAGACAGTTGACCAACGGATATTATAAAATTAATGATTGAATAGTTCCTTCAATTATCTGAACCTGTATTAACAGAACAACAGGCAGGATAAACCAGGTAATTGGAAAGTTGTCCGTCCCCATTAGCACTTCCTAGACCCATCTGAATGATGATTAGAGCAACGAGTGAGCCCGTTCTTTATCAAGACTAGATACTAACGACTCTGTGTGCATCTGTAGTCAACGAAAGTTGAAGGATGTAAATGATGGATAGGAACTGATAACTTTACAGCCAGCAGCTGCGAAGGTGATAATTATGTTCATTTCATTTTTCCTGATATATTTTCAACGTTTAATGAAAAGGGTAATTATATGGAAATGTTATCTGACACAATGTGTCAATTATATATAGTTTAAGTAATTATAATGAAACTATAAGACTTTTACAGTCATTCATTTAGTTAAAAAATTAATTGATTTAATTGTGGTAGGTAAATTGTAATATTTATCAAAATACAATTTAAAAAAAATAAATTGAAAAAAGGTTTTCGCCTAAAACAATGTTTATTCATATTATCAAACATGCACAAAATTGTATTCAATGATTCCCCAAGCTTTAATTACTCTTCTCGGAAGACTAACACACCAACATAACACAAGAACATAGCACAGGATTTTCTAAAATATCTAAAAGTGGTACATAAAATAAACAAAATTTTAGAAAAAAACAAACTTCATATTTCACTTGAGGTACGCATGATGGTATAGAAAGATAAATGGAATTAGGATTGATGAATTAACTTTCACTTCTATTGGAATTATTTTATTTCAATGCTAGTTTCGAATTTTCTACATTCATTAACAGTTCTAAATCAAACGAAAATTTCAAAATATCAGCACTTTGTTTATATATATATATATAAAAGTTTTTTTTTTTAAATGAAAGACCCGAAATCAAATATATTGTTACTTATTCAAGGAGGCTAAACGAACTTCTAAAAGATATCCAGAGTGGAAGGGGAGATGAAAAGGGAAAGGTTAAACCTTAGGGGTTTTCCTATGACTGGTTGGTTTTTCGTTCCTATAAGAAATAAATTCAAAGTGAGGCTATGGAAATATTTATCTGGTGATTTAATCAGAATTTTGGATTGGATTTGAATGATTTTATTACCTCAAATGATTCATAAATGTTTAATTTTCGACTATTTTCTACTTTTATCAGTTTTACCCTCGGTTAATTCACTTCATTGAATTTATGGCTATTTTCATTAAGATGGATAACGAAGTTAGACTTCCGGGTATTATAATTGCAATCTCTTATATGTTCTTTTAATCTCTGATTTACTGATCATACAGTACTTTCAGTGTATTTTGCTTCATAGTCATTATATTTCAGTTAATATTGACCGCTTTTTTGGAAAGGGTTTATTTTATCTTTAGGTGAAAGACTCTTATGGAAGTATTCGAAAAACTCTTTAGGAGTCAAACTATAATTGTACTTCCTTTCTGATATACTGAGCGAGTCGGGAAGGATGTTATATTATATTTGTTTATTTATTTATTTATTATTATATAATATTTGATATGTAAAAGTTTATTAATGATAAATTCGAGCGATTATAGTTCAGTACTTTCCGGAGAAATATGTTTTGAATTTGACTCAGACTTAAAAAAAGGAATGTTCTTTCAGCTCTAGAGATTTTTTTTTTTTTTAATTCTTAAAAATAACTTTAGTTTAAACAAACATATTTATTGTAAACTGGCACCTGTATCTAGTTATAAAATTGACGATGATGAGAAATATTTATTTATTGATATTTGAAAAAATGACATTTAATATGTAAGAAGTTATTTTTTTATCTTTAATTTGTTCAGTAGTTTTTGTTGTTATTCTGTATCAAAAGCCTTTTTATAATCTGTTGTTATCATTCCTTATTCTTTGTAGTCCTGAGTTATTCTCCTTTCTCCTTGTTTTCTATTTATCAAACCGGAAACTACTCTTTGAGGACAGGATAAGGAAAAAGTCGAAAGCTGTTAGTGAGACTAGATGCGGCCGAAAAAGCACAAACGAGACCCTAACTACTCCAAATCGTGCCACGGTTTTTTTTTTCGGGGGAAATCGGCCCCTTTAGCCCGTCTACCTCGGCTCTATCTCGGTACCTGTTGCTGTTGGAACAACACTCAACGAAATGTCGCGGCTGGAACTCTCCCGATGATTGATGATTGTATAATTAAACGAGGGAAGGGACCTCACTTAAAATCCCATCTCCATTACTCTACTCATCTCTTGTCGTTTCGATGATGGCGTCGTAAAAGCGACATTGTATTACCCGGTGAAAGCAGGATGATTTTCAGAAAAAAACTTTCCGACATTTGTCTGATTTTAGAGAAATACGATTTTACTAAGAGAGAAAAAAAAAACGAGAACTAAACACTATATTAGCAATCTTCTGTATGATTAATTATATCATCAAACATTTATCCGGCTAATTTCGACCAAAAAAAGAAATGCCAAATACCTCAAGTTCCAAACCGTTATGGAGACTAATGCCGAAAACGGTATTCAGCCAATGTCACACTTTCTAAACCTCTTGATGTTATAATTCCCCCACCCATAACCGGCTTTGTCATTTTTTCTCCTGGTAGCCATTTTTCGAGCCGCTGAAAGACGGGATTAGAAAACAAATCGAGATAGCTAAGCGGTGTTTATATAAGGGCGAAGGACACTAGGGAAGATTTCCTTTCAACAGAAGAGCGACTCCATTTCTCTCCAGAGCCAGAGGATATGTGAGACCCTGGCCATATTTACATATCTCAGCGGGATTAAGTTACTCATCGGGCTCATTTCCATTTCGGCTTTTTCTTCTTCTTCGGGGAGTGTCTCCGTCAGCGGGGGCGCTCCGGGTCGTTTGTCACACGGCGCAGCGGCTAGATGTCTGAATTTTAGAAGGATTTTTAGCTTTATTTTTCCTTTTCAGCGTTTGTCCGAGT
Organism: Euschistus heros; assembly: GCA_003667255.2. Lineage (NCBI taxonomy): Eukaryota > Metazoa > Arthropoda > Insecta > Hemiptera > Pentatomidae > Euschistus > Euschistus heros. The sequence continues at coordinate 5,191,178 of RCWM02000007.1, read as the reverse complement.
GGAAGATAAACGTTTCCCAACGGTTTGTTTTCTATAAAAAGAATTCAGTATTTTCTAACTTTTAGAATTCACTCGTTCTAACTCCTGGAGGAATGTTTATAACTAAGCTCCTACGTCTACATCTACTTCTACAAATAGATAATTGTTTTTATTTTACTAAAATTGTATTTATGAACAGCAATAAAAAATCTCCTTTATGTAAAAATGTTTTCAAAAACATGCTTATTTATTTCCCTATCTCTTTTTATTTTATAAAAAAAAAAAAAAAAAACTGTTTATTGAATTACAACTGTATAATTTATAAACAATTAGTAAAATTGAAGAAAATTATAATAATGACATGTCAATAACAAGTTAAGAACTACTCACTAATAATATTTCAATAAAAGTTCTACATTAAAAGGTCTCTTGGCCATCTTCTTTTCAGAAGCCTCGGTGGTTTATCGGGAATCAGAGTGAGTTGGGAGACTAGTGTATGGAGTTTACTATATAAGAATAGGTATCTGGTTTGGGCCAAATAAGCAACATATGGAACAGTAGGATCTTTATGGATGAGTTTGTTTGTGACATAATAAGGAGCATCGAAAATTTTACGTGGAATTTTGGATTGTAAGGATTGGATACGAGAAGAATTGGAAGGTTTAGTGGATCACCAAAGCTTTATAAAAAACTAAAAGCGCTTTCCTTTAATGTTTTAACAACCTGAATTTCAGATACAGTAAGAAGAACAATTTAATGAAAAATACGAATATTAAAGGGTTTGACTGAGACTTGATAGGAAAACTAGTTACCAAAACATTTTGAATTGTTATTGATTGTGATTTTATTTTTCGAATTAATACCAATAAACACATTAAAATATAAAGATTTGTACGTTCCTTAATCTTATTATTATCATTTTTTTTTTTTTTATAAATTTACTTTTTCAGTTAAAAATGAAAAAAAAAAAAAATGTATATATTTTTGAGGTCTCATTGTAGAACGATTTGAATAAGTGAAAATCTCAAAGAAATTATTGTATCCCATTTTTATTTTCTTTATCGGATTGTGTTGTTAAAGTTTAAAAAAAACAATCAAACGAATTATACAGACAGGCAAACAATTCCAACCATTGTATTTTATTTATTTCCTCGGATAGTAATTTTATATTTATTTAGGTGTTTACACCCCCATATGCTGTATCATATATTGCATTCGATGGGGTATAAGCCTTGTGTGGTTTTGAATAAGTTCTTGAAGTACTATCCAATGCATAACTGTATAAATCATATAAATTTAAAATTTAGTAACGTTAATTTTTTAAAAAAATATTTATTACTTTTTTTTAACAATCCTACTACGTTTTGTATGGTTAAAGTATTTGTGTATATTGTGTATTTTAGGGGACGTAAACACATTAAAAAATAATGAAAAGTTTAGCCGAGAAAATTAAAGATTCGATTGGGTGGAATATTTTTCCTGTTAGTGCACCACCAAATTTAAAGCAAGGGGTACAGCTTTAAGCCATTGTTTTATTTATTTAAATAGTAGCTAATTTTCACGTATTAAATAGGATAAAAACTAGACTTATAGGTAGATCTTAAGATGATAACTGTGTTTTTTATATGCAATAAATTTCAAAATTGCAATTAGAATTCATTTTTTCCAAAATTTAAGCACAAAGTAAACAGAAACATAAAGTAAATAATTTTGGGAGAAATAAAAAAGAACTATATAAGGGATGATGGTGGATTAGATGGAGTTGAAAGGGTTCAGAAATGGAAGTCGTTTGTTTGCCGGATAGAGCGATGATGGCGCCGCGAGGGTGCCCGAGAGGTGGCGCATTCTATCGGCGTTCTCCTCAACTACGGTAATGGTTGTTTCTCTAGAAGTAAATTAACGTTTGTTTATTCTTAGGGGGGTTTAATATCGGGATTGATGACTCCTACGATTAATAAAAAAAATAAAGAAATAAATTATTATGATTCGATAAAATCATGTGAAAATTAGGTACTTAAAAGACAAAAAATGACAACGAGCCTTAAATAAATAACGTTATAAATCTTATAGTTGAGAAATTTTTTTTATTTCTTGTGGTAAGTTAAATTTGTTGATCACTGATAAAATATATTTTATTTTTTTAAAATGTTCACAACTGTACAATAAATAATAAGTACATTCAAAAAATTGTGATTTTAATGACAGTCAATGATTTTTAAATCATCATTGGTTGGACTTGAAAAACCTTACATTAGGTATACATTTATAACATTAGCATGAATTTAATTTTATATCTGTGGCACCAGTGAATTGTCTGCTAATTGAAAAAATCTTATTTTAGGAAAAACGAAATCGAATGATTGGAATTTGTACTACAATATGAAACACATTCATATCATGAAACACACAAAAAAAAAAAAAAAAAAATTTTAAATAAAAATTTTAAAAAAAATCTGGTAATAAAAGTTGCACTTAACACACTATCCATAGATGCTAAATATATAAGATTTCTAAAATTGAATTAATTTCTGTCCTCAGTGCATTTTGAAAAGTCTTCAAAGTGGGATTTCGCACCCTTAATAATCATCTAGATATTAATTTCAATGAAATTTTATAATAAACATTTTATATACCTACAGATTATTTCTATTTACTTGAATTTTCGACAGTTTAAAAATATAATTAATAATTCATCTGAATTGTCTGAAATACTTAAGAAAAGTCATTTGGGAAAAGACATATGTACGAAATTTAAATCAAAAATGCAGGTATTTATTTGCAGACTCAATTTATTTTTGAATGTACAAATAAAATCAATGCTCCTATTCCCTTTGATTATTTTAAGAAACTGTCAATATTGCAATACATACTTAATTACTTATAGAAAATTAGTTAATGTATAAATAATAATTAATCTTACTATAAATGTATAAATAATAATTCGTTACTGAAGAAAGGCATACGCAAAACTATGAAACTGAATCGAATAACTGAATTGAATAGTTTACTAAATAATGATTTAAATTCTTTTGCATAAGAACCAAACAGCGTAACTATTATTTTCCACATTGTGTCTTAATTCGATATATTTTTATTTTGAGATCTTTAGAATTTAAAATGTCTCTGCCGCTTCATTTAAAGGATTTGTTAATTTCACAAAACATTATTATTATGCCAACGTTCCGATAATTCCAATGATGACCATCATCAGGATATTTTGATTAACTCGTACTGTATTCTCTATTAAAACGCCATTGATAATTTTTAACACATCTTTCAATAATATTTGTAAATCTTTCATAATTTCCTTTCTTTTTTCTTTTTTTTTTTGTTTTTTGGCTGGTATAACTACTTTTTTTGTACCATTTAAGATGGCTTATGTTATGGCTGAAACGTCGGTTTAAAAATAGCGTTTCGTTAGGTTAAAGATTATTTTATTTTAATTTTCTGATCCATCTTAATGTCATTTGACTTTATTTTACAATCAAAACTTCTCCATTTTATTATTTTATGAGTGTTTTTATTTCAATCGGTCAATAAATATTATAAATATAAGGTTATGAATATTATTTCAAGGTTTAAGTATTTAAAAATGTATTTACAAAAAAGAAATTCTTTTCTGCATATAAAATGAATGATTACAAAACAAGCTACTCGTCCATGGAATAGTAAAAAAAAAAAAAAAAATATATGGAAGGAAGGACCAAATAGAAAAAACACCACTTTGAATGCAAAATGTGCTTAAAAATGACTTCGAATAAACAGTCATAGAACTTATTAATAAGATCACCAATGCGTTTGTTTATGAGATTGTTTAAAGGAACGTACAATGCATCGGATCTATTTAATTTGAACAAATTTGAATCTTTATTAAAAGTTGCATTTAATTTGTAATTTAAATTACTAATTTTTAATTTAAATGATATTAAAATCAGCTGAAGGAACCTGAAACAGATGTATTTTTGCATTGTTTCCGTCCCACGTAGGATGCATGGAACACTTCCTACACAAAGAGAGTTCAATGTGTTACTCCCACTCCACGTAGGGTCATCTATCCATCAATCCACCAATCCATCACTAAATCTAGAAAATCAATCTTCAACTGCGATACTGTTGAAATGTACTAGTGAATATTTTGAAAACAATACCATTCGGGAAGTATATTAATGGCTTAAAATCTAATTCATCTAGCTCTAATTAAAATATTGAATATTATATAACATCAAGGCCACTTATTTATGGAAAATAGACCATTTATTAGTTATAAAATATATTCTATTTGAAGTTGGATGGCCCTTAATATTCGAACTAGATAAATCAAAACATATTTCTGATTTAATATTTAAGCTAAGGTTTTGGAGCTAAACTAAACCTTCTAATTCTTCCCGAATCCAATCCTTAAAATTTAGGATTTACAAGTAGTATTTACAATTTAAAATCCTTCAAAAAATCCTTAATCCTCTTTGCTTTGTTACAAATAAACTAAAGATCTTAATCTACCACAAGTTGCTGATTTAGGACAAACCAGATACCTACCTATCCCTTCATAGTAAATTCCTTAACCAAACAAATCCACTACTCTCTCAACTTGCTTCCCATTCTATTGCCGATAATCCTCTGAGGCGTCGGAAAAGTAGATGGCTTAGAGACCTTCCAGGTTAGAATTTTATTGAACTGCTACTAAAGTTTTTTTCAAGTTTTGATATTATATTGTAATCATTATCAACACATTTACTAATTGTATATATTTTGTACACTTGTAAATTTCAATGAATGAAAAAAATATATATATCTAAGCAATATCCATATCTCAACAGTGAAATTAATCACCAATCAACTTTATTTAAATAATAAAAAAATTTTCCCACACCTGCACTGCTATTTCTCCTAAAACATTCTTTTAAAGTACCTCTTTCTTTCGGAGAATTGATCTGTTTTTCAAGCTAGCAAATTAACACAAAAATTTTTGGCATTCCTACCAAATACCCCTCATCTTTTCAAACCTATACCCTCCCTAATAATCATCCGTCACTCCTCTTAGTTTCGTTGTACCATATTCATTCTTAGCCTTCGTTCTTACTATCAGTTACATTTTTGGTATGGTTGTAGTTTAACAAAGCATTTTGCATTAGGAAGCAAAATTTTTTTTTTTTTTTTTTTTTTTTTTTTTTGTTTTTTTTTTTTTTTTTTTTTTTTTTTTTTTTTTTTTTTTTTTTTTTTTTTTTTTTTGCATTAACGGAGAACGAATATTCATTTCAAGACACCGAAGAATTGTTTCTGATTAATATCTATTCTATTTTATAAAAAGACAAGCCATTTTTCGTTTGTGATCACTAAGAAAACTAGAGAACCAATCTGGACCAAATTTAAACCACAGTTTCATAGTTTCTGGAAGGTTCAGCAATAATAAAAATGTGCTGATTTACAATTAATTTGTTGTTAAAAAAGTAATAATATGTTGATAACAGCGATGTTTGAAAATTGGCCGATAGGCGGCGATCACCATTTTTACATGAGAGGTTACAAAGATGCGATGTTCTATTGAGCTTTAAGTTGATAATAAAATTAACTTATATTCAATTATAGTATCAAAAAAAGATTTAAATATGTGGTTCGACATGTGGATCCGAGCGTAGTTTGCCTGATGTGAGGTTAACACCATTATGCAATTCAGTTAACATACTGAATCCGTATGTACCAAATTTTAAATACATTATTCTCATAGTTCTAGGATTTTTAGTAATAATACAATTTACAATTATAAAAATATCCATGTACAATGCTGAGTAGTAGAAACAAAGTTTGCCACACTGCCATATAATTTTATGGTTAGAAATTAAAATACAACCAGATGAAATCAATAGAATTACTCCTGCCGAATAAAAATGTTTACTAAATTAAAATGTTGTTCCTTTGGTTTTTGATATTGTGTGCAAAAATATGATCAATAGACCTTTAGAGTTAGCACTGATAATGCAGTCTATTATCCGCAAGAGTTTTTTAGTAGTATCTCTTGAGGTATGATGGTATAGAAGGATCAATACAATTAGGATTGATGAATTAATTGCCACTTCAATTGGGATTATTTTATTAGAAAACGAGTATCGATCTTCAATTCTAAAACACACGATTTTTTTTTTTCAATACATCATTACTATGTTACATAGATTATATACACTAAAGTTTTAAAAAATGTAAGACAAGAAATCAAACATCACAACGCACCTTAGGAGGTCTAAGAGATAACTGAAATAGAAATGTACTTCTCACTGAATTCGTGAGAAGTGGAAGGGGGCAAGTAGGTTAAATGGTTGTTTTTTACTCTGGGATATCCCTTATGACTCAATAAATAGAAAATCACAAAAAATTAACCTACTTGCCCCCTTCCACTTCTCACGAATTCAGTGAGAAGTACACTTCTATTTCAGTTATCTCTTAGATCTCCTAAGGTGCGTACTGATGTTTGATTTCTTGTCTCATTTAAAAACTTTAGTGTATATAATATATGTAACATAGTACTGATGTATTGAAAAAAAAAATTGTATGCTTTAGAGCTGAAGATGAATGTTTAGCATTCGATACCAGTTTTATAATAAAATAATCCCAATAGAAGTGGCTATTAATCCACCAATCCTAATTAGTAGTATCTGCCAATCTGGATTACCAACTCATAAATTAAAATTATAAATTAGATCTCCACTTATGCTAATACGTAATCTTCAACCATCTATTCACTGCAATTTTAACCAGGTTACAAATTACTTCTATGGGTGAAAATACCATAAAAAAAATAATGCTCAATTGCAATACAAGGCTTTTATAGATAAATAAATAAAACTTCAAATAATAGTTAAAATTATCTAACTTTAAAAGCGGATCCTGGGATGTTATATTTGTATATAACATACTACACTCAAAAATTGTTATAACTATTTCCAAGTACTAAGCGATCAGGTTAGGAAGATCCTTTGACAGAAGATCAGGACGGAAGATCAGGAAGGACTGACGAACTAACAAATTGGACGTAGCCGGAAAAGAACAATAGATAGGAGAGATTTAAAATTAAACAATTGTACATTAAGATAAAGGAACTGGGCCCTGAGATGTCCTCGTCGGGCTATCAACAAATGGATCCTGTCAGTCCTTGACGCGAGGCAATACCTTAGCCTCTACGGGCTTGGGGTCTACTTAGCTTGTACCAGGCTGTACTTGTAATTAGAAAATTAATTTGGGAATTTTACATTCTAAAATAAGGTTCTTCAAGTAAAATATACAATAAATATAAAGCTATCTAATGCTATATATGTATAAGGTTCTTGAGGTTCAGTCAATAAGTAAAAACAACTATTTTAGGCGACCTTTCGAGACTATATTGTACTCATAATCATGCCCTACAGTGAAAAAATGGGTTACAATAAAATTATATAAGTTACACAGGTTATTTCAAAACATAAAGTTAGCTACTATATAAATATATAAAAACATGCGTTAGAATATATACTAATAGGGCGTATAAAAAAAAATGACCGTTTTATCAAATTCCAGAGTTCAAAAGTCTGTAAATATCTTAATGCTATTTGTTATTTACCAATACTTAATAGTCCCTTTAGACCATTCTCTAAGCTTGTTTATTAACACTGGTCTTCTTCAAAAAAGCTTCAGTTCAGGTATTTATTTCAAAGAAGAAACATGACAGTATCCTACGAAATCCTAGTAATTTTAATACATTACTGGAAAAAAAATTTCACTGCCGCTGAAGCAACTCGTGAAATTATTAAATAAAAAGGGGAAGGTGTCCTTGAAGAGCGTACTGCGCGGCGTTGGTTTAAAAAATTTAGTAGTGGAGATATGACGTCGAAAAGGAAGAAGGGCTCCGGGCGGTCATTAATGGATATTGATGAGTTTCAGAAGGAAGCTATTTGTTCAAATCCATCCATAAGTACTCGCAAACCTGCCAAGGAGTGTCGTGTGTCGAAAGATACTGTTAGTTGCCATCTTCTCTCCATGGGGAAGGTGAAAAAGACATGTAGACTGGTCCCTCACGAACTTACTCCTCAAAAATCAGCAGAAAAGTTTACAGAACATCATGGGTTTGAACTCCTGCCTCATCCACCATATAGCCCAGACCTCGCACCTTCGGATTACTACTAGTTTCGATCCATGGCCCATTTTCTTCAAGAGAAATGTTTGATAATTTTGCGGAAGTTGAATATGCTGTCCAAGAGTTCTTTGACAGCCATCCCAAGGAATGGTATCAGCGTGTCATCGAGCAATTGGCTAGCAGATGGGTAATGACGGTAGATAACAATGGACTATACTTTGAGTATTCTTTGTCTTTTATATCAAAGAAATAATAATACAAATATTTGTTTAAGAAACGGTCATTTTTTTTTTTTTAAACCCCATTACATATAATTTCAAAATATGGAGGAGTATGAAACTATTTACAATGTTACTAGTGGATATGCTATTGGTATCTACTACTGAACTGGGGAATTTTTGAAAAAAAAACGTTAAAATTTCCCAACAGTAACATTGTAAGTAGTTTCATACTCCTACATTAATTAAATTCTTAATTTTCTGTTAGCTAAATTATAAAAATTTCATTTGAGATTTTCCTCTTTTGGTTTTCTTGTTTATTCTGAGATTTTATGCAAATTGAAATAATAAAAATTGTTTAAAAGGTTTATGTCAATATTTAAAAGCGAATCTTAATTAGAATATCGAATTATTCGAGACATTTATAGCCTATGTTATTCACCTAAACGTTTTTCAAGGTCAGCATCCAATTATATTTCCAAGAAACACACTAGAAAGATCGGCCAAATCCAGGTTAAATGCTTTTATTTCGTGTTTGGAGAAACGAAGTCAAAAGTAACTCACTAGTTAAAACCTGTTTCCTAGTGATAGTGTCATTTATTTTAAAGAGAGTTGAGCTCTTAACTGCTCCTATTCTCCTAATATCAAACTATGCGTACTCCCCTCGCGTTTCTAAAAAATGTATCGCTGTTGATCAACTAGGCCCCCGATAAAATATGTTCCATGTTAAAATCTTTATTTTAGTTAAAATACCAAGATATAAATTATGATATATTGAGAAATATCCTAAGACGTTATGGATAAAACTAAGGCTTTCGATTTTTCTTTATATTCCACTAGACATTTTCTTGGGAATAAATAATTTTTAAACTCAATTTTAATTTACACTCATAATTAAGAACCGCAAGCTGATAATTGCGTAAAAAGGGAAACTCAATTTCTTCCAGCTTGAAGAAGATAAAGCGGCTTATATTTAAAAAAAAAAAATACAAAAGCCCGGAGGAAGCCATTAATAGCGGAGGCCTATCAGGACATTGACAAAGCGATACGAACTGGGTAAATTCCCTTCCACCTAAAAGAATTTCATCTCTTTTTCTTTTCCGTTTCATTTCTTCAATTTCTCATCCGTACCAGAACATTTAAATGCTTTTAATTAAGCTTTATCAGGGATAAATTGATCTGCCAATTGCGCAGCCCACGCGAGAGGAGTTAATAGAATAAATCTGAAAGCATTCTCATAATCATAATAAATCCGAAGAAATTTTTGCATCTGATACTGGAAGATAATTTTTTGATTCACTGTCCTGATGATAAACGTTAAATAAGAAATTCTGTATAGAAATCGGCAGAGATATATAGAATGCTTTATTAAATAAAATTTGATACAGTGGCCAATTAATATTCTATTAATTCAGTAAATTGCCATAAACAGGATATTTTTGTTGAAACAATAGAACCATTTAAAACATTTTAATATTGTTTTTACTTCCCAACTTTCGGAACTCATATTAGACTTTAATTATTGAATAAAGGCATTAAGCGATTCATTCGTAAGCTAAAAAACATTACGATACTTCTTGAGCTTGGCCATTGAGTATGTTGTCCTGGTGTCAGATTCACTCAGCGCTTTAACCCGGAGTTGGTCGCTAGGTGAGCATTTTCCTCACGCTTCTAAAAAATATTTTATAAGTTCGTCAGAATTTAACTTTCATCGCTGACCCTCAATCTAGCTGAGTTTAGGACATTTGTTAATAAGAATATTTGGTTTCCAAGTAAAACGGATGCAGGTGGCCTGGATATTGGGAAATTTGTACTGAAAATTGCGGTAAATAAGCAATTACCTCACGTACGATCAACCAAGTTCCCACTCCTCAGTATCAGCTCATCTCTCGTGCAGTTTATTGTGACATTTCACTGAGCGAGTTTATTATTATTTTTTTTTTTTTATTGTTTAGTGATTATTTGAATTCAAATTGAGTCGTGGATCTAACATGCTTGAATCGTTGCATAAAAAGTCAGTTGAGAAGATAAATTGTAAGAAATTACTTGATGAATCGTCGTGCATTGTATTTATATTATTTTTCAATCATTTACTAGGAATTTGAAATTTTGACTATTCCAGATTCATGTTCGTGGCTGCTCGATGCAATACAAAATAGATCTGGTATAGTTGTGCTGAAGAAATAAAAAGAGAAAAACGAAAAAAAAATTGTAAAAGTGCAATGTTCCAATTCACAATGAACATGCTAAATATACTTGTAATAATGGTGTAGAAATAGAAGAAAATGATTTAGCTGATGAAAAACACATTATTATGTAAATAGCAAAATATTTTATTTTTTTAATAATAAATATCTTTGTAAGTTTTGGAAAAATATATTGTTAATCCTTATGCTACATTCGAAAATTATTGATACATTATGATGACATTTATTTATCATTTATAACTACATATTTGACAACATAAGACTGCATTTTTTATGAAAATCAAAGTGAGGGAAATGCTCACCTAGCAACTAACGCTGGGTTATGGTTCATGAAGAATATATATTCAGATCACATAGGAATACATTATATTCTCGATCTTGCCAAGAAGCAATATGAAGGAGGAAAATCGGTATACTTCATTTGGTCGTCGTCATATTGGTATAAGAGGTAACGATGTGGCTGATAAAGCAGCAAAAGAAGCTCTAGCCGTCCCAGGACCTGGCAAAACCTTTCTAACGGCATCACAACTTGCCCACTTAGAGAGAAAATATCCTAAGAGTGGCAAGCACTGTGGTACAGTCCACCAAGTAAACTCAAGTTAATTAAGAAAGATATGAAACCATGGAATTCCTGCCCAACTAATCGCAGAGAAGTGATCCTGACGCAGTTAGGAATTGGCCATTCGAGAACCACACACCTTTACCTTATAACCAGAGAGGCTCTTCCCAAATGTGAAATGTGTGGCAATGATTTTTCAATATACCATATGTTTACCAAGTGCCCTTACTACACCAAAAGGTTGACTGAACTAGAAATATCTCGAGACACTTCAAAGGCTCTGGGAAACAATTGAAAAAGTAATAGCTCCTCTTTATAGAGAAAGCTATATCACAAACTTACAGATACAGTGCAATGTATTATGTGAACTCGGTGTAATGTTTTATTAATAATTAATAATAAGACGGCGAGAAGAAAAAGGGCCGGCACTCCATTGAAGTTGGGAATATGAGGGTTAAGCCATAAAACCCTTCAAAGGGGATCTGGTCATGCCAAACCTGCGAAATGTCCGTCGCCGTGTACTTGAAAATAATTGTCGACAAAAGTTTCTTGGAGACAAAGAACGTTGTGGCAAAGAATAGAAAACTTATAAACAAAGGAATCTAAAAGAAAAGGGGAAGGGATACGTATGTAAACTCGAATATTGAGGCCCTGGAAACGAGGAGATATAGTTAGGTTGGATAGTTTGATCGACGGAGAGTTGACGAAGAGATGAGAGACGGTTGGAAGTGATTTGGCTGAGGGGAGATGCTGGAGGTCCTCAGCGATGATCTCTTGGATGGCCAACCCAGAGAGACAGGAAGGAAGCCCTGGTTATGACCGGATTCAATACGCCGACTGAAGACCTATACTCCATTTTGTCAAGTACCAAATATTTGTAATAACCTGTAATAAGTTTATAAATAGTAAATTGATTGCTGACCTTTTAATATAGCAATTTTATAATCATTCTATAGTTTCATATATCTAGATAATCGTTTTAATAAATAAAGTATGTTTAATATTCATCATAATTATTCTCTTTTCTAAATGTCACTAAAGTAATACTGAAATGGTTAGCACGTATTGAAATAGAATCCAATAAAGGTGATCAATAAAATAATAATAAATGGGGTTCTATTCAGATAGTAACACAGTATTTTCTAAAAACCCCAAGAGCAACATAGCAATAGATATATATCTATCAAGAACAGACGGGCGTTGACCCTCAGGTTTTATGCTCAAAAATCTCTCAAATAAATAAATAAAACATTATGTAATTATTGGAAATACAATTTTACTGTAAGTTTAACATAATCAAAGCATGTCACTTTAAAAAAAAATAAAATATTTATTGTATATGTAATTTGGCTGTATCTCTATAATTTATTGGTGTAACGTTTTTCAACCTAAACATTTTGACACGCTCTAGCTCTCTCTGTTGTTGTTGTTCGGATCATCGACAGTTTCCTGTTCAGAAATGTGTGATGTAGAGTATTTTTTGTTACGTAACATTTGTCGCTAGAACCTACCGCTTAGTAGCTATATTGATTTGTCTGAAAAAAGTCACATTGGAAACCCTTATTTTCACTCAAATTTATATTTCGAATAAGCATTAATTGCTAATTTAATTTAAATAATTGATTTGCATGTAGGGACACCGCAAATCGGTTTCTTCTCCTGAATTTAACCTAATTAAAACTCGGAGGTCTCTCATCTTATCGGAGCTCAACTCTTTTTGAGTATTTGTGGTGTTACGTCAGGTGTATCTGCTGAAGCTATTATGTCAACAGGTGAATTTATATAATAATAAATTATTCGATTACAGATAAAAAGTATTATAGCTTCTCTTCGTTGGCAAAGATCATTTGTGCGATAGTGACGATAATGTTATATGTTGATGATAGTAATGCTCATTTGATATCATTACTGAAAAAATGATCGTCATCAAAAGCATTAATCAATATTTATAAAACGTTCAACGATACTGGAATAATATGTCTTCTAATATCAAATATATGAATAATTAGCCATTAACTCTAAGATAGAATCGATCAAAAGATAAAATTTAGGTGTACTTTTAAGAAAGAAGAAAAGAAGAAAATTCTTAGTTCGTAATACTTCATCTAAACCAGTGAACATTTGGGCGTTTAGTCTCCATTGACCTGCACGAAGGCTAAGAAAATGTGATAGGAGGAACAGTAGCTAAAGAGGCGTCGTTGCCCTAAGAGTGGTGGTTTTATGGGAGCCGTATTAGTGAAGGGAGATGCTTTAGAAAATGGAGGAACATTACGCTAGCCTTGGGGTACGCCTGCCGTTCTGTATTAGAGCCTCGTTCCGTGTTCGCCCTTGTTACTTACAAGATTGAGAAGTTGAAGGTGGTTTTGAATAGACTAAAAATAAATGCATTCATAAAAAATAATTATAATTATTAAAAAAATATGAGTTATTTAAAATATTCATCCAGTTAATAGCAAACTATTGTTTCCTAATATTCAAACCTAATTTGTCATTTTATTCATTAATTGTTTTATCGAAACAGCTAAGCCTTTTTATATTTACTTCTACAGGTACAATCAATATTGAAAACTGTTCAAGAACTTACCTGTACCACTTACAACCCATGAAGGGTCTTGGGTTCAGTACTTTGGTAGGCTGTACTGTTTCTAAGCCAACGGTTGTGAAAGGAGGTGATTTGGCCAGAGTTCACGCTCAACCGCCAGGTTTTTCCCCAATTAAGGGTACCCACTTTTTAGGAGGCTGGGTGTGCCCCAGGAGGGTCTCCCGACCTCGAATTCGATCCACGGCCGAAATAACAGAAAATAAATTTTCTGCCTTCAGTCGGACTCGAACTCGGGCCCGGGAGCATGGTAGTTAAGTGCCTTTCAAGGACTAAATATTTTTATTTATATTTATACTTACTAAAATCACTACTGAGCTACGCCTCACGAATTTATGGTATAGCTATAAAAACACTAAAGAGGTACAAGTTCACATCCAGACTTCATACAAATGACTTCATGATAAATGCTACGGACATGTCAACAGTCATAACATATGAACAACGCAACAGAAATATGACAGTTGATACCAGAAGGAAGCTAAAAAGAAGTTGATGGAAGGATCTACTCGGTTAAAATTAATTAAATATAATATATGGAGTACCGCCGGGTACTAACATCCCTCATGCCAGACATGCCAGTATCTTTATCATCACATCTGCTCTTTATCACATTATACTAAAGTATAAGCTTAAAGAACGTTTCTAAAGCAAATTAAGTATTAATACCAATGTATATTATAATATTTATTACTAAAATAAATGAAGTTGCTGGCAGCTAGGACCACTAGAACATGAATTTGAGAATGAAGATTCTTTTATTAAAAGAACTGTGCGAAAGAGATTCCGAAAATTTAATGAAGTTGAAATGAGCCTTGGAAAGAAACCGCGATCAGGGCTTCAGCAGTCAGCTGAACTTTGTCACTTACAATCTACTGTGAATAGACTCCTGCGAGAGTACGAGGCAAGAAAAACATTCATGCCAAAAGGTGCTTCATTTGCATTCATGCCCCATTTGCTTATACCAAAACAAGCCCAAAGTCTATATAGTTTTTTTGTTTATTTCGTTTAACGTCACTTTATACTGCTATGACTAATCGGACGATACTACGGTGGGAGTCCTAAATTTTGCCTATCCAGGTATAATTAGGATAGGGATCTTTAACGAGTACCTGACATCGCACAGGCTCGGGACCCCCATTTTACGTCCCTTCCGAAGGATGGCATAGCTTTTTACTCCATCTACCGGGCTGCGAACCCGCGTTCTTGGGTTTAGTAGGTTGCTATACTAACCACTACACCACAGGTGACCCCTTTAAAGTCTATATAGTCTAGGATAAGTAACAAGGTAGCCCCTAGAAATTGGTTTCAGCCTTGGTTTAGCCCACATTGGCTAGGATAGGTTGGTAACATTTATGAAGACCCCTCCTTCCTGCACTAGTTAGGGTACGTAACGACATGTCCAAACAGGCAACGAACTGTTGGCTAACAGCAGTCAACATATTGGTATTTTAAGTATTTGGTCTCTTTACAGTATCAACCAAACCTATAGGTGAATCTGAAGTACATAGAACTCTTAAAATAACTTATAACGTCTAGGTTTCTTCTTCATAGACTCTTTAACCACAACTAATCAAGTTACAGTGTAGTTTTGTTTTTTCTCCCATTTACATTGTTTAATAACATTTGCGATTCGTAAAGAAATACATTAAATCCAGAACGTGGGACCACTTTGTCTTCTTAAATAGTAATGAAATGAAATGGAATAAAAAAATAATCATTATTTTGGAACATATTGTCCCCTAAGAATGACTAACATGTATAATAAGGCTGTGTAATAGTCTGGCTATCTTAATTTCAAACGATAATAATAATATTTATAAAAGGTAATTTATGTATATACAATTAAAATAGCACTTTCAGAACAAATATATAAATAAGAAAAGGAAAAAAGAGAAAAGAAATAATAATAATAATAATAATAATAATAATAATAATAATAATAATAATGATTGATTATCAAAAAGCGTTTGATTCAGTACCGCATGACTGGCTCCTTCAAGTGATGAAGATCTATAAAGTGGACCAGAACATAATAAATTTACTGGAACGTCTCATGAAGCTGTGGAAAGTGTTCCTGACAATGCCCGACGATAAAAGAGAACGTTCCGAGGAAGCAATATCAATTAAAAGAGGAATATTTCAAGGCGACTCCTTGAGCCCTTTATGGTTTTGCATGGCAATCAACCCTCTTAGTACAATGCTCAATAGTTCAGGTAAAGGCTATCACCTCAACACGGAAACAGTGCTGTCCCACTCAATGTACATGGATGACATTAAGTTGTATGCCAGGAATGAACAAGACCTTAGAAGCCTCCTTGAATTAGTGAGAGCCTTCAGTAGCGATATACACATGAGCCTGGGCATTGATAAGTGTGCAGTGCTTCATTTAAAAAGAGGGACGGTTATAGAAGTAAGAAATATGGAACTGTCAAATAGTATTGTACTTAATCATCTTGATGAACGGGACTCATATAAGTACCTGGGGATTTATCAACTTCTAGAGTTTAAGAAGGATGTGAAGAGACAATTCGAAGATGTGTTTAAAAAGCGTTCAAAGCTCATCCTAAAGACACTTCTTTCAGGAAAGAATTTGATAAAAAGTTTGAACACTTGGGTTATCCCTTCGTTGGCTTACTCTTTTGGGATTGTCAATTGGTCTACTACGGAGTTAGAATCAATGGACCGATACCTTCGAGTTCAGATGGTAAATGCCCGAAAACGCCATCCTAAATCCTCCGTGGCGAGATTGTATCTTCCCAGAAAAATTGGAGGTCGAGGTCTAACCAGCATTTTTAAGGCATGCCGCGAGCAAGAAGAAAATCTTCTCGGTTACTTCAAATCTAAGGTTTCCAGAGTTGCCTCCACCATTGTAGAATTAGATAAAAAATTTACTGCTTTGAATTTGGCATCAACAGAAAACCCTCTTGTACCAACCCAAGAAAATCTTCTAGATTCTTGGAAAACTAAAGAATTACATGGAAGGTTCTACCACTCCATTACAACCACTGGAACTGACGTTGATGCCTCTCTTATGTGGCTGCGTAAGGGAACCCTATTTCCAGAGACTGAAGGATTCCTATTAGCGATCCAGGACCAGGTGATTGCTACAAACGTTTATAGACGTCGAATATGTGGCGAACAAATTAATGAACTATGCCGGTTGTGCAAAGCTGCAGCGGAATCGATCCAGCATATATCCTCTGGCTGTCAGGCTCTAGCAGGTAAAGAATATTTGCTGAGGCATAACTGCTTTGCCAAAATAGTTCACCAAGCTGTGGCCAATAAATACGGGATTTTGGAAAAAGCGGAAGTACCTTATTACAGGTATAACCCAAAGCCTATAATTGAAACAAAGCATATAAAACTATATTGGGACCAAGCTATTTTGACAGATCACACTATCCCTCACAACAGACCCGATATTTTACTTGTTAACAAAGATAATAAATCAGCAGCTATAATAGAAATAGGAGTGCCAACGGATGATAATGTTCATCGCACGGCTGCTGAGAAAATGAGGAAATATTTGGATCTTGGCGAAGAGCTGAAACACCTGTACCGTCTTGAAAATGTGAGGGTGTTTCCATTGATCATTTCTAGTAATGGCTTGATCCCGGAGATCACAGTCAACTCAATCAAAGAACTGGATCTCACGAATAAAATTCTACAAGATTCGCAGAAGGCAGTCCTTCTGGGAACAGCCAGTATCATCAGAAAATTTTTAAACATAAAAAAATAAATAAATTCCGTGCCTAACCCTTGACTTTGATCCGGGTAGGTGCTATTTTTCCGGAAAAAACCGAGTATAGGAGAGATAATAATAACAGTATTAATGACATAATAATTATATGCTTATATAATTACAATGGGTTCGAGAAAAATAAAGAAATATATAAAATAAATCAGTAAAATAAAGAACAAATAATGAATAGCCACGAAAAATAAAAAGTAAAAATTTAAGAACAAATTGAATGTTGATAAGCCGAGATATTTACAGATACATAAAAAGATATATTTACACATCTGCTTCCAACTTATGTAGATAACGGTGTTCATATATATTTGTGCACACCTATTAACCTATGCAATCGAATGTATATATACTTATATGAGAAAAAATTATGTTTGGGAAACAAATGTCAAAAACAAAAACGAATTTAAATTTATGCAATGATATACTTATTGAAGCAAATTCATTGGAATCCAATATGGTGGGTTTGATTAACTTTTAATTATCACTCATATTGGCGGCATCTAACTGGGATTTAAGGATTCAGTCATCCACAAAACGATTTTTTTAGATGCTGTTAACTAATTGATTTCTTTAGCTGTTATAATTTTTATAATAAATTTGGTTTAGCATTTTCAAATTCCACAGGCCTCATTATTTATAACTGTCATTATTTGGTGTGACGTTTCCCTCACTCTCAAAAATGTAAAATTTTGTCACGCTCTAGCTCTGTTGGTGTTGCTTGAATAGATAATTTGCCGACAGTTTCCTGATAAAAAATACTCTGGCAAAATAAATTTTAGATAACATTCGCCACTAGGACTTACCGCTTAGGAACTATATAGGCTTGAATGAAAAAAGTCACGTTTTGCCTACATTTTTTTATTGTTGAGTTTTTTTCGACATGCTCTAGATCCTTTGGTGTTACACGCAAAATTTTGCTAACAGTTTCTTGATCATTATTTTGATGAAAAATATATTTGTTATTTAAATTTTTTAGCTAGAACCTATCGTTTATGAGCTACATTGGTTTGAACGAAAAAAGTCACGTTAGAAACCTCTTTTCATTCAATATAGTTTATTCCAAATAATCATTGATTGTTAATTTACTTCTTAAGAAGTAATTGGGCCCTTTTAATTTTAAAATGTAAATTAGGAAAAGTATTAGATTATAGATAGACATATCCTTAATCTATTTTTTTCCCAGTCAGGGAGGAATTGATTTTTTTAAACTAACATTTTGGTATCGAGAACCTAGAATCGAAAAATTTTGGTAACGATATAATATATCAGTGATAATATAATATGGCATAATATGTTAGAGGTATTACCACAAATAAAAAGTGTTTTGGAAAACGAAAGATTATTTCTAGATAGTCGCATTTAATATTACTTCCCTTATTAGTTCCCTCTTTTGTTTAAACAGGACAACAATAAACCTGCGTCAGAGAGATATCGATAAAAGAAGACTGGACAAATCTCCCTTTGGCGACCCTGCGAGGAAGTGGCAGAAAGATAGTCTGCATTTCGGAAATGACTGGAGGGCATTTGTTCTTCGGGCGCGTGGACCTTGTTTTTCTTCAGCGGGGCTAGTCAACCCATAATTTGTTTTTCCTCTCTGTTTTTCTTCCACCGGACCTGCAATGTTTTTGTATAGGGCTGAGGAGCGAGAGGATGTATTGTGTTTCATGCCGTAACGAGAATAATGTTGTACGATTGGGAAAACATTTTTCCTATGAATGTGAACCAGTTCTCTTATCATATTTTTAGCCGATCTAAAAATATATCAGACATAGGAAAAATGGTATAAAATATTCTACTTTTTAGGTTTATATGATGAAATCCTTTATTGTGAAGCCATTTTAAACTATGTTATGTACTAGATCATGCAGTTGAAGGTGGTTTTGATTTGACGAAAAATAAATGCAATCCTAAAATATTTATATTTATAAACAACTGAGTTATTTAAAATATATGAATATCCATTCCGTTAATAGCAAACTATTGTTTCTAATATTCGAACCTAATTTTTTGAAACTAAATTAACTTTCTCAGACATCATTCTTTGTAGTTGTTATTTATTTTTTAACTTAGGTTTTGGTATCGAAAACAAGAAAAATATTTCTTCCGAAAATTAAAATATTTTAAACAATTTTATTTTACTATGTGGATATTTAAAAAAAAAAAAAAAAAAAAAAAAAAAAAAAAATATATATATATATATATATATATATATATATATATATATATATATATATAAATCATAAGTTCCTTAAAGTAACTATTGATTTGATCCCATAATGTTAAATCATAACAGTTATTAAGACCCAGAAGTACAATGGATCGGGTTCTTAAACATAACTACGTAGCTATGGGGTCAATGACATTTTTTAATAATTGTTATGAATGATGGAAGTGAGCAACGAAATTGATGAATGAAAAAAATATATAACAGATCCTGTCCAGGAAAGCAACGTTAGAAATGGCTTCATAAGCAGATTGTATTTGATTTTAGTGAAATTATCACAACTCAAGATATCTTTTTTCGGGTTTATGTTCCATATACTTTAACCATGGCTTATGAAAAGTATTAGGATTATTTAAAAAATTAAAATTCTTGTATTCGATGGAGTATAAGTCTAATATGATTTTGAACAAATTCTTGAAGGATATGCAGATATATTGATATAATGCTGAACTTTAAATCATATTAATTTAAAATTTTGTATTTTTTTTTTAATTTTGCTAGTTTTTATATATTTAATGTTTTTAATTATTGTAATACATTCATTAGACCCTAGTTAAAGAATATGGGGACGTGAGGATCTAAAGAAAAATAAAACTTCTAGCTGAGAAAATTAAATAAAAAAAAAAAAAAAAAATTAAAAAAAAAAAAAAAAAAAAAAAAAAAAAAAAAAAAAAAAACTACTCCTATTTTATCCTTATATAAGTTGCAACATGTTTCAGGACCCTATCTTTAGGCTTCTAAAATATTTTACAATACATTAATCTACATAATTATACTGATAAATTTCACAAATCACATACATAAATAGGAGTTATGCCAAAAAAGACTTGAATAAATAATAAAATCCCCTTCAGCAAAAATTATAATTAAATAATATTCGCTTATTATTGTACTTAGTAACTACAATCATATTCATAGGTTCACTTTTTTTTTCTCCTAAAATTAGTTAATGAGTAGTAATTCATAAGACAGTAATAACAATAAATAGTATAAATCAGACAGTTATTGACACCCTTAAGGAAATATTCAAATATATCCATATTAAAATGATAGAAAGAATAGTTCAATAAAGTTGGAATTTGCATTGCTTTTTCCAAAATTACTACACTTAAAGCTAAAGAAGAAAGTTCGCACCAAAAATTATTCTTGGAATGTATTTTACAAGATTGTGACAATAAATAATGTAAAATCAGTTTTTGACACCCTTCGAATATCATTTAAAATACGGACTGGATTGAAAGTAATTTAAGTACTATTTAGTAAATTTACACAGTTGAGTTGTAGGATTTAAAAGGAATTTTATGATTTTATTGCTAAATTTTATTTTTCTAATGTTTAAAATAAGGTGTCAATAACTGCCTGGTATACCCTATATTGATAAATAATATTCTATTATGATGAATGTAATCTTCTTGAAAACAGGTTGGTACAAAGATATTTAACCCGGCAGAGGTCGCAGAGTGAGCATTCCCCTTACCATTCTAAAAATTATTTAATAGGTTCGTCAGAATTTAACTTTCATCGCTGAATCTCAGTATAGCTGGGCTTAGGACATTTGCGAATAAAAATATTCGGTTTCTAAATAATACGGATGCAGGTGGCCAGAATATTGGGAGATTTGTACTAAAAATTGCCATGTCCACACTCCTCAGTATCAGATTATCCCTCGTGCAGTTTATTCGTGATATTTTTACTCAGCGAGTTTTCTAATTTCTTGCGATTGATTTGTGATTATTTGGGTTCAAAACGAGTCGTTGAACTAACATGATTGAATTGTTGGATAAAAAGCCAGTTGAGAAGATAAATTGTAAGTAATTAGTTGAGAAATCGTCGTGATTTATTTCGTATTTATACTTTTTTAAATTTTTCATGGCATTTTTTTTCTGGCAGCTCGAGGCAGGCAATACACAATAGATATGGAATAGGTGTTCCGATGAAATAAAAAAAGAAAAACGAAAAAAAAAAACTGTAAAAAGAACTGATTCACAAAGAACATACTAAATATACTTGTAATAGTTGTATAGACATAGAAGAAAATGATCTAGCTGATGAAAAACATTATTATGTAAATAGTAAAATATTTAATTTTTGTTTGTTTTTTTGTTGTTTTACAATAAATATATTTTTGATCCCTATTCTCCATACTACAATTATTGATACATTGAGATGACATTTATTTACCATTTATAACTACATATTTGGTAACATAAAACTGCATATTTTGTGACTATCAAAGAAGTAAGGGAAATGCTCACCTAGCGACTAACGGTTACCAGATTTGCTAGCGACCAACGCCGGGTTAATGTAGTTGCGAATATCAATAAATAAAATTAAAAAATATAATTTTGTCTGGAGAAATTGAATCGGTGGGTGAAAAAATAACTAGGTAAAAAAAAAAAAAAACCTTATAGTGTTTTGTTCCATTAGTATGGAAACTACATAATTTTTTCTCGAAAAACAACATAAATGCATGAGTGAGGGAAATGCTCACCTAGCGATTAACGGTGTACCAGATCGGCTAGCGACCAACGCATTGCTATTTTAAAGAGCATTAAAATAGTATCAAAATGCAAAATTTTCAAATAAAACAATTGAATTATAATGAGAGCATTATTATTATTATTATAACTGAACTCCTTTGTATAGGGCATGGCCATTTTTACAAATAAATAAAATAAATTATTATTATGAAAATATACAATAAAGTTGGTTACTCCTGATGAGCACGAAACGCTAATTGGTGAATTTTTGAGCAATAAACTATCAATATTATTAATAATCTATACTTGTACTAAACAATTTTTAAATTAGTGTTTTGATGGATTCTATTAAACCAGTGAACATTATACCCAGACCTGATCAGGCAGTTCTCAAGAAAGATTTTCCAAGGAAAGACTCAACAAGCCGAAATAGCATCAGATCGGAAGCGCCAACCCTTACAGAATGCCTAATTCCACCGACCCATCAGCCTCGCCGTTTTAATCAGAGGGGCCATTTCCGGTATAGGAAACAAAGATCCCACGGGAGGGGGCGAAACAAATTAAAAAAAAAAAGAAAAAAAAATTACAGAAAGGGTAATTTCGAAGAGGGGTGGGGAGACAGTCAGTCAACGTCCGAGCGAAGCAGAAGTTCATCACCGCCATTGTTATTATCAGAGGAGCCATTATTATAGTTATCAGGGTCGACAATTAGCGATCCTCGTTAGTCAAAACCCAATCAACATAGCAACATTTGTTGACGGATGATCGATGTAAAAAGTGTCCGATGGCCGCTAAACTCGTTTTTATTTTATGATGATATAATTAGAATTCTTAATCTCAGCAAAAGATTGAGACTTTCATATCCAATCTATATGTACGATCAACATTAGAAATTTTGCAAAGACTAAACACTTATGGAATCTACTATCGACCTAGGCCTCCCAAATTTACAAAAATCTTAAAAGACATTTAAAAAGTGCAGACTCATTACACAATAATCCTGGTTCATAAATAGCAAAACACACCAAATAACGAATAACAATGGTACAAAAACAAATCCAGAATTCATACAAAAGATTTCAGGGCAAACTCTATGGACATATTGACAATCTAATACAAACTATGTCCTCGAGAAACGTGACAAAAAATATCAGAAGAAACCTAAAAAAGGAGTTGGTTGAGGGATCTCGGATAAAGTTAATGTCCCACTCCAAGAATATACAGTAATGAAGGTATATTTGGTTAACCTCTTCAGCGGTGTAAAATTCAGCGGCGTAATATTATATCTTCGGTGTAGTTGTAATGCATCCGTAATTCCTGGAGTGCTCTTTGGTGTTATGCGCCTGCAGATCCTCGCCGTCCCAATCCCTCCAGTTTGCCTGTATACGTTCATATCAGGATGCGTGGAACACATTGTACCTACTCATTTTCTTGAGTTTTGATTTGTGTCCCGTTCAGTACCTAGACTGTAATGGCAACCCTATTGTAGGAGTAAGTACCGCTGGGTGCAGACTTGCCTCTTTCCTGGCATATCATGTTATTATCGCATTTGTTTTATATCACGGGGAAAGTGACAGGTGTGGATCTAAAAAGTAAACGATAAAAAATAAACTATTAACTTACATTTTCGTTTCTATTATGTAGTATTCTGTAACATTTATTTACTTATTCTTTGGCACTAGTGAGTAGTCGGTAACGTGCAAAATTCGTATTTTATGAAAAACAATCTTTTTCCACAATGAATCACAAGTTAGTGTTCATCTCTATAATATCCTCATAAATAAGTCTATTAGACACAAATAAAGAGAAAAATATAGCATTCTGGTGATACCCATAACCCGAAGTACAAACCTAATCACAAAATGCACTTAACTGACTATTTAGAAGTGCCACAGATTTATGATTAATGAATATGTTTTTTAACTTATAATAAGTATATTATGAACGGAAAAATCGAAATATTTGTATAAAATGAAAATTTTCTTTATAATACCTTTCATCCATATGTACTTATATATTTAAAAGGTAACCAGTAAGCTATTTAAAACTATTTAAGCTATTTTTAATCAGAATTTTCATTAATCATCATTTATATATAAAATATAATGTGTGGAATTTAGAATATAATTATCAACCCGGATATAAGAATTATCTGGTATCCAAATAAAGACTTACAGATTTGAATCCATGATGATTAAAAAAATAAAAAAAATTCTGGTAAAAAGAAAAACAAAAACAAAAAAATGGTAAAATAAAACAGTATTTCCAAAGTGAAAAAAGTTTCCCTAACAAGAAGAGACAGATTGGCTGAAGACTGATGTGACGGTTAATAGAGAGGTTAGGTCAACAAAGGGACCGGATCAGACAAGTATCAGCTCCAGGCATCGGGCATAGCTCATCCTTTCCGGGGATTTGTCCTCCATATCAGGGGGGGGGGAGATCTAAGATTAGCCGGGGATATCCTTCAAGAGTGTCTGATAGCTGTTTGGGAGGTTGGTGGTGTTCTCAAAGGGTACTAGGAATCTACCAGCAGGAGATGAAGATCCCCTAGGATAGGAAATTTTAAAATTTCATGATAATAAACTAAGCCATAATTGTTATAATTACTTATTACTTAGGACCCTCCGGTTTATCACTCAAGCCTTTATTGCTTGAGTGAGAGGTAGGAAAGAAAAATATAAATTTCTCCCTGACCAAGAAAAACATTATGAATATGTCTATCTATAATCTTGTGTTTTTTTTTATACCTACTGCTTCTGATAAAGAAACTCGGAAAATATTGGATCTGAGCAAAACCAACAGACCTAGAGCGTTTTACTTTTTTGTGGGTGAAAAACGTTACAAAACTGTAATTTTCCAGAAAAAACAAACTATAGATCCCAGCCAAAATACATTTAAAAAAAAAATAAGAAAATAGTATATGTTTAAGGAGAAGAAGATAGTCAGGGATGCAGTCAAAGTAACACCACGTCAAAGAAGAATTCTTTAATACGTGCCAACGTTTCGACCTGCGTTGCAGGTCTTCTTCAGGGCTATAATGAACAAAATACCAGAAGTGACAAAAAACAGATGTGACAAAAATAACAGACCGATAAACAGATGACAAATGGAATACAGAATGGCATAGATAAAAAAAACAATATACAAAACAGTATAGAAAAGATCAGATACATAAATAACAAAGAATACAAAGCAGCAAGGTAAGAATAAGGACAAGACAGGAATGAAAAAATAAAAATAAATAAATTAAATAATAAATAAATAAATTAAAATATATATATATATATATATATATATATATATATAAAAATAATGAAAAAATATTAATAAAAAAAAATAAATAAAATAATAAATAAATAAATAATAAAATAAAAATATGGAAATAGAGGAAAGAACGAGGGAAATAATGTAGAAGGTGATAAAAGAAAAGAAACGGATAAAAGAATGAAGGGAAGGAAAATAAAAGTGGAAAGATAAAAGACCTGCAACGCAGGTCGAAACGTTGGCACGTATTAAAGAATTCTTCTTTGATGGTGTTACTTTGACTGCATCCCTGACTATCTTCTTCTCCTAGTATATGTTTAAATTCATTATTATTATTATTTTTATTTATTTAATAATAATGAGGTTTACAATTACAAAAATTTTTAAAGTATACATACATATTCTGGGATTAGACTCTATATATTATTAATATTGTTTTATTCAAGAATATATAGGATTTAGATGTTTAATACAGCAGAAAAAAATCACATAAAGGAATATAATTTATAAATAATAACTAACTATGTGCAGTTATATTTGTGCTTCATGTTATTTGATGTAGATTATTTTCTTCAAACGTCATTATATATGTAAATAATAGTATTCATTATGAATTTTACACCGATCAAAAGCTCAGTAATATGAATTGCATGAAATCATCTTCAGTTGACACTATTAAAACTCCATTCTTGATGTCTCAAGGTGAATATCTAGGAAGTACATTTTCTTCTTATTTTCCACCAGTGCACAATAGCTGTTTCACGGTTTTCCTTTCCAGTCAGCTCCTGGTGATGGGAGAGTGACTATGAGGAAAAGCGAAAACCCGACAAGGGAGAAATTCAACAGAAGATATGATAGGAATGGTTTGTCCCAATTAGTTCGTTTGGTGGCAAATTTTTTCCTCGCATTAACTGAATATTGATTTCATTAAAATCAAGCAATATATATATATATATATATATAATAATAATAATATTAAATATAATTTTTACATCATACGTCACTTGGGTTACACCAGTCCTTCCTAGTCCTCAAACAGTTCAAACATTGTTTCTAACTTTTAATCTTCGTTTTTAATAAAACTATAAGGACAAATGTGTTCCGTTATTGGTTCAAATTCGTGAATAATCGAACAAAATCTCAGAATTAAAAATAAAAACACTGATGGTGAGGGCAGTGATTTTATGGATATTATAGCAATCATTTGAGAAAATTGAAACTGTAATACCTTACCAGCCTGCTTTATCAGAAGTTAATTAGGTAATGAAACAGAAATATATATTTTTTTTCCATCTTGATTTGTGAGGATTTAACAATAATTAGCAAAAAAAAAAACCTTTTTGATGGATATAAAGTATAAGGTTTATGAATGTATTGTTTTCAAGAAGAAAAAAAATACTAATGTTTGTGCTTTCTACAGAAATATGTCTTTCTAAATCATCTCGTTTTTCCAATTTATGGAGAGACAATTTTCAAAATTCCATCAAATCGTTTCCATCATCCCAAGACCCTAAATCACTCATTATCCAGTTCCACACATCCTTATAATCCACCTCGCCGATTAAAAGACAGTGGCCCCGAGACCTATTGTAATAAATATATAGTATTGGAGTTCTGGCAATGGACTGTTTTTCCTTTGAAGACCTGAGCGACTGTTACATTGCACTCTCGTTCATCCTCCACTTGCTTTTGACACTAGTGACACAGCTGAGATGGGGGTTTGACAAGTTTGATCCGGGGTTAACTCAGAATGCTTGAATCGATTGTACATATTTTAGTTTATATTTTGTGTATCTGGAGGATATTTTTATTTACTTTCATTGTACATATTCTATGAATGGGCTCATTTTCATTCACTGCTACTTTTTTCCCTTAAGTAAGACAGATTGTTATATTTATTCATTAAACGAGTAAATAAAGTTTTGGAGTAATATTCAGTAAAAGAATACATTACTTTTTAAAAATAGGATATGAGTTTGAGTTTTGAAATTTACTTAATATTACTGTAAATATTTAAGTGAATAATTTAAACAATGAACTATACATATATTGAAAAGATCATTTTCCTAAGAGAAAAACGATAGCTTTTAAATAAAATAGTATAATTTATATATTTGAT
This sequence comes from Euschistus heros, assembly GCA_003667255.2. Classification (NCBI taxonomy): domain Eukaryota; kingdom Metazoa; phylum Arthropoda; class Insecta; order Hemiptera; family Pentatomidae; genus Euschistus; species Euschistus heros. Next base: position 5,163,671 of record RCWM02000007.1, on the reverse strand, counting down.
GCTGTATGCCGAATGGAATTATTGTTCAATCAGAGAATCTAAATAAGCTACATTCATTGTGTGTTCTGGAATCCACTCCTAGATTGACCAATCAGCACCGATCATCTTCAGCTTAAAGACGACTCCTTCTTCCTTTCCAGATCGGGAGCCGAACCCATACCACGGCGGCCATCCCTCCCCCCATAAGGACAGCACAGCCGGACATTAGTATCCAGGCTAAATCAATGACTGAATGGATTCCTCTATCCCTCTCCCAGTGGCAGCTCACAGTGGACACTCTGTTCTTCCAGACAGAGGCCTCTCTTTGACTCCAGGGCACTACCACGTACCGCCGACCGAGAAGACGTATGGCTCCCTGGAAATTCGGTGTGGCCACATTCTGTGCTATGTTTCTTTGATACGGGAGATCATTATGATATTTCTTTTCATGATGACTGTATTGAGACATTAATGATTTTAAAATACCATTTATATTGCCTTGGGTTATTGCAAAATTAGAGATAACAAAGGTGAGATCCCTATTAGTTCTTATAGTTATTTTGTTTCGTTTACTAAGGCCATTGATTTTATGACAGTTATAGCAAAAAACTGTTACCTATCAAATATATGATAAAAGTAAGTTTTATTAAATACAATTATTTATGAATAGTAATGTTTTTAAATATACCAGAATTGAGGCTTATCTTCTAAAACAATTTTAATTAATTTTCCATGTTTCACACTTTGTCTCCCACATTCCTTCTTGTTTCTTCGTTTGACCATTGCCCATAAAGACTCAATCGAATAGGAATTCGCTTCCGTTAGGGGTCAACAAAAGTTTTTCCAACTATCAGATATAGTAGATTAGGCCCTATTCAGAATTCTTTGCAATCTATCTATGTTTACGAAGTACGATCTTCGACAGCATAAAAGTTCATTTCTTTCTTTTATGATCCTCTACACCTTCTACACTATCATAATGTTTCCAGATTATATTTCATTTTACTAAAGTGCGATTCTTCTATTTCAATTGTCATATTGTCACCCCTAATGTTACCAGAATTCTTTATTAAATTATATGAGCAACGTTCTCGCATCATAATTATCGAATCAGCAATAGTTTTATGATTATTTTCTAGTTCTTTCGTTCAATTTGTGGTAGTATACTCTTGTGTCAGGGAATAAATGAATAAGAGTGCCTTGTTCTAAGTTAATTTAGTTAACCATTTTTGACAATTCGAACCTTTAAAGTTCTTCTATAACATATCCATCTTTTATTTGATGACTCACTGAATTGATGACTGACCATTTTCGCAGTTCCTCATGTTGTGAACTATACTGTTTTCTTTTATATAGTGAATAGTTTCGTTTTCATCCTTACACGGATGAATGTGATATTGATTCACATTAATTTTTAAAGAACATAGTTTCTTGATAAAACTTTAAATTCATCACCTTTCAAAAAAATGACATCACTCTAGAAACATTCCAGTTGTTGCTATTATTGTTCGCCCAGTTATGGTCTCGGGAAAAATTGTAGAAATGGACCAACTTGCGGTAAGTCGTACTCTTTTGACTATAACTCAAAAACTATTAGTTCGATCCTAAATTCTTAAGCTGGTTAAATTTACTATTGGAATCCACGTGTTAAGTTATAATCAAGTCCCTTAAATCACCCATGCCAGAGCGCTGAAAACCGCGAACTGTTGTTAAATCGAAATTTTTTTTGGCACATGTTTCAATTTCAACTCTGCAAAAATTTGTCCGATCTCAAATTTCTTTACATCTCAAAACTGATTAAATTTACTGTCCGATCTTACGTATGTGATTTATATTAGATCCCGTACAACACAAATGCTAGCAAGCTAAATGTTTTTGGCGAAATACGACAATCATGACATGTTCAGTGTGCTGGCTTGGGCGTTTCACGGGATTTAATATAAATTAAATATATATGATCTAATAGTAAATTCAACCAATTTTGAGGTGAAAACGAAATTTCGGATCAAACAAATAGTTTCGGAGTAATAGCGAAAAATGTGCCAAAAAAACTTGGACTTCATAAAAGTACAGGATTTTTAGCGTGTTGATATGTGTATTTTAAGAGGCTTAGTTATAATATCACATATGGATACTGGAGATAATTTAACCAGCTTTCAGATGAAAGAAAAGGAATTTTGAATTGGACTAATAGTATAGCTAAAAGAGTACGACAAACGTGTTTTCACCGAGAAGGGGGACGACCGCAAGTTGGCCAATTTTTCCCAATACCATAACAGCGCGAAAAAGGGTCTGATTTCAGAGTTGTTGATTTTGGTTATGAAGCCGACGGCTGCCGTGGTAGCAAATGTAAGATTCGGATTCAGCATACAAAAAAATATAAAGATCCGTTGAGAATAAAAGTTCGGCACTTTTTTCTTGAAAGCTGGCATTTTTTCTTTCCCTTTTGGATTCTTATATTACTGGACAAATACATGAGTTTGTAATTTTAAAAAACTTGAAATTTGTGGGCAGAAGAACTTAGTAAGTGAAATCCTGTCTTTTCAATGACGTCATTTTTCAACTTATCGTTCTCCCATGATCGCAAGTTAAAACTTAACTGCGTTCCGTAAGTTAAGTAAAAATGGGTAACGATAAGATGGAAATATGGCACATAAGCAATATTGCTTTGAATACTTATTCCATTCCAATTCTAACTAAGTCTTCCTTCATTTTAAATTATCTTCCTTCTGTAATAACTTCCTGTTGAAATTGCATCGAGTCATCAAGCAAGTTGTCAAAAAAGACTTTTGAGGAGTAGGAGTCTCAGTTGCAAGTCATTGGAACTCATCAGCGGTAAAGTACAAGTCACGTTTTCCTGTCTCCTCAAGATATATTGTGTCCAGGATTCGGAAAATAACATAGTGGGACTTCCTGGAGAAAATTAGCGATCGGTAGATGTTTGCAACAAATCAATGTTTTGATGGGCTTCTGTAACCAATACTTTTCTTATGCTACTGGAGATTTTTCAAGATGGACAGGAAATGTTCACTGCATTTTATCGTTGAAAATTGTTATAATTTAAGTTAAATGTTTTGTTTTTTCCAGGAGTAATACTATTAGAAGAGGATTTATTTATTTATGCAGAAAAAAAAGAATAAGAAGAAAATAAACCTTATTCTGGGAAAACTTGTCTCCGAAGAATGAAAAATGAGTAAAACACAAAGGACAATCATCTTACTATAATACTTGATTAATAATCACTTGTAATGAGTTACAAAATCCGGTAACTTTTTGTCTAAGTGCTAGTTGGGTTATAGTGTTTTAGAGGTGGATGGAGGAGCGCAGAGTAAGGAGGTCATGAATATAAGAGGGTTTTTTTATTTTCAGGGATTGAAATATGAGTTCTGACATCGGTAATTGGGGTAAAAGCCACCTCATTTCAAAATGCCTGTGAGATATGTGAAAATTTCTGTGGATCCCGAAAATAAATCAGAAAAACAGCTCATTGTATGTTAATTCTTTTATGTATACTCCATACTTCAATTATATGATGTAAATATAATAATTATTTCTGTTTTGATTATTATTATTTTTTATTATTATTCTATACACATATAAATTTTTCAAGTTTACTTAAACCTTTTCCAGAATAGTTTAATAATTTTCTAGTTTTGTTTAATACATTTCCACATTTATTTAATATTTTTCCATTTTTCCACTTCATAAATAGACGTTTCTATTTATATTTTAGCTTTCACATTCATATTTAGACATTTTCTGATTATGTATAATCTTTTATCATTTTATATTAAACTATTCGTTTCATATATTTAATTTAATTCTTTTCCATAAATTTTTAGTATTTTTCCATTTATCCTTAACCATATTCCAATTGTGTTTAATTTTTTTCTAAATGGAACTAGGCTCCTAAATTTGTCAGATGAATTGGAGAAAATGGATGATAATCTTCAAAACGCCATATTATGACAATCCAGTATTCATTATTAGATACCAAACATAACAATAATATAAATATAAAATAAATCATTCATTTTTCTTATGAAATACAATAAGATTGTAATATAAATTATTTTTCTAAGTTGTACGAGAAAAGCAAAGTAATAAAAGGCTTCTAGCGCAGTCAATTATAGTGTCATATAATGTCTACCATATAAGAAAAATAAAAGTTTCTTACGGATGATATGTTATCGCAGTTTTCTTCTTAAAAAAAAAAATAAATAAATTCCCTATTGAATTTAATTTTTATATTTATTAACTATATATTATTTATAGTTACTTATACATATGATCAGTGATTTTCCTTAAAAATGTATGGACCTAATTCTAATAAGATTTTTGTTGTATTTCATAAGAATAATGAATGATTTATTTTAAATTGACATTATTGTACTGTTTGGTTTCTACTAATAAATACTGGATTGTCATAATATGGCGTTTTGATGATTATCATCCATTTTCTCTAATTTATCTGACAAATTTAGGAGCCTAGTTCCATTTAGAAAAAAATTAAATACAATTGGAATATTTTGATAGTTTTGATAATTGTTACCCCTTTTCTACAATTTTCTATAAAATATAAATTTAGGGGTCTAAATCCCTACAGAAGAAGAAAATTGGAAAATGGTTCAACCTTAATGGAAAAATACTAAAATAAGATAGAAGAGGGTGAACTATAAATGAGTTTAAAAGTTTAAATAAAAATAGAAAAATACTAAATATAACTATAAAAAATTAAATAAATATGGAAATGGATTAGACACAACTATATTATACTATTTTAAACTATTCTGGAAAAGGTTTAATTAAACTTGGCAAAAGTATTTAATTCTGTAGTCAGTAAGTGGTCTACACACAATTTGTTGTCAATTTGGTCTTCTTATATAGGTAAGTGTACATTTTGTTCTTCTGCGGTCACCAAGGCATAAGGCTGGTTCTCTATGTTAACTATTAACTAGTGTATAAGTTAGTCCTGATTTAATGTAAGTCTGAGGAAGTCTGGAATGAAATGATGTACATGTATTCCCATGTGTGCTCAGCCATGTCTGCACTGGTGTACTGTGTGAATAATATGTATTTTAGGTATTGTTTGGAGATAAGTTTATATGAAAGAATCAGGAAAGAACCCTTGAAAGGCCGATTCACTAGCCTTTGCCAAATCTTTCTACCATATATCTGAATGCTCTTTTATCCAAGCGAATGATATCCGGTTGCTGCTGTCGCACAGCGGCCCAATGCACTAATTTAACGCAAAAAAACTCAAATCTTCAAAGTGTATTTTTGGGACTTAGAAATGTAGAAATTACACGTAGACTAGTTGTAGATGTAATATATGGAAAATAAGTCTTTTCTGTTTAAAATAACCGTATACACGAAACAGCACGGTACTACTAAATCCTATCTTATCTCATAATTTAATCTCAGAGCTCTTCGGTTTTATTATTGCTGTTGCTCACTTTTATTGTTGCTATTTAGATTTTTTACATCAACATGGATTATACAAACGGTATATACGTTTTTAATATAAAATAATCTGGTCGAAAAACCGTTTCTATCCTTGACTTGACTTGATAGACGTTTCTATCCTTGCACTAAATTACATTTGTTGAAGAAAAAGTAATGTTTAGCCATCTTTGGTCAAATTGTGGTTGATATCTAATTATTCTACACCTAATTTACTTTTATATAAAACAAAAATTAGCTGCGTATACTTGCATAAAAATTCCCAAAATTATAGTTTGTGCAGGGAGTTCAGTCACGTAAAATATTCAAATTTTGTTGCGATGTGGATAGAATTTAAAAACAATCGAAACAGGAAAGCCGTTTGCGATGAACTAATAAAAAAGTGCCCTATGTTTAAATAATCTTATATTAAAAACTTACTTATCCATCTTGAAGTTAAAACAATTGAATAACAACAATACACACTGAGAAACAGCATTAACGAAACTGAAGAACGTTGGGAGTAAATCAGGAGATAAGAGATGCACTCTTGTTGTGAACAGAAAGGACTGTTTTGTTGTTGTTATATCTAAAATAATCTAATGTTAATTCCAACATTTATTAGTCTTAAAATTACAACTTCAAATTTTAAGTTTTTTTCGCGCTAAATTGGTTAATTTGACCAACGGTTGGTTTCTAGGTGTTTTAGAAAGTTTTCAATGACGGAATCGTAATAACACCTGGTTGTTATCATAAATGGAGAATATTTCAAACTGTTAATCAAAGCAAAGATGCAGGTTGTATTGCAAGCAAAGGGTGTGCTCTACATTTGGATCTGGCCCCCTCCTACTGGAATGTTAAAAAAGCTCTATGGGAACCTGGAGAACCTTATTTTGAATCAAGAGGGCTATCTGAAGCAGAAAACGTAGAAGAAAATTTTGAAAACATGACGAGATATTAGATTTACAAAGTAATCATGTTTGATTATTATAATGTTTTATGAGTAATAAAATAATTAAAATAGGAAATTAAGTGGCAATTATTTCATCAATTCTAATTGTATTATTATTTAACCTGTGTAAATGAATATTTGATTCATACAAATATATATATATATACATATTTATTTTTCGATAAATTGGAACTCCCTTATTTCTTTTTATGGTCAGACGTGGAATCAAACTCGTGTCTAAGTTGAATAGAAAAATGTTCCTGTACTCCAAATCTTATATGCTCATGGAAGAAGAGAGTATGTAAAGAATGTTTTAAAATAATACTTTTATTTGGGACTTAAAACAGAAAATAATTACAAAAACATAATTGCTGAAGGTGTTTCCTCAACTTCTTTAGTACTTCCAAAACATACAGTACAGCATTCCACACATTATATACTGCTCATCCTAATGAGTCGTTTAGGTAAGTCGATCAGGCCGAATACAGAAAAGGAAAAAACCGAGAAACGCATTTTCAACTTGATTTATCCACGTAATTATAACCATTATCGAGTAATGAGATGAGGCACGCAATGGACACATTAGCACCTGAAAGTTGATTTGCATTATTATCTGTTACAAAGCATCTCTACCACTCTCAATGTGACAACTTCATTTCGTGGAACGTTAGTTACATCGGATGTCCAAGCCCCTAGATTATCTATCAACATAATTTTTTTTACAGCACAATTCGTACTATCCTTAATTACTATTTTCCACTTGAGGTACGCATAATGATATAGAAGGATCAATGCAATTAGGATTGATGAATTAATTGCCACTTCTATAGGAATTATTTTATGTGAAAACTAGTTTCGAATATTTAACATTAGAAATAAGGAGGCCTACATAGATGAGGATCAATGTATTTGATTTCTTGTCTTAAATTTTTAAAAAGTTTTTATTTCTTCCATCTTTTAAAACTTTTTGAAGTCTTAGATTTGAAAATTTTGTATTTTTAGAGCTGATGATGAATGTTTAGCATTCGAAACTAGTCTTCAAATAAAATAATTCCAATAGAAGTGCCAATTAATTCACCAATGCTAATTGTAAGATTATCTACCCTGTTTAAATGAGTATTTACAGCACACAAATATATATGTGCCTACTTATTTTTCGATAAAACTGGAACTCGCATATTTGTCTTTATTTCTCTTATTTGGCCAGACGTAAACGCAAAATTATGAACATTTGATGAGAAAAATATTCCTGAAAAATAAATTGTAGGTCCTCGTGAAGAAGAGGGGATGTTTAAAATGGAGTAAATTTATACTTTTATCTGCTGTCTCTTTGAATAATAATAATATAAGATATTTCGTGCGAAAAAAAAATAAATAAGAAAAATATCTAAAAAATAAAGAAATAAATAAATAAAAATTCATTCAAATAAGAAAAATAGTAAGAGGATACTAAAGCTTTCAATTATATTTAAAAAATTGATTAAAACAGAGGTAGTGATAGTGAATTGAGGGATTTTACTGTTAAGAATGTTACATGACTGATGTTGAGTGTGAGAGAATTCTATCTAAATAAAGGTTGGGTGGAGGAAATTAGTTTAGGACAAGAAGATTTTGATTGTAGCATGGAAAGAAAAGAAATCGTGTGGAAAAATACTGGTATAGGGAGGGGGTAGGAAATATTATATGTCTAGGGAAAGGAAGAGCGGCTTCAATTCGCCTGACTATCTGAATATACGAGGTTCCCTAAGAAAACCAAAGACAAATCTAACCATGTATTAAATGTCTTAATTCAGAATTTAGTTTCCTAGTCGTTTCGCCACTCGTTAACATCAGTTATTAAAGAAGAAAATTGAATTCGAGCTCAGAGAGTTGTACTCTATACGGACATTCTGTAATAGCATTTGTAACTTGTGCTTCATGTATCCTGAGGGGTATGATAAACTATCGGGTGAAGAAACCGAATGTTGAAAGCTATTCCATGGTCACCGAACCGTTAGGCCTTATTAATATGCAACAAGAAGATACCGAACCCAAGTTCTCTACAACAGGACTAACATTTCCTGCTGAGATAAAAGTGACATCTCTACCGTCCACATCTCCATCGGCGCTAACATCCCCTCCTACAAGGATCACATATTAACCTGGTGGAGAGAACCACGAAGTATGAGAGAGTGAGAGAGAGAGAGAGAGAGAGAGAGAGAGAGAGAGAGAGAGAGAGAGAGAGAGAGAGAGAGAGAGAGAGAGAGAGAGAGAGTAAGTGAGTTGAGAGAGTCCTGTTAAATAATTAGGAAGCAGGTGGGTTTCGGACATTTCTCTGTGTCAGTCGCCTCCTGTCCTTTCTGTCCCTGCCAACCGCCCACTCCCTCCTCGTCTCATTACCGACTCTCCCTTCAAAAGGGATTTTATTTCGGTTTGTATTTCTATTTTTAAGGAACAGTATTTGTTATCGTTGGGCCGATGAGTTAGCCTGACAACCGTCTTCAATGGACGAAACTATGCCCTTGGAGCTCTATCAAATTCTTGATCAATGGACTCTTTTATCTGTGGAATTATTTATTTTTTTTTAAACCTAATATTTATTTGTTTAATCAATCTCTTGTACCTTACACCTTGCTGACCATTTATCATTTAAAGGTTACGTATAAATATCTCATGAAAGTTCTATATTTGTTTACTACAATCTTCTATATAAACTTTGATAAGCAATTCATCGAAATTCTACGAGGTTTAGTAGATAGAGATGTTTAAAATTTCATCCATTCAAGTATGGTATATCATTGTGCTGTGTTATGGCTGACAAGATTAACTCTTTTTTTTTTTTTTATGAAAACACGACTATTTAGTAAAAGTCATAATTAGATTACATAGAATTACAAAATTCTAAACCAGAATTTTCTAGTCTGAGTGTACATTTTGTATGTAGAGTGTGATTATATTTTATACTTTTAATTATCTTTGCTATTATTTTTATTAGTTTATTTATTTCATTTTATATATTGTACAATTAGAAATATGTTTTGTTTTTTTCATTTATTTCTTAAAGTACATATTGTATAAATGAAATCTCAACCATCTATTACTTATCCCATCTTTGTACCATAACCTAGCTAAGCAGATGATCACAAATTGTTTGTTAGAGTAATAAGATAATACCTCACATTTGCCCATTATTCTTTTCCTTTCTCTTTCCACCTATCACATTTATAATTATCTTACTACATATGCCCCCAATATTTATCACTCCTTTACTTCTATGTACTTCTCATAGTTATACTTTCTATATATTTACTATCAACTATATAGTCAACTTCCTACTGTTGCTATTAATTTTATTCTTTATTTTTGTATTTACTCATTAACTTAACCACAATATGTCATGAACTTTATATCTACTCATTGTTTATATTTACCAATTATATTGTTGTATTTACTCACTAACATTACTCATCAACTATCACTCCTTTAATTTTTTTTTCAATTTAAATTAATTCAATAGTCTATATGTATTGTTTTTAGTGCCTTTAGATATTTACTCATTAACTTGTCTTCATTACCTCAACTACTTAGTATCTACTCATTTTTTATGTGTACCAATTATATTGTTGAATTCACTCATTAACTTTTAATTAACTATTACTCATTTTAATTTCTTTTCAATTTAATCACAATCCAATAATCTTTATGTATTGTCTTCATGGCCTTCAGATATTGCCTTTATGTTACTATCTTTACTCTTATACATTTATTCTTTTCATACTTTTGTTTTGTTTTTTATATATTCTCTACAATTTAGTCATACCTTTTTGCTGTTTTTTTTTTACTTCTAGCCCTGATGAAGGTTTGCAATGCAAGTCGAAACGTCGGCATACACGTGTATGACTGCCTACCCCAACAATCTACTTCTCTAAATAGTTCACAGTCAACTAATACCTTACTAATAAGATAATACTTCTGATTATAATATTTTTAAATTATTGTGGATTAGAATTGATACCCGAAACAAGCCTGTACCTCCACTTAGAGAGGAACAAGCCAGGTCTAAAGAAATCCCAGCAATGCACTCCTGAATGTAGTACCGATACCGAAATCCCAATGGAAATCTCTATAATTTATAGGGGTGTGAGGAACTGGATAGTACTAGTGGGTTGTACTAGAGGATTTGTATGATCAGAAATGTCTTTTACTCTTAACTGGACTTTTCCTCTTTATCCCAACACCGCGGAATAGTCTCTTCTCTGCTGTAGTCATAAGTCAGGGACCATGTTTTACAGGTGACCTACTAGGTCAAAAGCGATATGTTTTTGGGGAACGCGGGGGCGTTACGCGTAGCTTAATAGTTTGATATTAGGAGCTTAAGAGCAGTTAGGAGCTCATTTATACTAAATTCTTATTATAATACCTTCACTAAGAGGCTGGTTCTAATGAGGCTCTTTTTGACTCTGTTTCTCCTAAAACGAAATAACCACATCAAACCTCTATTTTTAAGTGTAGGAGCCTTTTTGCCTCAGTTAGCATTGCTCCGATCGAATGTTTGAGGATATGGCACCAGTCAAAAATTTAATGGTGAATATTTTTTGTTATATAACATTTGTTTGTTTATTTCGTTTAACGTCACTTTATGCTGCTATGGCTAATCGGACGATGCTACGGTGGGAGTCCTAAATTTTGCCTATCCAGGTATAATTAGGATAGGGATCTTTAACGAGTACCTGACATCGCACAGGCTCGGGACCCCCATTTTACGTCCCTTCCGAAGGACGGCATAGCTAAGGATTTTTTACTCCCTTTAAAAAATCCTAAGGTCATCTGCCGGGCTGCGAACCCGCGATCTTGGGTTTAGTAGGTTGCTATGCTAACCACTACACCACAGGTGACCCCATATAACATTTGTCGCTAAGACATACCGTTTAGAAACTATATTTTGGTTCGAATAAAAAAAGTCACTCTTAAAACCTCTATTTTTAAGCGTAGCGGCTTTTTAGGCACGCTTTAGCTCTGTTAGTGTTGCTCGGAAACTTTGCCGATAGTTCCCTTATCAGAAATTAAATGAAAAATGTTTATTGTTAAATAAAATTTGTCACTAGGGCCTACTTTTTAGGAGCTATATCTAGTGTCTTTTTGACACATATTCCATGTTATACTTTCTTTAACAGGCAGGCTCAATGGGACTTTCTTTTCTTATTATTTATAAACTTATTTCTTTTTTTTCTTTTTTTTTGTCTTTCTGTTTCTTTTTTTTTTTTTTTTTTTTTTTTTTTTTAACTTCAGTGTCACCCGGGACTGCTTTACAAACTCCGTAAATTCCTACCTTCTAAATACTTCCTTATTCTCCGCTCCTATCTCAGTGATAGAACTTTTAAAGTTAGTCATAAATTTTCCTATTCCTCTCTCTTAACCCAATCTGCAGGTGCCCCTTAAGGAAGTATCCTAGATCCAATCCTCTACATGGTGTATACAGTTGACATCCCGACTCATCCTTGCACCATCCTCACCACGTATGCTGATGACACTTGTGTGTTATCAGTACACAATGCTCCCTTTATTGCCTCCCAGACCCTCCAGTCCCATATAATAAACCTTCAAGAATGGTGTCGAAGATAGGGAATCAAAATAAATCCAAGTAAATCCCATCAAATAAACTTTACCCTTCGTCGTAATCCTACGACTTCCAGCCCTACAGTATCCTTTAATGATATTCCACTAATCCCTGTTGAACAGATCCACTACCTAGGACTCCACTTGGACAAACGTCTTACCTGGAATCCACACACAAAACTAAAACGACATGAAACTCCTCGTCGTTACAGACTACTTCAACATTAACTTGACAAACGTTCAAAGCTCCCAATTAATTACAAAAGACTCATTTACATGACTGTGATTAGACCTATATAAAATCCACAAAGCTCCTTACTTTGTCACCAATAAACTTATCGATAAAGATTGTAATATACCTTACGTTTCTGATTTAGCTCAAACCAGATATCAATCTTCCATAGTAAACTCCACAACCATTCAAATCCATTAGTATCACAACTTGCTTCTTATTCCATTCCAGATAACCCTCCTTGGTGCATAAAAAGAAGATGGTCTCGGGACCTTCTAACATAGTACATCATATATATTGAACCTTTATAAGTGCTACCAATGGCTAGTTGCTTAAAAAACAATTATAGTGTCATTTTTATCATTGTCATCACATTTACATGATGTAGTATATATTAAATTGTATACAGTTGTAATTTCAATGAATAAAAAAAAAGAAGAAATTTCAGTGTATAAACATTCGTATACGCAATACGTTCTACATAATAAAACCATAATATTAACAAAGACAGCGACAGTAATATAGAGAAACGGTGTCCCAGGATAAAGGTTTTTTTTTTACTCTTTTCACCTCGTTCAGTTGGCTTTGACTTTACTATATATGTTGATCTAACCGGTTTGAATTAGTGTAATAAAGATGTATATATGTGTGTGTATATATATATATATATATATATACATATATATATGTATGTAAAGTTTTGTTTTGGTATCTACTATCAAAATATTTTAATTATTCATTTATAGGTATATATCTGCAATAAAAAAATAAATTTGCACTAAAATTTGAACAGACCAAAACAATTTATATTTTAACATTTCTAATATATGAAAAAGATAGGATAAGATATATAAAATAATTGAGTTAAAAAAAAATATTCTAAAATTTTAAAATTGGCATTGTTGACAATGCTACTAATAGGAAGGTAGTTTCACTACTAGGGTATGCTATTAGAATCATAATTCTGTACACTGAATGAATTTTGATATATACAGATGATTAAATTGAAATAAATAGATTAAAAAAAAAATAGCTAAAATTACTCAGAAAAAACAGTTGCCATTTGACGTAAGCATGATAGTATAAAAGCGTCTTTCTTGATGAACGATTTCAAACTCCTATAATTTGCAAAGTATTCGAAACAAGTTTTTAAATTAAATGGTTGTTATGTATCGTGTAAATTTTATAGATCTGTATGAAGAGAAAATTATCTGTTTGACAAGTTGAATTATACGTTTACTCTATTTGTAACTCTATATCCTGGTTGTTGAATAATTGAATAATCGAATAATGTTCTTTTTATTATTTTATTTTTCTTCACGACTGAATTAACAGATTAATTTAACCTGCCACCGTGATGGGTTCATCAGAACTATCAGTAGTTTTGTCAGTGGTTGTTGTTTTTATTCTATTGATCTATTTTAATATCCAGAAGCTGTAATCGTCTATACCACATCAAGTCGCGCTGGATAAGATTCCTCCGTTATTCTTTTCGGAGCAGCTTTAATATTTTCTGTGCTGATAATTATTTCTTCTAATTCATCTCTATTTACATAGCATTTAAATGATGCATTTTTTTAATGATAAAAAGGTTTTTAAATAAATGTAATGAAAATATTTGGAAAGTAAAAGAGTAAGAGAGAAAATTAAGTTGGCAAAATAATAAAACAAAAGAAAGGTTGAGAAATAATACAGAATAAATATAATTCACTTTGTTTATTAATTTTTTGTTACTATTTCGATTTTCGTAATTTTTAGTCAGGAAGAAAACCAGCAAGGCAGGTCGAAATGTCGCCACTCCACAGTATTTTTGGATTGTATCCCTCACCATCTTCTTCGGCCAGTAGGTCCTAGGTATTGTATACCATTTAATAATGCATAGTAATACTAGGCTTCGCCTGCTCTTATATATTTTCACATATAGCAGAGAATTTTAGCCCGTATGCAAATTAGTAGTTGTAAATAGCACCGATTAGGTGTATGAAGATTACGTAAAAGCATAATTTGACATCTTTTTAATTTTAATGAATGAGTTGGTAATCCAGATGGGCAGAGCCTATAGAGAAACTCTTGCGGATAATGGACTGCATTATCAGTGCTTTAAACAACACACAAATCATATTTTTACCAACAATATAAAACAGTAAAGGATCTTAATTTTTATTCGGCAGAAATAGTTTCATCGATATCATATAGTTGGATTTTAATTTCTAACTATAAATGTATGCGGCAGAGTGGCAAACCTCGTTCCTGCCACTTAACATTTTACATTTAAATTTTTAGTAAGACTAAAGCGATAAGAAACTGCCCGTCGTTACAGACTACTTCAACATTTACTAGACTAAATATCCTAATTCATTACAAAATACAAGACTGTGATTAGACCTATTTGGACCTACGGAGTACTTTGGGGCTCTACTAAACCATTCAATTCATCTCGTATCCTATCCTTACAATCCAAAATCCTTCGAAAAATCCTAAATGCCCCTTACTTTGTCACCAATAAACTTGTCTATAAAGGCAATGTTCCACATGTTGCTGAGTTAGCCCACACCAGATACCTATCCTTTCATCGTAAGCTCCATAACCACTCAAATCCATTAGTTTCTCAACTTGCTTCCCACTCCATTCCCAATAATCCTCTGAGGTGTCCGAAAAGAAGATGCCTAGAGATCTTCTTGTGTAGAATTTTAATTGAAGCGCAACTGATGAGTAGTTCTTCACAAGCTTTGGCATGTTATTGGAATCGTTATCAGCTCATTTACTTGATGTGTATATTTGCATGGTTGTAAATTTAAATAAATTGATATATAGAATAGAAATTTTTAATATTTTAAAATTTACTATATCCATATTTTCCTTTAACTACGAAGATGACGTAGTTAAAAGTTGGTACATATTCAGTAGTTTTACTATTGTGATCTCTATTGCGAAATGGTGCTAACCACATATGGGGCGATTTTCAAACTTCACGGGGATCCATACGTTGCACTACATATTTATAGCTTTTTGATTACAATGTACTTTTTTAATACGTTTTGCCTGGAGAGTTAGTGGTGTCTATGCTGATAATTATTAGTCAAAAAGATATGAAAGATACTTGGGTTTACTTTTTTTTTTTTGACGTACCATTCGAGGACTTAAGTGAAAACTTTTTAAAAAGTTCTATATCAAATATACATATTATCCATACAAAATATTTAATTCAACATGTTGTGTATATTATTGACAGTGTCAGTAGCAGCCATATTGGCCAAGTTGCACGCATCATCGCTGTAATTACTAGAAATTCATTTTTAATCAGAGCGAGGATCTGTCGCGGGATCATCAAAAGGACATTAGCTGGCATTGATTGCCGGTTGGCGTGCGGCGGGCAGCTCCTCATTAAGGTGCGCCTTTGATTCCTGCGTCGTCAATAACGATCGTTGACATCCTGTCTTCTTCGGGTCGATATCAGCTCCCCAATCGGCACGATAATTGTTCTTGCACCACCTGAAGGTACGAATTGATAATGAGCAATAGTCACTATTATAAAATAAAAGGAGGAAAAAAATAATAATAATAAAAATGAAGATTGTTTGATGATATATAAATACTAGAGATTAGTTTTTAATTCTATCCTAATAATTTCAGAATGGACACCGGGAAATGGATAACTCACAGGTCTCCTATTACATGGAAAGGTGAAATATATCTACATGAATTTTCTTGCAACCCAACTGTAACAACTCGGTGCAAGGTAAAGTTAAACGTAAAGTAGTATTTCCATGGTTATTGATTTGTTTTAATGTTAAATTTGAATTCAAAACGTCATATTCTATTTCCCTCACATGTCCCATAACATGAGTTGATAACGTTAAATAAGAATAAGTTCTCCATTTCTGTAATTTAAGTTTGTTTTTTTTTTCTAGTACCTCAGGTAAGCCGCAATATATTGAATTTTAGAATTGAAACAGGCTAATAGCTTAGAAGAAGAATGGCTTCTAATGCCTGTGTCCCATAGGGTCAATCTATTTCCCTCACATTTTTAGAATAAGCCCGCCAAAGCATAACCAAGATTCATTCCATCATATTTCAGGCTGGCAACATTGCAAAAGTTTACCGCCAAACTGAGGGTAATCTAACTTACAACAAACTTTTGTTAGTTGTCCCGAGCTGTGTCGAATCAAGTGCTCCAATCGTGTCATTCATAATTTTATTTCCCTCACATAGTGATTTTTCAAATAAGGTAACTTAGATTCTAGCTTTCTTTCCATTAAACTATATGTTTCCCATGTAGTTCAGAGTTCCATTTGTTTTTGTTGTTTTTTTGTTTTTAAATGCGTGTGGTGTTGTTATTCTTAAATCTATTTATATCTATTCTCACCCGGTCTTACCTAAGATATATTGATGTTTTTAGCAATGTCATCGTCTCTAATCCTAGCCGATTGTCTTTCTGTTATATTTTCCATATAAAGTCAAGAATCTCTAATATTGTCACATGTTCTGACCGATACTTCATTATTGTCAGTAAGACGCTCATTGAATCAGTGACAATGAATGACTTCTCATACACGGCTTTCATGCAGTGCTGAAAAGCTTCCTTAATTGCAGCACTTCTACACTGACTGGAAGCCGAGAATAAAAAGCAATCATTTCTTCAGTTATTGTTTATATCTATTACTGTATCCAACATTTTTCAATTTTCACTCTCTTTAGTTACATACATATTTTCTCAAATTATTCTAGATATTCCTCCTTTTTCTCTTCTGTTAATAATACAGGTCTCGTCAACTCCTTTCCCCTTATTTCAATTTTCAATCTCTCCCCCCTCTCTTGGTTCAAATTGTTGTCTGCGTACACCCTTTCGCTCTTACCAACACTTACCTTAGATCTAGGGTCTTGATGGTACTTTTTATTTCTAATTCATTCTAACCCTATTTCATCATTATATATATTTAGTTCTTCTCTTCTCCTAACTGGTTAATAATCGATCGTTTTTTGGTATTTTTAGCACTGAAGAAGAACTCCAAGGAAGGTCGAAACGTCAACACTCCGTAAAATAGTTTTTAACTTGGGTGCGTTTTTTTTTTTTTTTTATTCTCCTGACGACATTCTTCATCTTAAATTTTTAACAGTCAACTATACTTTCTTATAACAATATATTTTCATTCACCTAACCTGTTTTAATAGTTTTTGTTACTCCCCCCCCCCTCATTATTTGAAGAATCACAATTCCATACCATTATTATTTGCCGTTATCTCAAAATTCTATTTTCCCCACACCTACAGTGAGGGAAATAGACTACAATGGGAAAAACTGTAAGTGAAATAAGATAAAAAAAAAAGAAGACTTTTTATATATATTTTCACTATTTATATTAATGTTAAACAATTTTAATTATAATTATCTAATGCTCGATTTCAAAGTTTAAATGTACAATATAATGTCTTATCATTTTGATTTTTTTCTTTCAAGTTTTATGTTTAAATGTTTAATTAATGTTAACTATTATCTTTTAATCGACTAGTTGATATCATACACATCAACAATTCTTTTGTACTATAAACATTTTGATGTTTAAATTACAATACATATCTATACTTAAGTACAAACTCTAGGTTAATTAACTAATTGTGATGAAAAGGGAAACAATTAGAAGAAGACTACTAAGAAACAAAATAAAAAAGCAGGTTACAGAACTCAAAGTGGCTTAATTCTTGAAAGGGTATGTGATCTCGAACTAAATACAACATAGATCGTTAACGAAACCAGACTTTTCTGATCCAGTGGCAGTTTTTGAAATAAAAGTTTGTTCAAATTTTGACTTCTTACCTTTTTTTATTTATGATTTCCTGTTTTTGTAAGCTGAGTTACTGAAAAAAAAAAAAAAAAAAAAAAAAAAAAAAATGAGGTAAAATTTATCACAACAAAAACACTATTTAACTTCTCGATCACCCTTCAAAGTCTCAATGTACATCTATTGTACATACTTCCCTTCATGATCTCTAACGAGTGGTGTGTTTTGGTAGAAACTGAATAAGAGACTAGGAAATGGAATGATAGTAAGAAGAAGGGAAAAAGAAAAGTGAGGCAATATTCCAAGTATTCGAGCGGGGAATGCTTACAATTGTAAAAGAAGCAAATCCGACTGAAAGTTCACGTAAAGAGAAGAATCGGTACCTGTACAAACAAGAGCTTATTCATTAGGCAAAAAAGAAAAAAAAAATTTTCTTCAAAAATATAAAAAAACCAAAAGTCAAATGCAGTTGTAGATAAAAATGCAATTACAGTTTAAAATATGTATTTATGGCAAAATATGCAAAATAAAAATGACGGGTATGTAGATAAATATTCGATTACAGTCCAAAATATGTATAAATAAGTATTCACGACAGAATATGAAAAATAAAAATAAATCAAATTGATACCAAATGCCTTAAAACATTTACATTTTGATGGTATTAGATTTTTTAGTTGGCAAGGAGAAATATATAGAAATACATATATTTCACGGCCCTAACCCTAACCATCGTAAATGGTTTTTGAGTTTTACTTAATTGAAACGTTCCACAGTATCATGAAAGCTCAAAAAGGATTTAAAAAAAAAAAAAAAGTATTAATTTTTCATACATACTTAATTTCCTTCATACTATATTATAAAGGCTTCTGGACATCCTTATCTATAAATATGTTTAAAGTGAACTATTGATGTTAGTTGTGAATGGAACTTTAAAGAAATCATGAATTCAGAATGCAATCCTCTTTGTGTATTCATGAGTCTTGTTTTGGCAAATGCTTAAATAAACTATATCATTTTGTTTGAAACTTTATCATATATAACCAAGAAACTATGTTTTAATTACTTTGCTAATATCATAGGATTGTTTATATGGAATCGATAGATCATAATATACGTGTATTTCTATACAAAATACTTTTTCTATTCAGTCGTATAAGTTTTTTTTTTGTTTTTTTTCTGTTTTTTTTGTAAAATCAGCTTCATGTGGATTCGATATCAATTATTTGAATTATTTACCATGGATAAGGCATTTACATGCGTTATAAATACATTTCTTATACTCAAGCAGGTGTATGTAAAAAAATATATAAAAAAAAAAACTATTACTTTGACTTCAAATAACAGATTAGATTAGATAGATAGATAGATTAGATCTATACTATTATCTAAAATAGCAGTCGAAAGAGTATTTAAAGGCTATACAGAATTTCACCTAATAAAACAGTTTTGTGTAGTAATAAATACATTGTCCAGTGGATTCAATATATTCATCGATTCCAAATATATACATATGAAACTGCAAAATTATAAGAACTACATGCCTACAGTATCATCAAATCTGCTCCATCAAATTGTGATGCATAGGGCAGAGATTTTCGAGTCCGCTATTCTTCCAATTGGGATGATTTCGGAAGAAGCACTCTAGTCCCGTTACAAGGAACTGCGAAACACTGATAACATGACATAAGAAAATGTTCCCATCTTTATCAAAATGTTGTAGCATTCTCTATTTTATTCTTCAGACCCTCTAATATCTCCTGTATCCAATCAAAAAAAACATAGCCAATACTTTTTTAAAAACATGTGTATTTTAAAAGGATATGAAGACACTTTAAAGACCGGAATCACATGAACACGAAAATGAATCTGATGATGAGTTTTTAAAATTGTTATTAATACATTTAATAGATACATTATATTAGTTTTTTTAATGTATTATGTTGATTTCATTTATAAAATAATTAAAGATAAACATTTTCTTCCGCTAAAAGTTTTTTTTAACCCAAAACCTAGACCAAATAACGCAAAATTCTCTTGATAACTCCCTTGGCATTTTACCTGCTATTCCTTGGATCTTTTCAATAAAAGTACGAAATTTTATTAAATCAAGTGGCATCAATGCCTTCAAAATTTTACGCTGATATTTAAAGGTGAAAATAGATTTTTTATTTCCCTACAGATGATTAGATTAAATTTCTTTTGGTCACCAACATCAAGGATCTTTAGTGTCCTTGTCCAGTCTATATTTCTTTCTTTCTAGTTATTGTCAATATAAAAAAAAGAAAATAATCTGATAACCCATGGCGTTTTTACTCAATTGAAAATGTTTAGAAGACATCAGATTTCTTGTGGAGAATACGACTTTTGCACTCCTAGACTGGCTGTTTTTCCCTCTGTGTATCAGTTTCCTATGTCGAGAATCTGATAATGTAGTTAGTGTTTTCGAACCACTAGATTTTTGTCGTATCCATTAGAAGACTATGTTCGAACTTCAATAGAAGTTTCATAACAGCAAATTATATTGTGGTGGAATCATCTCCACCATTTGTTAGTTCCAATAAAATTCCTTCTAGTATTGTATCTTTATTACCTTATACTTGGTAAATTCTGAACAATATTGACCTAAGAAGGTAGCAAAATATTTTCACTCGTGGTTTTCTCGAGTCTGATTGGCCGCCATATGTCAGGAGAAGCGCTCCCTCGTGAGAATGGTATAGTGCATCGTCACCGCGTTTGGGAGTGTCGTTAGTCTGCGTCCCAGCTCCGCGCACCGACAAAGAGGCTGCGCATTCCGCCGGGGTCTCGCCAGCCCTGAGGCGATCTTCGCTTTGATCCCCACCGAATTCCGTCCTGAGAGGGTGAAGCCATTTTCTGCATTCTGATGTAAAATGAAAATTCTATCGTCTTTGGTGATGGGCTTCATTAACTTTCGATTCCTAATGTGCTACGGTTTTGTTTTTTTGTTTTTTTGAAATTCCGTATATTTTAACGATGATTAATACAATAATGTTTGTAATTGTGAAGAATTTAGCAATATTTAGATTTGAAGATATCTGATCATGCGAAGAGGAATGTTTTGACTCAACGAGTTATAAATAGAAGGAAGTGGCTGAAATTGAATCAATCATAAAAAAACAACGGCAAGTTGTATATTAATTTAAAAATATTTTTTATTTATATACTAGCATCCTCCGTCGCGGCTTCACCTGTTCTCATAAGTAAAATAATTTAAATAATAATTAAAGTTTTATCTGTTGATCGATAAAAACCTTTTATTATAGAATGCAATTAAGCATTTTTTCTCAACAATTTTATGAATAGCAGTAATTTTTTACTCGGTTTAATTTAGTTTTTAAAAGATTATGTAAAAGCATAAACTGACATCCAATTTTTAATTTTAATGAATGAGTTGGTAATCCAGACGGACTGAGACTATTAAGAAACTTTTGCAGATAATGGACTGCATTATCAGTGCTTAGAACAAAAGGCCCAAGAATTATGGTTTTACACAAACTATTGGCAGAAATAATTTTATGGATATCATCTCGTTGGATTTTAATTTACAACCTTAAAAGTATAAGACAGTTTGGCATATCTCGTTTCAGTCACTCAATATTCTGCATTAATATTGTAACATTCACTTATCGTTGATTGAATCTGATTTTCGAATTCGAATTCTATTGACCGTTAGAAATCCGAAATTAATAAAGTTACTTTAAGGAATTCTAGCATTTTACCACAGGTAGGCCTTGTACAATATAATTCAACGGTAAACGAACGAAATAATAAATGCGTTTTTTTACATTTGTCTGTTTTATATAGATATATGGAAAGAAGATAAAGACTTTGGATTGGAGGAAAAT
Organism: Euschistus heros; assembly: GCA_003667255.2. NCBI lineage: Eukaryota > Metazoa > Arthropoda > Insecta > Hemiptera > Pentatomidae > Euschistus > Euschistus heros. Next base: position 5,141,825 of record RCWM02000007.1, on the reverse strand, counting down.
GTGTACTTTTAAAAACTAAGATTTGGCTTACAATGTGTTATATATATATATATAGTTAAGGTCCCACGGTAAGCAACTGGTAGACGCTAGGTCAGCACTAGCTCATTTCCTGTTTTATCCTTATATAGACTCTCTCCTAGAATATCGAGAGCATTCGTAGATAATAATTAGGCTAGTTACTATGTTATAAGTTTTCACTGTCTTTGTCTATCTTAATAAAGTTCTTTTTAAAAAGTGATTTAGTATTGAAGATTATTTGATTGGCGCCCAAATAGGGACTTGAGGGCTTATTCTTAGAAGATTTCAGACTTAGAACTTCAATCAAGAATTCATCAAGGAATTTCTTCATACAGAAGACTAAGGTATAAAACACTTGCTTTTCAGTAACTGTTCCTGAATCTCTTCGTCATAAATTCAAGTTGTCACTGTGGAACTTGTTCATCAAACTCTTGAATAGGAAAGAATATTGCTGATCTCTTAAGGTCTTACTCAAGTCAAGAAACATTGATAATCTACTCAGTCTAAATAAATCTTAGAAGGAACCTCTTAGGAAAAGAAGACAAGACACAAGGTTAGATCTAATTAATATAAGTTTATTTTATGATTTTATAAATTATATATGCCTCTTAGCGATAGATTAAGTAAGTTAAGAATTTCTGATATACCAAATACTAACGAAATGAATCCTAATATTAGAATTAATGCTAGTGCGGTTATTTTATCTTTCATATTTGGAAAAATATATTTCCCTTTTCAAATGTTGATAAATTTCCAATATTCCACGATGACAAGTTTTTCCTGTGTGGTAATTTATTATTTCTTGTTTTTGTTCATTTAAGTCAGTAATATCTGTACAAAGTAATGAATATTTCTTGATTTTAACAGTTTTGAATTCCTTTTCAATAATTTTTCTTATTTCGGTAAAATATGATTCTAATATTTGACTTATTGCAGCAAAATTAGATTGGCAATATATTCCATTCTTATTCGGTTCTAATATTTCTAATAATAAATCATAAATTTTATCAATATCTTTAATTCGAATTATGTACCTAGATTTTTCAAATATTTTTTCAATATCTACTTTATATTGGCCCTCACCTATTCCTGTAGGAGTAGAAATTGAGAATGGTTGGTCAATAAGTTTTAAATTAAAAAGTTTAACTATTCTCGGGTGGACATAATTTTTAGATGCTCCCGAATCAATAAGCCATATCTTATGGTTGAAATCTTTTATACTGGAAGTTTTGTGGTATCACCTATATGGTAAATAGGTTTTATATTAGGGTTAGTATTAGTTTGATTTTGGGGAACAGAATTAGTTTTAATTTTTACATCTTCTCCTCGTATGTTTGAATTGAAGGAGGCGGATCTTCGCTGTGTAAGCCGTTCGATAAAAAATCATTAAACCGTGTTGTTAAATTATGAATTTCATCTTTAAGAGATTGATTCTTCTGCCTAAGTTGTGAAATTTCATCTTCGATATAATGAGCTTTATCGGATACTGTTCGCATAGAAACTGTTTCAGGTTTTTTTCTGTTTTCTCAAAATTATGTTGTTGACGAAATTGTCCTGAAGTAGGTTTATTAAAGAATCTAAATTGATCTTGGTGATTCCATTGGTTGTTTTTGTCGTCTTTGGTAGTTATTTTGGGGATAATTAATGTTTTGTTCTGGTTGGTAATATTGTTGAGGTTAAAAGTTTTGTCTTTGATTATTATGTTGTGGGTTATAATATTGTTGAGGTTGAAAGTTTTGTCTTTGATTATTATGTTGTGGGTTATATTATTCTTGTTTAGCTTTTTGAAATTGTTGAGGTTTTTGTTGAAACTTATTTTGAATTGGTTTTTGATTAGTGAAGTTAGTCTGTTGTGTTTTCCTAACACCGTATAATTGATAAACTACGGTTGAAAAGGTATTTTTCAATGAATTTTTAACATCCTCTTAGTTATTATAAATTATAAGTGTAAATTGTCTAGTCAAAACTGGGTGTAGATTGAGAACAGCGGTTGTTGCAATTGTTTTATCATAAATTTTAAGATTTCCTGATTCACTTTCTGTATATAACTTTGTAACTAAGTCTCTACGTTTTCTATTAATTTATTTATGTAATCTACTGGATGTTCATTATGTGCGGATTTGGTATCTAAAATTTCTTTTAATATTAGTTCAGTACTTCGCGAATCATAAAATTGTTTCTTTAAATACTCAATTAGTTGCTTAACATCATCGAATACTTTATCGTAACAAAAGATCTTCTGGTTCTCCCGTTAATTTTGCTAAAGCTTGTATGAGAATAGATTTTTGATTTGTAAGTCTATAGCCGTTACTTGATTGACAAAATTCTTCTGTTAAATATTCTAAATTTGATATGTATTTTATTAATTTTTGTGGATATCCGTCATATACTGGGACAATCTTAAAATCACTAGCATTAATTCTAATATTAGGATTCATTTCGTTAGTATTTGGTATATCAGAAATTCTTAACTTACTTAATCTATCGCTAAGAGGCATATATAATTTATAAAATCATAAAATAAACTTATATTAATTAGATCTAACCTTGTGTCTTGTCTTCTTTTCCTAAGAGGTTCCTTCTAAGATTTATTTAGACTGAGTAGATTATCAATGTTTCTTGACTTGAGTAAGATCTTAAGAGATCAGCAATATTCTTTCCTATTCAAGAGTTTGATGAACAAGTTCCACAGTGACAACTTGAATTTATGATGAAGAGATTCAGGAACAGTTACTGAAAAGCAAGTGTTTTATACCTTAGTCTTCTGTATGAAGAAATTCCTTGATGAATTCTTGATTGAAGTTCTAAGTCTGAAATCTTCTAAGAATAAGCCCTCAAGTCCCTGTTTGGGCGCCAATCAAATAATCTTCAATACTAAATCACTTTTTAAAAGGAACTTTATTAAGATAGACAAAGACAGTGAAAACTTATAACATAGTATACTAGCCTAATTATTATCTACGAATCCTCTCGATATTCTAGGAGAGAGTCTATATAAGGAAATGAGCTAGTGCTGACCTAGCGTCTACCAGTTGCTTACCTGGTATTATATTATATATATATATATATATAAAGTTATAATTAGACTGAACGTTAAATTAGAAAAACAAAAGAATGTTGGAGCACATTAACAGTACACAGCTACAGAACAACTAACTTTATTTGTCTAATAATCACATGTGTTTCATTAATATTAATAATACCATATGTTTTTAATAACTGAGCTTAACCTTTCTACTATTTATATACTATGATAACACTGATAACTCCCCCCCTCCAGTTCCTTCTCCTGGAGGAACTTATAAAAAAAAAATTCCTGATACATAGAATAACTTATAAGCAAATGGTTACAACAAAAAAATTACATAGATTCCACAATTGAACAAAATAAAAAAAAACTGTAAAAGAGTAAAATCACACACAAGAACACTAGTTGTGTCCTCAGTCCTGAAACACAGCATCCGGCCTTAGCTCTGACACTTTATGAGGAACTCTTAGTTCTTCTAGATGGACTGTCCGGACCCGCGAGGGATGATTAGGTCTCGAATGGTATACAGGTTATGTTCGCTTATAGTAATGATTTTAAAAGGCCCGTCGTACCGAGCCGCCGTTTTATTCCGCGCTGTCCTTAATCGACGGTATACCACTGTTCATAGCGGGAGCGACCCTCTTGAAGCGACCCCCAATTTTTCGTTTGCTCTAGCCACCCTACTTGATTTCTCGCAAATAAGTTTTTCCCGGACGGTACGCCATAACGCTCGACGAGCAGCGCGTGCTTGCGAAAGGTGCTCCCGCAATATTTTGTTATTAACTGTCATGAGATCCCCCCGATCTCGGCGAGCCTGTCCGAATACGATTTCAACTGGTGATAGTCCCGTCACTGAATGTATCGTATGATTATACGCAATCACCGCACGTGGCATTGCTTCGTACGGATCCAAATTCCGCCCCAACTTTAGAAGTCGAAGGTGTTCTCCAAGTGTGTTATGAAGCCGTTCGACTGCGCCCCTGCCTGTAACGTGATGAGGCGTATTTAATCGCCAGGAAATTCCCAAGATTTTACATTCCTCTCTTATCAGGGTATTATCAAATTCGCGACCACAGTCCGAAACAATTTCCTCAGGCACCCCATACATCGCGCACCATTGAAGAACTCCTTCCCATACTGCCCCCGGGGTCTTTTCCTCGATGGGATACGCCATTGCGAGTTTGCTAAAAGAATCAATGGCGGTGAGCCAGGATTGGCCCTCATTGGAGTATATATCGATCTGGATTAATCGCAGAGGTTCCGATGCCGTGGGAGAGATTACCTGTTCCGCCACCGGAGGTTGTCTATCATACTTTGCCCGTTGGCACACTTCACATCGTTCAATACACTCCCGTACCGTACACCCCATGGACTTCCAGAAATACAACCGTTTTAAAGCCCGTAATGTTTCCTCGATCCCGCGATGATTTGACTTGCCTATGTGGTGGTCCAAAACTATTTGACGTTGCCTCGACTGATCCGATACCGTCTCGACCTCCCGTAAGCACCTAATGATCGGGTATCCCATCCCTATCCGATCTTGTCGCCATAATCTTCGTAATTTATCGATGAGGAGCTTAATTCCGACAAAAATGTGACAACTGCGGCCGGGGACAGCAAATTCCGTAAACACCCGTTCTAGCGCGTCGTCATCCACCGTAGCAGGAGTGCGCACAACCACTACGGACGATCCTTCCGAAGTATATGCCTTGGTCTCAACTCCCAATCCTTGTTTTGACCGGATAATAATCTGTAGCCGCTTGTTGTTAATGATTTCATCGATCTCAGGCAAATCGCTAGGTCGATCCGACGCAACCGAATTGTTTTCGGAAATTTCCCCATCGATAGCGTTTACCATGAGGTCACGTGATAGCCAGTCTGCCACTGCATTTTCCACTCTCTTCTTGTGGACGACCTGAAATGTGTACGCCGCTGGCCGTTCTTTCCATCTTGATATTCGCGCTGACGATTCTTCCAATGTGTTTAGATAAACCAGTGGCTTGTGGTCTGTGAACAGCTCGAACGTCCTACCGTAGACGTAGGGTTGGAAGTATTCAATAGCCCAGACTACCGCCAGTAGTTCCCGTTCTATGGCACAATACCGACTTTCTGCTCCGTTTAACTTCCGGCTGGCGTACGCGATAGGTTTTTCGCCTTCGGGAAAATTTCGAGATAGAACTGCCCAATCGCTACCCTCACTAGCGTCAGTTGTAATTCGGAACATGAATCGAAAGTCGGGGAAGGCTAGTAAGTGTTGCGAGGTTAAAGCCTCCCGGCATCGCTTAATACTTTCCAGCTGAGCTGGCCCAAGCGCAAACCGCCTCCCTTTCTTCAATACTTCTGTCAGCGGTTGGGTCAACTCCGCGATACCCGGGATAAACCGTCGGTAATAATTAACCATACCCAAGAAGTGCCTAACCCCACGAACATTAACCGGCAGCGGGGCTTCCTGAATTGCTCTCACTCCCGATTGCGAGACCACATGCCCCAGGAATCCGATTTCCTTCAGTCCAAACCTGGATTTTTCTCGCAATAATTTAAAATCGAAATGCCGGACTCTATGGAATACCGCCTTCAAGTGCCTAATATGCTCCGTTTCCGACCGACTGAACACTATGAGGTCATCTATATAAACCTGGGCAAAATCCTCCCCCAACCCTCTCTGGAACTCGTCCATAAGACGTTGAAATGTCAACAGAGCCCCCTTTAACCCAAATGGCATTCCAGGAAAAAGCGATTTTTCCGATATCTTCCTCGGCCATTCGCACTTGGTGATATCCGCTTTTAAGGTCAATCGTGCTAAAAATAGTCGCTCCTGCTAACCTATCGAGTATATCTTCGACGCGAGGCAGGGGGTACCTTTCGTCTTGTGTTGCTTCATTTAACTTGCGGTAGTCGACGACAACGCGATATTGTTTACCTCCACCAGGCGCGCTTTGCTTTTTCTCTACGACTCATAGAGGGCTGTTAAAAGGAGAATTACTATTTCTAATGACCCCCTGTTGCAAGAGTTCGGCTAATTGTTTTCTAATAATATCCCTCATCGCTTGAGGATATCTCCTGTCCTTGACATACACCGGTCTATCCGATTTAAGCGTGATCCGATGCACCGTTTTTCCAGTGGTCGGCAGGATTTCGTCCTCTCAGTAAAATAGGCTTGCGTACTGATTTACGACGTCCTCAACAGCCCCCTGACTGCATTCAACCGCACCGATCTTGACACCCTGGCCCGATCCCACCATTGTGGTCCAGTATTCTCGTTTACCTAACCGGAATTGACAGTATCCCCGCTCAATATACATTCCTAATCCTGCTCGCTGCAAAAGATCACATCCAACAATTAGGTCGTATCCCGGCATTAAAGCCTTAATTCGTACGTCCTTTCCTACTAACCTCTTGAAATTGAAATAACTTTCACCTAATGTCTAACAGCGTCCACTAACTGTGGAAATTTCGCAATCACATTGTCGATGCGTCCCCCACATACCTAGCTTTTCCGCCCCTAGTTTACTAATTAGGGAATTCGTACTGCCTGAATCAATTATAATTTATGATCTAACCCCCTCAACTTCGCCACGGGCAACCTCACACCTCCTCCCTTCACCCCATAATTATTTATTAATAGTTCACGTGAGAAGTTGCCCAGCCAGTAATCGTATCCTCAATCTAAGTTAGTTTGTCGCACCGCGACCTCGGATCCAGAAGGACCGCCCCTCCAGGGATTCCCACTGCTTACCTCATGTTCTCTCGAGACCGGAGTACTGCGCTCAGACCGTACTCTCCTCTCCTGATGACTCTCCACTGGAAAACTGCCCTCTATTTTTCCTCAGCGTCTGCCTTTTGCTCCATTCCTGATTATTTATCTTCATAGGTTCTGGTTGCGGCCCTCTTCTATTCGGACGTGGATTACGTGGGTTACGCCTTGGACACTCTCTTGCTAAGAGTGCCCCCGCCTGCCACATTCATAGCACCTCGTGAAATTACAAAAGGTACCCCGTTTGGTTGCACTCGTAACACCTCCTCTCTTGTTTCCGTCGGCGATCCTCGGGTGCCCTGTTAGGCCACTTTTCGAAAGCTCTCTCTCCCCCACTGCGCTTGGGTGGACTGCCGTATTTTTTTCTAGGACTTTGGACTTCTGTCCACTCTTTTTCCGGACTTCTGAATTGGGTTTCCGTCCGTTCTTGTGCATCTATTAACTCATGCGCACAAGTTAAAAAGTCTTTGTCCCGTGGAAGGGACCCAGGCCGGTCAACATAATGGTTTAACTGCACTTTTAAGATTCCTCTTATGAAATCCATACGTTGGCCAGCTTCGGCCTGACCAAATGTCTCTACTGATTTTTCAACTAACCTGTTATAGAGAACTACATGTTTTTCTGCTAATTCGCCTTCAGATTGCCCAGCGTTCTTTCGTTCTTTTAGAAGGTAAAAGGTGTCCTCATCTGGAGTCCATCTACCTCCGCCGTATAAGTTCTTTAGTCGGGCCTTGAGCGTATCCCATGAAATCGTGGTGTCACCTTGAATACTATTTAGAATTTTCCTTGAGATGCGGCCCACTAAAGATGCCTCCAAGAGCACTACGTCAGACTGCAATAGCGTTCCAGTGTCCTGCCGGGATTGAATGAGACCTTTAATCTGATCTCCTCTTTTTAAAAAATGTTCAAGCTCACCTGTAACACCTGTGAACGGCTCAAGTTGGCTTATAACTTCGTGAATGAAGGCTGAATTTTGCGTTCTTATCTTCAAAAGTTCCAACTGCGTACACTCTTTGGCCTTCTCCAGCTGTGACTCAAGTTTCGCCTTCTCAACTGTTGCTTGAGCTAATTGATACTCGAGCATGGCGAGTTCTTGCGAATTAGGCATTTTAACGGGAAAAATTTAGAAAAAAAAACTGAAAAGATTAATTAATTAATGAATAATAAAAGGGTTTCGGCACCAGTTATAATTAGACTGAACGTTAAATTAGAAAAACAAAAGAATGTTGGAGCACATTAACAGTACACAGCTACAGAACAACTAACTTTATTTGTCTAATAATCACATGTGTTTCATTAATATTAATAATACCATATGTTTTTAATAACTGAGCTTAACCTTTCTACTATTTATACAGGGTGAGTATCTCTTAGTGTAAAAAAAAAAATTGGTTAAACTAGATCAAAAATGTAGCTAAATGCCGCAAATCTCACCTTTCTATTCCAATCCGTTGCAGATATATGATAAATCAAAGACTTTTTTGAGGAAATCACATTTTTTTTTTTCCCATAAAAACTGTAATATCTCCATTTTGTCTAAATATTTTTCAAATTTTGGCCACATTTTCAGATTTAGCATTAAATTTCCTATAAGAACAGAGTACACGTAACCTTGAATTTTACAAACTTGGTATCTAAAGAACAGCTTGATCTTCACCTTATTTAGGGAAGTCACAATGTCTTATTTACCTCAACGCTCACCGTTTTTCGTAAAAACTATCCACAAAACGTCAAATCTCACAAAAACTTGCAAATTTAATCAGCTTTCGAATGATATATTAAACGTAATGATTTTGTTTCAATGTCATGGAGATATTTACTTTTGAAACCGAAAAAAACATGGTGTTCTCATTTTGTATACAAATCAGTTACTTGGGTAAATAAAACATTATGACAATCCCTTAATAAAAATGTGCATTTTAAACATAATAAACTGTTCATTGGAATAAAAAGCAAAGAAAAAAATTATTGTTTAATAGAAAATAAAGGAAAACTGTCAATAAAGCGACACCAGATCAGAGGATCTTATGTTATTACATTTATTTATTTATTATGTGATTTATGGCTAGATGAGTCTCATTTTTACAGGGGAAGGCATTTCGACCATTCATAATAACGATATACATGGATTGGTAGAAATGCCATCCCCTGTAAAAACAGACTCATCTGCCCATAAAATTCACTTCAAAAAGTAGTATTCTTAGACACAATCTGCATTCAGAAGCTAACGGCAAAATTAAGGTCTATGTTCATTATCACTGGATTTTAAACATTACATTGAAAATCTAATAAAATAAATCCTAAATAATAATAATAAATAAATGTAATAATATCATATCCTCTGATGCAGTGTCGCTTTATTGACAGTTTTCCTTTATTTTCTATTAAACAATCATTTTTTCCTTTGCTTTTTGTTCCAATGAAGAGTTTATTATGTTTAAAATGCACATTTTCATTAAGGGATTGTCATAATGTTTTATTTACCCAAGTAACTGATTTGTATACAAAATGAGAACACCATGTTTTTTCGGTTTCAAAAGTAAATATCTCCATGAAATTGAAACAAAATCATTACGTTTAACATATCATTCGAAAGCTGATTAAATTTGCAAGTTTTTGTGAGATTTGACGTTTTGTGGATAGTTTTTACGAAAAACGGTGAGCGTTGAGGTAAATAAGATATTGTGACTTCCCTAAATAAGGTGAAGATCAAGCTGTTCTTTAGATACCAAGTTTGTAAAATTCAAGGTTACGTGTACTCTGTTCTTATAGGAAATTTAATGCTAAATCTGAAAATGTGGCCAAAATTTGAAAAATATTTAGACAAAATGGAGATATTACAGCTTTTATGAAAAAAAAAAAAACGTGATTTCCTCAAAAAAGTCTTTGATTTATCATATATTTGCAACGGATTGGAATAGAAGATAAGATATGCGGCATTTTGCTACATTTTTAATCTAGTTTAACCAATTTTTTTTTTTTTACACTAAGAGATACTCACCCTGTATACTATGATAACACTGATAACTTATGTATATATATATATATATATATATATATATATATATATTTTTTTTTTTTTTTTTTTTTTTTTTCATGATTTTCTAAATTGTATTTTTTTTTTTTTTTTTTTTTTTTAAATACGTTAAGGGTTCATCACCTGTAAAATTCTGAGAAAAATTCTCTAATTATTCTCTATAATTTTTCGATTTGAAAAAAAAAACGCCAGTACCTCCCTGAAACAGGTTCAACTTACGAGCTCTTTGCCTTAGAGTCATCCAAATTATTTTAAAGCCGATTGTTATTTGTTCCTCAGTTTTATTAATGTGGCATATTTAAAATGATTAATCAACACTAGCACTACCTTATTAATGTAAAAATTTCGACTGTAAAACATGTTATGAAATATCGATTATTGAAAATTTCATTATTCCAACAGTGCAATTGATAAAACTGCTGATACCCGACTAGATAACTGTATTAGACTTGTAGCAACAATTTAGCATTGTTGATCGCCTCGGATCGGATCCAATGACTTAATTCCCCGATCTTGGCCACAGATACACAAACTACCGGGCCATCCTAGTAATGTCGGACTATCTTCACTAATGGACTATATACAACTCCGCTTATGAAGTTTCGATCCCTTCTAGGTCCCTGACTCATGACGGATACAATTGGGATGGTGAGAGATATGCAAAAAAAAATTAATTTCTATATGTTTTCCTAAATAAAATTGACTTTTGTTCAAATGATAGTAAAATATTACTTTGAACAATGTTTTGGAAATACCTGATATACAAATGTAACATAATTTTTAGATCAAGGTGGTTGGTCGGGGTATGCAGTCAAGAACAGCAGTTAAAATTAAATTTTAATTTTCAACGCCGATGTTTCGATTGCAAGTCTTCATCAGGGCTAGAATAAAATAAGCCAAACAAAAAGGTATGACAAAATTGCAAAGATTATAAAACAGGTATAAAAATAATAACTTTATGAGAATCAAGAAAATTTATAAAGGCATATCCACATCAAACATATCCATATCAAAATTTTGAACTAAAAAAAATTATTAGTTGCTTGATTTTCGAGTTTCAATTAAAGATTTTGATGTATTTTCCTGTTAATTCCACTCTATCTATCTAGCAGGTACTTTCCTTTCCAAATTTTATTCCTGTTCTAATTTTAATATCATTTTAATTAATTCTGTTCTTTCAAATCTTAATACTTTTTCAATCAAATCTTAATTTTTTTTTTTAATTGTTTACATTTCACACCATAAAATCAAACTTAATTCTTAATAAATTTCAGTTACTGAAAGGGAACTCATCAACGGCATTCTGAATGTTAAGAATACAAAAAATCATTGCTTAGCATACGTCAGAATAAATAATATTAACTTACAGAATTCAAAGAAGATTCATTGGCGAGCACTGAAGAATACCTCAAAATTATTGGATATGTGTAGAGAAGTGAGTCTCTCACTTAGATTTGATAAAATACAGCTGAAGACGATTGCGAAAAAGGTGGATACCAAAGTTGGAAATTATAGCTTAGAATACGTAGAGGACTATAAATATCTTGGGTAGTTGGTCTCTTTTACAAAACAAATCTTCTAAGGAAGTGGATAGAATGATAGCTCTGACGAAAAATAATTTCTCGATAGAGATGAAAAAAAAAAGTTTTTTATACCTCTATACTCCCTGCCGTCTCCTTTGGATCCAAAGGAAAGCCCAAACAAGAAAATGATAAGTTGGCAAGGAGCAATGGGAAGAAGTAAGACTCAGATAATGAGGAAGGAGAATGTTAGGATTTATGTCATCAGAAGACAGGCCTGAAGGAAATAATCCACCACATCAAGGAACAAAAATGGGAATGGGCAGGACACATCTTGAGAAGAACTTTTCGACACCCTAAAACGCGAAGAGGAAGATAGGTGAAAAGATGGAGTGACTTGTTAAAGAACAAGGCCGTACCACTTGGTGGAGAATGGCAAAGGATACAGATACATGGGAAGAGAAGTGGATCCAGATAGCGAACTCAGCTTCCCAGTAGGCTGGTCGTCTGGGAAAGTCTAGATCTATTAACCCTGAAGGAAGGCCTATGTTCACATAAGAATCTTATTGGTAAATTTGTTAATAATTGTGAAGTTATTTGTAAATGTGTTAAATTTATCTTTTGTTGTATTTATGATTTATGAACATAATAAAAGGCTTCTTATTATTATAACTTGGCTTCTTATAATCATCCTTAAACAAGTTCTAAACAAATTGTTTTGACTTTTCCTACCCTATTTTATATGGAAATAATACCAGTAACACATAAAACCTTCGAAGGGTTTTGAGTACATTTTTTTTTTTTTTTTTTTTTTTTTTCATTTGCCGTTTGTTTTATTACTTTTCTTGATAATTATATAAAACTGCAATTTTTCTATTTCCTGTAGCTTTCACATTTTCTTTTTATTGTGATAATGCCATTCATCGATGCTGACAGAGTCACAATAATATTATTATTTTTTTTATAACACATTGACGTAATCCCAAAACTAGGAATTAAAACAATGTTACCCATCCTTGTTGAATTCCTGAAAGATTAAAATTGATTTGATATTTGTCATTTGAAGGATCTAAAATTAACTTATAACAGAAGAAAATATAATCTTTGTCACGCAAATTATTTAATCCGTAAATGAATTACGTTACGTTATTTTGAGTTTAAATATAACTCTTGTTAATTTTGAAAATTAATTCTATCATAGGTGCTACTAAATATCTAATTCATCATTAATCCAATCCTTACAATCAAAAATCCTAAATGCTCCTTAATTTGTCACCGATGAAGCTATCTATAAGGATCTTAATGAAACATTACATTAGATTAACATAAGGAAATATGTTGCTGATTTAGCCCAAACCAGATACCTCACCTTTCTTAGTAAAATCCACAACCATTCAAGTTTATAAGTCTCTGAATTCCACTCTATTACCGATAACCTGAAAAGAAGATGGCCTAGAGACCTTCCAGTGTAAAACTTTTATTTAAGGTCTCGTGATGAGTATTTATTTTCGATAATTGACATATTGTAATCACTACCAACACATTTACTTGATGTATAAGTTTTCTACAGTTGTAAATGTTAATAAATAAAATAAAAATTTCATTTACATTTTTATTAAATTAGATATGTATTGAGTTTTAGAAACCGACTGGGAGTTGAATATCGTTCATAATACATGCTTTATTCAATGGCAAACTAAAAATAACTTTTGTTTTCACTACACCCACGTTTCACTAATTCATTTTAATATTTATACACACGTGGTTTAAAAAAACATTAAAGATTTCCTTAACTAGGGGGAATAATGATGATAAATCGCCAAAGAGGCCTTTCTTGTCTCCGCTACGCAATCAGAGAACGGCCTGTTTGAAAGAGCTGAAAAATGACTTCAAAAGAGAAAAATGGTCTGTTAAGAATAAGGCCATTTGGCTGTGTTAATCTCGGATTTGAATGTGGGACTAGTACCATCCTACCTTACACGCATAATGTTATTTCTTGTATGCTCCAGAAATATATATATTTTGTATATTCAATTTCGAAATAGGTCTGGGTAACTGCAAAATAAATAAATTAAAAGAGTAAAACAGTACGTTTATTGTTATTTATTATTAGTCTGATAACTACATTTTGACTAAGTTCTGGTAAAGCAATACTACAGTACTATAGTACTTGTGCCCTCAGTACCTCATCGTGGTTTGTTTTAGAATTTTCAACGAACTAAAGAGAACCTTCATACAATCCTCTTTGTCTCTCATAAGAAGGCTTCAGAGGTTTGGCAGTCTTGTCTTGAATATGTTATGGCATAATGACCTATCTTGTGCTGTTATCACCAAGCCTTCACTCTCTCTCTCTCTTCCTTTGCTCCCTACTAGGTTTTCCTCACTGGATGTAAATAACTTGTTTATGATATTAAGGTTCAGCATGTTTGTGTCGAAAAGTAGACGATGGATTAAGCTGACATGTTTATAAAATCTCTTTTCACCTTTCAGTTCTCTTGAAGCGCTGCACCGTGCATTGAGAGAATGGGATTTTTGGACAAAAATCCAATGAAGGCGGAACTTAATAGAAAATTTGACGCTGTTCACGAATATACATATGAGGGGTTGCAAGTGAGGTTTTCACATAGATGTGCTCAAAAATTAGGGAAAAAATGTTAGTTTGGTTAGTTTTTGTAAAGGAAAAAGGGAAATGATAAGTGTGAATAATAAGTTACTCTGGTGTTCTCTTGAATGTGAGTTGGTATTAAAAACCAAGCCCACAACTCGCCTTACTTTCGTTTTTTTCATTGCAATCCAGAAAACTTTTAGGTTTCTACACATTTCACTATTCATCATTCCTCATGTGATTCCCTCATCCCAGCCTTTTTTCCTTTCCCTTTCCACGCTCTATTCCATAATTCTTTTAGGCTATCTTCCCTCTCCGACCCTTATTATATACCCAAACCAATTTAGTTAAATTGTATCAATGGTGTAGTGGGTATTTTCCATTTGTTCCACCCCAGTCAATTTTCAATATTTGGGACTTTCTAGAATCGGAAGACGGCACGTGAATGTCTCCCATAATTCTAGGACTAAAATATTGTTATTTGCTCTCCTTAATTTTCCACGCTTGAATAAAGTGTAACTCTTGTTTGAATGATTTATATTTTTATGAAATAATTAAAGGAAATAATTAATTGTTATTGATTAATATATTTTTTATTTTGAAGAGAAAAGATTTGCCCAGTCGGGATTGACTCGGGTTCGAATCCCGACTGGGCAAATCTTTTCTCTTCAAAATAAAAAAGATTTATATTTTTATATTTATACTAGCATTTCCGTCGCGGCTTCGCCCGCCCTCATAACTAAAGATAATTTCAACTAAAAATTAAAGTTTTATTTGTTTATCGATAAGATTCTTGTATTTTACCATGTGGTTGAGCATTATTTCTTCAATGATTTTTTAGCTGTTTTTTAATTATTAATCTAGTTATAATTGCACTGATTAGGTGGTTGAAGATTACATATAAGCACCATTAGGCATAAAATTTTTAACTTTAATGTATGGATTGGTAATCAAGATGGATAAAGACTATTAAGAAACTCTTGCGGAAAATAAACTGCATTATCAGTGCTTACGACAAAAGGCCCGTGAATCATATTTTTACACACAATATAAAAAAGCAAAGGATCGACATTTTGATTTAGTAATAATTTGTATTCGGCAGAAATAAATTTATTGATTTCATCTGGTTGGATGTTGATTTCGAACTATAAAAGTATATGACAGTGTGGCAAACCTCGGTCCTGCCTCTCAAAATTGTACATTTAAATTTTAGTTATTCTAAATTTTACCATTGCAAAACCTTCCAAGAATTATAAAAATTATTTATTTAGATGTCGGTACAGATAGGTTTAATTTACCATTGTTAACTCTATTGTGGAATGGTGCTATACACAATCGGTCGATTTTCAAGCTTCACTGGGATCCACATATCGCACACCATATTTAAATATTTTTTAATAATTTTCTTTATAGTTTAATAAGTAAATTTTAGGGGTCACCTGTGGTGTAGTGGTTAGCATAGCAACCTACTAAACCCAAGATCGCGGGTTCGCAGCCCGGCAGATGACCTTAGGATTTTTTAAAGGGAGTAAAAAATCCTTTGCTATGCCGTCCTTCGGAAGGGACGTAAAATGGGGGTCCCGAGCCTGTGCGATGTCAGGTACTCGTTAAAGATCCCTATCCCAATTATACCTGGATAGGCAAAATTTAGGACTCCCACCGTAGCATCGTCCGATTAGCCATAGCAGCATAAAGTGACGTTAAACAAAATAAACAAACAAGTAAATTTTAGCATCGATTTCAAGCTGTTTTGTAACCTCTCGTGTAGAATGGCACTCGCCACCTATCGGTCAATTTTCATACTGCACTGTTGTCCACATATTAACCTTTTTTAATAAAATATAAATTAAAAATCAGTAGATTTTAATATTGCTAAACCTTCTTAGAACTATGAAAATGATGTAGTTAATATTTAGTACAGATTGGTTCAGTAATATTCGCGGTTAGTGATCACAAACGAAAAATGGCTTGTCCTTTTATATAATAGTATAAATTATTATTATAGTAAATTTTCTAATTGTAAATCTTTCAAGAACTATGAAGATGATGTAGTTAAAATTTGGTTCATATAGGTTCAGTAGTTTTACTAAAACGCTATTGTCGCTTGCCACATATTCGATTTTTAAATTTCACTGGAATCCACACGTCACACCACATATTTATAGCTTTTTGGATAACAAATTAATTTAATTTAGTAATTTTATTATCAATTTCTAGCTATAATTAACACTGGATCATTGTAACCTCTCTTGAATGGCGCTCGCTTTACTACCCACTACATATTTATCGCTTTATAAACAGTAATTTAAGAGAAAATATGTAAATGTTATTATTGCTAAACCTTCCTTGAACTATGAAGATGATGTAGTTATATTTGGTACAGAATAGTTCTATAGTTTTCGCGGTTAGTGATCACGAACGGAAATGGCTTGTCCTTTTATATATAACTTCATCATCCCCCGTCGAGGAATTTTAACTAATAATTGATTTTTTGTTTATCGATAAAAATCTTGTATTAAAGTGAACAATTGAAAATTATATTTTTGATAATATTTTCATGCATAGCAGCCATTATTAACTTGGTTAAATTTAGATTGATTAGGTATTTGAAGATAACATAAAGCATAATTAGACATCCAATTTTCAATTTTAATATATAAGTTGGTAATCCAGATGGACAGAGACTATTAAGAAACTGCATTATCAGTGCTTACAACTAAAGGTTCAGAATTCATATTTTTACACACAATATTAAACAGCTGAGGATCGGCATTTTGATTTTTAATAATTTTCATTCGACAGAAATAATTTTATTAATTTGATCTGGATGGATTTTAATTTCTAACCATAAAAGTATGTGATAGTGTGGCAAAACCCGTTTCTAACACTCAACATTGTACATTTAAATTTTCATTGTTGCTAAACTTAGAACTATGAACATGATGTAGTTAAAATTTGGTATATTTCACTCCATATAGCTGTTTTTATAACAATTTAATTGAAAATAAGTAAATTTTATTATCAATGTTCACCTCTAGGTAACACTACCTTTTAACCTTTCATGTAGATGGCAATTGCCGCCATTTTTGAACTTCACTGTTATCCACTTATTATTCATTTTTCAATAAAGAATTAGTTGAAAATCATTAGATTTTACTATTGTTAAACCATCCTATAAAGATGATGTAGTCAAAATTTGGTAAAGATTGGTTCAGTAGTTTTTGGCGGTTAGTGAACACAAACGAAAAATTGCTTGTCCTTTTATATAATAGTATAACCTTATACCGCCATATGTTAGAATCGTATAGAGCTAACAGATAATTGTGACTTGCAGATAATATACAAATAATATTGTGACTATAAATTAAGATATAAGGTATCCTATCTTTTTTGTTGGATCAAACTGCACACGGTGGGCAAATTTGATTAAAATCGGTTCAGTAGTTTAGATGTTAGCCGGCCCCTAGGCGGCGACACGTAATTTATATATATTAAGATTTATTTATTTATTTTTTGTTTTTAAGTACGGAATTTTGAATTTTAATTATAATCCTTCCATTGTGTATTCTTATTTCAAGGTCCTTGTCTGTTGTCCCCATATCACTCACCCAGTTTCCTAGATATTCAAATTAAGCTTCAGGTTTTAGAATCCATGAATCTATTGAAAAGTTTTCCCCTTGGTTATTAAAAGCCACATTATACCATTTCTTCCTTGTTGACTTCTAGTGCCCTACTTGCATTTCTTCAAAGGACTATTCTATAATGTGTAGATTTATTCTGTATCCTCTGTATACCTGTCCATCAGCAAACTGAAGATTGGCTATGATTTCCAATTTTTATTCCCATACCATGTTTACTATTCCTGCCCATTCAAATCAAATACGAGGCTTATTTTCGATTAGATTATCAACATGTTCCTGTCTAGCCCAAATAAATTATAGGAAAAATAATCGTTTTAGTTTTCATATTATAAAAAATGCATCCTCAAGAGCATTGTTACGAATATGTTACAAATGTTAAATAGTTGAATGAAATATCAATAAAAAATGTGTTTCAAAACAAAAACATAAAAATGTATTTGTAAATATTTAATTTTAACTAAATACATAAAATTATATAAATTATATCCATTCATTTAATCTATAATGTTAAATATTCTATAGTTGAACAATGCTGGAACGCCATGTTCTATATGACTGTGGTTTTTTTCGACTGTTATAATTTTTTTTTTTTTTCACGCAACATAATTTAGCTTAAATAATTATTATATTCACTCGTTGTCACTTATATGATGTGAATAAAAGTCAGGGTTAAGAAATATTACCGAAAACAATCATAATTACAACAAAAAAAAGAAATAATTCAATTCTACAAAAATCGTAATTTTTTCATGTTGATCTTAGAAAACTGTTGTTATTTTAAAAAGAGGAATCCTAGTTTATCCTTTGCCTCTGTTTTTCTCCTGTCTTGTTTCATAAATATTGAAACCGTTTTGTGTATTCACCAACGTCATTCTGAAATATAACTTCTTTAAAAAGTAATCACATTTACATTTAAAATTGGCCAAACGCAAAACAACAAACTAAAAGAGTATTAAATTTAAAACCAATGCGCTATATTTGTTTATAATATTTAAAGCTTATTTATAGTCGAATAGGATAGTAGTTTCTCCCTGGTATTGCTGATGTACCTATTTTATTTTAATAGCCTTAAATGATAGCAATAAAATACAGTTATTTGTAATCTCTCGGACTGGAATATTTTGGTAACCTATTGAATAACCCATCGATCCTGCACTAGTTGAAGAACATAAGGACGTTAGATTCAAATAAAATTGTTTAAAAAAGTGCAGTGCTTTGACTAGTTGAAGAACATAAGGACGTTAGATTCAAATAAAATTGTTTAAAAAAGTGCAGTGCTTTGACTAGTTGAAGAACATAAGGACGTTAGATTCAAATAAAATTTTTTAAAAAAGTGCAGTGCTTTGACTTTTCTATGATATGAGAACATTAAAGTAATCGAGGCGTAGAATTCAAAATCCAGCCAAGTCTATTTTTGAAAGTTTTTCACAACTGGTCGATAAAGGAAAAGGCCTTATTTTTTCGTTTGGCCATTTTCAAATTGATTTAACTACTTTTTGGAGAAAACCACCCATCTAAAGATAATCTAGCAGGAAAACTATTTTTAAAAAATCTGGAAATTGGACTTCGATAAAATTCGTATACTGGGCAAATGTGTCGAAAAATGATTTTAATATATTGCAAAGCTACTACTCATTGGTAACACTTCAGGAACAGTTTTATATTAGAAAGTTTCTAGGCGATCTTCTTTTCAGACGTAGGAGGTCAATTAGGGATCGAGTTGGAAGCAAGCTGGGAGTCTAGTGAATTCGACTGGTTATGAAGCATATCCTGGATTGATAGATATCAGGTTTTGCCCAAATCAGCAACATAAGGGACATTTGGGTTATTATAGATAAGTTAATTTATAACATAATAAGGAGCACCAACAAATATGATTTATAAGGATTGAGTACATGAAGAATTGTTTAGTGGAGCCCCAAACCTCAACTCCGTATCCCCATATATTTCCTTATTATTGTCCTGTAAATAAGTCTTATGAAATGGACCGGTGGATTGTTTTTGTAGTAAATGAAGATTTGAAGTTTCAAATGAAATTAAAATACAGTTAATTTATTGTTCGTTGTATATATAATTAAATATTTTGCGCTGTCTTTTCATAGTCACTGCTCATTTTTTAAATCCTCATGGTTTAGTTGTGGAATATTGTTTATGTATTTTACTATTTAATTACAACGCTACTGATCTATGTGATTATAAAATACTAATTTCATGCGAAAATCCCCTACTAAATTTTCATTTTCGATGATTAGTTAGCAACGAATTAGTGTTAAAATTTGTACATCTGTTAAAAAATGCAGCTACTTTATGATGTATACGAAACAGATATGTATCACATCAAAGAAGTTTCTTCCTAGGTTTCTTAATCTATCAAACCATTAATTCTTGCAATCTCTCTTACATCTAAAATCTCTTCCCGTTTAAAATCTCGGTTCTCTCTCGCACTCCAAGATCCCATTCTTCTTACCTGTATACTCCTTCACATAAGGGTGCATCATTGGACCATTCTTTTATTCCCCCTTCAATATCCTTATGGAATTCAAGTCCCCATAACATCCGGAATGCTCTATCTATATCCAAATTTAAATCCCCTCTGTTTCAATATCTCCTTTCTCTCCAAAACGGCACTAAATAGAAAAATTTCTTTTGAATATTTTTTTCATTATATCAATGCACGAGGAAAAATGTATGCACTTTTTTCCGGTCTATACTTATTATTTTTTGTTTGTAAAATTGTAAATAGTGACGCAGATTGTTAATTAATTAATTTTATTTTTTTGGTAACTAGAATCATTGTATTTTATTTTTATATTCATTATACTATCATTAGGGAACATAGTCCCAGAATAGAGTTTATTTTCTATTTTACTTTATCTATTACATAGGTACAAATAGACAAACTTCATATTTCAAACGTGTCTTTGAGTTTGAAATAAAGTACATCTACTTTTATGATAAGAAAGCCCATGATTACGTTGTAAGAACCACATAACAAACAAATTCTATTATTTTATAACATCTACTGACGAATAACGCAGTAGAAATATTTTTCTATCATTGTCGGTAAATCTTTGAATTCTGAAACATAATCCCTTTGATAGATCGCAGAAGCGTTTAGCAGGGGAATTCGGATTCTGAAGGCCCTAGAAGAGACATCAGAGCCATCTGTAGCCGCAATCAGGAACACGGCGGCTGATGGCGATTTAATAGTTTGTTTAAAACGCCATTGTCTCGAACCCTGACCCGGTGACTGGAGAATTAAAATCTCATCTGGCCGGCACGTCCTTGTTTTCGAAGAGCACTAGCAGTTCGGTCAGGAGTGTATGTTCCCGCTGCATTACATCGTGTTGTCTATCTTATATCCTGAGCTAATAGTTTTGCTGTGTCATTCCCGGACTTAGCGGTATGTTAGTATTAAGTAATATTATAGTTTTTATAATAACAATAATTATTAAGTCGTCATAAATTTTTCATTATTATGTTTATACGAGTTATGTTTATACAATTTAGTGAATCAGCATTGTTTTCCCCTGAAATGATTTACATACCAGCATATTTGTAGTTAGTTGCAACACTATAATTTCTCAATTAGGAGATGGGAGGGAGGGAGAGGGATACAATAAGAGAGAAAGGGTTAGGGAGGGGAAGGGAGAGAGTGAGAAGGGAAAAAAAGAGGAAGAGAGAGAGAGGTTAAAGAGAGGGATGAAGAGGGATGGGGAGGGGAAGAGAAAAATAGGGTGTGAGCGAAGGAGGGGGGAGAAAAGTGAGGGAGAGAGAGAGGGATAGAGCGAGGAAGGAAGGGAGGGGAGAGAGTGAAAGAGAGCGAGTCAGGAAGGGGAGGAACGAAGGGAAGGAGAGAGGCAATGAGAGAAAGAGGAAGAGGGAGGGAAAGGAAGGGGGAAAGAGTTTGAGACAGAGATGGGTAAAGGAGGGAGGGAGAGAGGAGGGTGGTAGAGAGGAGAAAGGGAGAGAGAAGGAGGGGTGAGAAGGAGCGCGAAAAGAGGAAGGGAGAGAGAGGTTCAGAAGGTGTGGGAGGTGAGAGAGGGTGGGAAAGAGAAAGGGGTGAAGGGAAGCGAGGGAGGAAGTGAGAGAGAGTGAGTGTGAATAGGAAGGGAGGAGGGAGAGAGAGGCAATGAGAGAGAGAGAGAGCGAGAGAGAGTGGATGGAAGGGGAAGGGAGAGTGTGAGAGATAGAGAGAGTGAGAGAGAGATATTACTATCTATCATACTCAAGGTCGATAGGCAATAAAATAAATTATATTCATAAACAAAATTAATTAAATGATTTCCAAATATCTACACAAACAAAGAAAAAGTTGGAAACTAAACAAATTATGTTTACTGCAGAATTAAAATTAGGTTCGAAATAAAATCACTTTCAAAACATTGTTTATACTACAATACTTTCTTTCATTCAGCCTTTGCAACTATAACTCCAAAACAAGTGTCACCGTCTTTTTGCTTATATGAGATCTCGATTGGGTTGCCTTATACATATTGTAAATATGTATGGAACTACATTCCAACCTTGCAGAAGGAGTAAGGATGTATAATTTATATAAGTTAAACTATATGAAGGGGATGATTGGGAAATTTATGATATTTATTTAAATACTTAATAGATAATAGGTCATGAATGAAGGAAATGAATTAGAATTTCGTTGGTAACATTATGTAGAGCTTACTGTTTATGAACAATATCGGAGACAGTATAATTATTTATTTTGAATATTATAACAGTGATGAACATCAATTGATCTTGTGTTCAGATTAAAATTTGTCAATGCTAATTAATAAAATTCCAGGTACATCAACGAGGACAAGATATATAGACTACAGTTCAACCTCCTCACCGGAGCAGCCGATTACAAAAAGGAACGAGACGTTTTTCTAAATTATCATAAACGACTGTGATAAGTTATGAGGAGCCATTTAGTGAAAGTAACATCAATTTAATTAGAGGATTGACCGTGGCGGCCCCTAAGGACGCCATATTCCAATCTGCATATTTCACGGATTAGCTGGCTAACCCGCCGTGGCTAACCGAATTAGGAATGCCACTCAGTGTACCTCACAGCCTTCAGGATTTTATAACCTACGGTTTATCTCTGGGAAGATTTTTGACTTCCGTCAGCAGGTTGTGACCTATCTAAGATGGTTTAAGATTCTTCATCTCTCCCTAGTAAGCTTATATTTTTCTGTTTAAACGTATTTATTATAAGAAGTAGAATATAGAATTGAGCTCAATTAATCATTCATTTATATAAAGTAGCTACGTCAAGGTGTAAGCCAATTTTAATCACATTTTTGATTCCAATAGAATTTTCTTATTGATTTATTTTTAATTGTCTAATGAGAATAAACTTTTATTATTCATCAAAAGTTTTTTTCTTTCATAAAGAACCTTTTTAATTAGATAAATTTAAAAAGCTGCCTCACTTAAAGGCAATAAGTAAACTAGATTATAATGAATCCATTCATAAAGTACGTACAATGAAAATAGATTAAAATAGTAATTAAAAAAAATAAATTAAAAAATACTGTAGTAAGTATGGGTACTACAGTTAACCACTGCCAAGCTTGGTTGCAATTCTAAATTAATTGAGTACACACTAATGACGAAGCACCCCTCTCCTGAAAGGTGTGCCCTGTCAGACTAGAGGAGTCAACAATACATCGGTAGATAAGCGAATATACAAGTTGCTCAGTTGACTTGATCCGGTATAAGCTTCCAAACCAACAAATAAAATACAAAAGCTCTCCTCTATCTGAAACAAATTCAGCAAGAAAATAGAACCATCACATCATTCTTTTGTATTATTATTAGAGAAATATATGATCCATAATATTGTATAAGAATTTTTTTAATTTTTTAAAAAATGTACATCAAAGACCTCTTCGTTTTATTTCTGGTAAATTTTAAAAACTTCTTAATTATATTTGTCACAGTTTTTGTCTTCCTTAATCTAATGATTTAGGAACTACATTGGTATGAATGAAACAAGTAACGTTTGGCCTACATTTTTTGTGTAAAGGCTTTTTTGGCACACTCTAGCTCTGTTCGAGTTGCTTGGGTCGAAAATTTACCGACAAATTCCTGATCAGAAAATTAATGGAGAATATTTTTTGTTGAGAAATGGTCATGGATGCAGTTAGGTCATCTCATCCAAGATCATCATCTCACATCCAAGATTAAAAAAAAAAAAAAAAAAAAAATATCATATTCGGAGGTCCAACGTTTCGACCTACCTTACAGGCCTTCTTTAGGGCTAAAATAAAAAAAAATGGAAGTGACCAAAATGATACAAAATCAACAAAGTAAATTAAGTTACCAAAGAATTAAAACTTAAAACCCCTCAAGTAGGCGCCACTCTGAACAAGGATGAATTTTGCCTCAAAATCGCTTCTTTTGGAGTCTTCTTCAATTTTACGCGTTTAGTTATCAAATTTAAGTTAAAAAAAAAATGTTGTTAGAGTCTTTTCTATATTTGTTTTGAGTAAAAAAAAATCGAAAAAGAAAATCACTTTTCAGCAAACTGCTTCCGGAAATCCTTATATTGGGTTCACTTCATTACCACATTTGTTGATGAAACACAAATAATAAAAACACAAATATTTTCAACAATGTTGATAGCTTTTATAAAAATATAGTTACACAATCTATTAACATAAACCTGATTCAGTTTTCAAAGCCCTTACCAAACAATACAAACAAGAAAACTCAAATAATATAACAAGATTACTAGAAGCAAAAAAATAAGAGTGCGTAAGTAACTTACAATTTTCAATTAAAATTTAATTATTTTTGATTTATTTATTTTACTAGTACTAGATAAACTAAATTCTTTTTTGTTCATCATCAAATCGAAATCAATTTTAATGATATAATAAAGGTATACATCTAAAATAGTGTTAATTATAAATATGAATGAAACTAATTGTTCGTATTCACTAAATCTGTACCTCAGAACCAGAAGAGCGTAAGTCACACTAGACTTACTTTTCAGGAGAATAACGTGGACTTACGTTTGTCTGGGTCGAAAAAAGGAGATTTTTCAAGGAACTTAAGTTATGACTTAATGTAATATAAAATTCTTCATACAATGGCACAACAATCTGAAAATTGTAAAATTTGGACTTACGCTCTTCTGGTTCTGAGGTACAAAACAGAGGATAATACAGTATTTAAAGTATCATGTTCTTCTAAAAAGTGTCAACAACTTTGTTCAAAGCAGCACTCCAAGCTGTTTTGTTTTTTTTGTCTAATAAAATATATAAAATTAAAGAAATGAGTTTGAGACATTAAACAAATAAGAAAATTTTGCTGAATAGATATGTGATTAATTTACTACTCATGTGAAACAATCCTGCTGCTACATACGCCAGGCTAGATGAGGTTATAAAAGGTTAAGCTCATAAAAACACCAGTTAACATTGATACCATGAAAAGGCTTACATCGGCCAAGGACGGGCAACATGTGCTCATATCGTGATCGCAGCACATTTTATGTACATTTGAGCTCGTCAGAAGGATTTTCGTTCTAAAAGTGTGTTTGTTCAAAGTATCCCCCGTCTATGTTAACTAAAAAAGGCAAACTTAAAACAGTAATATCTTTAAACGCTATTTCCTATATGCTTAGATTTTCGGTAGTATTCCACGGAACGTGAGATATAATAAAGGTTTTTTTAATAAAAATTACTTTTTTGTTACACTGTTCCCTACCTGACCATATATATTTTTTTTTAATTTGTTAAAAATTTCCATTTAAAAACTTGGAATATGATTACGGTGGAAGTTTATTTTCTAGCTGAGGTTTTGAAAGAGAGGAATGTACAGAAGAATAACCGTAAGCTAGAAGCCTCAGAGGCGGTTAAGACAGCATGGAATTTCAATCTTGTCAAGGTATATAATCTGGAGGGTAGGATGTTGATGTCACTGACAGATGGGGGCAGATCCATCACATCTTGCCAGCCATCTCCGCAGCCCCCAGCCCCTCCACGAACCGAATTTGTATCTGTCTAGCCGGACCTGTGTATAGGGGCAGTTGGGGTTGTGTAATAATGGCAGTTTGGGAACTCTTATCCCCTCCTTAATCACTGAATGTTATTCTAAAAGCAATTAATACGGAATTGATTTTAGAATTAGACAAATAAAAAATTCATTGTAAATAAATGTCACTATAGCAACACAGTTCTGAAAAAAAAGAAATCTCGCTCCCTTGAGAAATTGTTCCTGATATAAATATTTTTATGGGTGCTGAATTCGAATGTGAAAGCGATAAAATTCTATCCAGCATCATTTTTGAGAAATTATACATTATTTTTGAAAAACCTGAAATAGCGTGACTAATGGTAAAAAAAAAAAATACATCAAGCCCCATTTTTTATAGATTGGTGGTTGTTAAAAAAACACAATTAAAATAGCACTATTTGGATATATTTTTATTACACTTTTTTGGTGAAAAACAGTAATATAGAAAATAATATTAAAGTGTATATATTTTCCTTTTGTTCTCTACAGCACTAGTTCCGTTGTAGTGTCCAATAGTAATCGGCAAGTATCTTCTTATAGCATTTACCGCTATATTTTTTTTCCATTTGGGCTATCTCTAGATGAAATTGTTCTCCGTGTTTATCTAAAACTGCTCCCAAATTGAGAGGAAAGATATTCAAATGGGAATAAAAAAATTGAATTTTTGAGGACATGTTGCAACCCATATGATAGAAGCAATTCTTCAACAATGTCATTTATGCAACAAAGCCTGATGCTTATGTTCTCCAATTTTTTTTCATTTTGTGATAAAACATAAAAGGTTCAGAATCTAATAGATTTTTTTATTTTTTATTAAAGCTTTCACTGATGAAAATGTACTCAAAATGTCGACAAAAATCCACATTTCTCTACCTAAAACACAAATTACACAAAAAATGGTACCTGATTGAGATTTTCTGACTTCGTATTCGTGTTCAGCACACTTCGAAACATAACAAAACAATGTTTTTGTTGTAGGAAGTATCTTGATGCAGAACAGTGTAATCGAAAATTATTAAACACTTTTATTTTACTTATTGCTTACACTGTCTTTAGAACTCAAATCAAAATATTGGCTTATTTATCAATATTGTACTGCTCGAAGCGTTTAAAAGTCTTTAATAAAATAAGGAAAATTTTGTCCAGCAACCAAATCGGTTCACGAAATTAACAAAACTGAAGGAGATGAACGTATACTTAACTCTGACCTGTATTGTGAACAGTTAGAATGTACTGAAAAATGTGGCGTTATCAATCTTTGGTCAACCGCAAAGGAGTTCTGTTACAGCAAGACAATGGCTCGGCCGCATACATCCCAATAGCCATTCCAAATAATGGTACCTGCATGGGATCAAGAAACTAGCTGAAAGATGGGAAAGGTCAGCAAACCACAATGGGTTTCATTTTTATTAATAATTTTATGTTACCCTAGCATCCCCCGTATATAACACCGTAACATTGTAGTCTCCCATGTAGAATTGCGCTTGCTACCTATCGGTTAATTTCCAAACTTCACTGTTATCCACATATTATCACTTTTTAAATTAGAAATTAATTGAAACTCGGTAAGTTTTATTATTGCTAAACCTTCCTGGAACTATAAAGACGACCTGGTTAAAATTTGGTACTGATTGATTCAGTTGCTTTCGCGGTTAGTGATGACAAACGAATAATGACTTCTCCTTTTATATAATACATGGTATAAATTAGAAAAAAAATAGGTATTTAGGTATTTTTGAATGCGTTTAAGTCAGTAAATAAGTTAAAGTATGGAGTATTTGTTTATGTTTGACGAAAACTAAACCAGATTTTCCTAAATCCTTAATCAGAGAAACAACCCCACTACATCAGAGAGAGTATCTACTTCTATCAAACAGTAAATTTTGTCAAATATAATCCCAAAAGATATATACACTTCATATTTACTCGGTGTCGTGAGACGAACGAGCGTTGCTCTCATCTAGCCAATTTCTCTTCAGACGCTGAAATCAATCGTTCGGATATTTCCTACCGAACCCAATTTCCTGCTTGATTTCCTCTCCTCATCTTTCTTAGTCCTTCCATTTATATTTTTTGTTGATGGCACACCATCACGTGACAGTCAGGTACACACATGGTTTCAGAAACTGATTCGTTGTTGATACAAGGAGAATGATTAGTAACTATTCATCAATGAATTAAATATATTTATAAAATCATAAATATCAGGTTATTACAAAAGTTATTGTTTATGATCACTACTCTTAATTCTAGTCCTCATAATTAATCCTACTGGAATGTCTTGGTTCCTACTATTTATATCAATTTTAACTTTCCCTAACCCTTTAATTCCTTGTAACTTGAGTTTTATGGGGCCGTTTACATTTTCAAAACAAAGGTTTAATATCAGAAGCAAAAATAAATTAAGAAAAAATATTCATTTATTTTATTACAGCTTTAGATGCCGCGTAGAACATCTCAGGCTAGAGACACTGTTAACTTACAATCTAATACAAAATAAATAATCATTAAATTAAAAAAAGTAAATTAAATAAAACATTAAAAATAAACAAAGATATTAATTAATTTTTTTTTTCCACGTAACGTCCTTAGAGACCACGCGAATATCATTCACTTCTTACTACTTCTCTCCTTCTTTCTCTCTTCCCACCTTTTCTTCATTCTTTCCGATTGCTCCTTCCTTCTTTCTTCGGTCCACGCTATTCCTTTTCTCGCATCCTTCCTTCCCACAAGAACTTTGATTACATTTAGTTTTTTCCTGTATTCATCCCTATCAAAACAGTCCTGGTCTGTTATTCCCAGTTTCTCAGTTTCCTCTTTCATCTGTTTGACATATCCCCCAGAACTCTTGTATCCTCTGATTTTATAGAAGATTTCTCTATTTAATTTTTCTGGGCCAATCCTCACCATCTGCCCATAGAACTTTAATCTTCTTATTCTTATGTCTGTTTCCAGATCATTTATATCCTTGTAAATTTCTTTATTAGGTCTCAACCTAAAGCCTTCTTCTGTCTTCTTTGGTCCGTGAATTCTTTTAAGTATCCTTCTTTCTATGGCTAACATTTTCCTTAGGCTGGGGAGGGAAGATGTTTCTATTCCATATAGTATAACCGGTTTGACGACTGTATTATAGTGTCCTATATTAATTAAATTGAAATATAAAATTTTAAAAAAATACAATAGATACAGTGTACAAAATGCAAGGTTCAATAACATTTTGTCCGATATTGTACCATCGGATTATGGTTTGTTTAGATCAATAGCACACTTTTTTAAAAGGTTGTTTATTTGATAATTACGAGGATCTAAAAATAGGAAATCAAAACCAAAGGAATGATACCGACATTAAATAGAATAACTGGCAGAAATATAGGAGAAAATATATGAAAACTTTGAGGAATAAAACTTTTTGTAGTAAACTAATAATTTAAAATTGGCTGCTTTTAATTCATTATATGTTCTACTTAGTACATTGTTACATTTTTCTTCTTAGTACATTGTTAACTCTCTGAATCTGAATCCAATAAAGTAAAAAAATGTTGTATTTCAAAAGAGCCCATGGATGAAAAAATTAAAGCCGCTGGCTTGGTTCGATGAGCTCTTAAAATATACCAAACACTACACTTATTCAGGTGAGCAGTTTTCTTCGTCAGGAAAGTTCTGTAAATCCTCAGATCATTTTATACACAAATCATCTGTAGCATGCGCAAAGGTGGAAGATATACGTAGAAAAGGTAAGACTAATGTATGCTGCTGAGGTTTGGGCATTAAGATATATGGAGCCAATAGAGGTTATTCGATCACGATTTATAAAGTCACTCTTCTTCTGGCAAAGAAATACTTCCAACTTCATAGTACGGCTTGAAACGGGTCGCTACCCGATTAAAGTACTTTTTACAAAGAAACTAATGAACTTGTAGACAAAACTCTCAAACATGTCCGAAGACAGACATCCGCGGGTTTGCTTTAACAGGCTTATTGAGCTTGATAAAATAAGAAATAAGCACGAATATGAATTCAACTGGGTTACACGAGTGAGATCAATCTTCGAATCACTAGGTTGCAAAGAGGATTTTTTACTTATTGAGCGAAGTTATTTGATAAGACGAAAAGATGATATTTTTCAAAAAATAACGACCCACCTTTTGTCCATAAATATAAACAGGGCTTTAAATTCAGAATTCAGAACCCAATCTACAGTTATTTTTGCAGTTTTAACATGTGAGAACCAGAAAAATATTTATAATTTAAAGTTGGGTTCTATAATGTGAAATTCGTCAGTCAATTAAGAATTTCCAGCCCGGCAGTCACTAAGCTGTATCTGAAGAACACGACCAATTCACTTGAAGGAAACAATTGTACTTTCTGTGAGCATTTTGTGGAGGACTGTATGAGCCACTTGCTACTGCACTGCTCTAAACTCGATGAGCCCAGAAAAACCTACTTGCAGGCCTTTATCACGGACACCTGTGGCTTTGACAATTATGAAAATATTTTAAATATTACTGATATTAATAAAATAAACATTATTTATAATCATATCAGTACAATATCTAAACAAATGAAAACCCGTATTTCAAATTTTTATATTTATCTATACAAGTGTGTATAAACTTACCAGTTCATTAGTGGACTTAAATAGTTAACCTAGAAAACTTCTCCTTATATTTATTTTTTCTATAATTTATTTGTATGTTAATTCATGTATTTGTATATTAGTGTATTTTTATTTTATATATTCTTTCCCACTGTGTAAATAGATTCAGAATTGTCTGAGAATGTACCAGACTCACATTTGTACAAGAATTTTCTATTATAAATACAATTATCGATCTATCTAATTCATTATAATTTGTTATTATAATGATTTTGATCATATTTTAACATGAAAATGGATGTGGTTATCTACAAGTAATCATGAATTTCATTGAAATACATTT
The DNA here is from genome assembly GCA_003667255.2 of Euschistus heros. Taxonomy (NCBI): domain Eukaryota; kingdom Metazoa; phylum Arthropoda; class Insecta; order Hemiptera; family Pentatomidae; genus Euschistus; species Euschistus heros. Next base: position 5,111,251 of record RCWM02000007.1, on the reverse strand, counting down.
AATCAAAACACGGAGCAATCTAGTTAATTTTTGAAGGTTGATTGAAAAAAATAATCCTCGTTGCTAAGAGCTGAAAATTAGTGAATGAAACCATTATAGAAAAAATGGAATCGACCAAAAATAAAACATAACTATTATAATGAGACTGATCAGTTGAATTGAACCATTAGTTTTGATGGTAGGCCATTTGTATTTTTTACACACCTCGAGGAAAATGGGCCGAATTGCGTATTAATGGGCTCGGCCCAACGGCGTTGGTTAATCCATTTAATACGGCCATTTTACCAAGACCTACTGGCATTAAGCTCTCTGATCTGTCAGCTGACCCTCTTCCCTCACCTAGAAATTACTTATATATAGGAACAGGGTTTATATGTGAAATAAATATAGTTATTTTAGATAAATATATTACAAAAAAACACTACTCACACTACATCTCAGATGGGAATTTTTTTTTTTAATTCGCATAAAGATTATCAGGACTAGTACTTTTCTAACTTTTACAGTCATTGCTTAGTCCTTTTTTTTTTTACAACTATTGCAGATATATCTCGACAATTTTCAATAGGTAATTCGTTTATGTATTATGGTTAGAGATTGTGTCAAAGCCAAAAAAGGAAGGGGGAAGGACAAATTACAAGATTCCAAATAGGCCACACGAGACTGACACATTCATACCTTTTAATACAAGAAGTTCCCCCCCGATGCCAATATTTTAGTAACAATGATAATAAGCCACATATTCCAGAATGCTCATATTTCACTTCACATCGCATTAGTTTTGGTTTGAACCCTGATATTTTCACAGCCCTTGGATATGCTATAGAATCAGTGATCAAATTTCTAATATCAAATAATTTTTTACAGAAATATGAAATAAAATATTGTATAACTAGAAATGTTCAAATAAAATGTAGACATAAAAATAAGTTAATAAATGTATGTGTTGAAAAATAATAAAATGAACAAATGAATAAACAGTTTGGATACGATTTATTTAATGTTCATGACACAGAAAAAAACATTCTGCTAAATGGTTCTGTGGTCTGCGGTTCCCTCCAACACTGGCATACGTGTGCCATTTTTCCAACCAGTCAGAAGTATAACACCAGATAAACTGAGAATATGCGGTGTTCCCCTTTTGACAGCACTAACTTTACCCTCGAGTACCTACACCAACACTTTTTTACGAGTGGAGTGAAAAATTGTAACTGCCACTTAAATCATTTAATGACAAATCATAAAAAAAAAAACTGTTAACAAAAAGAAAAAAAAAAAAGGGAACTCTCGAGTGGAAACATATTCGAATTCGGGATGTTAAATCATGAAATTGACGTATAACAATGCGGAGGGGGTCATAAAAATTATTGGCAAAGAATCCAAACCGTTTTCTCTCTACAGTGGAGTCAGACAGAGAGACAGCCTCAGCCTATTCATCGTTTTAGTGGATGAGGTGCAGAATATATGTAAGTATAGAACATTATGGACTGTAACAGGTAAATGGAAAATGCTGGAAACCATGGACAGTATTGCAGATTGCAAATAAAAACTTCAACAGGCAATAGTAGAATGAGAGGAGGAGCTACTGCGGAAAAGGAATGTCTATTAGCATCTCAAAAAGCAAGGTCCCCATTCTCTCACGGAATGAAGATGAAACAACATGTAGTGAGGAGTTCGTAGATTTATCAGAAGAGAATAACTACTTGGAAACTTTAATATATGGATCTAATAGGATTGACCAAGAAATAGGCAATAGAATTTCAAAAGCGAATCATCACAACAACTAGATCAATATAGCATTATTGGTTACCGAAAAGTAGGGAAAGGTGTTAAAATGCATGTATATATAAACCAATATAGCTATCTTTCGATCCTGTTGCGAGAGCTGGGTGATACTTATAATGCATGTCAGCCGTATTACTGCTACGGAGGTAAAAGTCTTGCGCAAAACAGCAGGAAATATTAGGCGAGACTGCATCAGGAATGAAAGATTCAGGAAAAGATTAGAGGTGCCTCCATCGAAGATAATCACGAATACAGACAACTTTAAAGGTCTGTCGAATGAATGAAGTAAGAGAACCCAGGTAGACAATGGAAGGTACCCCTATAACAGACCACGTGGTCCCCTAGGAATCTCCTATCATCAGAGACTTTCCTACAATAGAAATAAATATTTTCGCTAAAATGAAGCTGCTATGCAGGGACAGAAAGGAATGGCGGCGCTGGATGGATGCTCTACTACGCCAATAATGTATTCGAAAAAAGAGAAAGATGATGTTAAATGCTAACTAGAATAGCTGTTTAATGTTTTTATGAAATAAATCTCGTTGACCAAGGTAATTATTAACACATTAGTGTTGGTTTTGCAAGCATTTGTGTAGTAAGTTCGTCATTGACATTGGTGAAATACATCTGTAGTGTCACTCCTCGCAAGTCACGAGAGTGAATGAAACTGAATAAGAACCCAAAATTTGAACGGTTCGATTCTGGAACGGGATCCACTCAATCACAAGCCATTAGTTGAATTAGTGGAAATATGACTTATCTCTTCCAAGAGATGTTGATTCACAAATGTACCAATCTATTTTCTCTTATATTCATATTCAAAATAATTAAGAAGCTCAAGATTACTAGCAATCTACTTTCATCATCCTTCGTAGCAACTATCGTATTAATAGCCGAGTTAATGGCTGTAACTGGACTGGCCATTTGTCTTTAATATCTTCGGTAATTTGGACCTCAGCTCTTCCTAGGAAGCCTTTCTCTTATCAACTGTACTCCGTTACAACAATAATAGCTTCTAGTTCAAAGTGATTACAATATTATAAATCATATTTGGTTATGATATTGTCAATTATAGAACGGTTGAAGCATAAGCTTTAAATGAGTTATTTTTCAAATTGAACATGCCCAGTTCGGTCAAAATATTAAAAAAATTATTTTCTCATAAAGTCTTGCGAGTTGCACAAACTAATATATATTTTCTTTGTTACTACACATCTGCCAAGGCTTTAATATAGTTGTTTTGAGTTCTACAGCAGAGGGAGGACTTTTTCGCTATTTTTTAAACATTTTCTGAAGTGGACATGTTCAGTTCTGAAAGATAACCTAATATAAAAGAGATTTTAAACATAAAATATATTTGTATTTTAGAAACTTTTCCTTTAAACATGCGGATCCTTGCACATGGCAGAAATGATTGGAGGCAGAGTCTTAAAGTTTCCCCATATGAGTTTTCATTTCTCCAAAGTGTTATCGATATGTGAAACCCAGAATTTACAAATTCTGGAATTTTTGAAAAAATAAAACCAGAAAATGCGTTTTTCACCTGAGAATCATTTTCAAAAATTCTACCTGTAAAGAAGAATTTCTAAACAGATATAAAACTGTTGGATATAAGTCGGGCGAATAAGGTGAGTTTCATTACTCTCTATGGTGAAACATGAGGTCATAGCGTTGTTGTGTAAGATTAAAGGTCCCTATGATTAACAAACACAGGTTGTTGTTTTTTTTATAAATGTTTAATGCCGTATGTCAATACCACTACAGTACGATGTGGACGTAATGATTTAACCTGGATAAAAAGGTGAAATGAAATATTTCTGCCATTGACCACTACACAGAAACCAATAATTGTTTGGATGCAAATTTGGCTTTTTGCATGACCATTTCTCCGAATGCTGTTTTAATGTTTCTTGCAGTTTGGGGTACCAAGTTTCCAAGTAAAAAATTAATCTAAAATTAACAAAACCGAATTATACTCAATAATCACGTCTCAGGGACGTAGCTCTGGATATCATTTTAAAGAACAGTGTCTTTGGAAGTAGACTACTGAGGAAATTATTAGGTGAACCGCAAAAATCCTAAATTTGCTAAATTTCCTGATACGAAACCTGCTTTCACTTGAAACGTATTTCTCTACATGCGCTTGACATCCGAGATGTACAAATTCATGTACCATCTTTAAGTTTTTGACACAGATTTTTCGTCATGTGCGGCTTATTCTTCTTGAATCATATACTTTGATATCTCCTGGTTTATTACTAAGCTCATTTCTTTGCTAGGAAAAATAATGAGTCGGATACAGCCTGGAAAGTTCATGCGTGCGAAATAGGATAAGCTTATTGTTGATTACTGGTTATTTTGGGCTTAACCTCTTTTTGTATTCCAAATAAGGCAAGTCGAACGGGCTCTCCTACAGTTTATACAACCAGATGGGATTCGAACCCACGACCTCCCGTACCGAGCGCTCTGAAACCCTTACTCCCAACGGCCCTCTTCGAAGATAAATACTGTTCAATTTAACATGAAAAGATTAGTTTGTTCTAGAATAAATTAGTGAATAACCATTAAGTTCTACATTAAAGCCACACAAGCTAACATATTGCTATTTTAGAATCCACGAAATAAATTCAAACAGTCTGAGTATGAGTGGAATAGTTTACTATATTTAATAACATATATTAGGCCTTTAGAATCAAACCTGCTATGTCGGTTTAAAAAAAACATATTTCTTATCGATTTCACAAGATCAAACGATGTTTTATCTACTAGCCTGACGATTTGCGCCAAAACCTGTTAAGTCCGTTTCAAATTGATCATTAAAATTCAGCTTTCAAATTAAATCCTGCTAAGTCCAAAGTTAACAAGGGAAACAGTGGGAGCGCTGGGTAAATTCATCATTAAAAAATATTTTGTGGTGAGTGGACTTCAAATAAGTTAGGATACTATTTGACGACCTTGCAGAACGCTGATGATAAAACAGAAGCAAATATAACTCATTCGGGCAATGAAGATGCAAATGAAAGTGCTTTTGTTTAATTTTAATTAACAATTATTATAAATATGTTGATCTTTGTAAGAAAAAATAATGTAAATACAATTTTTTAATGTTCGAATATATTATTTTGTCATACTTATATCTTAAAGAAAACCCTTTAAGAAAGTTTAGATTCAAAACCTGATCTAATATTCTTTTTTTTTTTTTTTTTTTTTTTTTTTTTATTTGAAATTTACAACTTTATATAAAATATATTATACAACAAGTAAATACGATGATAATGATAAAAAATGACACGTCACTTGTTTTTAAAGCAACTACCCATTGGTAGCACTTATAAAGGTTCTATATAATTAATTAAGTATTATATCAGAAGGTCTCGAGGCCATCTTATTTTCAGACGCCTCGGAGGGTTATCTGGAATAGAATGAGAAGCAAGTTGTGACACTAATGGGTTTGAATGGTTGTGGAGTTTGCTATGAAAGGATAGATATCTGTTTTAAGCTAAGTAAGAAACGTAAGGTATATTAAGATCTTTGTGGATAAGTTTGTTTGTGACGAAGTAAGGTTCATTTAGAATTTTTCTAAGGATTTTGGATTGTAAGGATTGGATACGAAATGAATTGGATGGTTTAGTGGAGCCCCAAAGCTCAACTCCGTACGTCCAGATAGGTCTAATCACAGTCATGTGTATTAGTCTTTTGTAATTAATTGGCAACTTTGAACGTTTGTCAAGTAAATGTTGAAGTAGTCGAAAACGACGGGCAGTTTCTTGTCGTTTTAGTTTTGTTTGTGGATTCCAAGTAAGACGTTTGTCCAAATGGAGTCCTAGGTAGCGGATCTGTTCAACAGGGATTCGTGGGACATCATTAAAGGATACTGAAGGACAGGAAGTTTATGGTATGGGATTGGAGTGTCTGGGAGGCAATAAATGGATCATTGTTTACTGATAACACACAAGTGTCATCAGCATACGTGGTGGGGATGGTGCTAGGATACTTCCTTGAGGAACACCTGCTGATTGGTTAAAGAGAGAAAGGAAAAGGAAAAGTTATGACTAACTTTAAAAGTTCTATCACTCAGAGAGGAGCGGATAAGCTCCAATATTCAAATTTTATTATAGCACACCTCAGCAGTTCCAACAATTTTATGAAAATGTCTAACTAAAGCACAAATTGTTATATTTCAATCATGTCAGATTGTTTGGGAAATATTATTCACTTTTAAATTTTAAAGTTTTTTTTATTTGAAATTTTTTTAAAAATAAACTTTACATATGTTCTAAGTAGTCTATTAAATGTAGAAAAGGCTGTTAAATCCTGAAAACGAATATATTGACAAGAAAATTATTCATAGTCCATTGTGTCATATAATAAATAGATTGATATAATAAAAAATTAAAATTATTTTTTTGAGGTATGATCAGTAAAACATCGGACAGTTTTAAGATAAGTTTCGAATATGTTTGTTCCGTGCAAGAAGTAGATATACTTATATATACTAGATATACTCTGAGGGTTCGATGTTTTTACCACTAATCGGAAGGATTGTCTAATTACCCTGCCTCCAAACTAATAGACAGTAATCCGTTACATTTGTTGACAACCAGAGGAATAATTTCATGAATTGGAACTAAATATCCAAATTAGTGATGACGAGTGATTCGAACCGCTTTCGCAAGATTAAATATCTCCCGAGATGCAAATTGAGGATATATTTATAGGATAATTGTTCTGTTTTGCATAATGCCTTGTTCGGCGGTGCCAATGAGCGGTGGCAATTATAATTTGACTAATTCGTTTAATTGCTAATAATTTGAAAGGGTTTATTTTTACACTTTAGTTTATTAACTCCTGAAGGTTCTTCGAATAAATTTCTTCTTTTTTTTTTTTTCAATTTTTGCATTTCTAACCAATAAACAAATCTTCAAAATATTGATTATTTCTGTAATTGAACAGCAGAATTCCAAATCCGGCTAAGTCCATTTTTTTTTTTTTTTTTTTTTTTTTTTTCAAAAATTCAAGTTTCCACAGTTGGTCGATAAATTTCGTTAATTGGTGTTATCAAACCACCTTCCACCTAACGTAATCTAGTAGAAAAAAAAAAAAAGGAAATTGGACTTGGCTGGTTTTGGGATTCCTCACCACATTTTGAAATAGATATTATAAACAACTTTGCAACTACTGATTGTGTAATGTTTCAGGAAACGTTTTGTTTTAAAAATAATAGAAAACAATACTAAATTCTATAATTTAATTAAACGTGACAATTAAACTAGGTCCACTAATCGATTGGTATCTACAAGCTTTGTCCTGGCTGATCGTCTTTTAAAGCTAGAGAACTGAGAATTGTGTATACAAGTATATTCATCAGCTAGTTCAATTATCGTGACATATCTTATTATAGTTTACATTTGTTTTCATACTTTAACATGCAAAATCAACATGGCAAATCTGAGCTAATATTTTGTATCTTGTGTTATCGAATTATACAAAGTGGGTCCCTCTTAGTGTAAAAAAAAAAAAAAAAATGGGTGAAACTAGATCAAAAATGAAGAACAATGCCGCAGACCTTACGTTTCTATTCCAATCCATTGCAGATCTACGATAGTTCAAAGAATTTTTGAGGAAAACAGGTTTTTTTTTTGCCATAAAAGCTGATTTGTTTAAGTATTTTTTAAATTTTAACATTTTCGGGTTTAACACTAAATTTCCTATAAGAGCAGATTACATGTATCCTTGAATTTATTAATTTTGAAGAATACCACTTTTTGAGGTGAGTTTTATGGACAGATAAGTCTGTTTTTACTGGATAAGGGATTTCTACCTATCCATGTAGGGTATCGTTGGTATATTTATTTTTGTACTGCTTTCAAATAATGTGGAGGAGTACTATGGTGTTGGAAAATCAAATTTGCCGAACTTCAGGTAGAATATCGTGATGATGTTATGGTAGGATATAAAATAACAAATCTTTGTAATTCTCATCATCCAATCTGTTGGCTAAACTATGATTTTCCATCACTACTCAACAGCTGTATAAAAATAAATTAACCAACGATGTTCCGTGAAAAGTAAATACTTTAACTGCAACTAAAGGAATCAATGTTCGGGAGACAGGACAGGAAAAAAAATCCCACTAAAATCTAAAATCTAGCTTATATAGCTGTGACCGAAAGATCCTTATAAACTCTATTTTATTTACTATTATTATTAATATACTTGATATATATTTGCTTTATCGTTTTATTTATCATTATTAGATTTTTTATTTATTTATTTTTCCTCCCTTATCTATCCTATCTTGTCCTTGTTCTTACGTTAATTTTTTATATCATTACTATTTTATTTATTTGTTCATTTCAACAGACATTATTACTCTATATTTTATTTTGTTTTATGTCATTATTCTATTAGCTCTTTTGATATCCAATTTTCTGTCAGTTCGTTTGGTCACATCTATTTTTTTGTAAATTCTAGTCCTGAAGAAAACCTCCAAGGCAGCTTGAAACGTCGGTGCTCCAAAGAATTTTTTTTTTTTTTTTTGACGTGATTTTGTGTGTTGACCTCTTGTGTGTTGACCTCTTGACTGCATCCCTGATAATTTTCTTCTTATATTACTTATACGGCCTATTACATATTTCTAATTATTTTAATAATAATACAATAACACATATAAAGGAATTTGCTTGAAAAAATGCCATATTTTGGCCATCACAAAGCTACAAATGATGAGTCCAACCGAAATAATCGAACCGACATTTGATGACGGTAGATTCGCCGTAACGGTAAGAGCTGATGATGAACGGTAGCGCGATGGCCCGTAACGAATGGGAGCCTCTTAAAGCCCAGCCATGAAATCTCATTGGCCCGCTGTACTTCCTTCAGGACCAATCAATTCTCCTCTTACAATCTGTTTATTAATTCATTCAGCTGTATTGAATAATTAGCGAATTCATTTATCTGTTATTAATGCGACTGATCTCTGACATAAGCGGCTTGGACATGTTAAATGGGCTTTGGTCCGCGATTCTGCGAAAAGTCATCGTTTGGATGACATATTCAGCTATGAATAAGGAATGTTTAAAAATTTCACTTCAGTAGTCAAAATTTACCAGGCGGTGGATGAAGTGATTTTAAGATGAGTTGGTCTCTCGATTGATTGTAAGCTGGCATTCAAATATTTATCATCTGTTTTGTAACTACAATCGCAATACTTATAGATTTGCCGACTTTGAATGTATCTACATGGATCTGGTATAGTATTAAGATTAATCGAGTCTTGTTTGATCTTATATGGTGGATAGTGGGATTAGTGAGAGAAATAAAAAAAAAAAAAAAAAAAAAAAAAAAGAAAAAAGAATGTTGCTTGATTGAAGTTGAAACAGAAAATATAAGCTATCTTAAATGCTAATGAAATGTAAAGATTTAATTTATCTTTTATTTCATCCCAGTCCCCAAGGGTCTTTCTGCACGCGGCCGCTTATCACTATTTTATGTTCGTTTGAATTACATACACATATAACCAAATTATACTAACAGGCAAAAAATTCCACCTAAAGTTTTCTTCATTTACCTGTTTCATTTTTCTGTAGGTGTTTACTTCCTCATATTCTTTAATAAGGGCACATAAAATTATCATTATTTAAAACATTAATTAACAAAACAAGAAGGATTTAAGAAAAAAAATAATATGATTTATTACAGTGTTACATTAGATAGGACACATCCATCAAGAATTTATTCAAAATCACATTAGACCTACACCCCATCGAATGCAAGACTTAGAACTCAAAGAGACGGATACAAACCTTATAAATTAAAAAATTCCCAATTGAAAACTGCTTGGTATTTCTCTGTAATACTTCCTCTTATTTAATGATCTTTTCTATATGTCCTAGTTAAAGTATATGGGGACGTGAACCCTCAGAAAAAAAATGAAATTTTAAATCGAGAAACTAAAAAAAAAAATTTGGGCAGAATTTTCGCCTGTCATTGTACAATATAATTTACACGTTGAATATTGTATGCAGCTTTTAAATTTTTAAATTTATAAATAATAAATTTTACCCTACGACTTCCTGTCCTACTGTATCCTTCAATGATATTCTACTAATTCCTGTTGAACAGATCCACTACCTAGGACTCCACTTGGACAGACGTCTTACTTGGAATCCACATAAAAGACTAAAGAGACAAGAAATTGCTCGTCGTTACAGACTACTACAACACTCACTAGACAAACGAATAAAGATCCCAATTCATTACAAAAGATTTATTTACGCGGCTTTGATTAGACCCATTTGGACGTACGAAGATGAGCTATATGAGGCTCTACTAAGCCATCCAATTCATCTCGAATCCAATCCTTAAAATCTAAAATCCTTCGGAAAATCCTAAATGCCTCTTACTTTGTCACTAATAAATTTATCCATAAAGACCTTAATGTTCCATATGTTGCTGAGTTAGCCCAAACCATATACCTATTCCTTCATTGTAAGTTTCATAACCACTCAAATCCATTAGTTTCTCAACTTTCTTCCCACTCCATTCCCGATAATCCTCCGAGGCGTCTGAAAAGAAGATAGATTTAGAGTAGATTTTTTATTGAAGTGCTACTGATGAGTAGTTCTTTTCAAGTTTTGACATGTTATTGTAATCGTTATATTTACTTGATGTTTTATTTTGTACAGTTTTTAATTTCAATAAATTGATATAAAAAAATATAACAAAATAAATAAAATGTCCATCCTAAATGTATCCAGAAGATGGGAATTTCAAAATTATTAGAAGAAATTCTAGAAAGACCGTTACCATTTTATTAGATTTCCTAATACGAATTATTTTATTTATTTATTTATTTTTTATTATGAACCTTTCTTTCTTATCTCATCCTTGAGCTATAAATACACAATCAATATAATAATCAAATGCATCAGAAATAAGACATCAATAGTTTTTAAAATTTGATTTCTTTAATATTACAGTCACCTTTGATCTATGATTAACTAACAGACTAACACGTGTATTTTTTACCTTAAATTTCAAAATTATTCGTTTAATAATTCTTGACGGTGTTTTAAAGTTTTTTATTGTTTTTTTTTTTTTTTTTAACAATAAGCTTACAAGAAGCTTATTAATTCGTATCTTTAAAATCTTTTTCGGAGGGGGGGAGGGAGTCTAGCTTTATTGAAATGTTCAGTAATATATGAAATAAATTATTATAACATAATTTAATTTACAAAGTGTAACCCAATGACACAGACGGGCAGTAGAGATAACAAAAAAATAATATTACGTGCAAACGAATAGGGATACTTAAATAGTGAAAATTCAGAATGGTCAAAGAGTCAAAATACTTTTTGGAAATGCTTTTATTTTGTTTACAAATGCTATCTTTCGCCGTGTATTTAAACCACTTTAAGACGGATTTAGGTATTTAGCCCGAAAAGGGGCCACAGTGCCGTAGTCTGCAGACACTATTATAAATATAAAGCATCAATCAATAAAAAGCAAAAAATATCTGCCAATCATTTTTTGGAAGTTAGACCGTTATGAATTTCCACTCTTCAGTTATAGTCATGAAATTTAACATATTTTATTACGATAATATGAACATATTATTCAAAAACACGAATAATGTATTATAGGTTATGAGTTTCGAACAACTAATAATGGATAAGGATATAATGGGCGTAACTAATTTCTGAATATATGTATGTATTTCTTTCATAAATATATATAGTAGATATCTCAATGTACTTACTACACAATATATTGCCATTAATTGTTTATTCATAAGCACTTTTTAATTTATGTTTAGGCTTTTCCCATTGTTCTTAATTCCCACTTAAAATAATACTTTAACTAACTTAGAAAAGCCTACTTAATTTTATGTTCCCACCTTTAACTCTTTCCTTTAGCCACCTGTCCATTGTTCCGTACTTATTATCTTTTAATTGATTCGTCCGTTCCACATCTCATCAAGTTAACAAGCCTGTATCAATCATACGCGTTATTATACAAATTACATTTACAAGGAACGGGTCATGAACGCAGTTCACGTTCCTGTCATTTCCTGGTCAATTAGAATTGAATTTCTTATTATGGCGCTGTTCTTCCAGTCATATAGATTAACTATCTATATTGAATAACCGATGGTCGTTTTCTTATTTATTTTGAAATATTTGCTTTTTTAATGTTTTTTTTAAAAATCATGTATTTTTCAGAATTTTTTAAAATTCTTATAAGGTTTTTAAATCCGTTATAACACAAGTAAATATGTAAGATAGTTTATAAAGAATAATCACGGAAATAAATCATTGGTTTCCGATTCTAAGAATGAAACAATAGTTTCATAATAACTGAAACATAGCATAATTAATTTAGTTAAGAATTTGTTTAAATATTTTATAGAAAGTTATATAAAACCAGCACATCCTTCAGACCTGCAGGCTCTATTCTGAGCAAAGGAAGCTGATCTGGCCCTCACCAACCGATGTGTGGACCAAGAAAAAGTTATATTAAAACGAAGTTAGTAAAATAAACGTTTCTAGTCATTGGCACAAACTTTTCTCTTTTCTTTTTTTATCCATTTATCAAAATTTAAAACTGTACAAAATATATACATCAGGTGAGGACGGTGCTAGGATGGGTTGGGTTATCTGTTGTACACTCCGTTTAGAGGATAGAATCTAGGATACTACCTTGAGGAATAAGATCAGCAGTAACATGAAAGCTTTATTACAAAACGAAAAAGTTTTTTTGATTCCCAAATCCTCATCCGATTTAAATATAAGTACTCAAGTACGATTTACAGATATCTAGAGATATTTTTAACTGGGTCTCATTTTTCTATTGCACAGTCCGTTCGAAGGAAATATTTCAATTGCTGAAGTTCTGTAGGGATTACATTGACTTAAGTTTAAAGTTCGGGAGTAAATTTAAACTCTGTATTGAAAGCACTTAAAATCTATTTTGGAAATATAACCTATCGTAGAGACACTGAACACTAACACTGTTTTGCTAAATTTGATAATATAATATTTTACATCTTTCTCCTTTTATTGTATCTCAGTCACACTTTTTAGAATTTATGTATAAACCAATTATGATGGGGTCCTTCTCTTTTTGAGTAGGACTAGCCTATTATGTAACTAAAAAAAGCAAAACGAAAAAACTTTCACATAATTCAAATATTTTTACGTATTTCTGCCAACGTTGGAGGTCTGGAATAACTATAATTTTGTTGAATTAGTTACTTCAAGATAGCGATCATTTTGAATGAAACTTTAATAATTTCCGTTATGGTCTTTAACTGAAACTTTTCATTACTTAACTTCGGTATTTTTTCATTTCAACTATTTTTCAAGTTATTCAATTTTAGAAATGATTCTAACCGTTTAGTCGTTGTCTTTGCTAAGCCAAGGGGAATCGGTCCTCAATAGAGTAATGCCGGCCTTACAAAAACATTTATAAATGAAGGGTTTATTGAATGAAGGGGTTATGTCACAATTTTTCTAAAATACAACCCAGTTCATTGGATGAGGAATTTATGTACAGAAGCGTTATGTAGCAAAATCTCAATATTTCAAAACAGCTAGAAAAAGAGAAAAGGAGAAGAAGGAGCTATGTAACATTTTCCTGCAAAAGGAAAGTAAACTATTAAAAATTGTTTTGTTTTTGTTTTTTTCCCCTTCATCAACCAAATCCTTTTTATGAACTTAATACATAGTGAAAGCCTCCTTGATAATAATAGGTGATAGAGTATACGTGATTTTATATGTAAAGTTTTTAATTTCTTTTCAAAATGTCCGAGAAAGATAATAACTGTAAGTATGAAATTAATGTAATTTAATGTTACAAATATTTAGGGTAAAACTGATTCAACGCTACTGATCTGAGGGTAACGGTTAAGTCTGATCCACTTTTCAGAGAAGTATCAAATGCGCCTAATGTTTATAATTCAATAATGTGTATCGAGAAATAAAAACATCTCCACTTCAAAAAACTTTTAAAAAAAAACGTACTATAGTCCTTCCCCTAATGTTTTTCAGGAGTAATTGATTCAAAACAATTATATTATTTAAATCATCTATATGTGTTTACTAAAGTTAAAAAATGAAGAAAGAAAATTGACCGTAAGCTGGCATGTCCAGTTTCGAAGGATAACTCATCAAATAGCGGTAAATTAAAAAAAAAACAAAAAATAAAAAAATAAATGAATAAGAAAAAAAAACCATCACGTCATTTAATTTTTGCAAAATAGTATTTTTTATCATTCCATGTACATTCCAGAAAAGAAATACTGTTTTTTTTTAGTTTTGTAAGTGATTATTAGTTTATAATTTAATTATTGAGTTATACTATTGTGGTAAACAATAGATGTGCCTTCAACAAAATAGTCATTCTTACGACATATTTTATTTTATAAACTCCCCGTCAAAATTTTTGCAACACACATAACTCTCGAGATTTTCCTGGTTTTTACCTTAATCCATACTTTACATTCATATTAATATTATTTATTAAACGTGAGACATTAAGGATTAGGCAATGTTAATAATAAACGATGGAATTTTAGATTATTTTTTTTCAAATTTCCTTCAGTACATGTTTATTATTTGCTTCGTTATTTACAAGTATGCCAAGACTAGTGGAAGCAGTCATTTAAGTCAGCGGAGGTAACATCTTTTATTAAATATAAATTAAAAATATATAATATTTTTATATAATATATAAATGTAAAAAATGAAAATTTAAAAAAGGAAGTTTTATAACTTTTTTGTTTATTGGAAGAAATAATGTAATTAATTTTAATAAAAATTGTTTATTTCTAGTTTAGGAATTTTTATTATAGATTTCAGAACCTTTCTTATTATGAAAAAAAAATACGTTTTTATAAAATTTCAAAGTGGTGTGATACTTTTGACGGGGAGTTTGATTTAGTATACATACCACATTAAAAAAATAAAAAATAAAAAAAAATGAAAAATAAACTAGATTGATAGTTATAAACGTAAAATAATCGGTTAAATTACTGAGCAATACCGGGGGGAAGAGTACTCGTGAGCAGAATGGCCGACCCAATATGGCTACCACCTCTCGCTTCTCAGCGTCATTAATTTTAGATTAGGTTAGCAATGTGTTGCTGCTTCTTACAGCTAACACCTTATTCAAAGTGATTATATTATGTTGAACAACATATCAGCTGAAACGTTAGATAATTATTTATAAGCACAACAAATATTATTACTAAAAATTTATTTAAAATATATACTAAAGAAAGTGTTAGGAAATTATACTTTGGAACCTTTTGTATCCTATAACACTTGTATAAGACTGGGAAATATAAATATACTCGCTGGCTCGAGAAAATATTGTGCAGAATATCATAGCTAAACACCGTAAAGTGGGACGAATGGCCAATCTAGGAAAAAAAAAAGTAATAATCAAAATTAGTAAAACTATTGTATAAGGTGCATAGGGGAGATGTTTATAGAGCATTATTAGAGGTTCTTGTGTGTAAGCAGATGAATTTAAATGGAAAAACATCGATGTAAATAGCATCTTACTGAGCAGGTCACATTTGTTTTAAACTATACATTCTGTCAATTGAGATTTGTGTTCCATCATATTGTACCATAGTATTGATATTTTTTCACTGTTGTTTTATTATTAGTGAATATAGACCTGTTTTATACTAATAAGCCATTCTACAAATAATTATTTAATAATTTGGGCATTATATAAACATTATAAACATTATATAATATTTTTAAAAGTGCCGTAATAAAGCATTTTTTAAACTAAAAAGATCTATTACTAAAAAGTGCCCCAAAGTACCTCTCTGAAATTCATGGTAGAGGTGTCTTAGAGGGTATTTGAAATAAAAATGAAATATTTAGCTGCTTTCATTTGCTTTCTTGTCAGAAAACGAATTTTCCATTCCGGAGTTATTTAGTATTTGGCAAAACTGTAAGGGCATTGATTTCAGATATATTACTACATTGGAAACATTTTAATTAGAGAATATTATTCCAACATCTTCAGCTGCGTTCAAGAGATATTTAAAATCGATAGTCAAGAAAATAGCTCGTTGCTTCACACGCATTGGTCATGTTATTATTTTATGTTATTATCACATTTTCTTTATACCTGTTGCTAGTTGCTTTATATGTTATGGACACCATTATTCCTCACATATACTCAATATACTTCTGTAATAATAAAGTATAAAATGCCATGGTAATTGGATAAAAGGGATACTTGGGTTGTTCGTTGATAACTTCAATCAGTTTTGGATGTAAAAAAAAAAACATAAATATATATATATATATTTATGTAAGCTTATATATACAGTAAATTTGTTAAAAAATGTATTCCAGAGAATCGTTTTTTGTTACTTGTTGGTAGTCAACAAAAATGTTTAGCTATGAGATATGAGCCAAATGTTAAATTGTCATGAAATTTTCATGCTCCTAAGTGGTTATTACCATAATGTGTCGGACCGAAATTCATCACATGGAAAAAGTAATGTGTATTGCTCTAGTTACAGTAAGTTGGCAATTTGTAAGAACATGCAAACGCACTTTCATGAAAGTTCTAAAATGCCATCGGCCCTCTCAACGATTTCTCTTTTACAGAGCAATTTCCACCCTAACCGCTCTAAATGAGGTCTAACTAGGATATTAAGGGATAATTTCTTTTCCCCCATTACCTGGGCTAGGACCGTTTAGCGATAGATGCTGCCGAAGATACAGATAGAAAAGCGCAACTAAGCCCTACGGAAGATGGTTATGCTTCAACTAGAGCGGAAATTCGAATGGCCATAATTCGGGCAAATTGGTGCTCTGTTAAAAAGCCTATCTAGCGGAGCTCATAACACAATTTCACACCCCATCTTGTTGAGGGCGTTTAGCCTGGCCACGGTGCAGAGTCGGGAAAACTTTCCAAGGAGAAAAAAAAATTGAGCAATTACAAGCTGATACAGATCTGGTTTGGAACCGTTTAGCTGATTAGAAAGAACACCTCAGGGCGTAAGGTGCTACGAGTTACCTGTTCCATAGCCCCAATAATATCCGCCATCAAATTTCAGTAAGGCCTTTAACGATGGCGAGGAATTGAGTGATTATCTTGCGATTAAGTTTTGACTCTTGGCTGGAATTTCGGCCCCGGCGTTTAATCTGTCGGCGTCCACTTAACTGGAATTGGTTATGAGAAATTTCTAGTTCAGTAATCAGTAAAAAAACATGCTTCTGAGTGGCTTGAATACCTTTGCGTAGTAGTATCTGAAGTTTTAGAGTTATATTAAGAGTATAGATACCATCAAATCATATGATTGGAAAAAAAAATTAAAAATAAATAAACAACGACCTCTGTGGATGATATTATAAGGCTGAGAGCTGGGATCAATCTGTTAATGCCAACAAATGCACCTACTTCTTATTTATGAACGCTATCCCATCACTCTTTGCAAATATCCTGTATGAAGACATTGAGGTCCTAATTAGTACAAAGTGCTAATGCTAACCCAGGAATGGCCCCTCCCCTCGATCACTCATCTCCTTAGGACTGTAATTTCCTTTGACAGCCGCTATCAGATAGCCCAGATACAGGGATCAGATACATAATGTATCCTGAGATAGTACCTTTGTTCGTAAGGCATCTGCATGCGGAGGAGAAGTGTACAAATGACACAGGAGGCGTAGGACCAGTAGCTGCTATTAATCTGGACTCATATCTTGGCCGGCCACAGCTCGTCCCATTTGTTTGCCCTCCGCTACCGCACTTAATCACATATCATCCTCCGCTGGGACGATTTCATTAGCAGTGGCGCCTGTCTGCGGATCCAGTTGTACGTTCCGGATGGGACGTTTTGGATGAAGAGGATGTCGTCCCAGGACCAGCAGTAACCAAGCAATCCATCAAGGCAAATATGCATTCATAAAATACAACTTTTTCATCTAGATATTAGAAGTGATGATAAATGGAAATAAATTCTTGATTCACAGTAAATTAGCGTAATTGTAACTTCAGAAGTAGAAGCAATGTTTTAAAATGTAATAAAAATCTTGAATCTAAAGTTATGCATGGAGGCGAGGGAATTGCGATAGTGGCCGAACATATAATCTTGGACTCCTTAGGGATTATCCACGAACAGATACATGTTATATAGGACTAATGTAATTTTTAGCTATTGCATATATATGTGTACCAATCTATGTTCTGTGTGTCTGCTAAGTAGCAGTGATGTTGATTGTTGAAGGAGGAAAAGAGAATAAAAAAAACAAAACATGAGAGACATTTAAATATTATGAGGGAAATAAAATAAAAAGGAAAAAATAGAATGAAATAAATGGGAAAGAAAAATAGTAAGAGATAAAAAAAGAAAAGAAAATGAAAAATCTTGGAATTGTACCCAAATAATGAATATTATGAATTTTTGTTATATAGAGTGTTGCTATCTTTAATTAGACTGATTAGTATGCTTTCTATATAGCAACCTAATAAAGTTGGGCAGCAATATGTTTGTTTGTATTTATAAAGCGTACCTTTCTCTGCAAAAAAGATTTAATTAGAATTCAAGAAGTTGCTTAAAACAAATCCATGATACCAGACTTAAAAATTAAGAAACTCTAAGTCGTTTCCGACAACTCCTATTTACTGGACAAGCGTTCAAAACCCCAATAATTTACAAAAGACTGATTTACATGACACTAATTGGACCCATTTGGACATCTGGAATGATCTTCGGGGCTCCACTAAACCTTCCAATTCTTCTCGTACAATCCAAAGTCCCTTAATGCTTCTTATTGTGTCACAAACAAACCTATCCATGAACATCTTAATGTTCTATACGTTGCTAGTCTGGCCCGAACCAGATACCTATCCATAGTGAACCCGAATACGCAAATTCAGCTTGGATCAGCTTTGGAAGAACCACTTTTGTAATTTTAACCCTGTTAAATCTATTAATATCATACTATAAAACTATGCCAAACGCCCTTGCGTTTCCCAAAAACGTTTTTTGACCATTTAGGTCACCGGTAGAACATGTTCCATGTTAAAAAAGAAATTCAAAATTTTGTTTAGATGAACAAATAATATTTAACAGACTATTAATTTTAAATTTAGGATTAAAGAAACTTCGAATAAAAATATGTCAAAGAAGTGGTAAATAATTCATCGATTTCTAAAAATAGAACTTCTGACACACACAGAATCCGTTACTTACTTGCTAAATCCTTAACGTACTTTAAGGTAGAGCTTAGGGATAGGTAAAAGTGCAACTTATCATCTAAATGATTGCGAATAACGAATACATGAGAGACATTGCAGGACTTAAAGATATTTCAAAATTTGTATGCATTAAGACTCAACTGTCAACGATGTAACGCGCCTGTGTAAAACTACCCTTCTTGGCTGGAGTTATTTTTAGAGTCGGTTTGTAAATGTAGGTTTATGTTGAAGTCTTTTTTTTTCTAAAAATTAATACAATTCTTTTTTCATAATTACTAGTTTATTCATAAGTATGCTGCTATGCTACATGTTTCAGTACTCTAGTCCCATATTCAGGCTTCTAAAATATTTTTCAAGTACATTAATTTATATAATTACACTAATTAGTTTTACAATTCTCAATACAATATCTTATTTACCTTATTAGCTGTGGTTTTTTCAACATTGTCACATCATATTATGGGTCCATACCAACATCCAAAAAGAGTTGTTTAAACAATGAAATCTTCTTCTGCATAAATTGTAATTAATTTCAAAATAAACTTTATTTTTTACGCTGATCAAACATGTGTGTTATCAGTAAATAACAATCCTGTCATTGCCTCCCAATCACTACAATCTCATATTACTAACATTAAAGAATGGTGTCGAAATTGGAGAATAAAAATAAATCCAAATCAATCCCAACAAATAATCTTTACCCTTCGTCGTAAACCTACGACTTCCTGCCCTACAGTATCCTTTATTTCCACTAATCCCTGTTGATCAGATCCGATACCTAGGACTCCACTTGGACAAACGTCTTACTTGGAATCCACATACAAGACTAAAACGACAAGAAACTGCTCGTCGTTACAGACTACTTCAAGATTTACATGACAAATGAAGTTCCCAATTAATTATAAAAGACTCATTTACATGACTGTGATTAGACCTATTTGCACTACGGTGTTGAGCTTTGGGGCTCCACTAAACCATCCAATTCATCCCGTATCCAATCCTTGCAATCCAAAATCCTTCGAAAAATCCTCTATGCTCCTTACTATGTGACCAATAAACTTATCCATAAAGACCTTAATGTTCCTTATGTTACTTATTTAGCCCAGACCAGATAACTATCTTTTCATAGTAAGCTCGATAACCACTCCAATCCACTAGTCTCTCAACTTGCTTCCTACTCCATTCCCGATAATCCTTCGAGGCGTCTGAAAAGAAGATGGCCTAGAGACCTTTTAGTATAGATTTTATTGAAGTGCTACTAGTGAGTAGTTCTGCACAAGTTATTTACATGCCATTGTATTCACTATCAACACATTTACTTAATGTATATGTTTTTGTATGAAAAAGGAAAAAGAACTTTATTTTACAATTTTTAGTGGTGAGTGTGTTTATTTTTTCTAAAAAAGCGCTGAGCTGATTTCAATAAAATTTTCATTTGAGACCACCTCTGAAGTATGACTTACAGATCAAATCATCAATATTGATTCATAATTGACGGAATAATCGCATAGCAAATAAACAAAAGAAGAAACAAAAGTCGAATCATGAACCTCCTTTTTGAAGTCGGTTAAAAAATCGTAGAATTTATACTTTATATTTAAATTTCCAAGTTATTTCAAATACCGTATATATTTATAAAATTTAGGATAATAATAATGAAGACCTCTTAGAATTAACGGTGCCCCTACATAATACTAAGAGTCTTCATTTCAGTGATCGAAAAAGAAAAATATTGTGATGAATAATGATAAAATAAGGAAATGGTATATTCAGCAACCATTACAATTAACCTCCCCCCTTCCAAATCAATAAAAAGCGACAGAAATATCCCGACACCATGGTACACCAATATAAATAATATTAATACCAGGCAATGGATCGCCATTATAGAATATTTGACGTGTTATATTGCCTACAAAACGTGACTAACCGCCCCTTACTTCCGCTCCAGCCCTCCTTAATTACCGCTCATTTATTGTCGCAACTCAAATTATTAATCGAGGCAAGGGGCACCGGCTCGGGACAAACTATCCCGTCACACCTCGAAAATAAAAATCTATTTTACATTTCTCGGGGACGACTCCACATTTCTCCCGCAGATCAGTCGTACGCAGAGGTAACGGGGGAGTATATATCAAAAGCTACGGTAGCAAAGGAGCGCTGGATCGAGTCCAGCAGATGTTATTTATTAACTGGTCTTGCCCCTCCCTCCTCTACTGAACGTGTGCTTCTCTACTGATCTGGAATTAATAAGAAACTTATGTTTCCAATAACCTTTAGCGATTTTCCATTCACAAGGTTTGAGAAACTGTATCTGTTCTTGGTGTAGGATGTGTATCATATAACGTAATCATAGCATCACCACCCGACCACTAAATATAAAATCATCTTCAACTTAATTTTATAAATATAATTAATATATATGCGGTAATTCATAACATTTAAAGCTATTGGACATCATTATTAGTTTGATAGATCATATAAGAATGATTCGGAAAGAGTGTTGATGATTCACTCAAAAGAGCCACTACACCTTTTTCATTAATCGCTGTTCATTGAGCAATAAACTTTTTTATTCTTTTGCTGTTTAACTTGAGTGCCACTCATCGTAGAGGAGCATATAACCAGGGTCTTTTATTTTTCTCAAACAACAAATGGGAATAATAGCTACTCAATTGCAGAGCATTCTTGAAAATGATCTAAAACCGATGATAATAACAAAATATTTCCTCATTTCGATTACTTAATTTAATTTAAAGCATTGTTGTTTTCCTCGAGTGAATTCTTCTAAAATCCACTGATCTACTCAACTCACATCATTTTTCAATAGCTGAACAAGCTTTAGACAACTTAAATTAAATAAAACATTTCTTTTTTTTTTTCATATTATTATTGTGAAATACATTACTAGATAAAAGTCTAGTAGAATAAAAATAATGAACCTTTGCTCTGCATAAATCTTGATTTTGATCATCAAATCATTCTACGAGACCTGCGTTCACTTCTTCCACCTCTTCAGCTAAAATACCTCTCCATTCCAGATGACTCCATACCCCGAAGCAAACTGACATAGGCCGATGGACTCGGAACTTAATTTCTTTTTAATTATCATTCTTCGGAGTGGTAATCCTCCAGAAGTCGATTAAGAGGGAGTGGCTGTCCTAATCGTTTCTGAATTAGTTGTAAACCTGAAACTAATTTATCCGCTTCTTTCTTCCAACAGCTGCTAAACATTTATATAAAATAATAGATAAATAAACAAAAAGTTACTGTTCACCACAATATTATAATCTTCCATACTGAAAGTGATAAGTAATAAGTGCTACATAATAGATATGCATCACTTATATACCAGATAATCAAATAAACATTAATTTTAAATAAAATATAGAAAATCATAATACAATTTAAAAACATAACTTAATAGATAAAATAAAAAATGGAGTTCAGTGATTATAACTAAGGATGTATTGTATCTTAAGAAACAGTCGTGCAACCAGATGCTTTGGCCCGGATCAAGCGCAACCCCCAGGTTTTCCCAATTAAGAGTTTTCATTTTAGAGAGACCGAACGTGCCCCATTATTCTAATATAACATAATAAATAATGTTACTTAATGTTACTTAATATATATATATATATGTGTGTGCGTGTGTATGTGTGTGTATGTGTGTGTGTGTGTATTTATATGTATATAAGTATATTAATTATTAATTTTTAATTATGTAAAACTATGCAGCAAACTATACCAGGATCTAATAATGTGTAGTATGTATATAGTAGGAGTAATATTTTATTTTGTTCACAATGCAAACTTTACTAAGATGTGCGGTCAGCTACTCATAAGAAGTATGTACTAAATTGTTTATATTTTGAAATATTTGTACAAGATCTTTTTCTTTAACAAATAAAGTGATTATTATTATAATAAATAATGTAATTAAATTAAACATATATATACATATATATATATATATATATATATATATATATATATATATATATATATATATAAACTTATGTTCACTGAGAGTGAAAAGATAAAAAAAAAGAAAAAGGAATGAAATAATACATGTACAACGGCTTGATAACAACTGATTTATTCCTCATTTAAATCCTCTATATATACATTTCCAATGTTACAGAGTTAGTATTAAGGATTAACATGTATATTGGTACCTTCTATGTATTTCTTTTCCCCTATTCGAAACGATTTTCCGGTACACTATTGTCCCAATCTTTATCCTTCCCATCCCGTCCGTCACCTCCAGATTTTCCAGCTCCACCCTCTTACTCTTATCCGCCACGATTTTTGTACTCACCTTCTTGCGAATTTTTCCCACCGCAATCCGATTCGCTTCTATGCTGTCCCTATGTCCGGGTCCACCTCCGTGATACGTTCGTCCCGCCGCCTCTCCCGCGGACCAAAGAGTATCTCGAATGGTGTAAATCCCGTCGCAGCGTGCACCGAATGGTTGTATGCTACTATTGCTTTCGGCATTGCTTCATTAGGTTCCAGTCCTTTTTTCCTGGTGAAAAATCCGCAGGTGGTCGCTAAGTGTGCTGTGCAGCCTCTCCACGTCTCCTCGGCTTTTGGGGTGTCCTGGCGTATTTTTATGCCATTCCACGTCCACCCGTTTGAGCTCTTCCCGTAGCTTCCCGTTATCAAATTCTCGCCCTCCGTCTGACGAGATTCTATCGGGTACCCCGTAGAACAGAAACCACGTGTGCACAGCCTGTACGATCGCTTCTGCCGTCCGTTCCTGGATCCAGTACGCCATCGCCAGCTTGCTAAAAAATGTCGATCATCGTCACCCACTTTTCTCCTTTCTAGGTGAACGTGTCCATTTGCAGCTCACTTAGTGGTCCCGATGGCGTCCTAGTTACTTCCCGCAGTCCCGTAGGTGGGTGTGTCTATCATATTTCGTCGTCTGGCACACCTCGCATTCGGCTATTACCCTCTCAATCGTCTTCTTCATGTTTTTTCCAGTAATATCGCTGCAGGAGTGCCTGGAACGTTTCATTTATGCCCCTGTGATTGGTCTTTCCTTGGTGGTACGCCAGTGTGACCTCCTTTTGCTTATCCGGTTCCCTGACAGTTTCTTCGATTTTGGTGCACTGGTGAAATTCCGATCGACCCCAATCTTTTCTTCCTGCCACATCCGCCGGATTTTGTCCCATACCGTGTTATTCCCCACGTACAAATGGTAGCTCTTTCCTGGTTTCGAGGAATCATTAAGCACCTTTATGATTTGATCCTCCCTAACCCCTGGCTGAGACCAAATGGTTGTAATGGAACACCCGGCGTAAGACGAATATTCGATCTTCATTAGCCCTTGAGTCCTGGTTTTTCCAAATTATTTGTCGTCTTTTGTTGTTGATAATGGTATCGTCCTCTTCCATGTCTGTCGGTCTGTTCCCTGACGCACTCGACTCTGCGTCGTCCTGTTCCTCAGTCTCGTCTGTGTTGGCTGTAGGCCCTCTCCCTCCGGTGTCCATTCCCTGATGAATCCCCGAATACCGCCTGAATATTCCCCTTCCTCTCTCTCGATCGCGTTCACCTGAATCGCTCGGGATAGCCAATCGGCTACAACGTTTTCCCGTCCGGGTTTATAGGCGATCTCCATATTGTACTGCCTCAGGTACTCCTTCCACCGGGTGACCCGTGCCGACGACTCCTTTATTTTCCCCACCCAAAGTAAAGGTCTGTGGTCCGTCTGTACTGTAAATTTGCGTCCAAACACGTACGGCCTAAAATGTTCTATCGCCCATATTACCCCTAACAGTTCCCTTTCCACCGCACTATACCTTGTCTCTGCTTCGGTAAGGCGTCTACTGGCATATGCTACCGGCCGCTCGCCCCTTTTCCCTTCTTGTGATAGAACCGCCCCCAGTGCATATTCGCTTGCGTCCGTGGTTATCGTGAACTGTTTGGTAAAGTCTGGGAATGCTAGAATCGGCTCTGCTTGAAGGCGCTCCCTACACTTTCGGACCTTATCTTCGATTTCCGGCGTTATTACAATTTTTTTTTCCTTTCTTTAGTAGATTATTCAAGGGTACTAAATATGCACCATCTCCGGAATGAACCTTCTGTAATAATTCAGCGTACCCATCAGTCTCCGGATACCCTTTGCGTCTGTGGGGATTGCCATTTTTTGAATCGCCTCAACTTTAGCCCGGTCCGGTTGTATCCCCTCCCGCGATATCTTGTGCCCCAGAAACGTAATTTCTTCCATCCCTAATCTGGACTTTCCGGTGATAGTTTCTTCTCCGTTATTCGGTTGTAGTGGACGATTCAGAGTGCCCGCATGCCCCGTTCGACTGGTAGGACCGCTTCGTTTCGCGGAACATCTGAAATATTCTTCTTCTGGGGACCACCGCCCACCTCAGACCCCGCTTCAGTACACTTCTTTTTATCTAAAGCGGCCCTCTCTCCTTGATCCAATAGGTATCTGCGGCTTTTGCATCTATTCTAGCCAATAACCTGTCCCCACCCTTGAGGAAGTGGTTCAATTCTCCGATTTCTCCATCATACCCTTTAAGGTCAGAAATCGCTCTCCTCAGGTCTTATGCTGTGGCCGTTTTAATTTTCAACAGTTCCAGTATATTCGCGTGTGCTGCCGACAGCGGCTGCGCTGGTATAGGTGGCATGTCAGTCATTTTCAGCTAGCTTATTAAAATAATTTGTGAAAATACTGAATTCTCCTAAGCGAATTTATCTCTGAACCACTAGGAAAAGAGAGATAAAAAAAAAATATAGTAAAGAATTTCCTCTTACGTGTTCCCGGGTTTCGGCACCACTTATGTTCACTGAGAGTGAAAAGATAAAAAAAAAAGAAAAAGGAATGAAATAATACACGTACAACGGCTTTTATTCCTCATTTAAATCCTCTATATATACATTTCCAATGTTTACAGAGTTAGTATTAAGGATTAACATGTATATTGGTACCTTCTATCCTTAACTTATATATATATATATTTCTATTTCTTATTTCTTATTTCTCAATATATCATCACCATCATCTTATAGCACTTATGGTCCTTGCAGAACCTTGGCCTCCTTTACATTCTCTGCCATTCAGACCTATCCTCAGCTGCCCTTCTCCATCCTCTACACCCAGAGTCCGTAGATCGTCCTCTACCTCTTCAAGCCAACGAAGTCGCAGCTTTTCTCTCCTTCCCTTCCCAATCGGGTGTCCTTCCGACGTCACCTTTGGAAGTCTACTAGCTTTCATTCTTCGTAAATATGTACAATATATATATTTACAATATACAATATACAGAAAGTAAATGTGAGGTAAAATGATTACAATGACATTTCAATAACTTGTAAAGAACTAACCATTTGTAGAACTAACAAGGGACCGTTCAATAACCGGTTTGGTTATCGGTTATAGAATTGGAATTGGAAGCGTTTGGAAATCTGATGGATTTGTTTGGATATGGAGCTTATCGAGGAAGGATTGATAAGCTCGTGACTACTTCCCTTTTGTTTTCATCCATTTTAACTCATTTATGTATCCATATTGCCTTTATTTAATTAATATATTTATTGTTTAGCTTTGTACTTTTCTTTAAATAATAACAATTGTTGCCCATAATAGGGGCCTCCATCCTGTGATGTAAAATGGTACCGAAAATTATTATTAAATATATAAATAAAATATAATAGCATAAAAATATAGAACGGATAAAAATAAAAACTATAAAAACATTTGACAAAGTTTCATTCATAGGATGAAGCCAATTTCGCAGGTACTCCAACTAATGTTTCGATGTACAACAGAATATGCTGACGGTATATTAGTAAAAATGGAATATAAAAACATATTTATATATTAACACTCAATAGAAGTCCATATTGTCTAAGATGTTTAGATAACTTTCAGTCCGATTATTAACTGTTGACTAGACTTCAGTTTTTGTTTATACAGGAATATCTGAAAAAATATAAATAATTTAAAAAATGATGTAATAAAACAAATATTTATTACTAAAATAATAATACTTAAGTAAAATTAACAGCAGTAAAATTATAATGGTTCCCTTCATATGGAATTTAAGGAAAGAAACTCAAGTGTAATAGATAATACAGAAGTTATTAAGTTAATGGATCTATTCATACAATATGTATAACAGAAATAAACAAATAACCTCTAACTAATAAAGAAATAAAATTAATCATAATAAAAAATAAAAAAAATTAGAAGTTTGTATATACAATCATATTATATGTATAATATATACAAAATCTCATCCTGGGGATCCCTGATCCCCAAGTTTGTTATCAATGAAAGGGTGAGATGCTTGTATTTAATAGCTTAGAGTATTGGCAGATACGTTTGTTTAGTTCTTGTTATTATGTTTTTAATAATTTTTTTTTTAAGAACAATAATTTTATTCACAAGTGTAATGTATGTGTAACCAACCAGCGGATGTTATGTTACAGAAAAAACAACAGTCATGATCAGAAGGGAGTCAGCACCCTATGGTACAATCTTCAGGGGTGATACTACATTAGGGATTAAACAAGGAGATCCCTCATCCAGCTCTTTTCCAGCCTTCCTTGAGTTATATCTAGCATCTGTAATGTTGCTATGTTACGTACGTTTGTTAGAGTTCCCTCGTAATTTATCATTAAAATGTATGTAAATTTAGTGAATATTATGTTTTACTGTCATAGTATGTTAGTCTGTATGTAACGTTTCGTTTGATAGAATAGTAGCTTAAAAGCTTATGAATTTAGATTAGAATATTTGGCCGGTCTATAAGTTTGGGATTCGTGAGTCCAGGTGGGTTATTTTATACAAATTTGATCATTTACCCTGCTTTTCGAAGTTTACTACAATTACTATAGGGTAATTACTATAATATTATATTTCGTGGGATTAAAAATAAAAGACACTAGGTTTTTAGTTTAGATTTTAGCTTGTCTACTAGGACTAAAAAAAAAGGAATATAAAAAAAATTAACTTATATGATAAACTTAAATAAATGAATGAATAAGATACGAATAACAATTAATGTAGAAAAATATATTACGTTATTGTAACTACACCATTTAAAACAGTCGAACACAGTAAGGCTCAAAGAGTTAATATCTCGATTCAAAGGGAAAATTTATAAAGAAGGGAAGGTAAGGTATTCATTATTATTTATGTAAACATTGGTAAAGAAATTTTCATCTATAAATTATTTTTAAATGTGTCTACATTTTTCTGAATGGAGATAAATGACCACTTCCGGAAAATGAACCATACAAAAATAATTTGACGGAATAGAAAAAAAAATAATCACCACCACTGACTTCCCAGTAGTTCAAACTGAAGATAAGTGATAAGAATTAAAAGAAGAAATCGCTTTACAATTGTCTGTTATAGTTATTCTCTGAAAATATTCTATTTCTTGAATGAACTATACTCTGTATTGTATTCATTATTCATGCTTTTTTATGTTTTGTATTTTATTCTCGTTTAATATCTTATTACATTAAAACTGTAACTCTACGAACAATAAAATATTACAGTAGACCTAGCAATTCATGCAATATTTAAAATGTATGGGGCGTGATGTATAATTTCATCAACTATTCCCAACTTCCATTGTTCTATTATGAAAGGGGAAATCATAAAAAAATAATTTTAAAGATGTTGTGCCTAAAAATCCTTTTTATATATAATTTGTTGATACGGAATACTAAAACATTATAAATAACTATTTAAAACAGATGATCAGGCCAAATACTGGTATTAAGATACTCAATAATAAAAAGTTGCAAGCCTAGGCTTTGTACTTAAGATAAATTGAGAAATTCTTCTCCAGTTAAATTTTATCTTAAACAGAATAAAACTGTTTAAAATATTATTACCAATTGATATGATTCGATGCTCTAAAATCCAATGCATTTTGTACTTTTGTTTCAATCGATACATCAAAATAAGCACTTGCGATCTTCAAAGTGGTTAACACAACGTGTAAGTATAGGATGAAGAAGAGGTACATCAATAGCAGAAATTTGTAGCTTGATATAGGCAACATAGTGTCAAAATCATATGATGAATGAATACATCTGTATATTCCGTAAATAATTAAAAATAAATAAAATTTATACAACTCTAAAAAAATATATTATGTTAGTGAAGGTAACCAAACAATGGTATTTATGATAAGTAGGTGGATTATTATTTGGCACTCAACATTTATGGTATTCTGTGCCCTGTTCACACGATGCATTTACTTAGATTTTTGGTTTATTATTTTTAATAGAAGAAATTATATTTTTTTAGAAATACATATGATAATTTTATCTTTAATGGTCACCTCAAGAGCTTTCTTGAGTCGTTCCTGCTGAAAATAGGTTCTATATAGAGGCTATTCCTAAAGAATATGTCTAATAGTTAACTAAGTCTTGCAAGATATACACTTCGGTGAGGTTTCTCTCACTTTAAGATGTGTAAGGCCAAACCTTAGGCTTGCTATAAACCACTCTTCTGATTTTTCGATGTGATGTTTTCAATTACTTGATGACTTTTTTTATACTTTTCGGTTCATTATTTGCCTATGCTTCTTCCTATAATTTAACCCTAGTATTCTTGCCACTAAATTACAAGGAGTTGCATATCTGTGTAAAGAGTCTCTTGATATCTAGTGAGGAAAAGGCTGATTCATTGGCTGCATTACCTGGAGCTTCATTCCCTTTTATTCCCACATTGGACGGTTTCCAGGTACATACCAAACTTTTTCGTGAGTCCATTATCAAATGCTTGTTCTTTTCTCATGACGCTTGTATGTTTGTTGAGAAGAGATATAGCAGAACGGGAGTCTGTTCATAAAACAAAGCTTTTATCTTCTAGTAACGCCGCACTCTAGTATTCTGATGTAAAGTTGTTTGTAGTTGGTAGAAGTTTATATTTTATAACTGCAATGTCGATAACAGCGGATTACCCAACATTGTTTCATTTTAAATAATATGTATAAATGTTAAGGAAGGGAACCAATACAAAAGGCGACCTAACCAAGAGCTCTACACGCACTGTGAAAGAATCACGAATACAATTAGGAAGAGACGTCTAGATTCTTATGGGCACATTTCCAGAATGCAACCTTCCAAGTTGTCAAATCAGCTGCTCGGTTATTGAAAAAGAAGGAAGACCAAATCACCATGTTTGTCAGAGGCAAAAAAAGACCTGCAGGAACTTGGGGGAACAGAAAAAGACCGGACAACTCTCAGGAGTATTCTGAAACAAACAAGGTTCCAAGACAAACCACCAATAAAGAAGACAGGAGCCCAATGGACACATGATAGGAAGGAACAACACAGCCAGAGGATGCATAACTACTGGGCCGACATCAAACCCGACACAAACCCAGTAGTTGAATATCGTAGTCCTTTAGATGGCCTATACGAAACAAAAAGAACAAGAAGATATGTTAATGTATTTATAATTTATGTATTTTTCTTTAATTTTTAAAAATTTGAGTATGTTATGTTTGAGATGCTGATTTTCGTATAATTTTTGAAAGATAGATCTATTGTTGGTAGTTTTATACGGAGTAAATCTCAATTCTTCAGCTGTTGCTTTCCACTCCTGCACTCCAGGTGTTCTATATTTTATATATCTTTCAGCTCTGATTTGCAAGGGTGTTGCTATAAATATCGATTTAGTTATTTAAATTAATTTAACAAAAAAGTTATTTTTACATTTTTCCCCCCAATTTCCCCTCATTTCCCGTATCAGGGATTCGTAGATTCTAAAACTTTTTTTTTTCGCTTCAACCCAGTATCCATATTAATCTGAACTGGACTAAGGACACTCCTCATAAGATTAGCAATCTTACACTCACAGGGTTTTGAGCACTTATTTTCCTTTACTTTATCCCTTTTGAATTTTGTTTATATTCTGTTTTTATGAGTTCTGAAATAATTTTTCACAAAATGCAATTTTTTCTAACAGCTCTGGATATATTACTATACTAAATTTGGCACTACTGACAAGGTCATGAGCCTTATCACAGATTGACAGCCAATTAAGTTTATTGGCGGGAACAGCTTACCATCTGATTCCCAACTGCCGTTTGTCTTCTTTTGCGTTATCCAATCATCTCAATCTAGGACGAACACTTCGAGCACCTCCTGTCACCTCACACGAACAAGCCACACAAACTCTTTTTATCAACATTACAATATTTGACTGATCATACAATTTTATTTTATTGTTCTAATCCTCCACTCTTTCTCGGAGTAGATTGGACCATATATTTTACTAAGAAATTTTCTTTCCCATGTATATAGTACATTCATGACTCTTGTCAGGACCGGTGTTTTACTGCCGTAGTCTTATAAATAATCAACTTAGCGTTCAAAAAAGGCTATGATTTCCTGATGCTATTATTGCCCCATTTCTTTGCACAGATTTGGGAATATTGCCTAAGCCAAAAATTAAGCCGAAACTATGAAAAATTCATCAGTACTATAGAACTATTTTTTAAATATTTATTGATATTTACAACTGTATACCTTATAAACACCAAGTAAATTTGAGAAAAATGATTACAATGGCATTCCAATATCACGTTAAGAAATACTCACTGGTAGCACTTCAATGGTTCAACATAAAAGCGTCTCTTGGCCATCTTCCTTTCTAACGCTTCGGAGGATTATCGGGTATGGAGTGTGAGGAAAGTTGAGAAAATAGAGGATTCAAGTGGGTATGGAGTTTACCATGCAAGGCGCGGTAGCTCCTATAATAAGAAGGCAGGTTTATCGTGAATTCTGGCCAAATCATTTGTTTTGTTTTTTTCTAAGGATGGTTTTCTATTTGGGCTAAATCAGGAACATGTGGAACATTAAGATCTTTATGGATAAGTTTGTTTGTGGTATAATAAGGGGCATTGAGGATTTTACGACAGATTATGGATTGTAAGGATTGGATACGAGAAGAAGGGTTTAGAAGAGCCCCAAAGCTCAACTACGTATGTCCAAATGGGTGAAATTACTATCATGTATTTTGTAGCTTATCAGGTAGTTAAGACAGAACACTTGTCTAGTAAATACAGGAGTGGTCGGAAACAACAAGGGGTTTCTTGTCTTTTAAGTCTGGTATGTGAGGACTATCAGGAAATCAGGTTCCAATAGAACTGGCTTATCAGAAACATCCTTTTGTTCAGCGAATGCAATTTTAAACACATTCCAACTCTATTATTGCAAAAATAAATCTGGAGATATGGGGTAGAAAAATAGAAGAAGATGAAAGGCAAAAACTGGCCCTTGGTGGAAGCATATAAAAAGCGTGCGACTGGAGGGAGATAAGACTCACTGTCCGCACTCCTGGCTCGCTCATATATCCTGCTAATTCTCCTCATTTAACCTCCCTTCCTCGTCCAGTCCTTCGCCTACGTGCCTTCCGACCTCAAATATTCTGCCAGGTTAAATGGATTCCTCTCCGATCCGGTACTCTCCCTATTAAATTACTAGATTGAGTCATCTGTGAATTTCCGCTTTAAGAGGGTGTTAAGAATTCAATGGTAGTTATTTTTCAAACTCATTTATGAATTAAATGGACGGTGTACTACTGATAAGTAATGTAGATGATGAATTTGTTCATGGTTATTATATCCTATGATATGCACGTGTTATCAATTCTCCGTGTTATCCTCTATATTATGAAATCAAAATAACATAAAATAATAGTTCATAGGATCTTTGAACTGCATCCTAGTAAAAACTATTAGAAATACTGAAGAAATTAGGTTTAAATACTTGAGGTACGCATGATGGCATAGAATGATCAATAAAATTAGGATTGATGAATTAATTGTGAATAAAATATTTGTTAGATCTCCTCAGAACTGAGGATAAATGTTCAGCATTCAAAACTAGTTTTCTAATAAAATAATTTCAATAGAATTGGCAATTAATTCATAGCTTGAATTTGACGTAATACATATACTCTTTTGGTGTTACGTTTTTTTCACTCTATAGTTATCTGAGACAAACGGCCTAAAACAAGATGTTCTGATGCTCAATAAACAGCAAAAAGGAATGGAACTTTTGTCGAAAGTGAATATTTTGGGTAAAAGAAAATTGAGGATCGTAAAAAACTTTATAATCATCACAAAACTTGTTTTAAATAATACTGAATATAGGTATTTCAAAATCAGTAATATTATTTGCAACTATTGGATTGTCTGGAAATTAATGCAGGATTTCATGTTTAAACCAAAACCTCATATTATTATTGAAGATATTATTTATCTCTTTACCACAACCAAAACCTGATACATTACTTTTACTCTACGCCATAGATTCGGCTCAAAAGTCCGATTAAATAAGATCCCATTACCCAGATCTGATACAGTGTGATATCTTGGTTTCATATTACAAGGAGACGTTTTGACTTGTAACTCACAGATTAGAATGCCGATTTTAGTGTGGATTGTGGGGACCTATAATAGTGCAAAACTAGATTTATAGCCGCCAATGAGCAGTAGGAGCCGAGAAAAAAAACAACAAAAAAACAATATGAAAATCACGTTTTATTTATTTCTATGCTCTCAGTCAAGACAGAGAAATAATTGTTTCACGTAAAATTGTAGTTTTGTATGCTTTATCTTTACCACAACCAAAACCCGTTACCCGGAAATTAATGTAGGATTTCATGTTTAAACCACAACCTGATATTATTAAAGAGATTGTTAATCAGGTTTTGATTGTAAAGAGATAGCATACAAAACTACAATTTTACGTGGAAAAATTATTATTTTTTCTTGACTGAGAGCTGTGGAAAAAAAAACCTGATTTTTATATTGGCTTTTTTTTTCCGGCTTCCAATGCTCATTGGTGGTTTTAACTCTGGTTTTACATTATTATAGGTCCCTACTAATCACACAAAATCGGCATACGAATCTGTGAGTTACAAGTACAAAGCGTCTCCTTGTAAGATGAAACCAAGATATCGCACTGTATCAGATCTGAGTAATGGGGTCTTATTTAATAGAACTTTTGTATCGAAACTACGACGTCAAGTAAAAGTAATGTATCAGGTTTTGGTTGTGGTAAACAGATAAATAATCTCTTTAATAATAATATCAGGTTTTGGTTTAAACATGAAATCCTGCATTAATTTCCAGACAATCCAATATTTAATTAAGATTCTGCGACTTCTCTACAGACGAACTTGACTATGATTTTCTATTATATAGGTAAACGCTATTTCTATCTATTCTGGTTGAAAGAGAGGAGAGCAGGGAGGTTTCCAAGGGCATTTCTTGCGTTTGGATTTCATGTTCTATATTCATACTTACCAAAGGTCTTTGCAAACATTACAAAACTAAATGTCAGGAGTAGCTGAAACGATCCAGACAGTAGAAAGCTATTTGCGATGAATTTATCACTCTGACAATGAGACCTTGTAGCCGTCAGTGTTGGTTGAAGTGGTCCCTCTCACATCCACATCCAGTAATGATCCACCCAGCGGGAGCTCTCCTGTATTCATGTCTCAATCAGGATTGTCGTCGGCAAGAGCTGTTCTCGTCAGACTTTGACGTATGGTCATCTTTGATCTTCGTTAGCGGAGAGATATGGTATGACGGCTCCTTTCGAATATATCTCGATGAAAAAGATCTCGAGTCCGAGGAGGTGGATATGTGTTTAGGTGCACCTTAGCCTGAAGTTGACTAATCTCTTCGATATCAAATCCTTCAATAAATGGTGTTAATAACGACTTTCTCAGACGCTGTTAGTGTATTCGATATATCAAAAGTTGTGAGAAGTTGGCAGCTGGGGAACAAAACATTTTGGGGAACATAAAACACATAGAAAAAAAATATTAAACGAGATGGTTTAGTTTTCTAAATACACTGAGTCTAAAAAAATGAACCTACAGAGATATTCCTTTGACTAGGTTTAAGAACTCATTATAGTTATAAATAAACCGTATTATTTTTTTAAGCAAAGCTTCTATACTGCTGTCATATTATATATACAGCAAAGTATTTCCTTAGAGTTAATCGCGGAGCATGTAACGAAAAAGCGTTGCCAGATGGAATTCAATACAAGTTAAAAGATTAAAAACGTTAATAAAAATTTAAGGTAAGGTTAAATACGTTATCAATAATTGTTTTAAATAATATCATCTATAATTGTTTAAATCGAGTTTTCTTGATATGTATTGCTCCTACCAGGTATGCAAGTTTAAAATGTCGTTTTAATTCCAATAGAATGCGCTCTTAGCCTATTGAAGGATTTGCTTATCTCTAAACGCTATTTTGTTTGTTAGTCATTTGTTTACAAAAGTCAGTTGTTTTTAAGTCGTTTACGTGGACGTATCATACCTTTCTTTGGTGTTAAAATGTCTAATTTTAAGCCAAATAAAGAGCATTTGCGGCATGTCATGATTTTCTTATTTAATCAAAAGAAAAAGGCATCTGAATGTCATCGAATTCTTGTTGAGACTTATGGCGATGTTGCTCCAACCGTCAGGACATGTGAACGTTGGTTTCAAAGTTTCAAACGTGGTGATTTTGATGTTACTGATCAAAAAAGAGAAAATCGACCAAAAAAGTTTGAGGACTTCGAATTGCAATCTTTATTAGACGAAGACAATACCCAAACCCAACAAATGATGGCAGAACAGTTGAATGTCACTAGGCAAGCCATTTCCGATCGCCTGAGAGCTATGGGAAAGATTCAAAAGGTTGGAAAATGGGTTCCACATGAATTGGACGAACGACAGATGGAAAAAAAAAAAAACTGTGTGCGAAATGCTGCTTTTACGCCACGAAAGAAAGGGTTTTTTTTTTGCATCGAATTGTAACTGGCGATGAAAAATGGATTTATTTTCAGAATCCCAAACGAAAAAAATCATGGGTAACGCCAGGACAACCATCCACATCGAGTGCAAGACCGGATCGTTTTGGGAAGAAGACAATGCTGTGTGTGTGGTGGGATCAGAAGGGAGTAGTTTACTACGAGCTTCTCAAACCCGGCGAAACAGTCGATACCGAGCGCTACCGACAACAAATGATCAATTTGAGTCACGCATTGATCGAAAAAACGCCCAGAATGGGCTCACAGGCACGCCAAAGTCATTCTTCAGCATGATAACGCTCCTGCACATTCAGCCAGATTGACTAAGGAAACGATTTCTTCGCTTGGTTGGGAACTCCTACCCCACCCGCCGTATTCACCTGACCTGGCGCCTTCTGATTATCACCTCTTCTCATCGATGGGACACTCATTGGCGGAGCAACACTTCAACAATTTCGAAAACGTACGAAAATGGCTCGATGAATGGATTTCAAATAAAGATGAAGCATTCTTTTGGAATGGTATCCATATATTGTCCGAGAGATGGACAAAATGTGTAGAAAGCGAGGGTCAGTACTTTGAATAAAATATATTATACTTTTTTTTAAATTACTGTGTATATATTTTAAGAAATAAACGACATTTTAAACTTGCATACCTGGTAGGTGCGATCATAATAAACGAAAACGTGATGAGAAACCGACTAATCAGTAAGTACTTTTTATATATTACCATGAATTTTTTTAATGTAAAACCAATAGGCAATAAGACCATGTATTAGGCAATATTTTATAGTATGTATTTCCGAAACCACTGCAAACACAATCCAGCTCAAATAATTAATAAATTTTTATTCATTCATTTAAAAAAAAAGTGAAGATTTTTCAGTTCATTTGTAGTGAATTTTACTGTATACTATTGTTATTAAATTGTGTACTTTTAGGCACAAAATCCTCATTTATCAAACATCCTTTTAATGAATAAAATACTGTACTTTGTAAATCATAATGACTGCATGCATCGTATTGAATGTTTTTTAACGAAAAGTATAAAAACTGAAATAGTGGAATGCCACTGAAAGTTTCAGTTCTTTCACTTCGTCCTACTGATCGGTATCATATTTTTTTTCAGAACTTTAGCACCTTTTCTAAGAACCAATAAAATCCCCTTGTAGATATTGTCTGTCACTACAGAACAGTGCACTAAAATATTTATTCGGACATAAAATTCCTTACAAAACAAAACTCAGGTCTACCTCTCCTGGGAAGCTTCAGGTCTGCGGGATATAAATTACCCACCAATTGTTGAGAACACTGGGCTAATCACTCATCTTGAGTGTCAAATAACTTAAATACTTAAGCAAGTTTATAAGAAGACTTTTTAAACAACGATGTAAACGGTCAACAATATATTTGTAGCAGCTATGAATAGTGTTTTATGTGCAATTTTGTGAATTTCGGGTTTTTATTTGAGAAAGGCTATTTTTTTTTTTAGTGAGTCTATTGGGCTAACTTATACAGCTACTATGGAAATGAATATTCCTTTGTGAATCATTGTGGAAACAATTTCAATTAAATTAAAAATTTCCTAAAATACATTTTTAAAGGAGAATGCGTTAAAGAACAAGGGGACTGACTTCTTGTGTATGACTCTGGCTTAAATA
Source organism: Euschistus heros (assembly GCA_003667255.2). Classification (NCBI taxonomy): domain Eukaryota; kingdom Metazoa; phylum Arthropoda; class Insecta; order Hemiptera; family Pentatomidae; genus Euschistus; species Euschistus heros. The sequence continues at coordinate 5,073,759 of RCWM02000007.1, read as the reverse complement.
GGCTCTAAAACCAACGATCTCGTGAGACAGAAGCGCTAGAATTTCCCTGAATTCTATTTTACCATTCAAATTTGGGGAGTGGAGCTTTGTAGTCCTCAGCCTAAGTGTAAATATGTAAGATTTTTTTTTCCTTATTCATTTATTTATTTTACATTATTATTTTTCTTATTGCATTCATTTACTTGTTTTCCTTTTATTGTCAAAGTTGTATTCTATTATCTATTTTTTTTATTTTCTTACAAATGCGGAATTGATATATACTTTGGCTCTACTAAACCTTCAAATTCTTCTTGTATCCAACCCTTACAATCAAAAATCCTTAATGCTCTTTATTATGTCACAAATAAACTCACTCATACCGGTCTAAATATCCTTACATTTAAATATGTTACAGATTTGGCCCAAACAAGATACCTATTCTTACATGACAAGCTACATATCCACTCGAATCCACTAGTCCTCTACTTGCTTCTCACTTGATTCTAGATAAACCTCCGAGGCACCTGAAAAGAAGATGGCCTAGGGAACATTTCTTTAAACCTAATGTGGAACAAGTTATTGTCCTGTCATTTTAATAATTTTTTCTCACATTTACTTCATCTATTGTATATATTATTAAATATCAATAATCCACAAAAAACAAAATATGTAAATAAATAAAAAAACAAATGTATTTTATTAAGTTCCTTAAAGTAATAGTAACTATTGTTGCCTTAACTGTGGTACATTGTAAAATTAAAAAAAGAAAAAAAAAAGATCTCAAATAAATTCAAAAATATAAAAAGAATAAACTGGCCTTCTTATGATCATTTTTTTTTTTTTTTTTTTTTTTTTTTTTTTATCACTTATTGTTTTGATGAAAATAAATTTATATAAACAAACAACTTGAAAAGTTTAATTTATACAAAAAAATATAAGACATAACACGTGTAAATGAAAGCCCAGTAGAAAAAACACCAGTTTAACCAGGTTGAATTCGTGTCGAAAAAAATTTCACAAAACTGAAGGCGAACGTTCGTCTGGGGAATTCAACAAATTATCGCCAGACGGACATTTGTGTTTATAAATGCTGTAATATGTTTCTTTTCTCATGAATTTTTCGGTTAGTGAAATTAATGGCTACTGATCACTAATGATAACGAAACGGGATCGGTGCACTCAAATAAAAATACCCCAAAAAGTCCCGAGTTTGAAAAATAGCGAAATGGTTTTGGGGATGACGTTCTGTGACCATTCTTGGAGATTTGCGTAATGACTACGAATTCCTTTACCGAAATCGGGTGTCCCTTTCGATTCGAAAAATCCGATTGAATCAGTAATTCTCTGAAACAGTTTTATTTTTTAAATTTATTTATTTTTAATGCTAATTAGCATATGAAATATATTTGATGATACTGTATAAGATAACCTCATATTGGATTTTTATAGAATACAAAATTTAGTAAACAATTTATTATTTCTACGCCCTAATCCGAATATCTCTTAAGTTTTATTTATTCAAACACAACCTATACAATTCATGAATCTTTCATACGTTTCGAAATATTTATGTAATATGATAGTTTATTCTTTATATAACTCTTATAAATCATTCTTATAAATGAGTGATATCTAAAATTATATGCATAAAAAAAATTATCTTTTATATTGATAAGCGGTACGCAATATAGAATCACTACAATCTATGACAGTGAGAAAAATAGGACACTCCGTTTGTATCTACTACTTGAAAAGATATTGGTTAACGTTTGTACCATGCTCTATCATAGCTGTATTTTTTTTCTATAAAAAAGATTTTATAGGCAAAATATTAGAATCTTCCTGACCAAATAAAGGCGTAAGAAGTTTAATTCAATATATTCCAATAATCAGAGACGCAATTTGAGTAAGTGTTTGCCGTTTAGAAATATTCCATTATCTAAATATTTTTCATTTTATTTTGGTTGAGCTAAAAATTCATTCACCTAGTTAAAATTTTTTTTTTTTTTAATCTTTTATTAATTGAAATTTACAACTGTATTAGAAAATACATCCAGTAAATGTGCTGTATACAATACAATATGATAACATGATTAAGTCTTGTAGAGAAACTACCCATTGGTAGTACTCTAATGAAATTTACAAAAGAAGAAGATCCCGAGGCCATCTTCTTTTCAGGCGCCTCGGAGGATTCCCAGGTATGGAATGGGAAGCAAGTTGTGCAACAAGTGGATTTGGATGCGGAGTAAGTTTATTATGAAAGGAGAGGTATCTGGTTCGAGCCAAATCAGCGACATAAGGGATATTAAGGTCATTGTGGATTACTTCATTTGTGACAAAGTAAGGAGCATTAAGGATTTTTCGAAGGATTTTGGATTGGAGTGATTGGATGCGGGAAGAATTCGATGGTTTGGTGGATCCTCAGTTAAAATTTAAAAAAAAAAAAAAAAAAAAAAAAAAAAAAAAAAAAAAATTTAAGTTAAAATTTAAAAAAATATTATTGAGCTAGTTTTCAAATTTTAAATAGTTAAAATATTACAATATGTTCTGTAAATGTTCATTTATTTTTAGTTTGTTTTATTCATTTTAGGTTTTGGGCAATTTATTGTTTAAATAATAATCTTTTTTTTTTTTTTTTTTTTTTTTTTACAGGTAATAACGGTTTATGTAATAAATGATGCGATTGCGAAGAAATGGATAAAAAAAAAAAAAAAGTATTTGAAAATGCTTAATGTTTTTTCAAAGTGCTTTCCATATGTATATGTTTGTAAAAATTTTCATGATTGAAAAAAGAAACAAAGACGAATTGTGGATAACAAAATGCTCGTATCCTAAGCTCTATTTAAGTCTATTTACTCAGTATGTTTTAATGTAGTATATCAAATAGATCAAATATATAGAAGAGAAAAAAATTCTGTTCAACATAATTACTTTATATTTGTTATTTATAAATAAACATTAAAAGTATTCTAAATGAAGTTACCGAAACGAAAAATTATTATTATTATTATTTAAGATTAAGTAAATTTTTGTTTTTGTTTTGAAAGAGCATTTTATGCAACTTCGGAATACTTTTTTTTTTTTTTTTAATGTTTTACTTCAATCCTTTATATTTAAATGCTTTCTTTTTACTTTTAAATTGTTAAATATTTTTATTTAAATTGTGTGTTCAAATATTTATTCAATTTTTAATTTTTTTTCTCACACCTTATATTTTACAAAGTAAAGTTTTGTTTCTTTTTTTAATCCTTAGAGGCCTAATTATTAGATCACTTTAAGCAATCGATAAAATATTTACTGATAGAAATCAAACAGCCTTTCCATTAAACAATGGAATGGTAATGTTACAATTGAATATTATTATCCTCTGTTTTTCAAATAATAAAGTTAAAGTTTGGAAAAACAAAATATAAAGAAATTTGGGAGAAATAATCGAAAAAAAAAAAATGGATAACAAATATATAAATTATGTAATAGATTCTCCAGTAAAACTGAATAAATTGTAGAATACATTAGAATCTATCAAAGATAGTAGATGTAATTTATGCTAATTATTTCCTATTGACAAGATAATTATTCGAATTAATTCCACTCGCATTTATTACGAAAGCAATCTTCAACGCCTTTTGAATTCTTTTTTTTTTTTTGTTTCGTTTCTGAAAATTTTTCATTTTTTTTTAACTTATTACTTTATTATTTTTCCCAATTAAAGGCCTGTGTGTCTCCGCCCCCAGACGGCAGACAAATAGGTCTTCCATATATGATAGACTACAGAAAAGGGGGTCTAAGGGTTGAAGGCAATTTTCTCTATTTGATTGACAGGCGGTGGTTGAGAGAGCTCCGGTGATTAGGGCCCACGTGAAAGGACGAACCGGATTGGCTGAGGCTCCGGCCAATGACGTCACGTCATTAGTCTTGTTAAAACCAATCAAGCGGAGGCCGACGGCCATTTTTCAACTCGGCTCGGCCAATTAATACACTTCAGGCCGGCCTGGAGCGCGGCTGTATTACTACTCGTGTTTCCTGTTTTATTTTCCTCCGTCTGTGTTTTTTCTCCTTGGGATGGTTCCTTTTGTTACTCCTTCGTGCAAGCCCTGACCTTATGGGATCTGGGATAAATGGTATCTTAAAGACCCAGATATCCTGGAATCCGTTGGATTCAAAGTTGTCCAATTAAAGCATTACTGGTCCATGAGTTACCTCACTGGAATTCCGTGATAGTAGGTAGCCTGCTGGTCCTAGCTGCATTGTGTGGCTAAATATTTACATAATTTAAATAGTTTTTTTTTTAACATTATAAATCAAACCTTAGACGAAAACTCGATACCTACATTTTCTTACTAAAACCTATTTGAATATATACCTCACAAATTTGTGGAACTGCCAAAACGATCCATATACAAAAAACACTAATCAGGACACAGATTTAGGTATGCCTGAATAGATTTCACATATCAACACTTCAAGATCGTCCATCGTACATTATGCCCAATATTATCCTTTAGAGGTAAAGGAGCTAAATGAGAGATCTCCTTGAATAAAATGAAATATACTTAACAAGAGAGATGGAGGTGCCACTGTGAAATGCTCCTCATCATACCTCTCATGCCAGAATCTCATAAATTTTATGGTCAAAAAATTCGCTCATTTCATTTTATATGTTTCACAGTTTTGAATTCAAATAACAAAGACAAAGAGAAATAAATATTTATAATACTCGTGTTTCCTGTTTCATTGTTTAACTCGTTTCTAGATCTTTAAACTGTTCTTACTCTTTTAAGTATTTATAATATGTGGGTTCCTTCCTGATATGAAGGATGCCTCAGATTGTATTTCATTTCATTACATTTAATATTACAGTTCTCTATATAAATGAATAAATCCTAACATCAGTTATAAATATTAGAGACTCGTAATTTCTGTAGGACAGTTTGGAGGAAGGGACAAGCGGAGAGCAACCCCTGGAAGACAACGGCAGAATGTATTTCCATGATAATGACCAAGGCCCACAATTCCCCGGCCCTATTACCCAGATGGTCCCTCGGGAGTAGCCAACTTCCCCTCAATCCTAACAGCTCTTCGCCAATAATCATTTTTATTAGCTCAAGTTATAATGGGGTAATTCCTGATTCCAGGCTGCGGAATTTGATAAAAGTTATCTCGCCTTGTTAAAAGTTCGATTAACCATAGTGCTGACTGGGATCGACGTAACGATTCGCAGTTCTATCTTCGTTCCTTTACGAACCAGAGGTACATTACCACTACATGAAGGGTCTTGGATTCAGTTCTTAGGTAAGGATGTACTGTTTCTGGGCTAACGGTTGTGAAAGGAGGTGATTTGGCCATAATAATCGTTCAACCGCCAGGTTTCCCCAATTAAGGGTACCCACTTTAATGAGGCTGTGTGTGCCACACCAGGCGGTTCTCCCAACCCCGAAACTGAGCCTCGGCAGAAGTAAAAAAAAATAAATTTTGTAGCTTCAGTCGTACTCGAACTTGGGCCTAGGAGTATTGTAGTCAAGCGCACATACGAACATAATCATATTCGATTATGCCAAATCCATGTAACGAATCCGATAATTTCACATTCGATAATTTGCAGTTTTAGGGACGATAACATGTCTAGTCAAAGATTTTGTCAAAATATGCTGCTAGATTGCAGATCTTTCCAGAGTAGACCTAAAATGATCAGATTAGTCTTAAACTTGGTGTTAGACATGGGTACCTTCTCTAAATAATTTCGAATAGAACATGCGCACCTGAACAGAATGCAGGTGAATCATCGCTATATTTTACAGTCTGCTAAAATTTAAGGTACAATATCTCACTATTATATATAGTATATACATGAAAATATTTCTTTTGAGTAAATAGTGAAGGATGTAACGGAAATTGTAGTACAGTGTCAAACAGTTGTTTCAGTTATTTGTGAATGTTTTTTTTTAAACAACTTTTATTCAGGATGCATTTTATGTAAATAACTATTTTTTATTGTGCATTTCACTATCTTGTTTTTATTATAATGTTTAATTTTTTTTTTAATTTACAAGAACTTCTCTTTTAAAACAATTATAAGCTTCCTAAAAACATTATATAGATGCTTGTTTTGTACTGGAATTTATAATTGAAATGTGTAGAAAGGGTTTCGATATTTGTTTGAAATATCATCTACAATTGTTCTAAATATCGTGGTAAATATCATCTGTGGATATGAATTGTCGTTAAAAACTACTCCTACATTTACTAGAAAAACGTTCAAAGCTTCCAATTAATTACAAAAGACATATTTACATGAAAGTAACCAGACCTAATTACGGAGCTGAGCTTTCAGGATCCACTAAACATTCCAATTCTTCTCGTATCCAACGCTTTCAATCCTAAATCCTCAACGCTCACTATTATATCACAAACAAACGTATCCATAAAAATCTCAAAGTCCGATGATCCCTTCATCCAAAACACTCCAATATCATATCGTAAACCTTCAAAAATGGTGCCGAAATTTGAAAATTATAATTAATCGAAACAAATAAGTTACACATTTTTTCGTTAACCTACGACTTCCTGTCCCTCAGTTTCCTTTAATAACATTCCACTGATCCCTGTTGAACGCAGATCTGTTCTAGTACTTCAACTGCTCTTCGTTTTAGACTCCTTCAACATTTACTAGACAAACGTTCAAAACTACCGATTTACTACAAAAGACTCATATACATGACAGATATCAGGCCTGTTTGAACCTACGTAGTTGAGCGGCGGGGCTCCTCTAATCCATATATTGCATATCGTGTCCAATCCTTGCAATCCAAAATCCTGGAAAAATCCTTAATCCTTCTTACATTGTCAAATAAACTTATCCATAAAGATTTTAATGTTTTATATCATGCTGATTTAGCTTAAACAAGATATCTATGCTTCCATAATAAGTTTGATTCCCACCAGTCTCACAACTTGCTTCCCATTCGATTACCGATATCCTTTCTTTGCGTCCGAAAAGAAGATGGCCTCTGGACCTTCTTAAATAGAACTTTTATTGAAGTGCTACTAGTGGGTAGTTGCTGAACAAGCAATTTTCATGTTATTATTTTTACGTTGTTGCCACAATTACTGGATGTATGTTTTTTTGTTGTTTTTTTTATGTATAGTTGTAAATTTCAATAAGTAGATAGATAAAAGATAAAAGATTTTATGAAAGAGTAATTCCGGATGGAAATGGTTAATGAATTCCAAAACGACCATGCTAAAAGACTTTTAAGGAAGCAGTTCTAAATAATAGAACTATAAATAAAATAAATAGAACATAAATCAGTATCCTTGTATTCAAGAGTACGTAAATCAGTATCCTTGTATTTAAGAGCTGGGAAAGTAGACCATGAATATAGGTGGAGTTTTGGTTCTTAGGGATTGAAATATAAAAGCTCCAAGAAAGTATTGTTTGTAATTAAAAAAGTTTCATTGGGCAGCAGTGTTACAATTTATTGACATGATATTCTAATTATTTTACCAGACCTTTGCTTAACCCGGCGTTGGTCGTTAGGTGAGCATTTCCCTCACCCTTCTAAAAAATATTTAATAAGTCCGTCAGAACTTATCTTTCATCGCTGCCCCTCAGTATAGCTGAGTTTAGGACATTTGCGAATAAGAATATTTGGTTTCTAAGAAAAACGGATGCAGGTGGTCTGGATATTGGGTTATTTTTACTGAAAATTGCGGGAAATGAACCCTTCAGTATCAGCTTATCTCTGGTGTAGTTTATTCGTGACATTTTACTAAGCGAGTTATCTAATTTCATTCGATTGATTAGTGATTATTTGGGTCCAAAATGAGTCGTGGATCTAAAATTCTTGAATTGTTGGATAAAAAGCCAGTTGAGAAGATAAATTATAAGAAATTAGTTGATAAATTGTTGTGGATTGTATTTATATTATTTTTCAATCATTTACTAAGAATCTGAAATTTTTACTATTCCAGATTCTTATTCCTGGCTGCTCGAGGCAATACAAAATAGATCTGGTATAGGTGTGCCCAAGAAATAAAAAAAAGAAAAAAAAAAAAATGTAAATAGTGTTATGTTTCAATTTGCAATGAACATACTACATATACTTGTAATAATTTTATAGAAATAGAAGAAAGCTATCTAGCTGATGAAAAACACATTGTTATGTAAATAGTAAAATATTTAATTTTTGTTTGGTTTTTTACAATAAATCTTTGTAAAAATATAGTTTTAATCCTTATACTTCATACTAAGATTATTGATACATTATGATGGATTTTATTTACCATTTATGACTACATATTTGGTAACATAAAACTGCATATTTTGTGAAAATCATAGAAGTGAGGGAAATGCTCACTTAGCGACTAACGGTGAACCAGATTGGCTAGCGACCAACGACGGGTTCATGTAGTTGCGAATATCAATAAATATAATATAAAATAGTTATTTTGTTTGGAGAAATTGAATCGGTGGGTGAAAAAATAACTAAGTAAAAAAAAAAAAAAAACCTATAGCATATTTTTCCATTAGTATGGAAACTACATAATTTTTTCACGAAAAACAACATAAATGCATTTTATAACAGAGGGGAAAGAAGTTATACACTTTTTTCTCTCTCATGCAAAATTTGAAAATCCAGACTTTTCACAGTGTTTCTGCATTCACTGATTCGATTATAATGCTAATTTACATGGTTTTGTTTAACGATGTCTTCTGATCAATTGCTATTATGTTTACAACCACTAAGAACCTGATAGCAGCAGAGATCCAGAGAAGGCTGGAAGACAGAGAAGCTTAACGAGACTTGGCCTCCAGTTGCGGTAACAGTTTGGGTAATCGGAGCCAGTACAACTTTTAATCACAGTGCCATTACGCCCAGGGACCTTATTGCCCTTCCGAACGGCGGGAATTTTAAAACTTACCAGCTCCTTTTTCACTGGATAGCAATTAGAGGAGCCAATCTGTTGGATAAATGCGCCCGATTTAGCTCCTTCGGTGCATATTTAATTTGCGGACGTCCCTTGGGCCTCAAAGGGCGGGAATCGCTGGCCCTTATCTATCTTATCAGCCCGTTATCAGTCAAGGACTTTTTTTTTCTACTCCTTCGGCCACTTCCATTTGTCTCGAAGGGCGGTCTAACAAATTCCGGGCGGTTCCAGAACACCAGGAGAAACCGTTTATTTCAAGAAGAAAAAAAAAAAAGGTTGAAATGATTAAATCCTATATTTTTCGTGAATAACATGCTTTTTAATAGATAAATATATTATTTTCTTTCAGGATAATCTAAGTCAGAAATTTACTTCATAGCAGTTGATTAGGAAAAAAATATTTAAAAAAAGATCATTAAAAGGGAAAAGTCAACTGAAAGTTTCCAATTTGATATATATTTTAACTAACTAACGGCTTTAAAGCATTACATTAAATTTGTATTAATTACAATTAAAAGAATAAAAAAAACTTCTTTTTACAAGTATATAGCAGTTCATAACTAATAATGGTTACAATAACAATACAGTAGACTCTCGTTAATCCGAACGATTGATAGTCCGAACTACATGGGAATCCAAACCCTCAGTAAAGTTTAAAAAATACAGACAATTCTGGGAAAATAGAAACATCATTGAAGAAAGTATGGCCTTTTCTCGGCAACCTTAACATTACAGCTAATACACTCATAGATAATAATCAATATGGAAACATAATCAGTAAATGGCGACTTGAGTGACTGGATCAATGGCGTTGAAGATACAAAACAAAAGAAATAATTTCAAATTTATAAAAAAAAAAAATTGAAGACAATGAAGAGAAGACATTTGAAGATCAAGTTTGTAGTTTATGAAGAAGTTGGTAGTTCTAATCGATGCATTAAATTTGTTTTAATCGAATTCCATTATGGTGCCCATATATATGGCATGTTCATGCATATTTTAACATTGTAATAGTTTAAATAAAACTTAGTGCAGCCAAACATATTTTGAAAAGAACAAGCTGATTAACTTGAAACCAAAGACGGAAAATTACGCTCAAGGTAAGTATTCTTACGAATTCATTAAAACTATAGATAATTGAGTAAATTGTAAAAGCAAACTAACCCAATATTTAACAGGACATTTTGGGACTAAAAATTTATTATACAGATTTAAACTACCTAACAACAGAATTTGTAACCGGGGCGGAAACAGTAAACAAACCTGCGACCATCCCATTCAAATCAAATTATACTAAGAGGCTACCAAAAGCAAACTCAAATTACTATCGAATTTGCTCTTTAATCATCGGAAAAAAAAATAATGGTGTCAACATACCGAGTTGAACCTCTTCAAACCATTTACATTCTCTGGTTGAAAGAGAGTCTACTAAGTATATTGAAAAATATTAAAAAGTTGGATAAACCATAGCTAAGCCGTTGCACAGTGCTTCGAATATAGAGTGAGGGAGGACAAAATTCGCAAACCCTTAAAATCTTTTAGAAAATTACAAGCTGAACAAAACATTTTCTATTAACATGGGTCCGGAAATGCACGTATAAAAAGTTATGGCAAGATAATTGTAAAAAAAAAACTAGATTTGTTTTTTCTATTTAGCAAAATAAAATTCTTGGGCAAGTTTTTAATACTAGCGTAAATGTTGCGTTTAGAGCTGCATTAGGATGTGTTTGAGTTAATGAAGAAGATAAGTAGTAATTTTTTTTTTTATTTTTTTTTTAATTTAACTAAAATTTTTATTTTTTCTAATATTTTTTTATTTCAACAGTAGGCACCTACCCAGATCAGCCCATACTATCTTATATTATTGTTCATATAAGAGGTGATATTGTTCATCATTAGATGGACGATTTTCGGATTTCCCTCTCCTTTGGGGTGGGTAGCCCCGCAAATGAAACACTTGGCGTTTGTTCCAGATAAAATTTTGTTTTATTTTTATTGCTTTTATTAACACTACCATCCAACATTGTGAACATTTCAAAACTAACCGTGTAAATATGATAGCTTTCAAATTTAATTCCAAAGGTTTGAAGGTGGCAAATTTTATCTTTCACTGCTTTTTCTCGCCAGGCATTAGATCTGTAGTTCCTTTTTTGAAAATTTATTTTATGGGTTTGCAATATATGGTCGATGATGAACGCAGATTTACCTTCAAGCAACATTTCCATTCCTCACTTCTACCAATTTCAGAGCCGCCATAGCCATTAAAAAAAAAATTCATCAGTGCTTGATGCATTTTTAAACATTTGTTTATAATGGTTATGACCGAAACTGTTATCGAATCCCCATTTACATTCGTTTGATTTCATTACCTTTCTCCAAACTTGCAATTTTTATACACTCTGCCCTGTTAGTTGCAGAAGCTCTTGTAAATTTACCCAAGCGCTAACTTCACCAGCGATAATACTATTAGAAAGTAGGGAATTTTTCGTAAAAGTTAATGAATAGAAGCTAGGAAAGCAGTCCTTATGTAAACCATACCGTATTTTCTATCAAAAATAAATCCATGCATAAAGCTATAGCTGGAAAAGGACTTAACGATTTCGTTCTTCAACCAAAGATTGTCCAGACAGCTCTGCAGCAAAACGTAATTCAACAGATGAAGTGTTCAGAACAAGATCATTTACTCACTTTTTTTTCTGGTTTTATTGGAAGATTCTTCGAAAAGGGTTTCCGTTCTTCCGCGTATTCGGCTTGGTCCTGGTTTGACTGCACTGATTTTGGGAATAGTTGGCAATTGAAGTTTCTGCTAAAGTCAAGTGGCATATCCCTTAACAAATATATTACGACTGAATATATTGAATTTGAAGCAAAATAACCGACTAATTGTAGATGTTTCTATTTTCAATTCGTGGTTAGACTCTTCCAGGTCCTTAAACGAATGTAGTTTACAAGTGACTACAGCTTTTTGATCTGATTTTTTGTGGGAAAAGCGTATTTCAGCAAACTGGCCATTGGCCTAATTTTTGCTTTCTCAACAAAAAAAAAAAAAAAAAAAAACAGTCCCGGCTCAGGCAGGCGCAGTTAAAATTCATGGCAAATCAAAGCCTATATACCAAGCAACAAGAATATGCAAACACTACAAAAGGATATTTGAGGATTTTTTTAAAAGCCTCTTCTAAGTTTGAATAATTTTCAACAAAGTTCCAACGAAACTTTACACGCATGCAATGAATATAATAAGTGATCAGCTTACCAATGACAGTAGTATAATTTAAAATAGATACCTTAAACTGAATATTGCATCGTTAACAATAGTAATTTTTTATTCAATGTGATGTATATGGAACAAAATATAATTTTCGGCTAATATGATATAAATCGCAAAACGAAAATACTCCTGAAGTTTATCGATTGTGTCGACTTAAAAGAATATGTAAACAATGAAATAATCATACTAAACGGTTGTCTAAGGTATATTTAAGAATACCAAAAGGTAAACAGCTAGATAAAATATACTTCGATTTTTGATTTTTGTTCATTGATGAAGCACTGGCTCCATAGAGAAGATGTAGTTCTATGCCAACTAGGAATAGACCAAACAAATCTCGCCCACTCTTATCTAATATGCAAACAACCATCATCTAGATGTCTAAACTGTAATGAACTTGTTATAGTAAAACTTATATTGCAAAAATTCCTCAATTATATACCACACCTGATTCATCCTACACCCGATGTTCGAAAAATTCTGTTATTTTTCTTAAAGAGCACATTTTTGTTTCTGGCACATACAGCATATAGAAAATATACATATCAATCACACCATGTTTTGTTTTTTTTAATGATAGTTTTGAAGAGAGCTTGGGGTTCCTAGCAACGCAGGCGGGAACGTACCAACTTCATTAAAATGTTTTAAACTTCGATGTGGTTTATCTTACTCCTATATTACTGACTATATTCTTCATGAAATATTTTTCTTCTAGCTAAGCGGTGGCCAGTAATAACATTTATTGTTATCAAGACTGGCCTGATTGCATCTTCAAATATTCTTTATAAGAAGGTCCCGTTTCTTAAAAAATATCGTTTGGTTTTTTGTTTTGTTTTTTATCATTAATAATAATATTGCACAGTTAAAATTTAAATAAATTATAACAAACAAGAAATTTATTATATGAACTTACTAATTTAGAGGTCATTGAAGGAAACCTACAGTTTCTCATTTTATTCATAAATTTGACAATAATGAATGTATCGTTCCTGTAAGCAATTTTATTGCAAAGTTGTACACAATTTCATTCAGTTTGAATATTAAAATATGTTTTTGGGAACTGTTGGTTTTTAATATGGAACATGTTTTTTACCGGTGACTTACGTAGTTGGTCAAAAACTATACGTTTTTGGGGATCCCGAGGGTGTTACGCGTAGTTTGATAATAGGAGAGCAGGAGTAGTTAGGAGCTTAACTTTTCTTATAGTAAATAAACAATTAACATGATGTTTGGAAGCTATATTAGTTTGAATGAAAAAAAGGGACACATAAAACCTTTATTTTAAGTCTAGGGGCTTAGTTAACACGTTCTAACTCTATAGGTGTTACTAGGATCGAAACTTTGCTAATAGCTAACTTATCAGAAATTAAATGGAATATATTTTTGTTATATAATATTTATCGCTAGGATTTACCGTTTAGGAGCTATACTGGTTGAATAAAAAAAAATCACGTTTTGTCTAAATTTTTGGTGTTGGGGATGTATTTTCATGCTCTAGCTCTGTTAGTGCCGACAAGCTCAAGGGGGCCGTATTTGTATTTATATACAAAATAAATTATGAAACAGATATTTATCTTCAATAAAATATTCAAAGTTGTTAACATCGCTTATAATACTTGACCTAAAATATAATGAGTATATAATAATTATACAACTATTTGTCTTATATAATATTAATTTATAGCGGTATGATATGATATAAGGAGGGGTTTCGAGATAGAATGGATCTCATCACTCACAGCACTGTCTTGCCGCTCATTAGGCCCAGGCATCTCAAGTAGGATTAGACTTATCCTCTTCTAGCAGGACGACATGTGATAAACATCCAGAAATATAATATTACGTTCTCCTTAGTACTATATCTACAGCACACCGAAGCGATCGTTAGTGTTCAATACAAGTCAATTTCAACTCAATGAGTCGATTGTAGGAAAAAAATTTGGAAAATTAGGTAAATAAGTCGAGCTGGAAATAGAAGTCAAAAGAGTTCTACCTCTAAGAATCCAACTCTTGAAACTCATCACTAGAGACCGGATTTATGTGCAGTAAAAAATCAAAAAACGTGCAGTAAAAACCTCAAAACATGCAAAATCGTGCAGTAAAAAAACTCAAAATATGCAAAATCGTGCAGTAAGAAATTCAAAACGTAAATCTAAAAACTTAATACATGCAGCAATCCATTTATTTACACAAATATGCAAAACTTAACCAGCCTTGAATAAACTTAAGGACATTTCGACAAACGTATCGTTTTAGAGTTAATTCAATCTGAAATACTTTAAAATTTGGGGAAAAAAAAAAGGAGATGAAAAAGATTATTAATTTAAAAAAGTATATAAAATATCTTTATTAAAATTCCTTTTACGTGGAAACAAAATATAATTAAATGTTTTTGAAAAATAAATTTGTTTTTAAACGTTTCGTGAAAATGTAGGACATTATAAATTTCAAAATATTTCTCAGTAAAATTACGCCGCCTGTCACTTAATAAAATGTTCTTTAGCAAAGAAAAGAAACGTTCTACATCTATGGACGTAACAGGACAATTTTTGTAGCATGCGATTGTGGATCGATCCAGATTATCAGCTTCTATTTCCTTCCCGTTGATACAATAATTTAATTTTTTTAAACAAATTTAGCTGTTTTATATGTTATTTTGAAAATAAACATATTCCCTTTTCATTTTCAATTCGTTTTAAGCTTTCTTCGAGAGTTTCAAACAAATATCAGCTCTGGATATTCATTGGTCCATTGTTTCAATTTTGACAATGAATGAAAAAAACACTCCCGTAAGTTTTTGGCATTCTCAAAGTTGATAGTTTAAAATCTTGTTAACAACTAGCCCTTTGTGCTAAATCAGAAGAGGGGAATGAAATGGGAAGCGGGGAGTAAAATTTTCTGAGGAAACGTCTTAGTTCTAGGAAGTACGTCGATACTCAATGTTTGCCTAAATCCTAAAAGCTCCCAATTCAATACGATCATTTAATATTAGTACGTCACAAACACATTTGATTCAAGCGGCTTTTTAATTTCAATTTAAAACTAATCAACCTATTTAATATAAATAATTGTTATAAAGGTTGCCTAATAACCGTAAGTAAAATTTTCAAAAAATAAATGGTTAAGTGGATAAAATTCGATGAATTTGGTTCAATTGTGCAATTTCGTGCAGTAAAAACCGAATTCGTGCAGTTAAGCTCAAAAAGTCAAATTTGTGCAATTTCGTGCAAAATAAAATTTGAGAGTAAGAATCCCCAGGTTATGAATGAGATAACTGCTTGGGTTAGAGAGCGCTAAATCAAAGCGATCTAAATGTGCAATAACACAGAAATCCGGTCTCTACTCATCACCTATATATTTCTAACTCAAATCAAAATATTTTCATGGTTATTTGATATGTCAGTATTTACATTTTTCTTTCATCGATACAGCAGTTGTTGGTTATTCACTCGAGTGGTTTTACAACGTCTCCGTGAAAATTTAAAATTCTTTCAACTAACAAAAAGTTTGCGAAGTGGAGAATGGAGTGATAAGGTTCTCTTTCAATCGTCCTGTAGAATAAAGAAATGATTGCCACTAGTGGAAGACAGAGTCTACTTTTAGGTACCGCTAGAAAAAAGCGCAGATCATACATAGATGTCGAAACTAGTATGATTAAATAGTTCCGAGAAATTCGAAAAAGAAAAAACAATATTCTTATTATTAAATAAAATGGCGAGGAATTCGCTACTCCTTTAGGTCACGATTGTAATGCGAGTAGTGGCTGGCTCTCGAAATTCAATTCTTGACTTTTTTCATTCGAATCAATATAGCTCCTGAACGGTAGGTTTTAGCGACAAATGTTATATGATAAACAATTTTCTCGATAAAATTTTTGACCAGGTGACTGTTGCCAAATTTTCGATCAGAGCAACTCCAACAGGGCTAAAGCGTGTCAAAATGTGAAAAAAAAAACGTTATATCAAAAAAGTATAGACCCTCAGGCAAAAGACATATCCTTGTAAAAAAAATGAAAAAAAAAAATCATTGTTGAAGATTAAGCTCTAAATGTGATTTGTATTATTTTTTATTATAATAATGCAACTGATAAATGTTTCAGAGCTAGTCCTTAAAAGCGAAAGAACAACTAAGATAAATATCGCTTATATTTTTATGTATAAGTATAACGAATATTAATTATTAATAATTTATTCTGGCCGCTAAGGTAATATAATTATTGATTATATTTCGATAAGACATTTAAAAATATTAGTTTACTTTGACAGAACTCTATTTCTAGATAGTTATTAAAATTATAATTGCATTTTAATTGCTTGGATCAATTATAATTATCTTGAAGTATTGGAACGTTAATCTTTTTAAAGCGAATGGATTGGACACCGTACACAGGTCATTAGGGATTTTAAGGGGTCAAGAACGCATGCTAATCTCTCTCAGCCTCGTCTTACTAATACGCAATTTTACAACATGACTGATTGCTACTAGCAAAAGCGAGATTTAAAAAAATACTGCTACCGCCATGTCCTTAGGTGTTGTGATTTATGTGTATATAAGCTATAATTCACCACAATCCTTTCGAAGTAGTGTAAAAGAAAATTTTAACCTGGTCAAAATTGCATTGATCAGGTGTTAGAAGATTACGTAAAAGCGTCATTGGACATCCAATGTTTAATTTCTTATAATTTTTATACTCTTGATGGTAATGGACTGCATTATCAGAGCTTAAAACTGAAAGGTGATGAATCGTATATTTACTCCCCCCCCCCCCAACATTGTATATTTACATTTAAATTATTGCGTAACCGCCCTAGAACTATGAAGATGTAGTTAATTTAGGTAAAGATGGGTTTATAGTTTTAACATAAATGCAAAATGGCACTAGCAGCATATCGGTAGAATTTTAGATCCACATGTTACACCAAATATTTGCAGCTTTTTTTGAATGACGTGTCAATAACATGATAATAAATACACACCAGTAGCACTTCAATAATATTTCTACATTAGAAGGTCTCTTGGCCATATTTTTTCCAGGCGCCTCTGAGGATTACTGAATGGATAGTTGGGGGAATAGCGGATTCGTGAGGGTACGGGGTTTACTACGAAGGGATAGGTATCTGGTTTGGGCCAAATCAACAACATATGAAACATTAAGATCATTATGGATAAGTTTGTTAGTGAAATAATAAGGGGCATATAGGGTTTTACGAAGGATTTTGAATAGTAAGGATTGGATGAGTAAAGAATTGGAAGGTTTAGCGGAGACCCAAAGCTCAACTCTCATATGTCCAAATGGGTCTAATTACTGCCGTCTAAATGAGTACTTTGTAATTTATTGGGAGCTTTTAACGCTTGTCCAGTAAAAGTTGGAGAAGTCGAAAAATATCAGCAATTTCTTGTCTTTTAAGTCTCGTATGAGGATTCAAGTCGTTTGTCTAGATGGATTAGTAGATATTAGATATGTGGAATATTTTTAAAGGATACTCCATGTTAAGAAGTCGAAAATTACGAGCAGTTTCTTGTCGTTTTAGTCTTGTGTGAGGATTCCAATTTACTCATTTGCTCAGATGGAGTCCTAGAAAGCGAATCTATTCAACAGGAATATTTTTTTTTTCTACTATTTATTAATATTTAGAACTGTATACATTATATGGATCAAGTAAATTTGAGGAAAATATTTTAATCATTTTCCTCGAATTTTCTTTTACAGATACAGTTCATATGGTTTTTTCTTAACTGTTTATTGATATTTACGACTGTATACATTACACACAACAAGTAAATTTGAGAAAAATTATTAAAATGACATCTCAATAACATGAAAAGAACTACTCACAAGTAGTATTTAAATAACAGTTTAAAAATAGAAGGTCTCTTGGACATCTTCTTTTCAGACACCTCGGAGGATTATCTGGTATTGAGTGTGAGGCAAGTTGGGTGACTAATGGAATCGAGAGTATGGGGTTTAATATGGAAGGATAGATATCTGTTTTGGGCCAAATCAACATGGAACATTAACATCTTTATGGATACGTTTGTTTGTGACATAATAAGGAGCATTGAGGATTTTAGATTGTAAGGATTGGATACGAGAAGAATTGGAAGGTTTATTAAGTAAGGAGCCTCAACTCCCTTATGCTCAAATAGGTCTAATTACTGTCAATGAGTCTTTGGAATTGATTTACATTTTCGAACGTTTGTCTAGTAAATGCTGAAAAAAGGCGAAAACGACGAATTTCTAGTCGTTTTAGTCTAAAATTAAAGTTAGATATTTGTCTAGATGAAGTCCCAAATTGCGGATCTTACAAACGGAGTGTTTCGAATAATAAATTTAAAATCTGATAAAATTGAATGATGAAGTAATAGTTGAATGGATTCTCGAAGCATTTATTTTTTAACGGAAAATATCAGAATTGTATAAATTAAAAAAAAAAAATTATTTCCATTAATTTTTGTTGAGACGAGAGCCCTTTAACGTTGCAAAAATATTCCAGTTAGATGACTAAACAATATTATTTTCAGTTTCAGAATATAAATTTAAAATCTGATAAAATTGAATGATGAAGTAATAGTTGAATGGATTGTCGAAGCATTTATTTTTTTAACGGAAAATATCAGAATTGTATAAATTAAAAAAAAATTATTTCCATTAATTTTTGTTGAGACGAGAGCCCTTCAACGTTGCAAAAATATTCCAGTTAGATGACTAAACAATATTATTTTCTGTTTCAGAATATAAATATTCGATAACGATATGACTGGACTTGGAGACAACTCAGTTTCAAACCTAACGCTGTAAGACGGCCCCGGTAATAGGACGAAATGAGTTTGGTAAGGAGCGGAGTTGGAGAACGCTCCCCAGCGACATCTGTAGCCGTTAGCGCTAACTGCTTAGGGGTTGCTTCCCTTACTGCTTGAAGCTCATCAAACCTTAGTGCTCCTACCTGGGCCAACTTGTGATGGCTCTAACTGAATTATGGAAATCCGGCAGTTTTACATAATTGTGTATCATTAAATGTTGGATCAGTTCGGGAGCGTGGAGTTTTACCTGAGAACTTTATCTGGGGTTCGTCGGAGGAAGATGTAGATGGGCCCGGTCCAGAGCAATGTGAGTATACATAATTTTACACAGTAATAATATTTCTATATTTTATAAAACCTAAAAGATCTTGATTTTTCAATACCTATTGGGTATGACTAATATTTACAAAAGTAAAACAAGTTTTTATTCAGAAATTAAAAGACATCAAATAAACACAGTAATATATTTAGGGGTTTTAAATGAGAACTTTTAGTGGAATTTTTATAGCTTTAATTATTTATTTATTTTCTATTTTAATGATTCTGTAAACCTTAATAGGAATAAATAATTTTTGTTAAATAATAATATAGTTATAAGAAAACAACGCTATTTTTTATTTCAATCTATTTAAACAGTTCCTGATATGACAAAAAACTGAATTTATAACTATTCTTCACGTTCTGCACATGCGCTTTATGGATTGCTACGTAACGGTATTCTGTAACGAAACATTTTTCTTTTCTCAAATCCCACAATGAGACTAATTCAACTCAGGCTACTCAGATTAATACAACATTATTTAACAAACTATATAATTTTGAATCATTATAACATTATAAATTTTAAATGCTTTGGCATTGTATATGAACATTCCTAATGTTCCCTTAAAACAAACGAAACTAAAATTATATTTAATTTTTAGAAACTTAAATTTATTAGACTACTAACTGACCTAAAAGAGTTAATTTTTCTTATTTTTTTCGTTTTTCATTTTCATTGTATAAATTTATTATTTATAATTAATTTTTGTATCATATATTATATTATACTTATTCGTTTTATATGTTTCTGTATAACGTTTATTATATGTTGTGTGTATGTAGATACCATTAAAATCTAATGTCTTAATAGTGAACAATAGGTAACCAATGGAATTCAGCGCTAAATTACATAAATATGTTATTTACAACGCTGATGGAATCTCAATATATTTTTAATTAACAATATATGAAATTTTCTTCATAGAAATTTAACATCCAATTCAAATTACCAAAGAATTTGAACTTTCATGGACTGCATAAATATGGAGACGTCTAGACTGTATGTTTGATGCTCGTTCAAAGTTTAACTGCCTGATTATAAAAATTTTGCTTCCCTTGTATGAATTTGCTTCTTGCCATTGTATGAGGGAATTTGTAATATTTAATAAAAAAAAAAATATATATACATATAAAAAAAAGCATTTATGTTGCCAGGACTGGAGCTATCTAAAGATACATTTACACATATTGATGGCGAATAGAACACTCTATTAAAGTTGTAATATTTTTATAAATATAAATATTTTATAGTTATCAATTAAAAATAAATATCTAGGTTGTTAGGGTATGCAGTCATAGATATACAGAAATTAAAAGTAAACTTTTAATTTATAATGACGACGTTTCGACTTGCTTTGCAAGCCTTCATCAGGGCTAGAAGAGAAACAAACACAAATATATGACGAAAAATGCAGAGAGTATTAAACAAAAAGATGGAAAAAAAATAACTGTTTGAATATAAAGAAAATTCATAAAGACAGTATATTTATTTAAATTCCTGCTGTTAATTTTTATTTTTGTATTTACCCATTAACTTACCCATTTTTATTTTATTATAATATCTTTTTTATTTTTATAATGACAAAATATTCAATTCATATTTTTCAATTTTATTTTATATTCGATTTTCTTTATGTATGTCTTCATGTTGTCTTTCTGTAATTGTCTTTATGAATTTTCATACAGTTATTCTTTTCTTGTCTTTAATATTCTCTGCATTTTTTGTCGCATCTTTTTGTTTGTTTTTCTTCTAGCCCCCGATGAAGGCTAGCAATGCAAGTCGAAACGTCGGCACTATAAATTAAAATTTGTTTTTAATTACTGTGTATCTATGACTGCATACCCTAACAACCTACATCTTCATTAACTTCTCAGTCAACTAATGCCCCATCAATTAAAAATAAAATATATGCAATAAATTTATGATGAATAATTACAATAACTTGTTAGCTAACCCATTGTTAGCACTTCTATAACAGATTCTTTTCAGAAATATTAATATATTTGGGTCTGTACTTCAAAAAAAGTTTTATAATAGTAAGCCCGAGGCCATCTTCTTTTCAGATATCTCGGTTTTCGAGAATAGAATGGGCAGAGACTTCTGGATTTGAGTGGTTAAGGAGTTTATGATGACAGGTTTGAGCTAAATCTCCAATATATGGAACATTATTTATATGATAATAGGAATATTATATCATAGGATAAGTTTCTTTGTAAAAACAATTCAGGATTTTAGTTTGTAAGAATTGATGAAAAAAACAAAAACAAACTGAAAATGAAAAAATAAACTTTATTTTGGGACTTAATGTCTTAAGAATAAAAATAATGCACTGTTAAAAGTACAATTGTCTGGCCTATTATTTACAAATTAAATGTTTCTGTAATTACAGCATACATTGTTTACAGGAAAAATTAAAAACTAAATAAATAAATATATGAAATAATAATAATAACATAAAATACAATCGTATATATCTGAACATATAAAAGAAAGAAAGAGAAAAAAAAAGTAATCCTAATTTATTTGATTATTGACATATTTCCGGAAGATTGATTGTCTAAAAGGAACAGAAATAAATTATTTTTAAAGGAAGTTATGGAAGCTGCTTTACGAATAGAAGTGGGTAGGGAGTTCCAGAAGGAGGTAGCACGAATGATGAAGGATTTGTCAAAGGATGCAGTGTTATGTAAGGGGATATATAGGTTAAAAGGTTAGGATCTAGTATTTAGGAGGTGGATAGAAGAGCGCAGAGTTAATAGATCAAGAATATAGGAAGGTTTTTTGGTTTTTAGACTTTGGAATAGGAAAGTACCCGGAAAGTATTGTCGTCGGAATTTATTATTGATAATTGAAAGATTTAGATGAGCCCCAAAACTCAACTCTTATAGAAAACATTTTTTTTTTTATTCATTCCAGGCTGAATAAGTATTGAATATGTTTATGTGTTAATAATAAAAAAAAAAGAAGAAAATAATCACTAAATATGTAACAATATCTATTTGCAGAAGAATAATTCTCGCATCATTGAAACTAGAACGAATATTTCACTCAAAATGGCAGCTGTTGCAATATAAGAAAAAAAATGGTTATTAAAAAAATGACATTGTTACAAAGCCTGAAAAAGTGAAATTTCTATTAAAAATTAAATCTTGGGGAATAACTCTTCATTAGGATGAAGTCACACTTGTGAAATAATTTCCTTCGTGATAAAAGATATGCATTAAAGGAGGAGCATCTTATATTAAAACACTGAATTATAGTTCATCATTTATCTCGAAACGTCTTTGCGCCATAGTTTTAGTACTATTATGAGAATTTATCGGGTTCTTTAACGACTGTCGCTTGCGGATGCCTCGTTTAAAATGTCAAATTGCTTCATATATTTAACATGTTCATGTATAATTAAATTTCTTCGAAGATATTGCAGTGCTATGATGCATGGACTAGCAGTCACTTAATGCATTCTATGAAATAGAAATAAATGTCTTGATAACTATTTTAGTTCTCTAAATATTTAGATCGTTTTTATCAGATGTAAAACGCCTACTCATATATTTTGGGTCTGTTTTGATAAAAGCCCTGAAACAAAGCTTGTCTTTAGCATGGTTTCTTATTTATACCAGAAGTCACAAATACATAAACAAATCATAACGTATATTCGGTATTAAACGAATGCAAACAATGTCTTATGACCATTCATTTCCTAGATATATAAGAATTTCTAAAATTGTATTCTTTAATTTATCATGAAAGGCTACAGAATGTCTTCTAAAACGTGTCAAGTTTTATTTATTTATTTTTTTTCTTTGGAATAATTATTGTAGTTTTTAAAACTTTATTTCTTATTTATGCCTATAACAATGTATTAGGTTGGAAAATAAGTCCTTTCGGTTTTTCGAAAGTTTCGAAATTTTTATATCATAACGGTCCATTTTTTATCTGACGAATTAATCCTTAAGGTGGATTGGTTACTCTGTTTCTAATATGTCAACAAACATTTCTACAAATTATTGTTTACCTTAGCTTACACTATGAACATGAAAAAAATATCATTCATTATCGGCATATTTTGATGCATTATTTTAAAAAATGTATGACGCTCCACGGTCTGGTCGCCCATAAAAAATTTAAACGAGCTATTGCCATCAGGACAAACAATTGATTCAACTCTATACTGTGCACAATTAACAAAGTTTGATCAATCAATTTTTAAAAAGCGCCCAGAACTATCAAATCGAAAGGATGTTGTTTTCAACCAAGACAATGCAAGGCTTTGGATGGGACCTTCTGCCCCATCCTCTGTATTCAACAGACCTAGCTCCAAGCGACTACCACTCATTCCGGTCTCTGCAGTACTCCATCAATGGAAAGCTATTCAAAAACAAACAGGACATCAAAAACCAATTTGATCAGTTTTTTGACAATCATCGTGGCATTATGCAATTGGTCGAAAAATGAAAACAAGTACTATTAAATAATGGTGAATTTATTGTTGATTAAAATTAATTTTATGTCTATTATACACAGAGTTTTATTACATTCTCAAAAACCGGACGGACTTAATCGTCAACTCAATATAAGTTTAAAAAAAAAAAATAATAATTTTTAATTTCGATATCTTATACACAGCTAAGTTTGAAATTTATATCACTTATTTTTTGTTATAAAATATAACCATATTTTATTTTCATACTATTTTCCTAATAGTACTTTTTTCATTTAATTTTATATAAGTGTTAGTAATTAGCCTCGGTTTTTTTTTTGAAAACCCTCTTTATGGTTTTTTTTTTTACATTTCATATAAGATTTATAAAATTCACACTAAGTTTTAAATTACCAGTCATGAAATAAACTTGCAGGAATGATCTCACCTGACAAGTGTTTCCCTTTATTGGTGACTAGTCAGGGGTGAAACAATTTCCGCTGCTCCCCACCCCTTGCTGTATACAATAAAGGACCTGGTCACAAACTTTATTAATAAAGGGTTCACACCCTCTTGTAGTGTCTTCGATGTATCTTCCAAAGACATCTTATCGTATGGTGAAATGTTACGTCATGGGGAGAAAATGTATATAATTGCATCATTTCCATTATTATTATATTAATTAATAGTTCTATATTTAGATTTTTACTTTCTAACATTAATAAGGCATATATAACATCTTTGGAAAACAAATTAAAATTTAATATTTGCTTAAAATCCGTGATACAGGTTAAAACCAGACGTAAATACAACTGCTATTTATTAGGAATTACTTTTAAATAATACAAATTTAATAGTAATTTAAGTAATTTAATAGTAATTTAATTAATCGTATGTTTTCTGCAACCGAAGATAATTAACTTCTTTTTTTCGTTTGAATCCTTTAATTGAGCTATAATTAAGAATTTCAAAAAACATAACTTAAAATTTTCTTATAGTCTTCATTGTTTCTCTCATTTTTGTAGGTATCATAGATTGTTTTCAATATAAAAAAAAACAACTCTGGTGAATGGCCTAGGCATCGTTATAGCATGGCACAATTTCAGTCAAACAAACGTAAAATATCGGTTGAATATTCTTTATTTTTGTTTTCGTGTTACCTTACTTAAGTGCTAGTTAAAAATATTAAAACAAAAAAAATCTATTTCATGAATTTCATCTTTGATCAGGTTTATACGTATCAAATTAAATTTAAAAAATAAAATGAATGAAAACAACTTACGGTTGAATAAATTTGACAACATTCTATTAAAAAGATTTATTTTCTTTTTTTAATATTAATATCTTGTATAGTTAGAGGATTTTAATTTTAATTTTAATTTTAATTTAATTTAATTGTACATAGTGTATGAATGGATTCTTAGCCATCCATATTATTCATTGCCATTTAAGAGGCAGCTTGTAATATTTATTCAATAAAACACAGAAACCAAAAAATAAAACTATTTGATAAAAAGATAAAAATTCTGAACAAAAAGCACGACTGCAGTTAAAAAATAATGTAAAAAAAAAAATTATTTTATTTGGCCTTTTTCGTTGATATGAGTATCCTTTCATTAAGTTAAGGAATATTTATAGTCAAAGTAGAAATTTAGATGATTTCAAAAAAATTAAGTTTAAATATTAGGATTTAAACAACAGTAAATTGTCCATTTTACAGTTATTATTCTCCAAAGTAATTCTAAGGCGACTATGCAACCGATTATATTAAAACTAAATCTAAAACAATTCATTTATAAACATAAAGTTTGATGTTTTTAAGATATTCATGACAAATCAAAACATTTCTTGAAATTAAAAATCTAGCGAGCCTACTATCAAAGAGGAATAAAGAATAATACTAAAATTTTATAAGAAAAGAAGTAATTACTTATAAAGATGAACTTTAAATTGAATTTTTTTTTTTTAAATATATCCGAACTTTTTTTTTTCTATTCTATATCGTTATACGATAATCTCTATTAGAAGATAAAATGTTAAATTAATCCAAAGAAAAAACTAAAACCAGAATTCTGATTGTCATTTAATTTATTAAGATTTTTTGTTTATTGGAGTGTAATATACGGATCTTTATTATATATAATAATAATAATAATAATAAAGTTCTTTATTTGTTCTGGGACCTTAAGTCCTTTAAGAATAAAAAGTTATGTACAACAAAGGGCCTTTAGAGCCTTAAAATGTAATTTAATTTCTAGAACAAAATAAAATATTATAAAAAAAAGAGAAAAAACAAAAGATGTTAATAAATAAATAAAAATATTTGTAATCAAGATACATTACATATGATATGTAATTATTTACTATTTAGCAGATGGTTAATTAAATACTGTAAATTATTTCTCTTTTAACTATTTACTTACGTTAATGTGAAAATTACTAAACATTACTTTTTGACATGTACTTAATAATTTGACAAGTATTTTAATAAACGAAGTTTCTGTAATTCATTAATAAACGGTTAAGATAAACACATATTCCTTTTAAGAATAGTTCAAATTTCGCGCTTAAACCACCCCTAAGCAGTTGAGATGGCTACCGCTAGAATGCTCTTGCGTCGCCCCGCAAATGGGTCTAGGGGTTGCAATTTTTCACCAACAGGATTCGTCCCCTTCCACCCTCACTGTGAAGTAAGGTCACCATCTTTATTCTGGAAATATGTTTTAAAAACCTATTGATTTTGTAATTTAAATATATTTTTAGATAACTTGTTCAAATTAAAAAAATCAGGTAGTCCAAGTGAATCGTTTAAATAATTATTTTCAACAAGCTTTTATAAACAATAACGATTTTAATTTTATTTTTCTACCGTTTAAATAAAAACTGAAATAGACCAATTGTGATTTTCGATAATTATAAAGGGATTTAAAAAAAAAATTCAATTCTTTAAACATCGCAGGTATTACTGTTATTAAAAAAAAAAAAATTAAATTTGTTGAGTAATTATGCATTTTTTAAGACAAATTTTAATTGTAAACAAAGAGCATAAATTGATAATTATATACGAAATCTACATTTCCTACAAAATGAAATTGACAGTATAACGAATTAATGAATTTGCTCAGCATTCTTTCATATATAGCACTTCATAAACGTCTTTTATAGCATAATCACAAATGGGTAAAAGTATTGTTACAAAATCAAAATATCATCTCCTGTTTATCAAAGCAAAATAAACTACAAATATTTAATATTTATTTTTACAAAACAGGCATAAGCATTCAACACCTTTCGGAACAAAATAATATTAACAAAATAATATTTAATGCTAATCTACACGTCTTCAATTTTCATTTTAATATTTAGAATCAAACTTGAATAATGTTTACAGATATTATTGCGGTTTTGTTTTTAATATTCTGGCATCCTGTCAGCTGATGCTACTAAAAATATACAAATTGCCTATTCACCAAAATAAACAAAACAATCGTCAACAATGCTTGATTTTGAGAAGCGTGTATTGTAATTAGACTGTATTGTCATATTCAATAAAAATATTTCTATATGCATATATCGCTATTTACCTTTGATGTATTTAATTTTCTCAAATTTCTATCCATACCTTTTGCGGTACATAGGAGGTATTTTTACATCTTATATCGGAAGATTGATTATCTAGAAGGTAGGAACATAAATGATGTTCGAAAGCAGTTAGGGAAGAAGCTTTACGAATAGGAGGAGGGAATTCCAAAAGGAGGTAGCACGAATAATAAAAGGTTTTTCAAAGAGGGTAGTTCTATGGGAAGGGGTTTAGTGGTTAATTGATTGGAATCTATATACACATTATAAATTTCTCAATACCTGATTAATAATTACTGTACTTTTTAAAATAAAAGACAGCGAAAGAAACTCGGGAGATGGCAAAATGGAAAAAATAAATTAAATACTATATATTTTTTCCGAACTGAGGGTTCTTTATAATTTAACGGAAGGATCGCCATCATCTGTTGCACGATATTAGCAGTTTGATGGACGTGTTATATTTACAAAAATGCAAATAAAATTACTATTTAAAAAATATATATTTTCATAGCATTTCTTGACTACGATCAATTTTAGCTATTAAAAAAAAAGTCGTACTTATTATTTTTAAGATTCATGAATTAATTTCCATTTTGGTATTGTTTTATTAGAAAACTAGTTTTGAATGTTAAACATTCATCACCAATTCTAAAACAGTATATACACTAATTTTTAAAACCATTGTCATCTTATTCCCTTCAACTAAAAATGACAAAATAAACACTAACCAAAAAAGTTATGTATATATATATATATATATATATATATATATATATATATATATATATATATATATATATATATTATTATAACAATTTATTGAAATTTACAACTGTACAAAATATATACATTAAGTAAATGTGCTGTTAAGTATTACAATAACGTTACAAAACTTGAAAAGAACTACTCATCAGTAGCACTTTAATAAAAATTCTACACTAGAAGATCACTAGGTCATCTTATTTTCAGACGCCTAGGAGGGTTATCGGGAATGGAGTGGGAAGCATGTTGAGAAACTAATGGATTTGAGTGGTTATGGAGCTTAACATGAAAGGATAGAAATCTGGGTTTGGGCTAAATCAGCAACATATAGAACATTAAGATCTTTATGGATAAGTTTATTGGTGACAAAGTAAGGAGCATTGAGGATTTTTCGAAAGATTTTGGATTTTAAGGATTGGATACGAGATGAATTGTATGGTTTAGTGGACCCCAAATATAAACTAAAATGTATAGACTATGAAGCTAAATGCACGGGAAAAACTGGATAAATCTAAGAGTAAAATAACATATGAGATCATACAATAATAAGACCCAGAATTCTAGCTTTGCTACCTATTTAAATGAAAATAGCCATCATTTCAATAAAGACTCAGGAGTGAAACTAATACAGCAAGTAGAAAATAGATTAAAATTATATATTTGTTAATCATCAGAAATAATAAAATCGTTCAAAACCAATCCAGATGTTGTTTTGTTTTTTTTGAATGACCAGATAAATATTTCCAATATTCCCATTTTAGATTTGTTTCCAATACGAACGGACAAACCAACCAGTCATTGGGAAAACCAAAAGGTTCTACTCTTCCTGATATCTTTCATAAGTCTGTTTGCCTCGTTAGTTGAGTACCAGTATAGTTCATTTCATGTACTTGTGTTAGATTTTTAAAAACTTTAATGTATATAGGTAGTGTATTTTAACAATGTTCTAACGTTTTGAAAAATTTGTTTATTTTAGAACTGATGCTGAATGTTGTACATTCTAAACTAGGTTTCAAATATAATAAATCCAATAGAAGTGGCAATTAATCAATCAATCCTAATTTTATTGATGCTTCTATAACATCAAGCGTATTTCAAATTATTCAAATTTTGAATGTTCTGTTTATCAATGTGATAATACTTACATCATGAAGTCCAGTCAATTATTCGAATAGTTTGACCATATTTTCAATGTTCATTTAGAAAAATCTAACGATTTGACGGAAATGAAAAACTGATGGGTCCCTATTTCCTTTACAGTATACTGATTGGGCACAGCTGATGTTATCGGTATCCGATTTGAGCAATTATCGGTCGATATTCATTCGGAAGATTTGGCCCAGCCGATGGTCGGTCATCTATCAAATGTGTATTACCGCAGGAGCGCAAGGTGCCAGGGAATAGAATATTGGATTCGAACGTCTAATGACCCGGAAAGCCAAGGGGAGTGAGCTGCTCTCATTTACCAGGGATACAATTTGAAAAGGGGTAGTAAGGCATTGAGCTAGTTCCTGTTTTATTTTATTTTTTAGGAAAAAGACAGAAATTGAAATCATGAAAGAAACTATCTACTACCACTTATTTCATATTGCACGAATTGATGTAACGCAACTACATTTCTCGTTTTATGTTCGTTCAAACTTACCGATTAATTAAAAAAGGCTCATTCACATGACAGTAATCAGACCTACTTGGATATATAAAGTTGAGCATTGGGGCTCCACCAAACCACCTAATTCATTTCGTATCCAATCCTTGCAATCCAAAATTACTACTAAGCCTATCTGAACCAAATTTCCACTACATCATTGGTTTTCTAGGAAGATTTATAATATTCGGTTGTCACACATGAAATGTCCGATTTTTGAAATCTTAATCTTTCTAGAGAACTAAAGCGTTGCCTTTTGATTCCTAACAAAATATTTACTATCTATAATAAGCACTTGTTAATCCTCTATTTGCAAACTATGTTTGTTTTTTTCCCAAGTAGGCATAAATTTCCGAACAATATTTCCTTTTATGAGTACAAACTCGGTCATTCCGCTGCCCAGGCATCAAGAAATATTAATCATGCGTTTGGTGAAGGAAGTGCTAATGAAAGAACCATCCATCGTTGGTTTACGAAATTTTCCTCAGGAGATACGACATTAGAAAATCTGCCCCATGGACAAGAAAAACAATTGATTCAACATCGTACTGACAAGAAATTGACCAAATGCATCAAACTTTGATCAAGCAACAGCCGGTACTGGTAAACTGGAAAGGACCTATCCTTTTTCATGATAACGCCCGACCTCGTGTTACAGACAGTGAATAAATTAAAGGGGTTCGGCTATGAAGTCTTACCACAACCCCCATATTCCCCTGATCTATCCCTACAGACTACCACTTTTTTCGCAGTTTGGGTAATTTTTTGCGAGGAAAATTGCTTACACAATGTTTTAGACAGTAAAAATGCATTTTCTGAATTCCTTTCATCACGTGACTCAACGTTTATCAAATCTAGGATAGAAACCTTGGTTAGCCGTTGGCAGAAGTGTATCGAAAATCAGGGTATATGCTTTGAATAAAATATATGTCAGATTTGATCTCAAATTTTTATTTTCTTTCTGGTTCTAAAAACGGTCATTTTATGTGTGACAACCCAATAGTAAAGTTTACTATAATAGTAATTTAAATGTACAGCGTTAAGTGATAGGCAGTTTTACAGATAGACTTTTAAGGTCAGAAATTAAAATCCAATCGGAGAATTCATTAAAACTATTTCTACCTAATTTCCAAATCACAATGTCTATCTTTTTGTTTTTTTTTTTTTATATCGTGTATAAAAATATAATTCATGGATCTTCAGTTGTGTAAGCATTGTAAATACAGTCTATTATCCACAAAAGTTTATTAATAATCTCTGTCCATCTGGATTTCCAACTCATGTATTAAAATTAAAAATTATATGTCCAATTGTGTATTTACGTAATCTTCAACGACCTAATCAGTTTAATTGAACTATGTTAAAAATTAAAGCTATGCGTAAAAATATCATTAAAGAAATTATTCCCAATTTCATACTCAAATACATGACTTTTACCTAAAAAATTATCTAAATTCGTTCGTGATTAATAATTCAGTCATAACTTTACAGGAGAACATAACAGTTTGAATTGATTTTATTTTCAAAAGAGTGATTTCCTCAACTGTTTATCATATTTATGTGTATGAAATAAGTCTTGACCTTCCCAATATAGCTATAGGTTGATAACTTGTATGATAACAGGTCATTCGTGCCCTAGTTGGATTACATAAGGGCGTTATGCTTTTAAAGAAAAAAATATATATATTTTTATGTAAATCACCTTACAATTAATTGTCTAAGCATAGAATTCTACACCTTTAGATAAAGTGAAAATAGGTGAATAAGAATAATAGTATTAATGTATTTTGGGGAAATAATGGACACAGAATTATACAGATACTAAAATACCCCGTCGCGGCTTCGCCCGCACTTATAAATAAAGATTTTTTTAACTAATAATTGAATTTCATTTGTTTATCGATAAACATCTTGTATTGAAGTATGGAATTCAGCATTATTTCTTCAATGATATTTTCACACATGGCAGTAATTTTAACTTGGTTAAAAATTACAACGATTAGGTGTTTGAAGAGTACCTAAAAGCATAAATAGACATCTACTTTTGGAGAAATAATTTTATCGATCCATCTGGTTGGAATTTAATTTCTAACCATACAATTATATGATAGTTTTGCAAACCTTGTTTCTGATACTCAAAACTATACATTTTGATTATTATTATAGTAAAATGTATTATTATAAACCTTCCTAGAACTATGAAGATGTAGTTAAAATTTGGTACAGGTTGGGTTCAAGAGTTTTACCATCGCAAACTCTGTTGCAGATTGGTCACATATCGATCGATTTTTGAACTGCACTGGGATCCGCTCCAATATTTGTATAGCTTTTTTAACATTGTAATTGAAAATAAGTAAATTTTATCATAAATTTCTAGCTCCATATAACACCGTACCTCTGTAATCTCTCTTGCATGGTGCTTGCCACCTATCCGTTGCTAAACTTCACTGCACACCACATATTTATCGCTTTTTTATGGCAATATAATTTAAAATTTTTAAATTTTATTATTGCTAAATATTCCTTGAACTATAAAGATGGTATGGTTAAAATTTGGTTCAGATTGATTGAGTAGTTTCCGCGGTTAGTGATCACAAACGAAAAATGGCTAGTCCTTTTACATAATAGTATAGATATAGATAAAGATCAGTGTGTATGAATATATATATATATATATATATATATATATATATATATATATATATATATATATATATATATATTATTTATTTATTTATCGCGATACAGGCCAACGGTGGACCACGCGTATATCATTTTCAGGTTTTCTTCCTCTCTGCCCAAATTCTTTTAATTTTTTCGCCCATTTCCCTCTTTCTTTCCTCCGTCCATTTCTTACTTTCATGCTTCTTCTTCTCCGCTACAAGAACCTTTATATTTTTAACCATTTTTCCGAATTTATCCTTATCTTTGTAGTCTCCCTCCGTGATACCCAATTTTTTAACTTCCTCTTTCATTTGCTCTGGGTAACCCTTTATATTTTTCAATTTCATCACTTCATCAAATATTTGTTTGTTTAATCTATTCTTATTCATTCTTTTCATGTGTCCGAAAAAATTTAATCTCCTTTTCCTCATCGATGATTCCAAGTTTTCCAATTGTTCGTAAAGGTCATCGTTCTTTTTTAATCGATATTCTTCCCCCACTTTTCTCGGTCCGTATATCATTCTCAATATCTTTCTTTCTGTCCTTAACAAGGTTTCCATATTGGTAAATCCCATAGTCTCTACCCCGTAGAGGATCACAGGTTTTATGACTGTTTCATAGTGTCTAATTTCGGTTTTTATGGAAAGATTTTTTTTATTATAAAAACTCCTGACTGAGAACTTTAATCTATCCAATTTTACCTCTCTACTATGCGTTGCTTGCAAGTCTCCCCCATTGTAGTTCACAAGTTCCCCCAAGTATTTAAATATATATATATATATATGTATATGTATAAACATTATTTATACTGTACAAACACTTTTTTTTTTTAATTCTTCTGACAATAAATTTAAATTTATTATTGTGCAGTATTATCATTTACTCATACGAAATAGAAGCTGCTGCTTATTTCAACAGCACATGACTCAACAGCTGAAAACCATTGATAGAGAAGGATTTGGAATCAATAATGAGGAATTAAGTGCCCCTTGAGCGGGAGAATGGTTCGAGTTTGGATATGGTAACGACTTCGGTGATCAATCCAACTTCCCCACCGGTACATTGAACTCCTTCAAATTACTAGCTGTTAAATTTTTTTTAAACTAATGTCGTATTATCGTTATTGTTTACTTTATTTTTTACTTTTTTGGATAATTTTTATTTTTTATACATTGTAGGGCAAACCAGACAGTTATTGACACATAATCTTAAAAAATAGAAAAAAAAAATATTAAGCCAAAAAAAAAAATCATAAAATTCCTTTTTTGAATTCTACAACTCAACTGTGTAGAAGTACTTTCAATTCTCACCGTATTTTAAAAGATATCCGTAGGATATCAATAACTGATTTTACATTATTTATTGTCAATATCTTGTAAAATACATTCCAGAAATAATGCTTGGTGTGAACTTTCTTCTTTAGCTTAGAGTATCGTAATTGAGGAAAAATCACTGCAAATTTCGAGTTGCAATTTATTAAATCTTTTTTTCTATTTTAGTACGAATATTTCCTTAAGAGTGTCAATAACTGTCTTACATAACCTACGTTTCATTCATGGGTAGCTCTATTATTTAATGTACGAATAAAGTGCCTAGTTTGTAATATCATTTCGGCTTTGGAGGACTTCTTTCACGGTGACGATATTTTGTGAGTTTTGATGGATGAAAACCGCAGAGCTGTTCGAAAATGAGCTAAAAAAATAACCGGAAGCAGATCGATAGATAAGTTTGCAAACCACCTTGAAGCAATTGAAAGAGCTCAAGTATAGAACGTCTACAAAAAGAAAAAAAATTTATGAAATTGTCTGAGCTTAGTTATAAGTCTCCGCTTCTACCGCCCTTCTCTCCAGACCTCTAGCCTACCAACTACTATTTCCATTATAACAAAAAAAAAAAAAAAAAAAAAAAAAAATTGATCAAAAACCTATAGAATCAGAAATTCTTTATAATATGGGATTCAAATTTAATTCAGAGGAGCCAGCACGTTGGTAGAAGTTTATTGAGAAGAATGGAATTCCTTTATTTTTTAAGAAACTATTTATCGATGTTTACAACTGTTTACATTATATAGAGCAAGTAAATTTGAAGAAAAATATTACAATGACATACCAAGAACTACTCATTAGTAGCAATTCAATAAAAATTCTACGTTAGGTTTCCTGGCCATCCTCTTCTTAGACGCCTCGGAGGATTATCGGGAATTGATTGTAAGGCAGGTTGGGAGACTAGTGGATTGGAGAGGGTATGTAGTTCACTATGAAAGGATAGGTATCTGGTTTGGGCCAATTCAGCAACATGTGGAACCTTATGATATTTATGGATAAGTTTGTTTGTAATAAAGAGCATTAAGGATTTTACGATGGCTTTGCGATTGTAAGGATTGGTGACGAGAAGAATTGGAAGGTTTAGTGGAGCTCTCGAGCTCAACTCCGTTTGTGCAAATAAGTCTAATTACTATCATATAAAAGTCTTTTGTAATTTATTGGGAGCATTGAGAGCTTGTTCAGTAAATGCTAGAGTAGTCGGAAAAGACGAGCAGTTTCTTTTCTTTTAAGGCTGGTATGTGGATTTAAGCCGTTTTTGTAGATGGAGTACAAGAGAATGAATATGTGGAATATTTTTAAAGGATAGTGCAGTTAGAGACTGGGTGTGTCCTCCCCTTGTGAGATGAGTAGCTTAATTTAATCTATATCAGTTTTTTCTGATCATTTCATTAATAGTTTTATTTTAAAAACATGAACAAGACTGCTTTATAAACTTAGCCTGTTCGTTCCATCTACATACATCATTCCTTATCCATACATCATTCAACTTTCTGATTGAGTATTTAAAGTTAACCACAATTCTACATACTCTTCCATCTTTCCTCAAACCGCTGGTATTCCTCAAGGTATCATCCTGTGTCCCATTCTTTATACAGCTCATACAGCTGATATCCCAACTCATCCTAATACTATCCTCACAACCTATGCTGATGACACCAGCGTGTTATCAGTCTATGATGATCCATTTTCTGCATCCCAGACACTCCAGTCACATAGTACTTCCCTTGAAGAATGGTGTTAGTACTGGAGAGCTAAGATAAATCCTAGCAAATCCCAGCAAATAACCTTTACCCTCCAACGAAAACCTACCTCATCCTGTCCTCCTGTATCCTTTAAAGGTGTACAGCTAATCAATACGATACCTTGGATTTTATCTGGACAAGAGACTTGTCTGGAACCCTTATACAAGACTGAAAAGACAAGAAGCTGCACGTCGATTGCGACTGCTACTTGACAAACGTCCAAACCTCCCGATTCAGTAAAAGAAACTCATCTATATGACGGTTATCAGACCTATTTGGACTCAAGGTATAGAGTCATGGGGATCCACCCAACTATCTATCGAACTCTTCCCGCATCCAATCCAAAATCCTTCGAAATATCCTTAATGTTCCTTAATTTTTCACAAATTAACTGATCCACAATGACTTTAGTATCCAATATCCAATCTTCTTTAGTAGATATTCATTAGAGTACTCCCAATTGGTAGTTAAGAAACTTATCTATATGACGATTATCAGACCTAGTTGGACGTTATAGAGTTATGGGGATCCACCAAACTATCGAATTATTACCGCATCCAATCCAAAATCCTTCGAGAAATCCTTAAGGCTACTTACTTTGTCACAAATGAAATGATCCAAAATGACCTAAATATTCTACATGTCGCCGACTTGTCTTGAACCAGATACGTTTCCTTTCATAATGAACTTAATACTCATCCAAATCCACTTGTTGCACACCTTTCCTTTCCATTCCTGGCTATCCTCTGAGGCGTCTGAAAAGAAGATGGCCTCGTCGTTATAATAGTTTTACTCTAAAAGTTTAAATCATACTTGATCATATATTTCATTGTATACCGCATATTTACTAGATGTGTTTTCTATAAAAATATAAAACATTAGCCAGCAACAATTTCAATATTATGTAATATTTCAATATCTTTATTGATATTTTTTATGTTTTCTAACAATTGCTATTGAACATTTAACAGCTCATAGGTTTCCACAGCTGAATTTGCGAGTTGGTGGAGAGAGTAATATAGGCAGTCGGGGAGGGGGGGGGGGGGGGGGGGTCACCCCCTCCTCGGGGTGAATGGATATTCGAAAGGGCGCCCGCTACAGAAACAATTTGGCCCGGCATTGTTGCATGAAGAAATGTAGAGGAGCAGCCTTAGCTCTGGGGAGCCTCTACCATTTATCACTACAGCACTCCTGTCAGTCAGTAGCAATCAATAGGGATTTATTTCCTCTGTCCCGGCTGTCTTCTCTCAGTGTCGGGGGAGTTTCCTCAAATATTATATTTGACTTCCTCGGCTAACATTATTCATGTGACACTGCCTCAAGAAAGGCACTCATCAAAAAGTAATAAAGTAACGGAGGTTTGTTTGTTTATTTCGTTTAACGTCACTTTATGCTGCTATGGCTAATCGGACGATGCTACGGTGGGAGTCCTAAATTTTGCCTATCCAGGTATAATTAGGATAGGGATCTTTAACGAGTACCTGACATCGTACAGGCTCGGGATCCCCATTTTACGTCCCTTCCGAAGGACGGCATAGCTAAGGATTTTTTACTCCCTTTAAAAAATCCTAAGGTCATCTGCCGGGCTGCGAACCCGCGATCTTGGGTTTAGTAGGTTGCTATGCTAACCACTACACCACAGGTGACCCCAGTAACGGAGGTATGAGCTTGATTGTTTTTTATTTTATTTTTTTATTGAACAGTAAGGGTTGAATTGTAGTCAAGTGAAGAAAGATTTTCTGAACCTAGAAGCGTACATTACACTTAACATAGTTATGTCAAAGGAGGTTTGTTATAATCAACTTCAGCATTTACTCCTTATGATATACAGCGGAATACCTCAAAAAGTGCTACAAAACTCTTAATCCCATCATTTTTCCCTTGAATAAAGTCTTGTATGTTGAATAAAACTGGAATGTTTTCACCTCTAAAAGTGAGAAATTGCCTCTGTAAATGGAACAATTTTTGTATTTACCTCTGGAATTCACATTACTACTAAGACAGCGATAAGGGATAGATGGTTTGTTTTGTTTTGATTCGTCCTCAATGTTTAAACACTAATCACATTGATATTCCATTTTAACCTTTGCTCCCTATTGTTGCTAGAATCTAATCTTTGCTAACCTCCCTGCCAGTTGATAAGCTCATCCTGTCAACATGTCGCGGATTCTAAAATCTATTTCAATTAGTGAAAAATTAAGTTTTGTTCATGAATTTGAAAGTAGAAAGTCAAGAAATGAGATCTCAAAACAGTTTGGTGTGCCGAAATCAACATTGTGCCGGATTTTGAATATATATATTTTTTTAAATTATTTTATTCAAATAATTACAAGCTGCCTCACTCAAGAGCAATGAGTAATATGGATTATAGAGACCCATTCATACAATATGTATAATGATATATAATAAAGTAAGAAAATTAAAATAAACAGCTTTTAAAAATACAAGAAATAAAATAAAATATACTATAGATAAAAATAGAATATAATACATAATCATATAAAATAGGTAATAATTGAAACTAATAAAGAAAAAAAAATTAAGAAAGAATCATAACTACATTCATACTCTATATACTAAAATTCCGGGGAACACCCCTGTCCAAACCCGCCTCCCAATTAGGAAGGCATACCGGGCTCAGAGTTCCCAGCGCTGTTCTATCAGCTGTGTCACTAGTAGAATCCAGTGGAGGCTGAGAGAAAGCGCTATGGCACAGTCGCACAGGACTTGAGTGAAGAAGCTAGCCAATGCTAGAACTCCAATATTGAATATTTACAATAAGTCTGGGGGCCATTGCCGTTTTAATCTGCGAGGTGGGAGGATTTTGATTAGTAAAAAAAAAAAAAAATTGAATATGAGTGTTCAGCACATGAAAAAAAATAAATAAATAAAATAAAGAGATTTCGGGCTTGTGAATACCCTGAGTTAGAAAAATGTCTCCCAAGATGGCTGCGGCAGTGCCTAAGTAAAAATTTACCGATTGGTGGAACGTTAATAAAACAAAAGGCCCAGTATTTTGCTCAAGTAATAAGTTTTTACCCATACAGCTATTACAAGTTGTTTGAAAACCTCTTTTAGCGGTACATGCTACCTTAATAACCTGGATAAGTAAAACCTTCTTTAAGTGGAATAATTCTATAAGTGGGATTGAAATCCTGTCACCAAGAGATCCCTATTATCCAGGTTGGACTGTCCTTTAAACAGCATGTTTCTGCAAAATCTTCCCATCTTCAGATTTTACATTATTTTATTAATACTTTTACATTAGCACATCATACAATTTAATAACAAATATTCTTATATCCTATCCTTTACATCACCTTGTCATGTTTAAATACTATCATTAATTTCTTGATCGTGAAACCTTACACACCAAATTTTCTTTGGCAGTGAAATCTATTTTCCTTAATCTTTTCTTCAAAATTGCATACATATTTTTTCAAGTATGGAATTTTAAATGAGGTAAATTTCCATGCCAGCCCAAACACTGAATCACATTTTGAGACATGCGGGTGGTCCCGGTGTCTCGTAAATAGTATTGACGCTTGCAGCATATGAAACTGAAACGACTATAACTTGGCCAACATACTGCTGACACATTTTTTGAACAATCATCGTTTCATTTACAAAACAACAAGTAATTTATAACTCTTTACTAAAACAGATTTGGAGGTTCGGAGCAGGAAATTTTGATTCTGTTGATCCCTAACTCATTTACGCTTCACTAAACGTATTAGACAAACATACTTAAAATGATATCACACAGATCATGCTAAATTACACATTTCAATATGATTTTCACATACCATTTGTACAACATTATATAAACATAAATTATGACAATTTTTACTAAATTGTTAGCTATACTTCAGCAGCAATTTCGTTCGGGGCGACTTTCACTTTTCCACTATTCCAGTTATGCAGAATTAAAAAATAATAATAATAATAGTTCGGTACCATAGACAAGAAAAAATAAATAAAATAAAAAACAAATACCTTCCACCAATGTTTTCCAATTTCTTGCCAGAATCACTGCAGTTGCAATTGTTCTGTGTATTTTCGGAAATTAGAGTTTCCTAAAACTGTCAGTCCGCTCTATTGCTTAATTTCTTCGTCAATATGAATTGTGAATTAAAAAAAAACACATTATAATATATGAAAATACATATATGATATCCTTCAAATATGTATGAATATGTAAAAACAAAAATGTCTCATTTGCTTCTAAATTGCATGGAATGTAAGGTACAAACTTTAGGAACAGAGTATGAGGCACAGCAAAAAATATTTAAATGCATATAAATCCGGTTCCTAATAATAAAAAACCTTAAGCATTATTGGCATAAATCAGTGGACGGCATAATAAGCTACAAACAAAAAGTTGAAACTGCGAAGAATACAGAAGCAACTCAGAACTGTGTAAACCAGAAGAAGAGAAGAATTCTGACCGAAACACGTAGTTCATGAAAAATACACCGTAAGGATTAATATGCTGAACAATATTTATAATATAACATTAACTTTTATTTGTTTATTACTTATGTTCTCAATTTGCTTTATCTTAATTTTTATCGATCTAATTTTTGTTTCACAAGACTAAAACAACTAGACACTGCCTGCCGTTTCGGCTGCTTCAACATTTACTTGACATACGTTCAAACCTTCCAATTAATTACAAAAGACTCATTTACAAAACAGTAATTAGACCATTTTAGACATACGGAGATCCACAAAGTTCTTAATATACCTTATGTTTCTGACTTAGCTCAAACCAGATATCTATCATTCCATAGCAAAATCCACAACCACTCAAATCCACTAGTATCACAACTTGCTTCTCGTGCCATTCCAGATAACCCTCAGAGGTGCCTGAAAAGGAGATGACCTCGGTACCTTCTGATATAGTAATTCATTATATAGAGCCTTTATAAGTGCTAACAATGGGTAGTTGCTTAACAAGCAATTGGCATGTGATTTTTATCATTATCATCACATTTATTTGATGTATTTTATTTTGATATTGAATTAGCATCCCCAGTGGTCTGCTTTTATAATAACTTAGATAGGTTAAACTAATAATGGAAGTTTTATTTTTTAACAATAAAAATCTTGTACTGTATCATCCAGTTGGGAATTATTTTCCCACAATACTTCTAGATATTTTCACGCAATGATGTAATTTTTAACCCTGTACTGTTGCAATGAATAGGTGGTTGAAATTTACATAAAGCATAATTGGATATCCAATTATTAATTCTAATCTTTGAGTTGGTAATTTAGATGGACAGAGACTTTTTAGGATGAAACTCTGGAGGATAATGGACTGCATTATCGGTGCTTACAACCCAAACAATAGAGTTATTCTCGGCTGTCACATTATACTTTTTCAATAAAAATGTTATTTATTTTCTCTTCTATAGTATTTTCAGATAAAATTACTGCTCTTTCACACAACCAATAGTACGATTTATTTGATAAACCTGAAACATCAAAATAAACTAAGGTTAGGCCAACCATTTTTTAAATCAAAATATCAAAAAATAAGAAATCGATATTTTGGTGAGCCAATAATTTCCCTACAACTATGAATATCATGTAGTTAACATTTAGTACAGATGGGATCAATAGTTCTACCGTTGCAAACTCTGTTGCAGAATGGCACTAACCACAAATAGTTCGATTTTTAAAGATCAATGTTTAGGAATCCACAGGTTAATTTTATAATCAATTTCTAACTCTATTTACCTGTATAACCTATCGGTCAATTTTCAAACTTCACTGCTCACCACACATGTTTCACTTTTTAGCAACAATTCAATAAAATATATGTAAATTTTATTATTGCTAAACCTTCCTAGATGATGTAGTTAAAATTTGGTACAGATTGATTCAGTAGTTTTCGCGGTTAGTGATCACAAACGAAAAATGACTTGTCTTTTTATATAATAGTATAGATATGAAGTTGTACATTTCAATAAATAACTAAATATATATATATAAATATATTCTAGTAATCATTGACTAACTATTTAAACACATCTCACCAGAAAACATCTTCAGTATTGATTTGATTTCTTTTTGTTAATAAGTATTTTTTTATTGAGTACACATTACAATCTGCCTCATATTAAGGCAATAATTAATATCGATGATTATATTGAATTAAATGAAAGAAAGAAATCGTTATCATTACAAGTAATGTCTTCGGTATCTGCAACCTAGTTAACTGAGAAAGAAAGAGAAAGAGCAAAACAGAGAGAGATGATATAAGAAAATAACAACTTATTACATCATCATAAAGTGCTTAATGGAAATGCAAACAAACAAAGTTACATCACAGATCAGTATGATAATTCTATACTGTATAAAATTTCAGTTCCAATGCGTACTATATTAATGTCTGATCCGAGACATCAACGATCCATCGGCTTCTGTTGTGAAGGATTGATTTAGTGAGGCTAAATTGTGTAATACATGAGTGATTATAGAATAACTGAAAATGTATAAATAAATTTACACCCGATCAGCCTAGAAGGACAGTTCTAGATCCCCAGTGATACATTATAGTTCGTACTTTTGTCTTGAGTAACGTACTATTAACTAACAACACTATTT
This sequence comes from Euschistus heros, assembly GCA_003667255.2. Classification (NCBI taxonomy): domain Eukaryota; kingdom Metazoa; phylum Arthropoda; class Insecta; order Hemiptera; family Pentatomidae; genus Euschistus; species Euschistus heros. The sequence continues at coordinate 5,031,700 of RCWM02000007.1, read as the reverse complement.
ATTGGCAGGAATTAAAACTATTTTTGGATTCCGCACAAGCCTTCGATAGGGTTTGGCGCGAATAACCTTTATTACACCTCGTAGATATAACAATATGCGGAGTGATGTTCCGAAAAGTTAATAAATATCCGCGATTTTCAAAACCACTCACTAAATATTAGGTATGCTATCCACAGCCAGTCTTATTCATTTCATCTTTCGAATAATATTGTTGTGTTTCTGTAAAGATCAGTAATAATCTACTATCCAAAACATACACGCCTCTTCAGCACAGGGTGTTGCTAAAAAACATGTTTAATTGTGATTTTCAGTGTTTCTATTAATCAGATTTTTTTATTAGTTGTTACACGTTTCTTATTAGTAAATAGTGAACCTTTAATTGCATCTCAATCTTTTAAATCTCATATCACAAAACTTCGTGAATGTCGTAAAAAATAGAGAATTAAAATGAATCTAAACTAATCTCACCAAATTTACGACTTACTGTCCTGTTTAATAATATTTCACTGATCCCTTGAAGTTGAGCTTTAGGGCTCCGTTAAACTTTCTAACTCTTCTTGTATCCAATCCTTAATATCTAAAATCCTTTGTAAAACCCCCAATGCTCTTAATTGTCACAAATAAGCTTATCCTTAAAGATCTTATTGTTCCATATGTTGCTGATTTAGCACAAAACAGATACCAGACCTCTCCTAATAAACTCCATACCCATTCGAATCCATTTCCCAACTTGATTCACAATCAATTCCCGATAATCCTCCGAGGCGTCTGAAAAGAAGATGGCCGAGATACCTTCTAATGCAGAACTATTATTGAAGTGTTATTAGTAAGTGGTTCTTAACATGTTATTGACAAGTAATTCTTATCATTTCCTCAAATTTATTATTTATTACGTATATATACGGTTGTGAATATCAATAAATAGTTTTAAAAAATATATATTATTTTGAACGTTACACCGTATTACTTTTCATTTTGGATTCATTCAGGTTTGAACCATGAATACTAAAATGAACATTACTAAGACGAAATAATGAATAAAGAAGAGTTTTTAGGAAAGTCTGATTCAGAAAAGTGGCACCATCATGTGTTTACTCGGACAAGATCAGAATTTTGAACAAACTTTGTTCGACATTGGAAACCGTAACCAATGCACACTTTTGGAAACACTTCATCTAAAATTATTGTTTACAAAATGGCTAAGCAATTCATAAACTTATTGAAATTAATGTATATTTTTTTTCCGAAGTTAATCAGTAAGAGGACTTAACTTTATTCCGTAGTTACTCATTGTGACTTGAAATAAATCTTGACAATATTATATATTTTTTTTAGAGCGAAAAATATAAATGCATTTTCCTTTTTTGAAATAAAAAAAGTAAGAACTAATATAGGCATTTCTATGGATATGAGAGCCTCAAACGTCAATAATCTTTTTTATTACACTCACGTATAGTTTTATTAGTAAAGGCAAAATGGACGGTAATATCTGCAGAGGTAAGAGAATACTCCCTTCTACATATTATCTGATTTCTCACTTCTTAATTTTAATATAAACATAGCCGAAAAAATAGGGATGAAAATTAACTTTTTTTTTTATATTTTTACGTTACCGCAAAACAATTACCGGGTGCTCCTGATGGATGGAAACCTCCATTATCAGTAGAAGATAATCCGTCAATGACTGCCGCTGGACCATTACCCGGGCCGGCCGAACTATTAGCTATGGCAGGGAAACTGTGGAAATGAGGAAAAATGATCTGAGGACAGGCGTCTGGGAGTCTTCGGCATGACCATCTGTCTATAGTCCTCTCTGAGGTGGGCGACGTTTGGCACTAAGCGTCATAAATCTCTCTTATATTTTTATCACTACACAGCAATTCCATTGTTTTACTGTAATTAATAATTATTATTTTCTATCTTGGCCTTGATAACACAGGCCAACGATGAAAAAACATTTTTACTTAAAACACCTTATTATTATTTTTTTAGGGTGCTAAATCCAAATATGACACTTATTAAGCCGTATCACTTACCATTTTTACACATCAATATATTAAATTTTTTGATTGATTACAGAATTGAACAGCTTTTATATACTACAAATAAAATTGTAAAATAATTTGTGCTGGATGTAGAAGAGTTGGCAGCACTGCTGAAACAGATATAGATATAGATGAGCAAGATGATGAAGAGTTCCAATGTGCTACAGCAAATATAGAGCCTAAACTGGGTTCTCAGACTAAGCTTAACAATTTAGTTAGAGATCTTGGGTTAACAAAACCAAAAGCTGAATTGCTTGGTTCTAGACTAAAAAAAGAACTTTTTGGCAGTTAGAATTGGCATATATGTTTATAGGAAGAGAGCGCAGTAGTTTTCGAATTTTTTTGAAAAAGAAGGTGATTTAGTGTACTGCTCAGACATTCCAGGTCTGATCAAAGAGTTTGGTGTTGAATACAAAAAATAAGACTGGAGGCTGTTCATTGATTCTTCCAAAACTAGTTTAAAAGCTGTTTTATTACACAATAGTAACTATACCTGTACAATAGCATCTATACCTGTTGGCCATTCTGTACTTATGAAAGAGAGCTATGAAAACCTAGAAATAGTGTTGAATAAAATTGGCTATTCGGCTCATGGTTGGATGATAAGTGGTGACTTGAAAGTAACATGCATGCTTCTTGGTTAGCAAGGCGGTTTTACCAAATTTCCATGTTTTTTGTGTGAATGGGACAGTAGAGCAAGGGATCAACATTGGTGCAGAAGGAACTGGCCTGTGAGGGAGTCTTTAAAACCGGGCGAGAAGAAGATTCTCCGCAAAAACCCTGTAGATCTTAGAAAAATTCTTTTACCACCTCTACATATAAAATTAGGCCTCATGAAACAGTTATATAGTGCTATATATTGATATGAAACAGTTATATATGCTTTTTTAAATTATAAACAAAAAGCAAATTTCTCAAACACTATGGCTGATACAAAAAAACTAAGACCAGATTTGGATTCAGCACACAAAAATCTATAAAAAATCAGCTATTAAAGTAAAAAAAGTTTCAAAAAATTTTTTTTTGTTGGCCTGTGTAACCAATTTGTTTGTTAAGAATAGTATGAAATACAATTTTTTAAATACAACAGCAAAAACAGAACTCACCAGAATAAATATTATTGTATAATATTTCTTTATTTATATTAATTTATGGTTTGGTATTTTCTGGGAAAATAATGATCCTCATTTCACCTAGTCCAAATTTATTTACAATAAAAAAATTCCAATATTTTTTTTTTTATTAGCTTGGCTAAAAAATATTTTTTTCTATAGGTATTTACGTTTCCATATTCTTTATCCAGGGAAAATGAAAAGTGTTAGGGTTATTAAAAAGATTAATTGAGCATAGAATTCCGAAACCAGCAGAGTCCCATCTCAAGATTATTCTTTTAAAATAGTTTTTCTACTCGACTATCTTTATGTAAACGGTTTTCTCCCAAAAGTAGTTAAATCATATATAAAATGGTCATACAAAAAATAAGGCTAGACCTTTAGTTTTGTTGACCAGCAGTAAAAAAAAAAAAAAAAAAAAAAAAAAAAAAGGACTGATAATTTTGGAATTCTACGCTTCAATTAGATAAAAGTAAGCAGTACTGTATATATTAATAAAATAAAATGTAAATAAAATTATTAAAATTTGCATTAATATGATTTACTACTACTTGGCATTAGATGAAGCATATATCTCAAGAATTTATACAAAATATCATTAGACGGTTACTACATCGAAGACAAAATGAAGGCAAGTGGTTTTTTTTTTTTTTATTATTTTTTTTTTAATCCTGCTTGCTTTTATTTAATTATTTTTTTAATATTCCTAATACGTTTTATATTCCCTGGTGAAACGATATGTGGACCCAAGTCCCTATAAAAGAATGAAACTTTAGTCAAATAGTCTTTAGTTAACTAAAAAATTACTAAAAGGTTTAATCGTTAGTGATTAATTCCAGGAAATTATTAGTCAAATAGCTAAATTTTGATTGAATTTTAGCGATGATTAAATTTTGCCCAACCCTATCTTACCTTTTAAGGTCAGTGTACTTGCACTGTAATGTACTTAGTGAAGGAATAAGATGACCAATAGTTACTATATATAAAATTGGGTTTATGGAATATGGTAGAGATTCTTCGAGCATTTTGAATAAATTCTTGAAGAATATACCCCATTTAATACAAGACTGTAATAAATCATGGTAATTTAAGATCAAGTTATTTTATTTTATTTTATTTTTTATTGTTAAATAATAATATGGGGACGTAAAAACGTTTAAAAAAAAAATAAAGAAAAAAAAAATAAGTAAAGAAAGAAAAAAAAAATTGGAACATTTAGTAAAGAAAAAAAGGAGGAAAGGAAGCGCAGACACGCGGAGCTCATGAGGGAAGTATGGAGAAAGAGGAAGTTCATAAAGAAAACCTGACCATGATATTTGCGTGGTCTTTAAGGCCTTTTCGCATTTAAAAAAAAAAAGAAAGAAAAAATATAAATAAATTGGGCGAAATTTTGTACCTATAAGTATATATTTATATTTTACAACCTTTGGCCTAGCAACAGTACACTTTTACCAAATTACTGCACGCTTCTTCATGTTTTATTTTTTATTATTTTTTTTTTTTTTTATAAATTCTATGATTGTGGAAAGTAATTTGTATTCACTTGATATCATCTTTTCGATAGAGTGAATAACGAAAACATCATAAATATGTCTAACATAATTAGATCAAAGACTCCCATTTGTCCAACTCAAAGCTACACTGCTACATAACAAATGCGGAGTTATTTTTTAGCGAGGAGGTACAGACCACAGACAGGCTGTTAATTTCGCATTGTTGGCCGGTGACTGTTCCTAGGGCGGCGGGAAATGGAATTCCGAACGAGGGGGGGGGGGAGAGAAGGCGGGAAAAAACTAAAGGAAAAAAGGCGGGAGTGGAATTAGTTTCCACAGTTGCCGGTGAGGATGATGGATGCAGGCGCCCGCCCTTAGGAACCCTTTGGGCTGATCCTGTCAGTACTTCCTAGTCGGCCCTGTCAGTTCCATGGCCATTGTACTAGAATATTCGCAATAATAAGGATAGAAAATGCAACTTCATTTCGACACTTGATGTCCATCATATCGATATAAACCTGAACACTAACATACAGCCGAATGTACTTTATTGTTAATTTAATTTTTTTTTTGTTTTATTTTTTGAAATTTAAAAAAATATATATTAAAACATATTTATATCCAGTAAATTTGCTAGAATCATTTTTTTTTTTTTTTAGAAAAACGAATGTAAGGCTGTACAGGACTTTAATTAGACCTATCCTCACATACGCCGCTGAAACATGGACGCTTACCACCACTATTACAAATGCTTTGAGAGTCTTAGAAAGAAAAGTTCTTAGAAAAATATTTGGTCCTGTTTTTGATGTAGGAACTCAAGAATAGAGGATAAGAACAAAGAGATATATGAGCTGTTCGACAAAGCTGAAATTGTGAGTTCTATAAAATCCCGCAGCATCGAATGGCTGGGACATGTTTTGAGAACTCCTGACGACAGAACCCAAAAAAGGATACTCCAAAGTAAGGTATATGGTTATAGAAGAAAGGGGAGGCCGATTCACTGTCATAGGTCAGAATCGGCCTTAGGACAGTTAAAAAAAGTAAAATCATTGCCCATCTAGAGAGCATTTTAAACTTGAGTAAATTTTGTAAAATTAGGATTGATGTATTCATTGCCACTTCTATTGGAATTATTTGTTTATATTATTTATATTTGGAATTATTATTAGAAAACTAATTTCGAATGCTGAACATTCATCTTTAGTTCTAAAACATACAAAATTTTCAACACATGGATTATATATATTGAAGTATTAAACAATATAAGACAAGAAATCAATTATTGGTACTCACCTGAGGAGATCTACCAGATATATGAAATATATCCATCGTGGAAGGGGAAAGACCAGGTAGGTTAAATCTTTGGGATTTTTACCTTGGGATTTCCCTTTTCCGTTCCTATTGGAACAAATTTAAAATAGGGCTATTGGAATTATTTATCTACTACTGCTAGAAAATAGTATGTTCTAATAGTAGAAAATATTCATGAATCATTAGAAATAATAAAACTGTTTTTTTTTTTTTTTTTTTTTTTTTTTTTTTTTTATTTCAAAACATCTTTATTCAAAAGATAAATAGTACATTGATACATATATCATTAAAATAAAATGTATCTAGACAGAGTTTTACAAAATATCATCCTTTTGGATGTTTTAATGTGATTAAATGTTAGAAAAAAAAACATAGTCTTACAGATAAATAGCGACATTCAGTGACGATGTTACACTGATATTAAGGTAGTAACAAACGAAAAAAAAAAAAAAAAGGATAAATAATTAAACAGATAGGAAAAAAAAAAAAAAAAAATAAAATAAATAAATAAACAGAAATTAAAAGAGAGTTTTAAGACGGGAATTTGTCCTTCCATTCCAGTTGGTTGGCTTTGAAGGAGGATTTAAAGAAGAAAAAAGAGGATTGGACAGGGTAGGTAGCATGTCGTAAAATTTGATGTGACAACGTTTTATGTACTGAACAGGGTTTTCTAGATTAAATCGAGATGCAAAATCAGTCAGTCGGTCTGTACGCCAAGGGGACTGTTTTCGTATAGTCATTAGTGTTCTATTTTGGAATCTGTTTAATTTATTGATGGTATCTTGAACTAAGTGCCGAAAAAGAGGAGCTGCATGAAGAAGTCTAGGACGAAGGATAGCTTTATAAAGAAGAAGTTTCAATCGGACAGATAAAGTTGGAGAGCGAAAGAGATGCGAAAGAGATGTGAATGTTTGTCGAGTGAAGTTAAGACGATGACGGAAATGGCTGGAAAAGGTTAGGTGTCGATCGAGTCGAACACCAAGGTAGTTAATAGATGATACAATCGGAATTTCAGTATTATTAAGCTTGATTGGCTGGATCTTTTTCCTTTGGGATTGACGGGAAAATGAGAAAACTATGGCGTCAGTTTTAGAAGGATTTATACAAATACCTAAATTGGAAAGGGAATCTGAAATTTGTTGAGCCACCGCTTGTATATTTTGAAGGGCTTTTGTAGTGCTGATGGAGGAGCTGTAGATCGCAATATCGTCGGCATAAGCTGATATTTCGACGCGTGGGTAACGAGTGCCGATGACATTTGCTGTGTAAATGGAGTAGAGGATAGGAGAAAGTACAGAGCCTTGTGGAACACCAATCCGAGAGGGCTTATATGATGACAAGGAGTTTCCAACTCTATAACAAAAGGAACGATTTAAGAAATAAGACCGAAGTAGATTAAAGAGGAAAGGAGGAAATTCGTGATGAAGAAGTTGAAGAAAAAGATTCTCATGTTGAACGCAATCAAAAGCTTTTGTACAATCAAGGGAGATCATAGCAGTAGCGTGATTTTTAAGAAGAGCAGTGGTAACATAATGTTGTACACGTGAAAGTGAATGTACAACATTTAGACGAGGTTGGAAGCCTGTCTGTTCGTAAGGGATAATTGAGAGTTCATCGCAATGAGTTTGAATATGCGGGAGCAATAATTTTTCAAAAAGCTTTCCTAAATGGGAGAGGAGGCTAATGGGACGGTAATGATCCGGATTTAAGCCAGTTTTATTAGGTTTCAAAAGTGGTATAATAATGGCTTTTTGCCATGAGCTGGGGAAATATCCAAGAACTGAGCAATTGTTGTAGATGGAGGTAAGATAATTTAAGGTTATGCGAGGAAGATGGCGGAGAAGAATAGCCTGTATATTATCTGGCCCAGGTGCTTTCTTGGGTGCCATTCGAAATATCGTTGCTTTAACTAATTTAGCATCAAAATGGGGTACATCGGAAGATTTAAATGGCAGAAAAGGAGGAACATAAGGAAGAGGGGCAGAAAAATGTTGAGCATAATGATCACAAAGAGCTTGTGCTTGCTCTTGTGCTGTAGGAAGCGGAGAGTGTAAAGTGGGAAGGTTAATAGGAAGGCGTTTATGATAAGATGATCGCGATAATTTCCAAAATTTTTGTAAATTTTGGGAGGCAGCTGTTATTTTATTTTCCCAGATTGAGTTTTTCCATTTTCTGTAAAGCTGGGAGATTTGTTTTGTAACAGAACGGAGAGCAATGCGGTCTTCTGGTTGATGGCATCTCCGCCACCTATTTAGCAAACGATGACGGACAGATATTAACCAAAGAATATGTTTCGGAGGTGTTTGTAATACTAAAGGTTTTGGTTGGAAAGTAGGGATAGAATGAGAGGCTGCTTCTTGGAGCAAAGTGGTGAAACGATCAACTGCGTTGTCTATATCAGCCGTGGTTGGTATATCAGGTAAAGGGGGCAAGGAAGAAGGAGAGTTTTTGAAAAGAAAGGATTGAAATCTTATCCAGTCAGCTTTAGAATAATTGTAATGAAATGAAGAGTTGGGTGGGGTGCTAATAGAGGATATGTGATAGACTACTGGGAAATGATCTGAAAAGGAAATGTTGTTAAGAGTATAACAATAAGTAATAAGATGAGGTGCATGGGTATAAAGTAAATCTATTGTACTAACATGGCCTCGAGAAGACTGAAATGTAGGAGAAGAAGGGTAAATAATAGTTCCTGGAAGTTGTGCGATGGCTTTTCCCCTCGGATTGGAGGAAATATTATTCCACATTTGATGTCTGCTATTAAAATCTCCTATCACAAACGATGATCTTGGAACAGATTGAAGGAACTGGGTGAAAGGTTTCACTGGAGAAGAAGGACGAGCGTAAATTCCATACAGCTGATGAGGGACTCCATTGACATATAAAATTATACCCAGAAGTTGAATTGAAGGATGAGGGGATGTGGTTTGAAGAAAGCGATGTTTAATGGAATTGTGAACAAATATGGAAACATCAGTAGTATGATAGGAAGAATAAGAGAGAAAACGAGTGTTTACGGGAAGTGAACCAGTATCAGTAAGAATAAGAATATCAGGGCGTGCAGAAGTGAGAAGGGCGTGAATACCTGGAATGAAAGGAGAATGATTAATATTAAAGTTAACTACCTTAATCTCAACCATTAATGTCCATATTTGATGAGGCCTGAAGAGTGATAAGAAGTGGCTGAAGAGAAGCAGAGAGCTGCTGGATGCTTACTAAGAGAGCCTGGAGTTGAGTGACAATGGGCTGAAGCGTAGAAGTGATGGTTTGTTGTATTATCGGAGTTATCTGCTGAAGGAATGAAACTGCTGGCTGAGGAGAATGCGCTGAGCGAACATGTGTGCGAGATGGCTGCGGTGCCACGATATTAGGAGCTGAAGTTCGTGGAAGATTTGGAAATTCTTCTGAGGATAATGGTGGCGGTAGAGATGATATTGTAGGCTTGACAGGTTTATTTTTTGCAACATTTATGTATTCCAAACGTCGTGTGCATTGTCTAAATGAAGCCGTGTGCTCTTGATTACATCCTGCACAACGAAGTGGGGAGTCTTGAGGGCAGTCTTTTAATTCGTGATTGCCACTACATTTCACACATTTAATAGGGCGAAAGCAGTAGGTGGAAATGTGCCCGAAGGATTGGCACCGAAAACATTGGCGAATTCCTTCTGATGGTCTTTTTCGTGGTAGTTCGACCCTGTATCTCATGCGATTGACTGATCCGGGAGCCTGGAGATTTTCAGGTTTTACTGAAGGGGATGTGGTGACTATAATCTCAGGGAGATCCATTTTGGTTCCATCTGAAAGTGTTTTCTTTAGTCTTCGTATAGATTTGACGCCAGGAATGGCCAAAAAGGTCCTGTTAATATCTTCTAAAGGAGGAAAGTCAGTTAAAAAAGCCGGTTATGAAATATCGTTTATCATTGGGTCCGGATCCGTATGTATGATGGCTGATTTCTTTCGAAGTGAGCCAATTCATGATTTCTGTTCTCTCTTCAGTATTTGCGGGATGTAGGCGAATGTCTCCAGATCGTAGTGAGGAGAAAGAGAGGCGGTTATATGAGGTCGAGAGTTGAGAAATGTTAATAATTCATTTCTCGTTATGTTTGAAATAATAATTGGTGGAATCTTTGGAGGAGAATCAGATGAAGAATGTGTAGAAGTTGATGTATTTAGTAATGGCCTTTGGTCAGGATGAAAATGGTCTAAATTTAGATCTGGAATTAAATTTCCATAAGAGTTGGGAAGCGCTTGTCTTTTGGCTGCTGTACTAGACTCGTCAGGCGGCCATGGCCTCGCCCTGTTCGCCATGGCAACCAACTATAATAAAGCTTGTTAATTACCTGTTTGAGCTTCAATCCTAACCTCTCCAAATTATAACTAATTATTCTTCTTTAAGCTGTCTATAAATAATATATAACTTCTTTAAAATGATCAATTTATCTAATAGTTAGAGTTAAAATGCTAATATGAAATCTAAAACACTTCGTAACTTGAAGAAAATCAAAACAAACACAGAGAAATACTACAACGTGTTCTAGCTTTCACAGATCATATATAAAACTGTTTAAAACTGATCCAGATTTTTGTTTAAATGGCCAGATGACATTTCCAAGAGCCCCATTTTAAATTTGATTCCAATGAGTCATACGGAAAATTCCAAGGTAAAAATCCCAAACGTTTAACCTCTCTGTCCTTTCCCCTTTCCACGATGGATATATTTCAGATATCTGTTAGATCTCCTCAGGGGAGTACCAATATTTGATTTCTTGTCTTACATTTTTGAAAACTTTAGTATATATAATCGATGTAACATAATGCTGATGTGATGAACATTTTGCATGCATTATAACTGAAGATGAATCTTTAGTATTCGAAACTAGCATTCTAATAAAATAATCTCAATAGAAGTGGCAATTAATTCATCAATCCTAATTGTATTGATCCTTCTATACCATCATGCGTACCTAAAGACATTTTGTAAAGCCCAGTAGACGTGAAATATTAATCATGAAATATTTAGTATATATAATTCAACAAACAAACAAACAACAAAAACAAAAAAGTTATTTGGGTTTTATATATATTATCAATTAGTGTTTCTGATGTCAGACCTACTGTAATTTTTTTTTTTTTTTCCCCCGAGAAATGTTAATGGCCCTATTACGGTAAAGTCATTCAAATTATTTGATTTAGTATAACTTGAATGATGCACTTCGTTTGGTTACCAATAGTCCTTTAAAAAGTAGTTAATGGCGAATCAAGCAGCTCTCATCGTCAAGCAAATTATATATTATCATTAAGAACGAATGTGAGCGTTAAATATTTAACTGATTCAGTTGATGTTACCGATTTTGAAAAAAAAATCTAGGATTCCTCTAGGATTTGGTGTTCCTGCCAGATGTGGCCGCCGAACCTCTGCAGTGACCCTCAGCTGCTGGCTCCCATCAAAGCTGACTTGCCGCTTCCTCGTTTTTTGCATGAGTCTTTCCTGTTTCTGTGGGTGTTCTTGTATCTGTTACCTGATGCATGTTTCAGAAAGGGAAGTTGATGTTCAAGATATTAAGGAGGTGATTGATAAAGATGTGGAAAATTAGTGGACAGATTTTTGAAAGGAAAGAATGAAAAAAAAAAAGTGAGAATGAGACACCAGAGGCAAATGTCCTGCAGGCATCCTATTTAAAAACACAATAATAATAATGAAACTTCACTTAATATATGCTCGAAAATAACACACCTTACAATAACCTATTATAGATGTTTCCCCATTTATGTCTTGGTGAACCTCCTGGAGTCGACGAGCTAGAATATTTTTTTTGAAATAAGTAACCGTATCATTTGGTAATTAATATTTCAAACGACATTCACCCACGTGTGACGACGGCCAAAAGAAAAATACAGGTACGCAATAAAACAATTGACATTGAACCAACAAGTGCGCAACATTTTCTAAATTTTAAACAAATCCTAACAATTAAAACATGAATGAATAACGATAAAAGGCCGAATAATGCTAGAAGTAGACTAAAAAGTACCTAGACAAGTGATATCTAGTAATACCTCAACTGAATCCCAAATGAGGTGATGAAATGTAGTGGTATTCTTCATATCAAACATCTCAGTTTTTTTTCAGCAATTTAAAACTATTCCTTCGCGGGGTCACCTGTGGTGTAGTGGTTAGCATAGCAACCTACTAAACCCAAGATCGCGGGTTCGCAGCCCGGCAGATGACCTTAGGATTTTTTAAAGGGAGTAAAAAATCCTTAAATATGCCGTCCTTCGGAAGGGACGTTAAATGGGGGTCCCGAGCCTGTGCGATGTCAGGTACTCGTTAAAAATCCCTATCCTAATTATACCTGGATAGGCAAAATTTAGGACTCCCACCGTAGCATCGTCCGATTAGCCATAGCAGCATAAAGTGACGTTAAACGAAATAAATAAATAAACTATTTCTTCGTTTACTGTACATATATTTTATTATATAGTATGCATAGATTGCAATTCTATAGATTGAATAAATGAAAAAAACGAACTTATATTTAATATTTAATAAGTAATCAACTGTGCACATTTATAGCCATAAAGAAATAACAGGGCTCATAGGATGATAGAAATGAAAATAAATAATTTACTACCTTACGATAACAGTTTCAAAACATCTTTGTAATTGAAGGGTTTGGTGGATAAAGGGGTTATGTAACACAATTTTGAATAATTTATTTTTAATTTTTTTTCTATAATTTCCAGCACTAGCTCCTTCTATCATCTTCATATGTCTTTTTCTAGTTGATTTGAAATATTCAGATCTTGCTACCTAACACTTCTGCAGTTAAATTCTTCATCCAATGTAGTAGATTGTATTTTTTTTTTAAATTTGACATAACCCCTTCTTCCACCAAACCCTTCTATTATTGCAAAACTGCTGGTTTATATAATTTCGTTCATTCTTTTTTTATAATTTTCTTTGTGTATGTTTCCCAGAAAAAAATAGCAGACAGACAACATGGCGAAACATAGTGATAGTTTCCTTAATTAAAAAAAAAATAGAAATACAAGACAGCTAGGTAAAATAAAACATCCTCTTTTATAAGAAAACTAATTGCATCTTAAAATAAATAATGTATTAAATCTAACAAAATAAAGAACTCCATGGTTAGTATTATCTGGTGTTAGGATTGATGAAGGATTTGCCAATTCTATTGGAGTTTTTTTTATTTGAAAACTAGTTAAAGCATTCATCATCGGTTCTAAAAAACAAACATTTAAATTTTCTTGCCTTAATAGTTTTAGTGTTTTTTTTTAGAATTGCTGATGAATGTTTACTATTCGAAACTGGTTAAAAAAAAAAATTCAAAAGAAGTGTAATTTTTTTTTTTAAACAGCCATTTTTATGAACACAATAATAATTATTAATAGTAAATACAAAAAAAAAAAATATTAGGAAATAAAAAATTTTAAAAGCTATTTACAGTAAATTTGATTTTATTATTGGCTAATTAATTTACTCTTATTTAAAGTTTATTCATTACGTCAAATTACATAAACCCTATAATAGCTACAGTGAGAAATTATCTCACTTTACGTCTCAATACGGAGTTACTCAGATTTCTAAAGAATATATCGTAATTCTAGTTTTCCTAATTTAAGTGCCGAATATCCAATCCTTACAATCCAAAATCCTTTGAAAAATCTTCAATGCTCCTTCTTTGTCACTAATACACGTATCCAAAAACATCTTAATATTCCATATGTTGCTGATTTAGTCTAAACCAGATACCTATATTTTCATAGTAAGCTCCCTAACCACGTAAATCAGTCGTAAATTTCAGTAAATTAATATTTAAAAAAAAGAAAAAAAAAAAAAAGTACCGAATATAAGTCGATTTTGAAGATACATAGGCCTTTTTATTTATTTATACTTTTTTATAATTGCTTATTTAAGAAAACATCTTGACCTGATTTATTGAATATGCAAATAACGTCATTTACACTACTAAAGGGATGACCGAAGACGTGCACAATCTGTCAGGGCCCAAGTGTTGAAAGGGTCAGACACAAATTAAAATGACAATCGATAATACGCTAATCGACAAGATAGCATTTGCATTTAATATCGATTAGCGAGAACTATAATGTATCCCTCCCCATAGTGTTGTGGTGGGGGTCGCTTAGGGTCCATTCTATTGTGTACACATCTGTCGCAAGTTCTGTAGTTGAGGCTTGCGACCTGGCGTCAACTCTTGTATGGTTATTTATCTTATTCATATAATTATTTATTTTAATGTTTTATTTTTGATTTTAACAAACCAGAATTAATAGAAAAAACTACTCCACCATTTATTAGACGAGCGTTCAAAGTACCCAATATAGTAAAAAAGATTTATTTACGTGACTATAATTGGACCCATTTAGACATACAAAGTTGAGCTTTGGGGCTCTACTAAATCTTCTAATTCTTCTAGTATCCAATCCTTACAATTTATAATCCTTCGTGAAATTCTAAATGCTCCTGATTATGTCACAAACAAACTTATCCGTAAAGATATCAATGTTCCATATGTTGCTGATACCTGATCCATATGGCCCAAACCAGATCCTTTCATAGCAGATCCCATACTCGAATCCACTAGTCTCCAAACTTGCCTCACCTTCCATTCCCAATAATCTCTCGAGGCGTCTGAAAAGAAGATGCCCAAGAGAACTTCTAACGTAGAATTTTATACTTTAAACATATGAGAAGTATATTGTTACTTAATATTGTCACTTTTTTCCTTTTATCTCTTCTCTAAAAACTAAAAATGTTGGTATCTTGTAAATTTATCAAGAGGGATAATTCAAAGAAATAAATAAATTAAAATTAACCACTCATTATTTTATGATGACAGGAAACCTTATTTTAAGACTATTCTCTTCCTTGAATTAACTTGACAAAATGTTGTTTCTCATTTAGTTTTATTTTAATTTCTCTATCTTCCCTGATGATGAGCATAATTGTGACGACCGAAACTTTGGCATAATAATAAAGTTATCTATTGTTAATTTTAACGATTCTCGTTTTATATTTCTTCTACCGATCCCTCTTAATAAATATACATGATATAAATTCTTCCAGTACCCATATATACCTCTTAATAAATGTTGATAAAGAACAAAACTAGAATTATTTAATGCCCTAAAACATATGAATTTAAACTTATTCGCTAGAGCTCCACTGAAACTTTCAATTCATCTTGTATTCTATATTTACTATCAAAAATCTTTTGTAAAATCCTCAATGATCCATATTATATCACAAATAAACTGATCCATAATGATCTAAATCTTTGATATGTTGCTGATTTAGCTCAAACCATATACCAAAACTTTCATAGTGGACACTATACTCATTAAAATCCACTAGTCTCCCTACTTGCTTCACACTTCACAGAGGCGTCTGAAAAGAAGATTTAAAAGAGAATAATAAGAAAAAAATAAGAGATCTTTTAATGTAGAACTGCTAATTGAATAGTTCTTCGCAAGTTATTGCAACCATATCCCAAACATTAACTTGCTGTATGTATTGTATGTAAATATCAATTAATAATTTAAAAAACAAACCAATTATTAATAATGCTTCAGTTTGAAGATAACTTAAATCTATGCGATTGACATTCCACAAAACAGCTCTACTATCAAAACTGTTTTACGGGCAGTATAGGACTTCAATGGGTCTTGGGCCCAAAAAAAAAAAAATTAAAAAAAAAAAATGTTTTAAAACCACAATAAAGAGATAATCGTACGCATATTTATAAGAAGCTCTGATTAAAAATTAAATTATCAACAAATATGATAAGAAATTCTCATTAATTTTGAAAAAAAAAAAGAAGTAAATATTTAATATTAAACGTTCCAATACTGAAAAATGCCCGCTATAATAGAAAATATTTGAATATATATTTGGAAATAAGTATTATATATTTTTTTCTTACATTTAGTTAAGTATCCTAAGGTTTTACCATCCTGTAATGACTTTAATGCTTACAGATTTACCTAAAAAAATTTATCAAGTACAACGTTTAGAAAATTGTATGCATTTAGTTATTAAACGGTAACGATTTTTTATAATAGCACTGTTTATAAAGATATGAACATATACTTATTCGGTCACTATGTTATTTTTTATTTTTTTAATGTAGACTTAATTACTTTAAATTCTAATAAAGCAATTAATATTTAATGGTATTTAAATTTTTGCTTATCAAGAATTAAAAAATGGATGTGTAGTCTCAATGGTACATACGTGTATACTACTTCGCAGAAGACTACATTTTTACCTGAACACCATAAACGGTACGCAGCCTTCCACGATTACCCTATTTACGTTTTTTCTTTCGCTTTTTTGTAGCTAGTTTTCTCGCCGGCTTAGGGGACAGAAAAAAAAAGTAAACGAGCAACCCACATTTTTATTCAGGTCACTGCCACTCCGTGACTTGTATACTCGGCAGCGACGAAAAGAAGGACCAATTTCGGTGGAAAATGAGATAGAAACAGGTGTTGAAAAGCGTGTAATGTCTTTAACGCATGTTGGAACATTCAAAGTATTTTCAAAGATATAGCCTGTCAATGCCGAAGGATTGTTTACAATTCAAGAGAACTTCTAGAACGTCAGTCTCAGATGTATATAATTTTTTTTTTTTTTTTAGAAAAACTTTTTATTTGTATAATAACAAGCTGCCTCACTCAAGGGCAATGAGTAATATAGATGACAGAGGCTCATTCATACAATATGTACAATGGTATAAAATAAAGTAAAAAAAAAAAAAAAAAAAAAAAAAAAAAAAAAAAAAAAAAAAAAAAAAAAAAAAAAAAAAAAAAAAAAAAAAAAAAAATTAAAATAAACAGCCTTTCTAAATACAAGAAATAAAAAAAAAATATTTGCCTTACAAGAAATAAAATAAAATATACAATAGATAAAAACACAATATAATACACAAAAATCGGATCAGAAATGTCTATTGAAACTTGTACCGCTAATGATCTCTTGCTGAGAAATGATTCTAAGATTGAGTATAATTGTTCCGGGCAATTACTATCGATAAGCCTTTGGCAAAGTAGCCTGTGTGAGACCGAATCAAATGCTTTGAAACAGTATAGTGCTATCATAGCTGTGGCCTTACTTTTTTTTAAGTTGTCCGAAACTTCTTTCTGTAAACTAATGCATGTTCGTGCTCAAGTGGCCTTGGAAACCGGTTTGTTAATGGGAAATTATTTTATGTTAAGAACAAAAATCTCTCAAGTAATTAAGAACTATATTTTCGAAAATGTTTCCAATGCGGGGTAATAAACTTACAGGACGATAGAGGGATGGGTCATGGGTTTGATTTGGTTGAAATGATGTACTTTTAGTATTATCCACTGATGACTCAATTGTGCAGATAGGAATTATTATAAAATATATAAATATTTCATATATAAAAATGAAATTTTCATTGAAACATTTATTAATTTATTTTTTCATGCAAATGACATTCACTTTGAGAGGAAGGTATTGAGCTTGGGCAGATTCCAGGAGGATAATACTGTTCTACATGCAATCAAGTTTCGTTTTTTAAAAATAAAAAATAATTCAAATAACTTTAAAATCAATAAAATTGTTATGAATTCGACATAGTATAATAAATAAATATTTTAAATATTGTATTTATACATTTTAAGGTATATTATTTTGTATTCATTTAAAACATATTACAATATTAGATGAATGTTTATGTTCATGATATATTATAGAATCTGAGAGACAGAAAAGAAGGGATTATTTTTCTATGAAAATGGTGTTGGAATACTTAATGCTTCTGATTTGGATCCATTAAGATGCCATTAGTTTATTATTCGATGTTAGTTGACATATGAATACTCTTTATTATTAACTTTATATTCCGAAAAAATAACTAAAAGTTAATGATGGCCACAATCGCATAGCATTTTATATACTAAAAAAAATTTAATTAAAAAAATAACTAATATTCAAATAAGGGAAGAAAGAATGATATTTCTGGACTGTTCTATATCCTGGAATCCGATGTTTAAGGAAGAATTTCAGTAGCCAATCCAATCCTGGACCATTAGACCGTATCGCTCCAGGTAACTGGATCTGAAAGAACAGAAAGAGGAAAAAAAAAACAGCCCACGAAAAAGAAAAAAAAATACCCAAGAATAACAAACCGGGAAGAGATCAGGTGAATAGAGGACCTGGGCTTCAGGTGTTGTAAGAGTCTTACAATGGTCGGGAATTCATTTGTCAGCTGGTGTAGGGCGATTGTAGTATTGTAGCGGTGCCTCTTACATTTGTACAAGGTTCTTACTATATTGATAAATGATCTTCCTTAGTGGAAAACTAGTGCCAGAGATTTGTTTCTTTTTCAAGGGATTTCCTAGAGAGAACGGTCTCACGGCCTGGAAAAGATGGACTGTGATAGTCATAATCTGTGATGGAATAATCTGTAATAGGCACAGAATAAGATATAAAGAAATATTAAGCTATTAGTTGCATACCATTATGATATAAGCCCTGGGACATGTAAACCAGTGACTTCTTTCTTTAAAATTAAAATAAAATTTCATAGTTGATATTACTAACGACAGTTCTTAGTATTAAAATTATTTTTCAAAATATCTAAAAGCTATTAACGGAAGCATTGTTATATTATCAGCCATTAAACCAGAAGTTGAAGTAATTATCATCAGAGATCACCTTCTTGAATTTTCAAGCAACTTACTTTAAGATCAAGAGCATGACAGAGGCTGGTTTCATCACAGTCTATCAAAGGCTGATAGTTAAATAAAAAAAAAGATTAGGGCCAACTACATAATCCAGTTCCACACATTCTTATAACTCGCCTCACAGATCATAACAGTAGTCATCCCTCGACTTATTGTATATGCTTATTTTTTTGGAGTTCTAGCAATTGTCATCTTCTCTACTCAGGTCTCAGTTCAACTGTACCATAGCTTTCTCGCTCAGCATCTGCTGGACTCTGTTAGAAGTTCAATGAGCTGTGATTTCTTTTAGCTTGGTTTGTCCTCCCACAGACAAGCTAGGTTAGGGATTTCACCGGGATGCTTGTAAATTTTATATTTATATTATGATTGCATTTAAGCTTTTCATACTTTTTCTTTCTCTATTTTGGTTTATTTGTTCAGCTATTTTCTGACCCAAAATTTTATTTTGTTCTTTTTTAAAAGATGTCTTTTATTTTTACTACTATTTCATTAATTTTATTTTTAATAACGAATGATTGTGTACTATAAATTAATTTTAATAATTCCTCTTTATTGTAGCATACTGTTAATAATTCCTCTTTATTGTAGCATACTGTAATGTTTATCTAAATAATAGGTAAAAAAAAAAAATCTGTTTTAAAAGCATGGATTTTCCCCCACTAAATACTGAAGCATGTACTTGTATTTCAGATAACAGAGAACTCATAAAAGGAAAAATAGTAAATACATTGAAAAATTCTCTGATTTTCAAACCTATCTAAATGAAAAAAGTTATCGGTACTTCTTTTTTTTTAAATTTAAATTGTTTATAATATCACGGAAAAAAAAAAATGAAATATATAATTTTGTTTTCTTTATAATATATTATCGATGTTAAAACGAAAAAAAAAATAATGAACTAAGCAAAGTAAATATAGTTGAATAAAAAATAACATTGTACGCATTTTAAATATAATACAAATATGCTTCTGATAGATCTTTGTTTTTAAATCCACTAATCCCTTAACTAATTATAACGTCTTAAAAAAAAAAAAAAAAATCAATTATTATTTATTTTATATCGAAGATCCTCGCAAAAACTTACTATGAATTGTTTTTAATAATTTTTTTTTTGTATACAAAGATATTAAACTTTTACCTTCAGCTTGGGGGTGGGCAATACATTGATAATGTAAACCTGCGCTAATTGAATACAATGACCCTTTGCATTATTAATATTATTGCGAATTTATTTAGGTTTTAAAACAATTTTGGCTATGATTTAATCGTAGATTTTATTTACATTTATCGTTATTCTTTATAAATTGTTGGAAGATAGTCCTGTCCATTCAGAGCGACCGCAATGGAGACTGTCTGTCACTTAAGTCATCCATCATAGGCTGCCATTGAGCTAGTATGGCGGTCAGTCCTAATGCAACTGCTACAGGGTGCTAATACCCGAAAAAATTAAAAAAAATTATTTATTCATAAAATACTAAAAATGATTTATAACCCGAAAAATTAAAAAAAAATTAATTTATAAAATACTAAAAATGATTTATCCAGTTCTCCAGTCATCCTATTTCAAATAATAATAATTTAATAAATTTACTCACTTTTACATAAGTATGGAAAGAATGTTTTTTTTACACTGAAATTAGTTTCGTCCTAATGTTCTTATTTAATTCAGAACAACAGTTGAGATTAAGAAAATTAAAACTAAAACCTTTTAAGATTAAAAAAAAAAATATATTTATAAAAAAAAATAAATCTGTTTTTTTTTTTTAATTTAAATTATCACCTATTTTTCTGTAATGATTAAATAAGTTTTTTTTTTTTTTTTGTGCTATTTATTTATTTATTTTCCCTTAGCAATTAACTTTGTACGTGAATTGTCTTGTATGTGTATGGTAAGAGTTCTTACAATTGGCTTTAATGACAAGCAACAAAAAAATTTAACACATTTTTGGTTGAAATGTATACAACTTTCATTTTGATCTTTAATCCCACCTATTAATAATTTATTACTATATTTTATATGTATAAACAAACTATTTTTTAAATTAATTATATTTTATTAAAAAACTATAAATATTAAGATACAAACTATAAATAAAAAGGTGCCCAAACACATTATGACCACCCATTTTTTATTGTTTCAAATTGCTCATACTATTATTTTTTTTTCATTGATCGAGATTTTGACATTTTTTATTTAATACGCATAAGATCATTTTTTTTTCAAATGAGGCATCTAAATATTTCCTTTATTTATAAATTTTCAATTTTGAGAAATATGACTTCTATATGAGAAATCTCAGGCAGTGAATAAATTAAAATATTTCTAATTAATACTGTCATCTTTATGAGATTTATGATAATTTGTACCACAGTAAAGTAAAAAAATTAATTAAAAATAAAATTTAGTCCAAAGCAGAGGTATGAGAATGCATAGACACCTATTTCCTTCGAAGTAACAGTAAAAACTTCGATCATAAATAAGTAAGTTGTCTGTTTGACATATTCATCCAAAGGCTGGCAAGTTTTTTTGCCTGTATTTTTTTTTTTTTTTTTTTTTTTAAGAAGTAGTCCAGAGCCAAAATGTTTTGGAGAGAATTGGTTCCAGGGAGCGGATAAAACGAGAACATTTCACTTTCTACCCTCGGAGTGGGTTTATGACGTGCCGCAGGGGTGGGTTTTATGGCGGGGTGCTTCTAGGGGTGGGTCACTGGGTGAGCCCGCCTGCATCATCTGGCCCCGTTGCATTGGGCCCTTGTTGGAAAAAGTGAAAACGAAGGAGAAAGTTGTGAAGTTCTCTTTCCAAGAAAATTATAACCCCACAAATTTAAGAATTCAGTTTTGTTTGTCATCATATCAAATGTCAAAATAATATTAATAGTATAAATGTTTCAGATACACTATCGGTCAAGGTTACGATAAATCAAAGCTAAAAACTATAATATCAAAAAAAAAAAAATTAAAATAAAATATTTTAAAAAATGATAGTATGTTTAAAGAGTACACTTAGAACTTTGAAATCCAACAGGATATGAATGGAATAAATAAAAATTGAGATTCTAATACATAATCAAAATTTTTCATTTGGTATTGTGAAACCGATATAACTTGTAAATAGATAAGTGAATATAAAAAAAAAAAAAAAAAAAAAAACACAAAAAGAATGGACTTGAAGCATAGTTGTATTTATAATCAAATCAGTTTAAAATTACTTACAATTATTTTTATATATTACGGAAAAAACATTATTCAATGTTTTTATTATTTATTATTTATTTTTTTTTTTTACGTGTTGATTAAGATGAGCATTTCAAAATTATATTTTATAAGAACATAAAAATATTAAAGACAAAATGATATTTTTAAAATACGCTTCAATTTAAAGTTGGTATGCTTAATATTAATTTATAACATTAAGAATGTAGGTCTGCATTTCGAAATCATAATTATAAGTACATAAAAATATTAAAGAAAAAATAAGAATAATTAAATGGCGCTCACTTTAAAGTGGTATTAGTTTTTCAATGTTCAGTTAAAAAAAAAATAATGCATGAGTAATTTTTTTTTTTTTTTTTTTCAGATAGGTTTGAAAAATCTGTGATGAATTTTTCGATGATTTTATTATTTTTTTTATTATTATTTTTATTATTATTATTTTAAGTTCCCTGTTATCTGAGCTGACAAGTATTTGCTTACTAGACGGTAGGCTTACTGGTCTGTAGCTACGGGGCAGAAACCACGGGGGCAAAAATAGAAAAATAATAAAAAGATTGAAATGTTTAACGCTCTGTAAAAATGAGTAAAAATGACTATCAAATATATTTATTTGTAGAGGACAACTAAAAATGTCTTTATTTCATATATACACACGTTTATATAAATATTTATTTATAACTTAATACAGGCATTTATTTTTGTTAATGAATATTTTACAATTACAATTGAAATATATAACCTAACATTGTTCTTTACAGCTTTTAAGAAAAATAAAACGAAATCCGACAAAGAACGATATAGAGAAGTTTGAGATATCCTAAACATTTATAACTTAAAATCATATTTGAAGTACCTAACTATCTCTTCTCAATTGCTTTAAAATTGAAATAAAGTTGAAAATAATTGAAAGGTACTGTGGGCTCGAAGTTAAACATTTATGACGAAGGTGAGTTAGTGGGGTTTGATAGGATTTATTTAAATATTTTAGTTTTGAACATGTATGCACTCATGTATAGGATAGTCCTCTGATTATAGTTTTTAACCAATGATTTCAGGAAATGAATATAGCAACTTGAAAAATATTTGAACTTCTCAGAACATTCCATTTTTTTTTTTTTAATGTAAAGGTGATTAATCTTGTCTTGTGATAGCTGATATTTCAAATCTTGTTTGAAAGAGGAGAGAAACTATGACATACTTGTGGTTACAAGTTTAAATTCCAGAGGTTAAACGTTTTTTCCCTCTGTATATGGGCAAGGTACTTCCTAGCTGGATGTTGCCCTAGGAACGCTGCAGAAGATCGTGCCAAACGGGAAAACTAAAACTCTGCTTTGCCGGTACCATAAATGGCAGGTCAGCGTATTTTAGGGGAATGTGTACTTGAACTCATGTATCACTTGTCTCAGTTATCCACTCTAATAGTTATGACCGTCTAAGATTAATTATAATTGGCTGGAAGTTTAATGTCGCATTTGGTATCCTAATGGTACTGTAAAATTGTATAAATAGTTGTTCGGTGAAATACATATTTTTAAGCGTGTGTTGATTCTCGATCCTTCCGATTTTCGAGGAAAGTATTGGTATCAACAATCGATGATGCAAACTTGTTTCCATAGAACGGATTGATATCACTGTCATCGATTATAACCTTTTGATAATTATGTAGCTTAAGAAACGGCTCTTCGTTTCCGACCTCTCCAACATTTACTAGACAAGCTATCGTGGCTCCACTAAACCTTCCAATACTTCTCGTATCCAATCCTTGCAATCCAAAATCCTTCGTAAAAACCTCAATTCTCCTTTTTATGTCACAAACTAATTTACCCATAAAGATTTTACTGCTCCGTAGGTTGCTGATGTAACCCGATCCTTTCATAGTAAACTTCAGAACCACTCAAACCTACTAGTCTCTCAACTAGCTTCTCATTCTATTCCTGATAACCTTCCGAGGCGTTGTGAAAAGAAGACGGCCTCGGGACCTCCTAATATAGAACTTTTAATGAAATTGATTTACAAGCAATTGACATGTCATTATGAGCATTATCTCTTTTATTTCATTAAATCATTCAATAAAGTTGTATATTTCAATAAATTCCTACAAAAAATAAACAAATAAAACAATTAAACTGAGGTATTGGAAATCGAGAATCGAATATAGATTTTTTTTGTACCGATATTATCTAGGAAAAAATTGTACCGAAATGGATATAATAAATGTATACAATTGAATGATTAGACCTAAAATTTCCAGATTCAATGAAATTGCTCCTAATTCTTCGGTGCTCAGCGAATACTATGGGATCCACTAAAGTAATTATGTTAAAACTGTTTCGCGGTTCGTAACTATCAATTCGAGAAAGAATGCTTTCATTACTATAACTGCGATGAATAAAAGAAAAGAAAAGCAGATATAAGCAATAATCAACGCCATTATCCGCTACACTTGCTCCAGCCCCGAATACCGACACATTAGCCAGGTCAGGTTGTGGTGGCTGAGATGAATGAAGAGATCACAGCTCATAACTGTAATTGTTATTGCTCATAGGGCCCAATGGTCCGTGACTGCCCTCCGATATTAGTGGAGTAATTGTTTTGTCTGTCTCCCAATAATGTCTAGTAATATTTCTAGGAGGAGCATTCTTTGAATTGGTTGTTTTGAGGGAAAAATATATACTATTTCTAATATTATTTCTAAATTCGGTTATATTTTTATATTTATATTTTATAGTGCATAAAAAGTGTTACAGTCGCAATTATAATAATAATAATTTACAACTGTATGGAATATTACATTGTGATTGTATTTTTTTTACAAATGATCGTGTTGGGTTGAAATGTAATGGATACTGTATGGATATTTAAGATACGTGGATTCCAGAACCTTTAAAGTTAATACATTAACAATTTTAAAAATTTTGAGTGCTACTTTTGTATATACAGGGTGAGTATCTCTTAGTGTAAAAAAAAAAATGGGTTAAACTAGATCAAAAATGTAGCTAAATGCCGCAAATCTCACCTTTCTATTCCAATCCGTTGCAGATATACGATAAATCAAAGACTTTTTTTAAGGAAACCACATTTGTTTTTGTGTTTATTTTTATTTTTTTTTTGCTCCTCCACATTATTCTTAAGCAATACAAATAAAACCAACGATATACATAGGCATTTCTACCAATCCATGTATATCGTTATTATGAATGGTCGAAATGCCTTCCCCAGTAAAAATGAGACTCATCTAGCCATAAATTACATAATAAATAAATAAATGTAATAACATAAGATCCTCTGATCTGGTGTCACTTTACAGTTTTCCTTTATTTTCTAATAAACAATAATTTTTTTCTTTTCTTTTTAATACCAATGAAGAGTTTATTATGTTTAAAAAGCACATTTCTATTAAGGGATTGACATAATGTTTTATTTACCCAAGTAACTGATTTGTATACCAAATGAGAACACCATGTTTTTTTTGGTTTCAAAAGTAAATATCTCCATGAAATTGAAACAAAACCATTACGTTTAACATATCATAAGGTGAAGGTGAAGGTGTTCTTTAGATACCAAGTTTGTAAAATTCAAGGTTACGTGTACTCTGTTCTTATAGAAAATTTAATGCTAAATCTGAAAATGTGGCCAAAATTTGAAAAATATTTAGACAAAATGGAGATATTACAGTTTTTATGGAAAAAAAAAAAAAAAAACGTGATTTTCTCAAAAAAGTTTTTGAATTATCGTATATCTGGAACGGATTGGAATAGAAAGGTGAGATTTGCGGCATTTAGCTACATTTTTGATCTAGTTTAACCCATTTTTTTTTTTACACTAAGAGATACTCACCCTGTATGGTATGAATGAATACATCATTAGTACCGTTACCTACTATTTAATTTAATTTAATTAAAGTGCTACAATTTAATTTTTTTTTTCACTTGGATTTGTCATTTAGTCCACATTTTTTTTGTAGCAAGGTATTTTTCACATTCAATGTTATATTTTGACATGTTCTAGCTCTGTTAGAGTTGCTTGAATCAAAAATTTGCCGGTCATTTCCTTATCAGAAATTAAATGGGAATATTTTTGTTATGTACCATTAGTCCCGAGGATCTACCGTTTGGGATCTATATAGGTTTGAATAAAAAAAAAGGTATGATTGAAACCCCTAATTTCTCTCAGCTTTGTTTATTTTGAATAATGAATATTTGTTAAATTAATTTAATTATTAATTGATTTAATTTGAACCTTTTAATTATAAAATATAAATTGGGGGAAGCAGTTTATAGATAGACATATTCAAGATCTATTGATTTTCCCAGTTAGGGAGGAATGTTTTTTTAATTTATTGGTATTTTAAACTGTATAAAATATATACAATAATAAATTTTACGTCCATAGGCTTTCCTCTTTTTTCTCGGGAATCAGGTATGAAGCAAGTTAGGGGACTAGATGATTCGATTGATTGTGTTTACGAAAGATTTTGGATTATAATAATTGGATTCGGTAAGGATTGAGAGGTTTAGTAGAGCCCAAAAGCCAAACTTCGTACGTGGATCTATTTACTGTCATTTGAATATTTTATATTTAATTAGGAATTTTGAAAGCTTTTCTTGTAAATTTGGAGGGTCAGAAATTAAGAGCTTTTTCTTGTGGTTTAAGTCTTGTATGTGGATTCCAGAAGAGCAATAATAATAATGGGAGACCTAAATGCTAGGATCGGAAGGGATAATAGAGGAACGCAAGGTGCGATGGGACATTATGGTGGAGAAACAACTAAAAATAGAAATGGACAGAGACTTATAGAATTCTGTGTAGACTATGATATGTTAATAGGTAACACGTTCTTCCCACATAAACTGGTTCACAAAATAACATTTTCTGCCCAAGAAAGAAATGTAAACAGCGTCATAGATTACTTCATCTACAGTAAGAAAATTAGGAGATACTTTACTGATGTAAAAGTAATAAGAGGTGCAGAGCTCAGCACCGACCACTTACTTCTCGTTGCAGATACCCGGATTGTCAAGCCCATCAATAGGAAACCCAAAACATATGAAAGGATAGATACGGCAGTGTTAGGGGATCCCGAGAAGAGGACTTTATATGCAGATCTGCTAGACCATCGGCTCCAATCGATAGATCTCGAAAAGAATATAGATGAAATGTGGTCAGACATCAGATGCTGTATACTTGAAACTGCTACTGAAATCTGCACTTCCAAGAAAATTAATATGAGGGCAAAAAGAACAGAATGGTGGAACGAGAACGTAAAACGGGCGGTGGCTGACAAAAAGAAAGCCTGGAAAGACTATATGGCAAATAAGTCACAGCAGAACTGGTCAATTTATGTTCAAAAGAGGAATAGCTCCAAGCAAACTGTGAGGGAGTCTAAGAAAGAGTCCTGGGAACGCTTTGGTAAGGAATTGGATGATGACTACCTGGAAAATATTAAAAGGTTTTGGAGAAAAGTAAAGAGTCTAAGAGGTAAAAAGGGCAAGAACATTCGAAATGTGAAAAATGAAAATGGCGACTTAGTTACAGATGCCACTGAAATTTTAAAAAGATGGGAAAGACACTATAGTGCAATATTCTCAGGCCAAGCAATAAACCAAATACAGTCGGATCCCCCTAACAGAGAGGAACAAGATAATGACCAAGAACTGGACATAATATGGGAAGAAGAGGTTGAAATGGCTGTAGAAAGAATCAAGGTTGGGAAAGCAGCAGGTAGGGACGGAATCTCTCCAGAATTTATTAAATATGCTGGAAGGGAGATAATCAAAGTGCTGCAGGGTCTATTCCAGAAAATTTATGAGGAAAAGAAGATTCCTGAAGACTGGGAAAACAACATCATCGTACCAATCCACAAGAAGGAAAGCACAAGTGAATGTGGTAATTATAGGCCAATTTGTCTCTCCCAAGTCGTATATAAAATATACACCTCGATTCTAGAAAGGAAGCTTAGGCCATTAGTCGAAGACAACCTGGAGGAAGAGCAAGCTGCTTTTCGCCCAGGGCGCCAAACACAAGATCACATTTTTGCCCTAAGAATGATAACTGAGAAAGCCTGGGATCGAAACAGAAGCCTGTACCTTGCTTTTCTTGATATAAAAGCAGCGTTTGACTCAGTGCCAAGAGAAGAAATATGGTGTGCCCTAAGAGCTAAAAACGTCCCATCAGGTCTGATTGAAGCAATCCAATCAACGTACCAGGCTCCTAAAGGCATTGTAAGAATAAATGGCATGGAGTCAAAGTGTTTCCCAATAGAAAAAGGAGTTAAAGCAGGGAGACAGTCTAAGTCCTCTACTTTTCATCATCTTTATGGATGAAATTATTAAGATTTGCAAGAGAAGAACAGCAAGGGCAATGATAGGTCATTGGAATATGCGAACAATACTGGCACAAGCAATGGTATATGCTGATGACATCGTGTTAATTGCTGATTCTACACACAGCCTCCAACAAACCCTAGTAGAATGGGAAGCAGAACTCGCTAGGAAGGGCATGAATATCAATGTGTCGAAAAGCAAACTCCTACAAGTAGGACGAGAGCCCGAACAAATCCATCTGACCTGCAATAATAAGGAGCTTGAAGTAGTAAATGAATTCTCCTACCTAGGAACTGTGATCTGCAGAAATGGAACATTAGAACAAGAACTATCCCAAAGGATAGCCAAAGCAAACAACATATATTACTCCATCTGCAACACAATTGTGGGAAAGAGAGAGATAGGGAAAGATGTCAAGCTCCGCATTTTCAAGGCGGTATATATGCCAGTTCTGCTATATGGAGCAGAGAGTTGGGTCCTTCCTGATAAAAAATGGAGCCGAATAACTGCTGCGGAGATGAAGTACTTACGCAGAGTGGCTTCCAAAACACGCCGGGATAGAATTCGAAATGAAACAATTAGGGAAGAATTAAATATCCCCGCAATGAAAGAGACCCTGGAAAAGAGGCAGCTGAGATGGTATGGGCACGTATGCCGGATGAGCCCAGACAGAGACCCACGAAAATTTATGGAGGCGAGACCAGCAGGTACTAGACCTAGAGGAAGGCCTCGGCTTACCTACAACAGCTACATATCCAAGTTGGGACAAGCAAGAGGAAAGACACTGCAAGAGATGACAGCTCTTGCGAGAGACAGAGACGGATGGAGGTCCTGGGTTGGATCAACTCTACGCTGAAAGGCACAAAAGAGGAAGTTAAAGAAGAAGAAGAGAAGAAAGCTTTTCTTGTAAATTTGGAGGGTCAGAAATTAAGAGCTTTTTCTTGTGGTTTAAGTCTTGTATGTGGATTACAAGTAATGTTCCCGAATCAAAGGTAGCGGGTCTGTTCAACTGGGATTATTGGAATTCAATTTTTTATTGATTTTCACTCATTTTTTTCTGTATATTTTATAATATTTTAAAGGCCCACCATTTCGGATTCCATAACCTATTTTTAAATTGTGTTTTTATCAGATATCCTACTTTTCCTTTACTCTCAGGCGACACGATAACCTAATTATTCGGAATAAACAAACAGAGAGCCGTATGGATAAGGAAGCGAGCACAGATGGTCAGCGCTACAAGGTGTGTGGATGGAAGATTAATGTCCTAGTGGACACCTGGCGATAGCTAACCGTTTGTTAGCTCTAGCCGTCCCTCCTTCTCTCTTTCTCTCTCTCTCTCTCTCTCTCTCTCTCTCTCTCTCTCTCTCTCTCTCTCTCTCTCTCTCTCTCTCTCTCTCTCTCTCTCTCTCTCTCTCTCTCTCTCTCTCTCTCTCTCTCTCTCTCTCTCTCTCTCTCTCTCTCTCTCTCTCTCTCTCTCTCTCTCTCTCACACACACACCGACTCGCTCATTCATTTAATTCCATTTTCATGTGCTTTCGGTCAATATATCTTCCAAAATTGATCGTCCATCATTCTTGAACAACTACCAAAAAACTCAAAGTAGAAAATAGAAACTTGAAATTGATATAATCTATACCATAACAGACATAACAAACGCCGAGGTTTTGAATGCCCCAAAACTATTATATTTATATGAGAACGCTATGAAACAATATATTTTTTTTAGAAATAAATATTCAATGTTAAATTTGATAACGTTATATCCACTTTTGTATTAAAAATCTATTAAAACAGTTTCGGTATACACTTAAGTCTCTGCATAAAAAAAGAGGAAACAGTTGAATTGTTCATAGTTTAAAAACTAAAAAGTACATGAAATAATAAAAACAGTATTAATATCCTAGTATTTGTAATTGCAAAGGTTTTATTTTATTTTCATTTATGACCTGGGGCCCACATGAAAAACAAAAACATCTCTGTCTAAACAAGAGACGAAAACTTTTGTATCTAGTCCTTCATAAACGTTCGACATTAAAACTCCGACGACTAAATACATACACTTACTCACTTTAACCCATATGGACATACGCCACACAAATATTCGATACTGCTAAACATACGCCCCTTAAAAAAATACTAATATTCCAATCATAAATACTCAGACTACATTTCAAACCACACATTTCACTTTTATTTACAAGTACCCACAGTAAAGGAACATTTACATAACCTTTAGAGAGATTCACGACAGACTTCATGGACACAATAACATACTCATCAATGACGTGGCCATACCTGGTAATACTCTTAGAAAGCTAAAAAGAAGCTGGATGAGAGATTTGCTCAAATAATCCTTTTTTTTTAATCCATGCCAGGAGGAGGTACTGTTGAGTGGTACTCTCCCACACGCATATATCATTAAATAATGAGAAAATTCACTCATTGTTTAATTCACACCAATAACAGGTATTAAAATTTGAAAGAGAAAAAATAAAAAAAAAATGTACTTTTTATTGTACATATTGTATGATTGGACTCATAGTTATTCTTATTACTTAAATAAGGCAGGTTGTCATATCTACACATTAAAAGTTTTTCCCCCAAAATAAAATATTAAGTCCTTTTTCACCCTCGTGACTTTACGTATATTTTCTAGATTTTTTATTTTATTATTAATTTTTTTTTAAATTCTTTATTGAAAATAGTTTACATAAAACCAAACTAGGCTAATAAAAACATATTTGGATACACATCTATCTTACATGAACCAATACGTAATAAAAATAGAGGAATCTATAAAAAAATGAATAATGCAAACGAGATAAAACAGAAATTTATAAATAATAAATAATGGTCAAATTATAATCCAAGCCTGAAGTGATAATGATAATAATGTAAAACTTATACAATTACAAAATACAAACAAAAATATTATAAAACTACTTTTTTGAAATAATAAAAAAATCAAACTTTTACTTAATAACTTTATGGTGTAAAAAGATACTTACACTACTCTAATTTATGTAATATTTTGTAATTTATAGAAATTAGTTTTTTAGTCTTCAAGTAATATGTGTTTTGTCCGTTTGTGTTTGTATCTTTTTAGAGTTTTCTTGTTGTAATTACCTATTTCTTGGATATTTGGGTTTTCAGATATATAAGTTGATATGAAAAATGACTTTATTTGCGAATGAATGTGTTGTTTGATTGTGGGTAGATTGAGATCAGCGAGCATAGTGGATATTGTTGTGTACCTGGGGTAATTGTTTATGATTCTCATGTAGTCGTTTTGTATAACTTCTTGTTTTCTGTAATTTGTATTACAAGTATTACTCCGAACAGGTGTTGCGTAGTTATTATTAATTGAAAACTTAGGTATTTCTTAATTTTATGGCATTTGTTTTCTAGACTTGATAAAGGTCGTTGACATTGATATAAGGTAAATTAAATAAGCTATAAATTTCGTGATTGAACCTTGTTCGTTCTTCATGGATTTTTTGTTCCATAATAATACTGCTGTACACTATTATTTCTTTATACATTATTAAGTTTGGAGGTATTGTGAACAGCAATATCGGTTTTGGGGATCTAATGATAATATTTTATTCTGTATTCAGGATTTCTATCCGCCCCTCCCCCGAAGTTGATCCCGGGGCAGACTATGGTTGACAATAAGGCCCGTGACTGATCCCCAGGCTATCAGATAATAGCCAATATTTTCCGCGGGCAGTGGCAATAAGAAGTATTAATCAAAGCTGAAGGCTAATGGATTCTGGCTGGGAGGGAGGATTATCTTCGCCGGGAGCACACCCCCGATCTCTCGCCAGGTCTGGCCATTTCCAATCACGGCGGGCCCTGGGGTGTCGTTTACGCTGTTTTCCTAGATCATCTGGGACTTTAATAATGTTTAGGGTCTATTATTCGGGATGGCTTAATTATCAGTGGTTGACTATCACGGGAACGTAGTACCAGTTGATTGGAAAAAAATAGATCTGAAGAAACACCCAGGGAATAAAGATTGGCAAGCAAGCATAACAGAAATATAATTTATCATTATAAGGTCTTGAGAAACTATTGTAAAATTTAAACTGTTTCTAACATTTTATTCTCCATTTAATTTATTATTACGAACAACCACTATGTGTTTCGAGATGTACCTCTATCTAGAGGAATTCGTTTAGTTCTCCTAATTGAAGGTAATGAGGAGTAGATAGCAATTTGGTATTTAGTAGAAGAGACCAATAGCATATCTACCAGAAACATTGTACTAGTTCATACTCCTCCATACTCTGTAATTATATGTAGTTAAATATCACAACGCATTTTTTTATATACACTGTGGGTACTTCTTAGTGTAAACAAAATAATGGGTGAAAGTTGATAAAAATTTAAGAAAAATACCGAAGGCCTTACCTTTCTATTCCAATCATTGCATATATCCGATAATTAAAAAACTATTTGAGGAAATCACATTCTTTACCATAAAAGTTGTAATATCTCCATTTATTAAAAATATTTTTCAAATTCTGACCACATTTTCGGATTTAGCATTAAATTTTCTATACGAGCAGAGTACATGTAACCTTGCATTTTACAAACTTCGGACCTATGCAGCTTGATCCTCACCTTATTTAGGGAAGTAACAATGTCTTATAATACATCAACACTCACCATTTTTCCAAAAAAACTATCCACAAAACTTCAAATCTCACAAAAACTTGCAATATGATTTTTCAACAGCGTGGTGTTCCTCCAGATTATTCGAAAGCAATAAAAATATAAACCAACGATATACATAGATAAAAAGAAATCTCTTCCCCTGTAAAAACACTCATTTGTCCAGAAATCAAGCCAGCAGCGAAATCAAGGTCTATTTTCATTATTATTGGGTTCTAAACCTTACATTGAAAATCTAATAAAATAAATAATAAATAATAATAATAAATAAAAGTAATAACATAAGATCCTTTGATCTGGTGTTACTTTATTAAAATTTTTCCTTCATTTTCTATTAAACAATAATTTTTTCTTTACTTTTTATTCCAATTAACAGTTTATTATGCTTAAAATTCATATTTTTATTAAGCGATTATCATAATGTCTTATTTACAGAAGTAACTGATTTGCATCCCAAATGAAAACACCATGTTTTTCCGGTTTTAAAAGTAAATTTCTCAAAGAAATCGATACAGATCATTAATTTGATCTTACCATATGAAAGCCAGTTAAATTTGCTAGTTTTTGTGCATAGTTTTTTGCAAAAACGGTGAGCGTTGATGTATTATAAGTCATTGTAACTTCCCTAAATAATGTGAAGATCAAGCTGTTCTTTAGGTCTTTTGAAGTTTGTGAAATTCAAGGTTACATGTACTTTGCTTTAATAGAAAATTTAATGCTAAATCCGAAAATATGGTCTGAATTTTAAAAATATTTAAACAAAATGGAGATATTATAGCTTTTATGGTAAAAGCCGTGGTTTTCTTAAAAAAGTTTTTGAATTATCGTATATCTGCAACGGATTGGAATAGAAAGGTAAGGTCTGCGGCGTTTTTCTACATTTTTGTTCTAGTTTCACCCAAATTTTATTTTTTGGACTATGAAATACTTACTCACCCTGTATATTTACTTTTTACTTATTATCACCCTGTAACTTACTTTTTATTTGAAATAACCGGTATTATAATTTTAAAATTACATATACGGTATTACTCATATAATTTTATGGTAACCTGTTTTTTTACTATAGGGCATGGTTATGAGGACAAAAACCAAAGCCATGAAACGTCGCAAAAATAAGTTGTTATTTTATCGAATGAACCTCGAGAACCATATTAACAAAAATATATTTATATATATATATATATATATATATATATATATATATATATATATATATATACATATATATATATATATATATATATATATTTATATACATAACTAAATAAATTAACTAGTATATCAACTATTTCCCAAGTCTTATGTTATTTTTTATATCTTATGTTAGCTAAGGCTTATATATTTCTTAGTCTGAAAACGATTTTATTAATAATGATCACACGATGAAATTCGTTTTGGTTTATACAAAAATCGTAATCCGTTATTTAAAAAAGCATGACCTAAATACTTCTAAAACCAGCAAGGTTGTTAAATAGTTATTTAACTGAATTAAATGGCTATGGAACGAAATTAACCCTACGCTCCCCACAAAGTTCCGCCTGTACACGAAATCTAATGAGACTTTAATAGCTTTAGTATTTTAATTTAATGTACTCTTGATTTCACCCTTTAGTCACAGAGGCCCCGCAATATAGGCCATTTTAAAACGAAGCATATTCTATCGAAAATAGTGTAAAATATCCAGTAATGAAGCTTGTCATTGGTTCATAAGAGAGGTGGGGTGAATCAGAGCCTGGGGGACACGGCGAGGACAATAGCAGGAGGGTGGCAGATGGGGGGCGGTCGAGAATAGGTCGGCGGGGGTGGGGGGTGGGGATAGAGACCTTTTCCAAACCGGTCATTCAAACCATTTCCCTCCTTACTCTTCTTCGGCAACCATCGGCAGATTCGCTCCGCGTCCCACTAACCTTTGTGCCTGTTTACTTTGGGTGTTTGTTTTTTTTTTCAAACGGTAGGGTTCCCGATCGATGCTTTGATACCGAATCCGACATGAGCGCGTATCTGGAAAACCAGCGACCAGAAGACTACTACTGGAACGAATACGGTTACAACCAGTACAATTACAACTGTAATTACAATGGATACTACAAACCGGAAGAATATCAGCAGCCGGAGTCGTTGCTCCAGCGAGCTCTGTTGTACGGGCAGAAGGCCGCGTCGATCAAGAAGGAGGACATCAACGACTGTTCTTCCACTTCTCAAGAAGACTTCTTCCAATACTACGGAGGGCAGGAGACTCATCAGGAGTACAAACAGTGCCAGGCAGAACCGGCAAAGCCTGCGTTTCATCAGCCTCCAGCGGAGAACAATAACAATTCCAGCCTTGGGATGACAATGGGAGGACCAGGCCAGATGGCGAAGATGGCTGACCCGGCCCAGCCTGAGGAGACCATATATCCCTGGATGAAGTCATCCCATAGATCAGGTATAATAAGTAATGCAATAAAAAATTAAATATTCACAATAATTAATATATTAATAATGAAGAGTTTTATTACAATGAAATTAACAATTTATAATCTTGTACCATATTTGTTATTACATGCCTTGAATAAAATAATTTACAGTGCAAAGTTGATTTGACATTATAAATACAAAGTAGAATACATTTTTTAACTGCTGAAATAAATTTAAAAATTAATTAAATTTATTGTTAACTGGTTAATACACAATTAAAATAAGTACATCCTTGAAAGTAAAATAAATAAATTTTAGTACAATTAAATTTATTACATTGTAGGAATAATTAACTAAAATATATTACTTTTTTACCAAATTAAATTTGAGCTAAACTAATAATTTTATGAATGCCTTAACTGAATTTATATAATATGTATCATCTAAAGGTTTGTTTTTTATACCTGGATATTATTTGGATTTAGGGATTTCATAAAGTTTTTATTAATTATTATCACTAAGAAATAAATTGACCTTATATCATCAATGAAAAATGTAAGTTTAACTAGCGTTTATAATAATTTTATAATTAATCGGTTCAAATAGATCTCAGAACTTCTTTCCATTAGGCAGGCATGGATATCATGACCTTGATTCGTAATCACTGAAAATTATAACTGTAATCTATTTTATTATTATAACCTTAAATAAGGCTATAATTACATGTTAATAAAGAAGCAATATATTCGAGTTTGTATGTACTTGAAAAATGAAACCATGGGACTGTTTGTATAGTGGTGTGGTTAGCGTAGTCGATAGCGAATCATTGTAGCTGCCAGTAGCTTCCAGCTACCATGTAATGTTGTGATAAAACAACTGGAACCATATTGTCTTCATTATAATGACAAAGAGATACATAAAAATAAATAAATTTCAGAGGAATGGAATGTTTGATTATCCAAAAACCGATTTAAAAGTCTGCTAATCTCATATAAATTTGAAGCTTTAATTTAACTTAGAATGAGATGAATAATAAATTTAGGCATGGTAATATTTTAAATTATCGTTAAATATTTGTTTATAATGTTACAACGTTATATTTTTTTTTTCTCTCTAGGTATCAGTAAATGAATTTATATCATATTCTTTTATCAGATTAAATTATGCATTATTTACTTGTTATTGAAATTGTTATGTTTACAATTTTTAAAAAATAAGCAAGGACAGAATATATTTTTGGGTATACTTAAGTTGTTTTAACTCATACCTAGGGAATACCAAGGAATGGTCCGTTTCTTTCGTCTGGGAAAGACAACGCAAGACAAGACTTCGACAAAAGAATACTTGGCTCTTGCCAACGACTCCGGGAAGGCTCTTTTGTTGTCTGATGGTCAACCGTTGCGTGACTATAGGTTGCCTTCCATTCCAGGGAACTTAGACCCGAGGACTACCTCCCCCTTGCAAGTCAATATACAGGGTTTGAA
This sequence comes from Euschistus heros, assembly GCA_003667255.2. Classification (NCBI taxonomy): domain Eukaryota; kingdom Metazoa; phylum Arthropoda; class Insecta; order Hemiptera; family Pentatomidae; genus Euschistus; species Euschistus heros. Next base: position 4,994,883 of record RCWM02000007.1, on the reverse strand, counting down.
CCTTTGGTTCACAAGCTACATAATAAATATTATGTTATGTAATATTTCTATCTGAAACTATGTTCTAAAAAATATTAGACAGTTAATCATAATTAAGTAAAAAATTCATAAATAAATAAAAATTCAAATATATAGGAAATAAACAAACTAATGTTTTATTTAAAAGAATATCAGCAGGCTAATGATAACTAGATTAGGTTAACAACTACATATCACCTATTCTATGATGCTTAGCGTCTCGGTACAAAACCCACTCCTCGGCCTCTGTTCGAATCTTGCTGTGGGCAAAAAAATTATTTTTTGTTGTATCAGCTGTGGATTAACTCCAGGGTTAGGGACATACGAGGTTTCTATAAAGTGGGTTACTGCTCCTTCACTAGATCTAAAGAAACTATCAACCATATACAAATGCCGACTTATTACTCACAATTAGATTAATCATAATTATATCAACTTTGGACCTATTGGGATATGGAAGAAGCTTTTTTGACTAACAATTACACCCCTGAATTAGGTCCCTTTTTTGTGTTATTTGATATTGTATGCTTGTTCTTATTCTAAACTTTTATTTTTTTATATAGGACATAAAAAAATAAAATAAAATTCAATGCAACTTCCGATTATTTTATTTTTAGATTGTCAGACATTGCGGATTTCCAGAACCTACAGTAGCTATTCTTTATCAATTTTATCAACGCGTCTAGTTTTTGGCCTCTCGACATATCCCAATATAATAGCGACTAATGAATTCATGATTGTCAAGAATCCCGCTGTATTACACTCGGGACTCTATTTACCAGGTCTTGATCAACCGAGCATTCTATTTTTTATTTCATTTTATAATGTATTATTATTTTTTTCTCACAAAATATTCGATAACCGAACAAGACATTAGGCAATTTCAACATGTATATCATTATTGCCAACATAATAAATATTACATGTTTATTAAATAGATGTATAGATTTTACGTTAATTGTCCTAAGTTGTTTCTTATGTACTTTCCTTATGTTTGTGGGTTTTCGATTTATTCGATTTTATTCGTGCCTATTACGTCGTCAATCAAATCCCAAGTGTACTTCAAAATGTAACACCAGTCTGACCTATGTTTTATGTTTTAATTTAATATCTATGTCTAGTTTTCGGTGAACTATATGTTTCTATTACATTCAAACAAATTTAATTCAGACGAATAAGAATCATGACTGTTAATTAATACGGCTAACTTTTATCGCATTTGTCAAGAGCATTTTATCAATTGAAGAGTAACTACATTGGTAAATCACGCGATGGGGTAAAGCTTGAGTAACCGATGGCATCGTTTTGACGTGACTGTTCCTTGCACCGTCAAAGAAGCAATGGTTTGTTATTCCCATCTTTTTGTTCCTTCGATGTCATTAGTCTTCGCTGGCAGCACAATGGATCGCCATTAATAGATGCTGATGTTCAACTGCCACTTGGGTTTGGAAAGTAGTCCATCACTGACGAAAATCGTAATGCGCTTCGTGGCTGAAGTAGAGCAGGGGTGGATCAAGATTTTTTTTTATATTTTATAAGAATCCTAAGAGAAAGAAAATGGGTAGACAATGACACAATGACTGTGTCGGTTTAGAGGCGCTCACAGATATCAGTTTGGTAATACATACATTCACAAGTAATTGAAATAATGTATCAAGCTATAATTACAGTTAAGACTCAAGTTTCAATCAGCCAGTCTCATTAAAATATAATTATAAAACAAAATTAATTATATTAGGATATTAAATACACTAGATAAACTAGAGAAACATATCGATAGTAGTAAAATGTAATTTACTGATGATTCATAATTTGTTTCAATTAGCTTTGTTTGTCAATTATGCAATGTTTTATTCCTGATTATTTTTTTCCAATGAGTACACAAATATTAAAAGACAACAATATTAGTTTATATTCATAAACAGTTTGTATATTTTGAAGGAAAAAATAAATTAGTAAAAACCAAATATCCCATGAGAAGAATAAGTCGAAATAAATATTAAATTTTAAATTATAGTCAGTACAGTCCCACAACGCTGGCGGAAATATATAAAAATATGAAAACAAATTCAAATTTATTATTTTTTTTTTAGTTTTTAAAGTGCTCATCAGAAGCGACAAGTGCTCGTCACTACAAACTACTTCAACATTAATTAGATAAATGATCAAAGCTCCCAATTCATTACAAATGACTTATTTTCATGACTGTGATTAGACCAATTTGGACGTATGGAGTGGAGCTTTGGGGCTCTACTAAACCATCCAATTCATCTCGTATCCAATCCTTACAATCCAAAATCCTTCGAAAATTCCTAAATGCCCCTTACTTTGTCACCAATAAACTTATCCATTAAGACCTTAATGTTCCCTATGATGCTGAGTTAGCCCGAAAACTACCTACCTACCCTTTCATAGTAAGCTCCGTAACCACTCAAATCCATTAATTTCTCAACTTGATTCCCAATCCATTCCCGATAATCCTCCGAGGCATCTGAAAAGAAGATGTCCTAGAGATCTTCTAGTGTAGAATTTTTATTGAAGTGCTACTGAGGAGTAATACTTTTCAAGTATTCATATGTTATTGTAATCGTTATCAGCTCATTTACTTAATGTATATATTTATACAGTTGTAAATTTCAATAAATTGATATATAGAAAAAAAAAAGTTCTTAAATTAGGCTTGTTCAAATAAAAGATGAACCCCATCATCTAATAAAGCTAATAATTTCTTAAAAGCCTTGTGACATTTTGTAATAAATATTTCATATCTATGAAAATATTTTTAATTTAATATTTTAGGAAGAGGAGTAAATTAATAAAAAAAAAAAGTTAAGTTAAATTACTCAAGTTTTGTTTACAGAAACAAAGTCCTTACTGATACCTTCATAATCTACTCTTATACAAGTAATATAATACAAATCTCTCAAAACCACATATTTTAAATTATATGATTTCTCCAACAGCGTGATACATAAACAGCTATATTAGGCATAACATATAATTTATGTTGTAAATTTTTCTATTTTTTCAGATTCGGCGAAGTGTGGTGGAAGTAAACGCACACGACAGACGTACTCCAGATACCAGACACTGGAGCTAGAAAAGGAGTTCCACTACAACAAATATCTTTCCAGGAAGCGAAGAATCGAAATATCCAACGAACTCTGCCTGACAGAGAGGCAGATCAAGATCTGGTTCCAGAACCGGAGGATGAAGCTGAAGAAGGAAATCGGAAGACCTTTAGGAGAACCGTCTCCTATGGTCTCGAGCACAACCCCTAGCCACACCACTCTCTTCGACAAGATAGACCTCATGGTCCCTCCCCAGACTGACATTCCCATCGATCAAGGAATCTGAGGGTATGCATCACCTTGCTGAGTCCTAAGGCAATGTCTCAACATGAAGTATTAACTTCTAATTTATTGAATAACGCCTACTCATGTAAGTTTAGTAAATGATAAAGAAGTGGATTTGAATTTCAAAAGCCGGATTTTATAAACAAATACTAGACTTATAACTTATAAATACTTCCTACTTTTAATAACAAGATCTTACGTTTTTAAAAAAATACCCGGTACAGACGAAATTTTAAATGCCTTATCATATTGAATGATGTGTATAGATTGATTAATCTGTCATAAAATGAAATTTTAACTATTATTGTTATTTTTAATGTAACAAAAGAACTTATTTTAATAACGAAAAAAAACAAAACATTATACCCAATATATTTAAAATTGACAATATTCTTTTATTTTACAAATTCTTTAATTGTGTCAATTAAAAAGAATATATTATAGATCTAAAAAATCAAAACAATAACATATAATTATATAGAGTTATATAACGTTGGAACATAAGAAGGCTAGATAAACTAAAGAAACAAACAGGGGGTAATAAAATGGATTTTGCTGGCAACTATCCATTATTCGTTCTTCTTCTATTTTACAATGTTTTTATTTTTAATCATTTGTTTCTAAAAATGTTTATGAATATTTAAATCTTATATTATAACAAAAATAGTTTGTATTCCTAAATAGTTTATAGATTTTAAAGCCACACTAAGATGATAAGTAATGTATTACTTACAATGAAATATAATTGTTAAGGTATTTAAAAAAAAATAATTATACCTGACTAAAGACATTTATGTACAATCACATTATTCTAGTCATTGACTGTTATAGTTGCATTTAATTAGCGTAAGTGGTTTGTAAATATACCTGAAATACCTGACACTTCATGAGTGTGAATTTTATATTTTTGATGACCTGAATCATTACTTGAATTTCGTATTGGAACCATTAATCCAATAGTTCCAAGAGGGAAATGGTAGTAAAAATGTAAAACATGGATTTTTTAAAGCACTCGGAACTACGATTAGTAAGTTTAATTTTCAATTAACTGGTTTTTAGATTGGATTGTTTCTCACATAAATAGACTAATCTATTCAACTTTAAAGTAGTTGAGGGGGCCAGGAGAAAATCATTTACGTACATTTTTTGTCAGATTTTAGTTAATGGCGGCATTCAACATACTTCCGAACTTAAGTTTAAATAATCGTTTCAGAGGAAGGTACGTTCATAAATATAAAAATAATGTTTCATAAAAATAATAGTAGTTTGTTTTCAGGTCTCTGTATATTCACTCAATGGTAAACTTTATTTTACTGCTTTCAAGAAATATGTTCAAATGGACATCAACGTTTTTTTCCCTGGACCCACCAGATTTTTTTTTTTGACCTGATCATATTTTGAATAATACAAAATTTCAATTATACTGATGATGATGAACGATTTTTCGATTCCCAGGTTATATTTTAATTAAGTTAAGGAGACAAAGTTAAGTTGCTGAATTTCTTTGACAATGTCCACCCACGTTTACTTTAAAATCTTAGCAACTTATCAAAATGTTGTAATTATGAAGAGAGTCTGATATATTTTGCTAAAATAAACATAGCAGGTAATGTTCAAAATCTGTTAATTCCTAGAGCAGTTAAATATATTTATTTTATTTTTCATCAATAAATGTTAAAAATTATTTTTATTCAAATCAGAGTCAAATATCCTGAAAGTATCAAATCAATTAAAACATTGATGATAATAACAAAATAAGGAAAAAATATTTGAACATTCCATTGATTCGTCCATAACATATCCTTTTATATTCAAATTTACTGTGATAAATATCATAGTTATAAAACATGTTATACATAGGATAAATTTTATTGACATATTTTACAGAAGTGCCATAATTTTGTATATAGTTATCATAGTTTATTTTGTGTAGTAATAAATACTATTTTTGTAACTAGTGTTCTCTAGAATATAGTTCTTAAACATAAAGAGAGCTCTAATCAAAATGTAAATACTCACAGAGTGCTAGATTATTTATTGTAATATTTTTTTCTCTTTCATTAGTTTTAATTGTAAATAGTGTGAATTATTGTAAAACGAAACTGAGTTCCTATATACATATATATTTTACTAACAATAAGTTGTTTTATTATATAATATGAGAATTATTTGAAATTATTTTTTCGTGTTCATTAAGAGTGTACAAATAAAATTATATTCTTGGATAAGACTTTGTTTTTGTTTCCTTCAGCACGTCAACTTAGGTAAAGTGGTGGGACTCAAGAAGTCATTTGTCAACAACTTTGACCAGGTACTGAGCCTTTGAAGGGAATATGAAGTGTTTTGACATTTTACCAAAAGGGTTTTGAAAACCTCTTATACCGTGCTCCAGGTATGTTTCCAATAACTTTTGTGGCATAATATTTTTAAACACTCAAGTCATGCATATAATTTAATGCAAACATTCAAGACTTCTTAAAATAAATTTAAAATTACCAAAAGATAAAAAAATAAATAAATAATTGAGTGGTACAAATCCAAAAAATTGTTCATTATTTAATATATTGGATCATATCTTAGATATTCGATGTCGAAACATGATAAACTAGAGTAAACCAGACATCCCATCTTAAAAATTAGAAGAAAAATATTAAGCAAAAAAAAAAAAATTATAAAACTACTTTTAAATCCTACAACTCAACAGTGTAAGAGTACTTTTAATTCTGACCTTTTTTTTTAAAGATATCCGTAGGGTGTCAATAACTGATTTTACAATAGTTATGGTCACTATCTTGTAAAATACGTTCCAGGAATAATGTTTGATGTGAACTTTCTTGCTTAGCTTAAAGAATAGTAAATAAGGAAAAAGGACTGCAAATTTCTAATTTATTGGACTATTCTTTCTATAATTTTAATATGAATATTTCCCAATATTTCCTTGAGGGTATCAACATCTGTCTGGTTTACCCTACCTGAGTTTGAATTATTTATATTTAATTTTTTTTTTTTTTTTTTTAAGACGATTAATTATAAAAAACAATTTAAATAAATATATAAAAATAATTATTTATTTTATTTACATATTTTGTTAAGTTTAAATTAAAGAAATATGCTTTTCTATTTAATAAAAATGATCACACCAATAAATAAGCTAGTAAAATTTTCTTACTCTTATTGAAACTGTTATTTATTTATGTAAGTATACTTCTCACAAAATCTAGCATATATACTTTTCAAAATATTTTTTATCATGATTTCAGCAACAAGCAACACGGATTATTTTTAATGATAAATAGATTTTTTTTTTTTTACTTTTATTCTATGTAATGTATATAAATATGTTTTTCGGGGATAATTTCCCTTTTTTTCTGTAATTTATTATAGTTCGTGCCAAATAAAATATAATTGAAAAAAAAATCATAAAACATAATAGTTCGTGCCAAATAAAAAACGTGGGCAAGAGGCAAAGGAGGGCCAATCAGAAAGTTTCACGCTCTTCGCTCCCATTAATAAACCAGCATCTTCCATTTTTTCATTTGAACAGTTTTTTTAATAATTCAATATAACATTGTTTAAAACTAGCATAAATCATGACTAATCATAACACATAACGTTCACCTCTTTAAATGAAACATGGTCTTCCAGTTTACCTTGACAGTACACTGATTCCTCAGACTTGGCTGCACGCATGAAGTAAAAAAACAGGAAACTGTTAATGAAAAATTTTGAATACTTTTATAATCTGAAATATTGATAATAGGTACACATACATCTAAAGAAAATATAAATTTATATATAAGGACTCTGAGTAAAATTCTTGCAAGATGCTCAGCAACATATATAAACAACAAAAAAAAATATAGAACGAAAAAATACTGAAACTAACAACAAAAAAATACCCCCAGCAGGGAGATAGGGCCAAAGAACACAATAGTACCTCCGGCCTACTTTCCAAAAGCATCCCTTAGTGAAGAAGGTACAATTTATGACTCTACCTAGCGACTTTCTCCTGGAGGTGGGGCAGAGGTCCGATTCAGAATCACCCCTAACGCAGTAAGGGAAGCTTCAGGGTTGGTAAGCTCGCTTATTTTATATTATTTTTACTATTTCTATGAATTACTGTATAGTTTTTTTTTTTTAAATCATATGAAGTTTAAAATTTTTAAATTTAAACGAATCATAATAGATGTCTTACATTTTTTCGAGGTAAAATGCCTTTCTTGAATGTATATTAATCGCATGAGTATTAATTTTTTTAATATATTAGTAGTAGAAACGGTGAACATTTTAGTAATGTATTAGGGATATTTTCGGGAGTTTGAGCACGTTGAGCAATTCAAATATCGAAGGTCTTTCATATCAAGAAAAAAAAACTAAATTCAAGAGAAAATAAGGGCTAGGTTAAAAGGTAATGCTTGCTGTTTATCGGTCGGAGAACTACTCAGCTCGCGCGTACTCTTCAGAAATTTAAAAATTATGATATATATATATATATATATATATATATATATATATATATATATATATATATATAAGACTATTATACTACCAACACTTCTTATACAGATGCGAAACTTGGCCGATTACGTTATGGGAGGAACAACGGCTTAATGTTTTCGAAAATAAAGTACTACGTATAATATTTGGCCCAAAAAAATATGAAAAAAAACAGACAATTTAGAAGGCTTCACAATGCGGAACTGCGCGAGTTATATCCGGTAAATAATGTAGAAGTAATAGCAGCGCAAAGGTTAAATGGGCATGTAAAGTCGTTGGGTGTAGTAATGATCGAATTCCGAAAAAATTAACCAATTTTTTAATAAAAACGGCCGAGGGGTAGACCAAGACGTAGATGGGAGGGTTGCGCCAGAGCCGATATGGGTGATTTTGGTTTAGGGGGAGTAGATTGGAGGGAGGTCAACGGTTGGTGGTGTCGGCATCGAACCTTCGGGTTCGCTAAGCCTTTATTTATTATTATTATTATATTGATTTTTTTTCTGTTAAATGTATTCGCATCGATTGTTTAATAATGATATAATGCTTTTATTCGACTCGGATAAAAAGAAATTGCTTGAGGTAAACACATGATGTTATAGAAAGATCAACACATTTAGGATTGATGAATTACTTAATTAGTAAACAGTAAATACCGTTTATTATATAGAAAATATATAATAAATAAAAGTTTATTACAATTCAGACTATAGAAAAAGAAAATAAATCATTATAAGAAGTCTTGTTTAAGAAGATAAATATTTCTAAGGTTATGAGTAATGTTCTTTCACTAAATGCTCAGGATATTAGGATTCGCTATTTCTGTGGTTGTTCTGATAGCTTATTAGGGCTAGAAAACCGGGATGAATATTTAATGAAATAGAATAACTGGGATAGTTACCATCGCCTATGAATCCGGTAAAGTTCAGATAACTACAGCGCGACGGCTAAAATGGGCATTTAATGTTGTTGAATTTAATAACAACTGAATTCCAATAAAAATAATTAGTGTTGAACCGTCAGGTAAATGTCCAAGGAGTAGACAGAGACGTAGATGAAGCGAAATGTGTATGTAGTTTGAGATGGTAGGTTGACATAGAACCTCCGGGTGGCAAAAAACAAATTATTTTTTATACTATCATATCAATCATTTATTATTGTTATCAATCCTTTATATTTGTTATCCCAATTATATTTTTAAAATATACAGGGTGTCCCGAATTTAAATGGCAAAACTTCAGGAAATTAAAGGGAACCGAAAAACTAAGACAAAAAGTCCTTTAAACATTTGCTCGTTTTCGCTTAGTTTTAGAGAAAATCGCAAAAAAAAAAGAAAAAAAACAAAAATGTTACAGGTAGCGATTATCACCTTTCAAAGTTCGTCAGGCTAGGCAGTGAGATATGTAAACACTTAATGTTATCCTTTACATTCTTTTATTTGTTTACATTTCTGCTTCCTTCTAGGATTATAATTTCTAAATCTCGTCTTCAGTCAGATATTTTTGTGTGAATAGCATCAGCCACAATGCCACATACATATTCTGATGTTGAATACGCTGATATGATTTTTGTATATGGTTTCTGTAATTGTAATGCTTTAAAAGCGGTGCGGGAGTATGCCTTTTCAAATAGAAGAGTGCCTAATCGACGAGTCTTTTCGTTAACTTTTCATAGACTACGAGAGACTGGGTCATTCTTAATACGTAATGAAGGCGACCAATTCCAAGCAGCAATAAGAGCAGATAATCGGAGAGGAAATTGTGTCCAATGCCACTTCGATAACAATCCTGAGACTAGCATCCGAAGAGCATCTGTTGCATTAGCAATATCGCGGCAAGCAATATGACAAACTTTGAAAGGTGATAATCGCTACCCATACCATCTTCAAAAAGTTCAGAATTTATTACAACATGAATATGTCATGAGATTGAATTTTAGTAACTAGTTTCTTGAGAAAATTCGCGATGATAATTTATTTCCATTAAAAATTATGTGGACCGATGAAGCTACCTTTACAAGAGGAGGAATTGTTAATCAAAGAAATTATTATGTTTGGGCTCTTGAAAATCCCAGAGCTTTTAGAGTGAATAGGTTTCAGCATGGATTTACTATTAACGTTTGGCTTGGAATTTAGAACGGATTACCAGTGAGACCATATTTTTTACCTGAAAGATTGGATGGTATCACATTTACTCATTTTTTGGAGAACGACTTTTCTAATTATTTAGATGACATTCCCTTACAGCAGCGGATTGAAATGTGGTTCCAACTCGATGGATGTCCAACTCATTATAGCAGAGTGGCTCGAGCTTGGCTGGATATAAATTATCCACAACGATGGATTGGACGTGGAGGCGTAGTACCTTGGCCACCCAGATCACCTGATATGACACCCATGGATTTCTTCGTATGGGGAACCTTGAAGTAGAATGTTTATTCGGTGTCAATCAACTCAAGAGAGTAATTAAGAGACCGATTCATAGATGCAGTGCACCAAATATTATCAGAACAATGTTGAGCTGCAATTTATCAAGTGAGTGCTAGATTTAATGCTTGTATTAGTGCCGAGGACAACATTTTGAGCAATATTTACATTAAAAAGAACATAACATAAATATAAATGTAAATAAATAATTATAAAAATGAAAACTTGTTTTGTTTCTTTTTTTTGCGATTTTCTCTAAAACTAAGCAAAAACGAGCAAATCTCTAAAGGAATTTTTGTCTTAGTACTTTTTTCCCTTTAAGTTTCTAAAGTTTCGCCATTTAAATTCAGGGCACCCTGTATACTAAAATAATTTAATTATTTTGTTTCTGATCGACTACTCATGTTTACATCAGAATTTTTTTTTCATCATTTTACTATTTGTGTGCCTATTTTACTTGGTACCTATAGAATTAAATGTTTATTTTCAAGTATTATAATTTTATATTTATTTTCTCTTATTATAGAAATGATGCGGAATAAGCCATGGCAAAATTAGATGTGTCAGGTAGAAATATTATTTCTGAAACCATTTAATTATAATGACAAACGTCAAAAACAATCAATGAGAGAGTGCATCCAACATTCATAGTGAGGACTAATAGGTAAATGATATTTATTTATTTAAATAAATAAATATAAATTATATTTATTTAATGTAGAATACGGGAGTTTTTCGCGTATATGGCAAATAAAATAGTTTTAACAATAGCGTAATTGTATTGAATGAATGGAAAATACAGTTGCATAAGAATTTGCAGTATTTTTTTTTTTTTTATAATAGTATATTTTTTTTTACAATATTTATCATAATCAATAAATACTTTTATATTCATTTAATGGTACCTATTTTTTTTTTTAGTTAAATTATATTCGTTATATTTGAGTTATAATTATTATTTTTGTATATGTTATAAATTTTATTTCTTTGTTTTTATACTTTTTGTATATACTTACATATGAAAATTTTTTTTTCACTCATAGAATATGAATACCTTTTAAATCTTAAACTACTTAATTATCATTAAATGATACCTTAACTATGCAGTTATTATTTAGAGAATCGAGAATAATAATTATAACACCGATTTTATGAACAAAATTTCATTCTTAAGATGTACTTAATTTTATTTAATTTATTTATAATTTCTAGCAGATTATTTATTTTAATCAGTACTGAATTGAGACATTTTTCTTAAGAATAAATAAATATTATTTACATAGGAATACTATGTGAGGAGAATGGCTATGGTGGACTGAACATCTGCCGGGGGATGAATCAGCTGTCTGCTGAGGGGTAGTTTGCAATATGGCGACCTCCAGGCTGAGTGCATCATGGACGTGCAGGCTCGTTTTGTGCTGTTTCAAGCAAAATAAGGTGAGATAATTGACTAATTTATGAATATGTACAATGCAATTAGGTTTATATTAGTGTTTGTTGTATACATAGACATTTTTTAATCAAAAACTTCGTAAAAATCATAGAATTAAGGGTTTGTTTTGAGGGGAAGGTAACATGGCTGTCCGCCTCTATACAAGCTTTAACGTACTTTCTGATGCTTTAGAATTGTTTTAAACTTATTTACTTTTATTCCATAGTTACTTTGATTCATTTTTTTAAACATAAATTTTAAAATTTTCGCAATATATAAGAATTGATCAATGCCATAGTCACTATAATGATCAAAACATTTATTTTCAAAACTGTGTTTTTGAAGCTATAAACTACATAAAATCATTTTTTAAAAACGTATCAATGTCGATCAACTACTTCGTGACTTCATAAAACAATCATTATGATTAGGGAAAATAACAGGCTTACAGCTAGCCCAAAATAACTTTGAATGTAATCTTATCAGAAATATAAAAATTAGTTAATAAATTTGTTTCCTAAAATTACATAAAATTTCATAACTTTGTCAGTGCCATTATAAAATTGAATTAAAACTCTTATCATTAGTTTGAAAGAAGACCATATCGAGATTTTATTATTTCTTTTTTTACTTATTTATATCACAAAAATATCTTAATAGCATATTTATGTCTTTAAGTATCTTTGTTCTGGTTATATTATGTATAAATATATGGTGAGGAATTTGGTTACTTGTGAAGATATTATTTACTACAGTTAATTATAACTTAATAAATTATAAGAAAATTTTGGCGGGTATTTTCAATCCACTTTTAATTTAAAACATAAAAATGAATAATTGTGGTTTTCAATTATTTCAGATTTTTGCCAAATATATGTACTAGATCCTTTAAATCTATCCACTTATACCTTTCATTTTATATATACATCCAAAAATTACAAAAAAAAACCTAAAATATTAAATCAGGTTTAACCTGTATATTCCATACTTCGAACAAAACACTATTAATTCCAAAATCAAAAAAATAGATCAATCAACGTATTGATATCAAAGATATTTATAAATTTTGTAACGTTTCATATTACTAATGAAAAAAAATTTTCTTATGACTTCCAACCTTTAAATAATAATCTAAATCTAATTTTATATTAATTTAGGAATACAATTATCGTCCTTGCCGGTTTTATAGAAATAAGAAAACCATATTTATAATTTTATGTTCAAAAATATTTTATTTATTTTAGATTTAACTTTTAATTTGTAACTAAGAATCCATTCCCTCACTCACAAAAAGTTAAATATTTCCTTTCTGTGAATCTATTAACTGCTTAATACATTAAAAATAAATTAAATGACTTGGCTTTTTAAATAATTGATTATTGTGCTTATTTTATTGTAAATTTATTTAAAACTATTACTTTAGTAATTATTATTAAAGTCGAATTCGAACAAGATAAATTCACTTATGCTTCCATCTGAAAAAAGGAATTCCTCAGGGTGATTCATGCAAGCGTAGAAAAAGTGTGGGGAGAGGGAAGGTGGAATGGTAATGGTGCTACATGTTTGATGTACGTCCATTGGTTGCCGAAATAAACACAATATTAAAGATTAAATTATTATACAAAATGTACACTAATTATGCAATAAACTGTAAAATCAAAAAAATTTGATAATGAGAAGATTCATAAGCAAACAAGTATCAATAAAATATTAGTATATTCCAAATAATTTAATTTGAGAATGAATAAATTAAATTGAATGATATGAAAATTCTAACATTCCTTAAAATAATTTAAAGATGATTGTTTCAAGTATCATATTGATAATGTTATGCATCCTGAATAGAAAGAATAATTACTATATTCTAATGATGCTATATAATTTTTTTGTTATTAAAATGAAATTATTATAGGATTTTTTTTTAGTACAAATTAAATTTTATTGGGGTGGATAGTTATTTCCTAATGCAATCTACGTGGGCCATTTGTATTAAACATTTTAAATACTATATATCTGAGGTTATGAACAATATTTTAAGTGGAAAATATGTTTAAAAAAATATTTTCAATATTCAGACTTAAACTATTGCTAATATCGGTTTAAATATTATTAATATTCATAAATTAGAATGAAAGACTAAATGAATTAAGAAGAAAATCTTAAAAAATTAGGAAAGATTGAATGAATTTAGGAGCTGTACTATTTCATAAAAAATTTAATTTTAATTACTTAAACAAGATTATGAAATAATGATTGTGTTAGGAAACATGAACATAAAATCTCTCTCTCTCTCTCTCTATATATATATATATATATATATATATATATATATATATGTGTATACAGAGAGAGTGAGAGTTTTATTTATAACTCCTATTCTCTCTGTATAAATACACATATCTTTTGTTCAGATTTTATATATTAACTTTTTAATAAATTAAACATAAAATATAATTCAGAAATTACGGACTTTGAATGTACGACAAATAATGGACTTGTCTTGAGCGGTTTTCAACTTTTCAATCTGAAGAAAAAAATGTTTGTAATTTAATTTTTCATTTCCAGTATTTTACTGTTTCCTTAGTCTTTATGGCCAGCTAATTGCAACTATATTGTGTGAATTTTTGCAAGGACAAATAAAACTCCAATTATTAGTTAAAATTATTTTATTTATTTTAAATGATGACATTTAAATAGAATCAACAGCCATTTTAGGCTAGTATGCTAGTTTGAAATAATTTCTAAGATAATCTATGAAAAAGTATTTAATTGTGCTTTTTAAATGAGTTTTTAAACTTTCTCAAACTGGTAAGAAAAGAGGAAGTAGAGGAAAGCCCCTTCAATAGGAATGACTAAAAATAATGCCCGGTAGGTGATTCCTAATGCCCGGGCATTAGGCCCCCTGTTCATTTTAATACCGGGCATTAACTATACCAATAATAAATTATAGCTTGTCTCATAAAAGTTGAGAACATTTAATAAGATTTATGTCTTTATTTGTAAGGCTCGGGGGACATGTGGCTCCTCGTAGGGTTCTACCTTGCTCAATGGAATCGGTTTATCAATCAAATAACTCGGAACTGTAGCGGCCCTTTCTAAACCTTTTTATTCTTTCTTTTCTCTCTCTCTCTTTCTTTTTTTTTTTTTTTTTTTTTTTTTTTTTTTTTAGATAGTTCTGGATGATTAATTTTCCTCGATATTTAATCTAGATTAAGTAAACTGAGCCCATTAATTAAAAGAGGAACTGATTTTTTGGTTAAAGTTTTTTTTAATTTAACTGTAATTTTTTATTTATCGCTCAGAAGTAAGTGATTTTTTTTTTTTTTTTTTTTTACGAGAAAGGTTCAACTCTATGTTTTTTTTTTTTTTTTTTTTTAGTTTTATCTGTATAACAATTAACTCCAGAAAGTATTGATTTTAGAATATATAAGCTTTTATTAAGTACATGATAAGTACAATCTGCCTCGCTCAAGGGCAATAAGTACTGTGGATGGTTATGAATCTATTCATACAGAGCAAAAGAATTCTAGCAGAGAGAAAAAGAGGGGTACAATGTGGTCCAGGGAAAGAAGGGAGAGACATTCAAGAATAATAAAGCTAAGATGGGAGGAAAGAAAGTCGAGAATCCCAAAGAAGCCTTAACCGTGATATTCGCGTGGTCCTTGGGGCCTGTACGTGAAAAAAAAAAAAAAAAAAAAAAAAAATTGAAAAGTACATATTAATAACAATATATCAAATAAATTAAAAATGGTAAATACAACTTGAAATAGTTAATAATAAACCAATATAAAGTAAATTTAAAGCAATAAATATTAAAAACAATGTAAATGTCCTTTAACCTGATTGCAACCCTGAATACTACTTTTATTTTTTTTTGTTTATTAAACCGAATTCAAGGTTTTTCTGTTGGTATAAATATAAAAGAAATTTTTGGTGTAAATATGAAAAGAAAAGTTTACTTTAAATTATGTACTGAAAACTTAATTTTCTTTTTTTCCATTAAAGGCAGATGAACGTTAAGGTTTTGGTCTAAATTATGTATATGTGTTGAATTTTATTTAAATCTATTTATTTTTACTGACTATCGAACTATATATTATATATATATATATATATTTGTTGATATCGTTTCAGGGTTGTCTCATACTTTTGATCGGCAGTGTGTATCTGATAGTTCTAGGAATTATCCTTGAATATAAAATAATTTTATTGTAAAATCCGTTGTATTATTGTAAAATGATGATATCATCAGTTCCTCCAGGGCCGTATGGCTGGCTATTAACAGATAGACCTACTGATACAGTAATCGGATGACTGGAAGCTGGAGGGACAGGGCGGGCGACACGAGCGTGAGGGGGCCATGTTAGTACAGCACCAGGGGGTTGGAGGGGGATAATCCACCCCGGGGTGGCTTAGCGATGGCACCTCGTCCAAAGCAAATATTTAATTTGCTGCTCCATCTTCCTCGCAGCGGACTTGTTGATTCCACAGATTTAATTCTTCATTAGTAAGATGTTAATTAATTGATGTTCTGGTCAATTATTGATTCATCTTATCGAAAATTGTTTTATTTAAATATTTTTATTTTCATTTATTTAGTTTTTCTTATCAAAATGTACGATGCATTTGCAAAATACAAAATACAATAAATTCACGACCCATTTCCTAATTTAATAAAATAATGACAGAACAGTTCACAATGAATAACACAGTTTTAATAAAATCCAATTAAACTCATGATCAGCTACGAAAAAAATTAAAATTTTATTTTCTAATGATAAATTGACTTTTTAAGCACTTTTTGAAACAATTGTACACTACTTAAAAAACAAAACAAACAATTTAAGAAGTATTTGAACCCTCAAAACTTTATTAAACATCAATAAACACAACATGTTATACATGGTTTAGTAACAAGTTTTTCTTCTTATGTTAACCGTTTTAGTTGTAAATAAAATATTTTGTTTGTATATATATATATATACTACACATATCTAGTCTATTTTTTCTAATTCATTGTATAAGAATTGAATTAGAAAAAATAGACTAGAGATGTGTTGTAGAATGAAAAAACACGTCAAAGTAAAAACCATTAATGAAATGCCGACGTTTCGACGATTGTCTCCTCTCCTAACTGGTTCGAACGCCAGTAAAAGACCTGCAAGGCGCTCCATCAAGTTTTTTTTACTTGGACGTGTTCTTCCTTTCTCCTGACGGTATCCCTTCTTCTTATATTACTTAACATTTAAATATGAAATTAAAAATATTTTTAATTAAAAGAGTTTTATTAAATATGGCAATACGTAACATGTTTCATAGTTAATCCATTCATACAATGTTTGCAACGAATATAATTAAGTTAATAATTCATTAAATAAATAGTTTTTCCTTTTTCTCTTGCATCATAGGCTTTCGGCTGGTTTTAGTTTTGCGTGGTGGGGATTTCACCATATCTCTAAATTTCGATCAAACAAACACACCAAGGTCAGAAATTCCAGCAGAATCTAGGTCTTTTTGCACTTTATTAAGCCACAGACTTCGAGTCTTATAGCTTTTAATTAGTGGTTCTTCTTGGTAAGTCTGTTGTCCATTCTCAGGAGGTGTCCCTAGAACTTCCAGCAGCCTACGTCGCATACTTGTGTTGCCTGTTTCCAAATGTCGGTACAATTCTTGATTCGTCTTCCGTCGGATCCATCTGCGAGATCTCTCGGTCCATGAATTTTCCTGAGGATACGTCTTTCGACAGTATATATTAAAGTATATCTATTATTATTATATTTTCTTACTATATTTTTTATTTGTCATTATTAACTATTATTTATGTACTCATAAAGTAATATTGTTATATCATAATAATTTAATATTATTTCAATTATATTAGTAAATTAATCATTTAGTGGAATTATGATATATTTAAACTTTTACAAAGATTATAATTGGACGAAGAAAGGTTTATGATAACTAAAATGAGATGATATTTTAATTCGAATTTATTTAAATATCTAAAAACCTGAGTTAATACGCGGTTTTGAAATCCGTTGTGCTCTCTTTTGGGTGATTTAACATAATTAAACTGAATTTGGATTTTATGTAATCAACTAAAACCTTTTATTTATTCCAAAAATCCACTCTAAAATTTTGGCACGAGCCCATGGGTTAATTGTGATTTCTTTAAATATTTAATGAAAACATCAATACCATATGAATCTTAGTATATCGCCTACACTTTTATGATGGTTCAATTGCGTTCGCTGTTCAAAAGAAGCTAAAAAACTGCACCTAAGGAAGTTTTCAATTCGATAATAAGAATGGATAAAAACACAAACAACGTGATTCTGTCAAACGATTACGACTTATCATATTTCTTCATTATTTAAGGATATTCAAGATCGAAAAAAACAGTGTAGGTTTCAACAACCCCAAGACACTAACCTCCATCAAAGACCCATAAATCTCCAGAATAAAGGTCGCGAAAACAAATTCGAACATTGTCGGACAAGCGTGAACAGAACAGGTGTGTCACGCCTCTTTTATAGCGCGCATGCTCATCAGAGGACATAAGTCACCTGTGTTAATATATCATCCAAATTAACACCTTCATTGTGGACGAGGCCGTTGACAATGATGCATGTCCCCTGATGCATTGCCCATTCTTATTTTATTACGGTTAAACTCTAATCTGTGGAGGAAACGAAGGAGTGTAAGTCATTGAATATGTTCTCACTCAGCTCTTCCGAGATGTATGCGCTGTATCGTAGGTGTTTTAGGGAACACTCCTGACACATGTCCTGTCATGTGGGTGTACTGTTTTGCGGTCATTATGTGTTGTTATTCCAAAGAACTGTCTGAAACATATTTTATAGCGTTTTAAATCAGACTTCTCAATAGACAGAATTTGACACAAAAGAGTAATGACTAAGTTACAGACAAGTGACTATATTTTCATTATAATTGAAAAATAAATGTATAGATTTCAATTTTCTTATGTCCTTGGTTCATAAATTCTCACTTTCAAGAAACATGTGCCGTCTCTTAACTGTACAACTTGTCTACGGCTACGACCAATATTTGAGAGGCCATAAGAAGTTTAAAACTTCAAGGAATATATAGCAGAATATTTATAGTTCAGTTTTGCAGAAAATAAGCCAATCAGAAATTGTATGAAGTCTGTTTCGTTCCTTGACGAAAATTCGTTACAGACAATTTTATTTAATTAACCATTACACCCATGTAAAATAATTAATTGTTATTAATATTCTAACTTCCATAAACATAGAATAAAAATTTATTTCCGGGCATCTGAAAGAGAAAAAAGTAAATAAATTAAAATTAATATTGAGGACGTAGACAGATAGCCTGTTATTATTTTAAACTGTTTAGTTTAAGATGGTCTGCTCAACATTTATTGACTGATCTATTTTCTTTCATGGTATTCCTGTTGTATCTTCTTGACTATTTTATTCATATCTTTTATAGATTTTTAAGATAAAATCTTATCAATTTCATCTTAACACAAAACCTACTATGACGGGTCAAATGACCTATTCGGAATTTTTGGATAAAGTTCTTGGAAACAACTTTCATTACTTTCCTCTTTGACTTTACTACTTCTATTAAAAAATATATCAAAAGTGTATTAACAAAATCCTCTCCTCTCTTATATTTCTTTTTTACCGAGAAATTGAGGTAGAAATATGTACCCGTGAAGTAGTCGGTAGATTTTGTTTTAGGTTTCATTTAGACCGTTAGGATACTATTACTTTGTATTCAATTACGATCCTCTCGGAAACCTTTCCCATCTTCGACCTTGAAGAGCCGGTAACTCGAACTGCTACCGCCGCGTGCAGAGTGCGCTACCGGAAACTCCATTAATCAAACCGTGAATGAACGATAAAAGTCCGCACCCTTCTGAGGGGGGTGGACATGCCTTTATAATTTATAACTGTTGGTTTTTTTTTCTATTTCTTTTTGAAATCATTACCTCTATATCCCATTGTTAGCGTGTGCATTGCGCGCCCGATTGTTGGCCCAGAAGAAACCGCCTGTTACAGATCCATAATGTACGATTGTATTGTACTAATGTCCTGATACAGATGGCTTTGGGGAGTTTGTTACTGAGCAAATATGGAAATAGAAATGTTTGCTTTTTGGAACCAATAACTTTGGTAAAGTAAACAAACGTTAATAAAAATTTCGTTTCCATTTTGACTATATTTAATATGGTTCAAAAGAAAAAATATTATGTAATTTTGTTTTATTTTTTTTACGGAACGGCTTTAGAGACTACGCGAATATAATTATTTTCACTTCTTTTCATACCCTTTCTCTCTTCCTAACTTTTCCTTGTTCTTTCCGATTGCTGCTTCCCTTTTATTCGGTCCACGCAATTTCTTTTCTCGCTTATCTCTTTCCCTCTAGAATCTTAATTTCTTTAATCTTTTTCTGTAGCCATCCCTATAGAAACAGTCTTGGTCTGTTATTTTTCAGTCTTCCAGTCTCTTGTATCCTCTCATTTTATAGAAGATTTCTCTATTTAATCGCTTAGGGTGCATCCTCACCATATCCCCATAGAACCTTAATTTCCTTATTCTTATGCCCGTTTCCAAATCCTTTATTTTTCTGTATATTTCATGATTAAATCTCAACCTATAGCCATCTTGTGTCTTCTTCGGGCCGTAAATTCTTCTTTCTATCCCTTACTGTATTTAATTTGGTTTAAAAGAAAAATTACTTTTGTCCACTTGCTACAACTTAGCTGTTTTACATGTGAACCTAGCGAAATGGAGGCATTCGTAAGTTTCTCATTTTTTCTCGTAATAAATTAAAGCAACCACTTTTTTGCTTTATTAGGATGCCACTAATAATATTAATTAATCGGTTTATTCAACAAAGCTCAACTCCGTATATATAACTCTGATTATAAACACGGAGATGAGTCTTTTGTTATTTATTAGCATCCTGAAGAGTTTGTCAAGTAAATGTTTCAGTTGTCAAAAATCAAGAGGGTAATTATCTAAATTGTATTTTGGAAGATATGGTAGATATTTGAAGTCCATTAAAAGTTCTTTGCGGGAATAAGTATGAATTACATTTGTTTAATAAAAATTACAGATCACTCATCCAGACCCTTTCAGAATTCTTTGGTATTCTCGCTGGTAGCACATGTCTGTTGAAATATCCTAGTAAATTAAAATTACCTGTGTTCGGTCCGCAAATACTCTTCGAAAGCTTGAACCAGAGTCCGCCAGACATAAAGTTAATTTTTAATAATAATGTTAATAGAAAATAAATATATATTATAAAAGAAAACTATGATAATATGAATCCAGAAAAAAAATGACTTCCTGAAACTATTTCAGTGACAAAAATAAATTCACACTACGCTATACTACGGGATTCGGAATAATAAAGACATTAAGTAGGAGACCATTACAGTAATTGCAAGAGATAAAAGTAATTATTTTATTGTCTTTCAATTTAAATGTAAATTTTAATTGCAATTTTGAAGGAGTTCGTTAGTGGAGAAGAAAAGAAATTAACTGACACGAGTCCAATTATCCTAGATTGCAGTAGTTCTGGGCCCACCCTGAAGCCAGCTTTCTTAGTCTTAGTTGACAGTATGACGTAAGACTAATTGATTTTAATTGATTATCACAACAGAGCTTAATTAACATTTGTTTAATTTCTTAAATTTTATTTATTTTGCTTTTACACTCTTTTATTATTATGATAGCGAATTTATTTATCGAAATTCATGTGAAAAAACAAAATAAACCAATGAAAAAAAAATAAACTACATTAAAAAGTTACTGCACAGAGTATTTATAAAAGATAATATTAACTTGAAGAAGAGGTACTAATGGGTAATAGGTCATCAACATGCCACACACATTATCATTTTTTTTTTTTCTATTAAAACAGATTTTTATTGTAACTCAGATTTTCAGTTTCCAGAGATGGTAGCACGAAAAAGGTACAGTTTTTCGTAAAAATATAAATATCCAAATTTGTAGGAAATTTAATAAGCTTTCATTATGTACTGAAAACAGATTCATTGCAACACACCGTTTTTGAGTTATAAACGAAAAACTGAAAAATGAAACATTTTAAGCCCTCCCTCCCCCAAGCTGCCCCGTACTTTTTTTTTCTTGTTCAGGCGACCGTCCCCTACACATTCCTGAAAGAATTGGAACTAGTACTTTTAGTTCCTCTGATTTTCCTATTTTTACTGGATTAAAAAGGTGTTGACTCATTTAAATGAAATGTATTGAAACTAGTGGAGAGTATTTTGATTACTGAAAAATATTTTGAATCATCAATAGAAAATCAGGGCTCCGACTTGGTGCACTGGAGGGTACTTGCTGCATGAGTCGCGGTGGGCTGACTGGATTGGAGTTTCAGTGAGCCAATCTTATTTTGAAGAGGGTCCCATTTGAGTGCGGGATCGAAACGTTAATAAAACAAAAACAAAGAAAGCAAACATTGTTTAAAATAAGGTCAACTTATTACCCGATTATATGTAAGAGAGCTGTAGAAATATTTTCGAAAAGTCGACAAAGTAGAATTTTGAAAAAATATATTTTCCTACATAGATTATATATATTAAATGAGAAAAATGTTAGACAAGAACTCAAACATGTTGATAAGAGGTAAGAGGGCTTCTAGATGATGTCAGGACCAAGAGTAGACTGATTGTAAAGAGACGAAAGGGGGATACAGGCAGTATATTTTAATTTTAAAGGTAAATGGGAAGTCATCCAGTTTTCCCTTATGACTGGTCGGTTCCTCTGTTACTACTTGGAAACACCTAAAAAAAAAAGGTGTTGGTTTATCCTATATATATATTTTTCAATTTTTTTATTTTTTAAAAAGTGAATTCTCCCCAGAAATAGA
Source organism: Euschistus heros (assembly GCA_003667255.2). Lineage (NCBI taxonomy): Eukaryota > Metazoa > Arthropoda > Insecta > Hemiptera > Pentatomidae > Euschistus > Euschistus heros. Next base: position 4,972,265 of record RCWM02000007.1, on the reverse strand, counting down.
AGACGTTAAGCAATTAACTCGATCAATTTTTCTTTGGGTTCTTCTTGTTCTTCCAACAGACTTTCAGGCTCTGGTACAATTTCCAATTTGTCTACTTTTTGTCTGAAGATGTTTCTTTCTATAATGTTGGCTGGTCTTATGTTTGTATTTTTGAGGTCCTTTCGAAATTCATCTAGCCAAGGTGTGTAATTCTTAAGTGAAGTTACATAATCTATTATTCCTTTCTTCAGTCGATTTTCTGGCAGTCGGCAGAGATGAATAAAGAATTTCATTCGCCTTTTCCTAATATCTATTTCAATGTTTGAAAATTTTTCTGTTTTAATTATTTGAAGCCTGTAACCGTCATGGGTATGTCTTCCTCTTAGAATTTTCCTGATGATCTTTCTCTCTTTTTTTTTCTTGTTTCAAGTGAAGGGTTAGTGCCTCACTTGCGTAGAGGATTGTTGGTTTTATGACTTATTGTAGTGTCGTATTTTTTTTCTTCTTGACATTTTTTTTTTTTGTTGCAAAGGATTTGTGTTACCCTTATTATTTTTTTTTTACGGAGCAATAAACCTAATAATTAGTAAATTTTAGTTCTTAATAATACATAAAAATATATTATTAAGAAATAAAATTTCTCTCTATTCTGTACAAAATATTCTATAGGGTACGGTGGAATGACGGAAGTTATAAGCAGAGGTGACAATCTGTAGGACAATGATGGAGGCCCTGTTGGGAGCACTCCGCCGACACAATCCACTGCCAATTGATCCTTGCCGCAATTGATCGAATTTCTTTGGCGGGCATCAATTAAAATCACCCCCTCCCCCCTGGATCTAGAACAAAAGCCATTAAAGTAGAAAAGAGAGTGAAAAGGTTTTTCGGCGGAGCTAATAAAACCGGTGGAGAGTGGCTGGCCATTGTAGCAAGAGTTGGACTGTCTTTCATTTGGTTGCGGTTGCCGCGGAGCTCCTCCCTGATATTGACTAATGATCCCAAGCCTCGATTCAACCTCCGCCCTCTTCCAACCCTTCTGTCAGGGCCAAAGATGGATCTCCTCGTTCCCATTTTGAATTTTTTTTTTTCTTCTGGCTCTGCCGCGTGCCCTACAGAGTGCACTCGATTGATCGCCCTCGTATCATTCATACCGAGATCTACCGAATCCGTGCCGGAGGATTGTCTGTTCCAACAAGATGAGTGAATAGGACTTGAGTTCAGCATACGTATGAAAACCTAATCCAACTATTACATTGGTTTGTCCGTAAATAATTTTTTTAAAAACTATTTAATTATATTTACAACTGTATACATATATACAACAAGTAAATTTAAGGAAATTATTACATTGACTTGTCAATAACATGTGAAGAATCACTCACTAGTAGCACTTTAACAAAAATTAAAAAATCTATATAAAAAGGTCCCGAGACTACTCTTTTCAGGTGCCCCTGAGGTTCATCTGGAATGGAATCAGAAGCAAGTTATAATAATAATGGATTAAGAATGGTTGTGGTGTTTGCTATTAAAGGATATATATCTGGTTTGAGCTAAGTCAGAAACGCAAGGTACATTAAGATCTTTGTGGATAAGTTTGTTTGTGACGAAGTCAGGAGCATTTAGGATTTTGAATGATTGTTTAGTGGAGCCCTAAAGCTCCGTACTCCGTATTCGGTCTAATTACTTTTAAGTAAATGAGTCGTCAAGTAAACGTTGAAGTAATCGAAAACGACGGGCAGTTTCTTATATTTTTAGTCTTAGATGTGAATTCAAAGTTAAACGTTTTGGAATTAATTGGAAGGTTTAAACGTTCGTCAAGTAAACGTTGAAGTAATCGAAAACGACGGGCAGTTTCTTATATTTTTAGTCTTAGATGTGAATTCAAAGTTAAACGTTTGTCCAGATGGAACCCTAGATTTATACACATGAAAAAATATACACAAAAAAAATAATAAAAGAAAAGAAAAAATACGGACCTCTTGAGCTTATTAAGGTTTTACTGTTAGACTAGATATTTAATAATAAGTAACATCCATAAATCCTTAAGTGGAACATAAAATTTGCTCTAGTGACTTAATATTTCCGCAACTTAGTGTTTTGGGCTTCTGAATGAAGTTTCCGAAAACCTTTACTATGTACTTTCAGCCTTTCAAAACTAAATTTGGTCCCAACATGAGTTTCGTAACAGGAATGAACTTTATTTTGTATTTTAGTCAAAATTTCGTCTGTAAAGTGATGATGATTTAACTGGAATATAAAGTACTTCTTCTAAAACATTGGATTTATAATTATAATTTCTCTTCTCTGGTATCAATAAGATTTCAAAATATAAGAGCTAATATATGTAAATATGTATTTTGAGCAAGCAGATGGAAAACAAAAAATCATAAAATCACCTCATCTCTTTTAATGACTTTAACACAGACTGATCGTTGTAAAGATATACCATTCATTTATTATTTATGAGTATCCATTACTTCTTATATATTATTTTAAATTTTCTTTTTATTTATTAGATTGAACGTTGTTTCCTATTACGTTATATTAAACATAGAGAATCTTGTATAATTATACCTGTTGATCAGGTATCCGATGATTTCCTGCAATTAGTTTAAATACAAACCGAAGTCACTGCAAAGGGATATTAAGAATAACTAGAATAAGCAGATTCTTTTTATTCGTTCCGCTGTAGACTCGATAGTTAGCTGGTATTCGATAACCGTCCCTCCTGTTGAATTCCTCCCGAGGAACTATTAGTAAAGATTAAAGAGGAGGGAGCTTGGAATCCAAACAAGGGCCTCCTATCTTGATGGTAAATGGACGTGTGTGCAGGAATGGCGACTCCCTCCTGGAATTAAACTAGGTGGGGTTTTAGGAAATTGTTACATTGTTGCTGTACAGGGAAAGACAATATACAGTTAGAGACAAAATTCTACGTACACTTAAAAAATGTATTATTTTTTTTTTTTTTTTTTTTTTTAAGATTTGTTGCCAAATCCTATATAACCAAGTTCAATTTAGTTTCATTATTTTTGTTATGATTGGTTTCTTTGTTCTTCTTTCTTTTTTTTTAAATGTATTATATTTACGTTAAATAAAGGTTGTCCAAAAACAAAATAATTTTATTCTGCGATACTATAGACCTGAGAAAATGTTTCATGTAAAAATATTTCAAAAAAGGATAATTTCATAGCTGCATACTAAATAAAAACAAACCAACCTTGGATAGAAATGAAAAAAACAAAAACAAAAAAAATTAGGTGGAATTTCTTACATGTCAGTATATCGTCCCCACTCTGACAAACTAGTGAAACTGCAAAATTTGCACTTTAATTACCAAATGAACTAGGGAAGTTCTTTGTGAAGTAGTGCCAAATCCATATCTTGCTTCAACAGTTCATTTGTAGGTCCCCAAACTGCATATTATCGTGCTTTTCCTTATACTCTAAACTTTGAACTGTCCTAAAAATAAGCCATTTTGCAATTTACCAATTGTCAGGGTATGGACGATATACTAGCTGCCTTTTTTGGGCGAATCTTTGAAAAATATACGTTATAGTAAAATATATCATGGAAACTGTAAAGTTATTAACAAAATCAAAATCAACCAACAATTTTCGTTTTTTTGACATATCTCAGAGCAGAAACAGGAAAATTTTTATTTTAAATTTTTACTTTAACTTGCATAAAATGTAATGATGTGCAACTTTTAGTATATAACATTTTTTGATTGAATTACCGATTTATGTGTTATAGACTCCTAAACATTACCAAAACTAACTTTTTAAAGTTGGCAAAATTCTTCGATGTGTGGTAATCGATTGTGGCTGAACGCCTAAAGAAAATTAAGTTTAAAGTGTCTTTAGACGCACAATTTAATAAACTTTAATTTTATAAATAAAACATATTTCGATTGAAAGCATTTTTCTGTATGTTTTCTTTGCAAAATCTTAAAAACGTTCAAAAAGTTTGGTTTTTTTGCCCCTCCCCACAAACATTTACCCCTTATTAAATTAAATTTCATTTATGATATTTTATTCTCAGGACCCACCTAAAAACGTAAAACCTGCTACTTTTACCTTTTGCAACACAGATCCCCATTTTGGGTTGTTATTGTTAAATTTGTGCAATTATTCTATTGTCATTGGTCCTTGAAACGTGTGGAAATTTTCAAGTTAATCAGATTATTGGAAATTGGTGATAATTACGAAGGTATATTCCATTACATACTGGTGAAGTTAATAAAAGCGTATTAGTATAAAAATATATACAATCAAAAAAAATAAAATAGCATTCAAGTACAAATAAGAAATAAATCTGTATTCTCGAGGACCTAGAACTCCCCACTCATTAGAGGTGAGAGTTGATCAGTTTCAGTCTTAGCTCTCCTTTCGAGCCTGATCACTGTCGGTGTTGCCGAGTAAAGACGGAGTACAAGTAAAAAAATCAGCCAATACACACACTGTTATGGATTATAGAAATAAAAAATGTATCTAACTATAATTTTCTTCAATAGTAATGTACTTGAGATATCGCTCTATCGCCGTCGGATGACCCCTGATAAACATAAAAAGAAACTAATTGTAAGTTCACATAACGGACATAACCGTCCAAAAAATATACAATTATCAAAGCAATATGTTTTTTTTTTTTTAGTTTTGGATAAATTAAAAAATATCTTTTACTTAAATGCATGTAAATTTAATATATATTTAAGATACATATCTGACATACAAGTGATATGTAAACTTTAAATGATATTTTTGGACCTAAATATTTTTTACTATGTAGGTATAGTTTATGAAATCTCATTAACTTTTAGGTTTTTATTTAGTTCACGTTTATCTATAAATTTTTGTATGTTTTGTTTCAGATTGGAGGCACTAGAAAAGAAACATCCAAAATTTTACTCTTAATAAAATGTTGAGAACTGTTGTTTCATATTTATTTAAAAATCCTTTTTCTACTCAAAAAGTATATATATTATATATTTTTTATTTTGGAAATGGATTGGTCCATCGAAAAAAAGCATTCTGCTATCAGGTTAATTTCGCAGTTATGAGTATAGTGAAATCTGTATTGCTACTGAATTAAACTAGATTTACCTTACAAGTTTTATGAACGATTATCAAATGTCAAGTGTTAAAATAATAATCCAATTTTTATCATAGATAACTATTTTGTTTCTCACATAATATGGCTTCTATCAAATGTTAGAAATTGATCAATGTTGCTAAGTTTATAAGAAAACTAGTTTCAATAGATCTATTGGTGATTCTAAAACTATGGGCATCATGTCACTACTTATTCAGTAAAAACCCGGCATCGTGGCTCCTTTTTTTAGGTATGAACCACTTTCTGTGATCTGAAATGTGGCTTGTGAAATGAACATTATTACATATTTTTGTGTTTTTGTGATCGAATCTGATTGATTTTTATCTTACTCGACACTGTTATGGCTTGTCACCAATGATGATTTTATTTCAAACTAGATACTTTGGTTGATAGTATTAAATTATTTCCCAAAATTTGTTGGAAATAACTAGCTATTTAATCATTTCGGTTTAAATTATACATTAATAAAACATTTTTTTTAAATTGTAACTCGGAAAAGACGCCATTAACAAGGGCGAATGAATAATCGAATCATAAATCCATCAAGTGGGGATTTAGTGATCCAAAAAGGGAATTTCAATATTGGCAACACCTTTTTTTCCCCTTCTTACTACCTTTCTTCAATTTTTCTCTACATCCTGCCGTATTTTTTCATCTTAAAGGTAAGTTTATGAATTTTCAGAACTCTGCGTTTCACGAGGTGCTGGATCGAATTAAACCATGATCAGCTTCATCTGATCATCAGGTCACAATATGAGGGCGAAAATAAAAAAAATGTTTGATGCAGATATTTTTTTTTTTTTTTTATAAGATTCAAAATCGAATGAAACCATAATCAGCTTCATCGGATCATTAGAAAAAGTCAAAATTTGAGGGGGGAAAATTGTGTGAGACTATTCTTGTTTTTATAAGGCCGTTGTTTTTATAAAAGGGTCAAAACCGAATAAAAATCATAACCAGCTTAATCTGGTCATCAGCCTGTATTCAAGAGTAAGTTTAAAATTACAAATAAAAATAATCGTGTTTAGTATCTATTTAATTTAGTCATTTAGAAAAGGCTCTATAGAACAAGGTTAGCTCTATATCAATTTAAATTGAAGAACAGCGTTATTAATTTCAATCCCCGGCGGCCGTGTTTGTTTATGGAAAATAATTTATTTGCTATCTTTCGTTTATGAACCAATAGGAAGGAAGGGCTTCATGCTTTATTATTTCAGTTCCATTGAATAAAATTTTGTGAATCGAAGACAGAAGATAGTACCAATGGCGACTGCTATTTCAGCTGCTTCTGCTATGTTTCCAAAACTTTACTGGATCAAATACAATCTATATTTATATATTATCTAGATCCTGTACATATTTACAAATATTGTATTGGACAGAAAATGAAATACTAATATATAATCAGCAAACAATATACATATCCTGTTCATAAAAAAAAAAAGTATATAAATAAACAAAAGTCCAAAAATTAGTCCTGATAGAACGAAACATAGTAAATAAATAAAATCATATCCTAAAAAAATACGGCCGAGGCCGGGATTTATACTTTAAACACTGTTCTGAGATACTTTTATAATCTAGGCAGCTTGTGTACTAAAAAAAAAGTTTAAGTTTTAGGGTGCTGAACACGAATCTGATGATTGCCAACAAAATTTCTAACGATAAATATGTTTACTTTTCCCCCAAAAGTGTCTTTTTCCGCTTTTTTTAAAAGAGCGCAATAAAATATTCGAAAATTAGCTATAAAAAAAAAATTAAACAGGATAAAATTTCTTAAATGTTTTGCAATAAACAATTTTTTCGCCTATCAGCCGTTTACTCGCTATAGCACCGCGAGTTCTCATTGACATAACATGTGTCGATACTCTATTAGCTATAACTCCAAAACAAACTGTCAGATCCCGAATTTCCTTTATTCATCTGAAAGCTGGTTAAATTTTCTATTAGGTCTTACATTTGATATTTCGATACCATAACATAACCACGCCACATCACCGAACGTATCAAAACTGACAATTTTCGCCAAAACAAGAACATTTAGCGTGCTGGCAACGGTATTGCATGGGATTTAATCAAATGTTTATGTATATGAACTAATAGTGAATTTAACCAGCTTTGAGATGAAAAAAATAAAATGGGAATCAGACTAATTTGTAGTTATAGGGAATAATTTCCATAAAAACCTGGATTTAACAACAATACGTGTTTTTTAGAGTTGTGGCATCGGTATTTTACGGGTTTCAATTAATATATAATAATAATATATAGGATCTGATAGAAAATTAAACTAGCTTTGAGATAGAAGGAAGAAATTTGGGATCGGACAAATATTTTCGGAGTTATAGCCAGAAATTTGTCGAAAAAACGAGAATTTTATAACAGCACGGAGTTCTCAGCGTGCTGGAATAGGTGTTTTAAGGGTTTTGATTAAAATTTCATATATTGGTTCTAATAGTAAATCTACCCAGCTTTCAGATGAAAAATAGATATTTTGGATTGGACGAATAGTTTCATAGTTATCGCGAATAGAGTACCGACACACGTGTTCACGGAGAAGCGCAATTTACCGAGAGTTAGCCTTTTCCCGGCACTTTAGCGGGTAAACAGCTGATAAGCGAAAAAAATGTAACTGAAGGATACTGTACTTTGAGATCTGCCAGGATCTGACAATTTTAAAGATGGCCGAAGGACTTCCACGGTCACTCTCCTTCCTAACAAATTAATTTTTGAATAGGGATACTATTTTGAAATATTCCAGAACTTAACAATTTTAAAAGGTACCAGGAAGGCCATTGTTGTCCTTTTGAAATTCCGCCGTAGTTAGCTTTTTTTAAAATTTAATTAGATATTACGTTTTCTTAAAACTTTTCTCTTCCCGTTGAATCCTTTGGATTTTCGTTCTTTTGAATCCTGTCTAACACATTCTACTCGAATGCTTCTTGTCGAATGTTTTAACTAAATTGGTACAACATAGAACTGTCGCTCTGGTCGGGATAACAGATGGGCTCGGTGTAGGGACAAATATATTCTTTTAAACTTCACGTCTTTATTTACAACTGTTAACTACAATTAGAAAACCAGTAAATTTCTTAGGAGGAAGAAAATAGCGTGAAAGGTATAAGGTAGAGCATAACCCAGCGGCACTTCTAGTCTTTAGTTTTATAACATAAAATATATATTTGGCATTAATATTAATATATCTTTTTTTTTTTTTTCCAGATTGAATAATTTCAAAATCACAATAAGAGTACTGCCCAATAACGATATGAGAATTATCTCCAGCTCTAGAGGCAACCCAAATTTGAATTATTAATTATTTCAAAAACTATTAGGATTAATATATTATACCTAAAACTGTCAGAGCTGCTTAATCATGCAATTGGTTTCAGATAATTTCAGACCGACTCTATAAAATTTCACTATAAAATAATAAATAATTTAATCTATTTTACTAAGAAGGATTGAACATTTTTATAATTGGATATAGGATGAAAATATGTTTAGTGGTGCCTCAAAGCTTAACAAGGAGAGGACACAGTCTCTCATGGATCTTGGCATTTTTTTTTCGGTAGTTTCTGGTCAAAAATATTAGACACGTATTTTGCCGTCCTTACTAATGGGCCATAGAAGCCAAGAAAAAAATTAAATAGCATCGAACTAATTTATTTTATATATCGAAATTAAAAAATGACCTCGAGATGATTCTGGCACCAAAATTTTTATTCTTGAGTGTAAATTCAACGAAAAATACATCCGCTTCATCATAGATTCTAAATTAAATTCTAAGAAAATAATTACATCTTTAATCCAATTACCTTTATAAATTTTGTTCACAAAAATGACGTCAGAATCTAATGTGCTAAATTAAAAAACATTTTTTTCACCCTCTTCAAGGGGATTGCAATTTTTAATTGGTAACTTTTCTTTATCACTTGAGGTACGCCTGATGCTATAGAACGATCAATACAGTTGGGATTGATGAATTAATTGCCACTTATATTTGAATTATTTATTAAAAAACAAGTTTCGAATGCAGAACATTCATATTTAATGATGAAACCAAATACACGTATATTACCACCCCAAAGTTTAAGCAAAAATGTGAAATTGATACGTTTAAGCGTCTAAGCGTAGTTCAAGTTTTTATCAATTCAAACAATTGCTAACCATTTGGTGAGGCAAATTTTGAAGTTTAAGATTTTTGTTATTTTTTTATTTAAATGAAACCTCGAATTTGAGAGTTCTATTGAATGATGAATTACAATCTGACGTCAATGTATGGGCGAAGAAGTCTTCAAAGGTCGTTTTCTTGAAGAACTAATTATTTTTTTTTAGAATTGAATTAACCTAAACTAGAATCTCAGACGCGGGTGTACATTTCGTTGAATTTGCACTCAGAATAAAAACTTTGGTGCAAAAATCATCTCTATGTCATTTTTCAAACTCGAGATATGAAATAAATTAGTTTAATGCTATTTAATTTTTTTTCTCGGCTTCTAGGGCCCATTAGTCGGAACAGCTAGTCAGGAACCTCTATAAAAATTGCTAATAAAATCCGTGAGAGACTGAGTGTGTTCTCCCCTTGTCTGTATGTACTAATTTGTCTAACTTATGGTTACATGTAGCAATTTTATTATAATTTCTGTCCTATTAAATCCAACTCAAGTAACATTACAGTTCTCGCTGCCTAACTACTATTTATTCTCATAATGACCGTGAAAAATCGTCGTATAAAAACATATGATTTTTTATTTTTAATATAAAAATATAAATGTTGCTTCTTAGTCCAGAGATCACTAACACATATACTGGAAAATGTTTTCTCAAAAAATCATGGAAAACCTCAATGCCGAACGTCTACAACGTCACCCATTAAGCTACCTAAATAGTTAGTTAATGAGACTTGTTACTCTGTTTAATATTAATTGACATAATATTCAAATTTGATGTAAAGAAATCGGTTATTTTTCGAAACTGTGAATTCAAAACAGTTAATTTTCAATTGAAGATAAAGCTCTCTCATCAACTGACATTAAACTGTGAGCAAGATGAACAAAACATTAAATAGCACAAGAGGTGTTAAAATGTGTCTACGACAGATATCATCAATTTTCTTTTTTTTTTAATTTCATTTAAAAAACGGATATATGTCGATGTCAATAGGCAATATTTTTCTGTAACATATTCTAAAAAATAATATGTTTCTCGTAGACATTTCATTTACTGAATATGTAAATCTTTTGTAATTCATGAAAGCTAAATATCAATAATAATTACTATAATAATAATCAGTTGACTTGAGTATGAATAGTATTCAAGGATCAATACAATTATGAATTGATGAATTATTTGTTATTTCTATGGTATTCAGTTTATTAGAAGTCTAGTTTCAAATCTATTGTTTTTGTAATCCCTTTATTGATATTTACAACTGTACAAAAAGGTCGTTTTTATTTTCATTATTTTATTTTTATTTTTTAATTTTCCATATTACCCCATTGCATTGATCCCAGCAAACAAAATTTATAAAACTTTTTTTGTAAAGAATTTTATGTAAATTAATTTAGTAAAAAAAAAAAAAATAGTTTTTCGTTAGAGGCAAGAGTCTTTAGGTTATTAACGAAAAACTGAAAAAAAAAAAAAAACGTCTAGAGCGCCCCTCCACCATTAGCTTCGCCCCCACCCCTAATACTTTTAGTATGTTGTTAAGGGCACCTTCCACTACAACTGTGCCGAAATTGGCTTCTAAGTGAATTTTGTCCACTTTTTGGCCTTTGTTGGTCTTCGTTGCGTGGGCTACCATCTTGACCCGATATATGAGGTTGTGTAAACCATCTCGCATAAATAATGTAACTGCGAAAAATAGCAAAAATGATTACTGAGATTGGTACGTTAGAAGAGCTACCAAAAGCTGAATACGAGGACCAACAAGGTACTAACTATATTACACTTCTATCGTACTTAGTCCTTAATAAAGCTATTGAAGAAGCTATAAAAACGGTACAATAAAGCTAGAAAAAATAAACTGAGTTAATATATATAATTATGGATTTATTGAAATTAATGGAGTGATTAGACAGTTCATGATCCCTTATGAAAATAATGATAAAACATATTTGTTGACTGTTGGGGTATTTGTTGATTTAAGATATAGGTAATTGGGGTATGCAGTCACAGATAGTCAAATAGTAAAAAAATAGGTTATAACAAAAATATTATCCACCCCCATCTTTCCGAAACTTTTCCATAGCCAACCAACCGTCACTGTCATCTCTCAGTTGGAAAGAAAGCCCTGCACAATACTTTCTGTTAGAACCCACTATTCTCCTTCCCACTCATTACTCTCAATTGCTCCTCTGATCACCCATATTTTTAATTCTAAATAAATTTAAATAATTCTTTATCCTTCTTTTAAATTTATTTGTTTTGCACAGTTAATGCTAACTTTCGCTTTCCTCGCATCTACCACCTTATTCTTTTCCTTTTTCTTTTTTCCCACTTAGTAAGTGTATAATTATTTTACTACTTATGGTCTATATTCATCATTCCTTTACTGCCATGTACTTCTCGTTGCTATACTTTATATATTTATTATCAACTATATTGTCAACTTCCTGCTATTTTTGTTTAGCATTTATATATATATATATATATATATATATATATATATATATATATATATATATATATATATATATATATATATATATATATATATTGTACATCATTTACTCAGTAACTTAACTTCATTAAATCATATACTTTGTATCTGCTAATTAATTTAAAGCTTTTTATACTTAGCCATTAATTTGTTGTATTTACTCATTAACTTTTATTTAATTAAAACTCATTTTAATTCCTTTTCAATTTAATAGTCCATTCAATAGTCTTTATGTATTATCTTCTTGGTCTGTATACACTGCCTTTATGTCTTTAGTCTTTATTCTCATACAGTTATTCTTTTCATACTTTTTGTACTCTCTGCAATTTTTTCATATCTTTTTGTTTGTTTTCTTTATCTCCTAGCTCCGATGAAGGCTTGCAATGCAGGTTGAAACGTCGGCATAATAATTTGAAATTTATTTTTAATTGCTGTATAACTATGACTGCATACCTCAATTACGTACATCTTCAAATATTATATAATACAATTATTAATCCCAAAGCTTACCATTTTCTTTGTTTTAGGTTCATTAATAATAAGAAGTGTCCCAGATTTTTTTTTTTTTTTTTTTTTTTTTTTTTTTTTAAATCTGTTGTGAACCTTTAGAAGCAACCGCAGCGGAGGAAGTAAAAGACAATGGAGTGAGGTCACATGTGGAACAAGTGCTCGTCCCCTGTCAGCGTAGATTTACGTGAGGGTGTCATCTTTAGGTTACGCCACAATTGGAGCTGTAAGTCGTTGAGAACCAGATGGAGGCTTTCAAGAGTCTAAGACAAAAGTCCTAAGAATAACTGCAAAGCTGAGAAGGATTTCGCAATAAAAAAATCCGTTGGATTTCATATCTAGTAGCGAAAATGTTCATTTGTACAAACCTAAATAATACAAAAAGAAACATAAGCTGATTTGATTCAAGCAGCCAATAATAAAGACTACTTTTGTAAAATTTAAGTTGTAATAGTATATTAAACGCTTAAAAATTTAATAGTTAATACAATTTCGTTTACTGGTGACAAGTGTAAATCTTTGCCTTAAGTTAAGTTGCTGACGTACCATGGAGCTCTAATTATCATCTTCAACGAAAAACAAATAAATAATTTTATGTTCACTGGAAAGTACAGCTGAATACTTCATGCTGTGATCAGAAACTACTTAATTGTAATGATGGTAAGTGCATAATTATTAATTGTTTGCACCTTTCTTAAATGACAATAAGCTCTCAAGAAAATTTCAAATTATCATTATCTTCTTTTTCTGTTCTTCTTTAATGCCTTTCGGCTTGGAGGTAGGTCCCTTTATCCACTTCGACCATACATCTTGTTCCCTTGTCTTCATTTCTCCAAGAATTTTTCTTCTTCCCTGACCTAGATTCCGGATGTGTTCCACAAGGCCTGTCTCATGATCTCCGGCCTATTCATTTAGTTTCTATACATTTTTGGGGTATTTTTTTTCCTATCTCATTCTATGAAGGTACACGTTAAGCAAGGAAGTCCTGAGTTCTACACTTACTTTTTTATTACTCACACCGTCTCTTCTGCTGGAGAAACCAAAGCAAGATAAAGCATCGAACATATATGGAATTTTCCCGGAGTTTTTTTAACACTTAACCTACCGACATTTCAGGTGCGAATATTTTCATCACAATTTCTCAATAAAAAACAATGATAAGAGATCAGTTGATATTGAAAAAACACCTTTGATATATTTTTAATAAAAATAGTAAATTCAAAAAGCTAAGTAATAAATGCTGTTTCCAAGAACTTCTGGTAAAAGGTCCGAGAAGAGTCAGTTGACCCGTCGTGGTAGGTTTAGTGAATACGGGGGGAAAGAAGTAGCACGAGTCTAAGCTGTGCAGATTTTAAGATATATGCAATGCAAAGACTATTCAATATCATAGTTCCGTTACATAAAAAAAAAAATTAGCTCTACTATGTTTGTCAACTATCGTTGTAATGATTGATAACATGATCAAATTTAAAGTTATAAATTCATGGTTTTTTCTGTATACCTTTCAATTCTTCTCGTATCCAATCTTTACAAACCCAAAACCTTCGTAAAATTCTCAATTCTCCTTATTATGTCTCAAATAGAATTATTCATAATGATCTAAATATCCATTAAATCACTGAATCGGCCCAAACCAGAAACCGATCATTCCGTGATAAACTTCATAAACACTCGAATCCACCACTTCCCCAACAACTTCTGATAACCCTTCGTGGCGTCTGAAAAGAAAATGGTCTAAGGACCTTATAATGTAAATATTATTGAAGTGATACTAATTAGTGGCTTCTTTATACGGTATTGACATGTCACATGCACTTGTGAATAATAGGCGAAGTGCATTTTGTGTGTCAAATTTGTTTCTTAATTTTGGTTAATGGATATCATCTGAAACCTATTTTTTTCTTTATTTGTGTCTAATGAATTTAGCCATGATGCTATTACAGTGATGAATACTAATTTGTTAGTCATTGTGGAAAAAATAGCGTTTTTTCTAAAATACAAAGTCTGCATTTATTCACAAATTGTTTATACGTAGTTGTAAATATCTATAAATAAATTAAAAAGAAAATTATCAAGTATAATTTCATAGTTGACGAATCTGCTTATCCTTTATGTTTTAAAACGCCCATTAATTATTTCTTTACTTATCAACAAAATCTCATAATATAAATAATACAAATTTCTCCCTTATCAAACTGACAGCAACGTTTAGTCATGTTATTTTTTCGCTACCTTTTTGTATAAATATTGCTACAACTTAGCAAAACGATTCCGAAAATACCAAAATACAAGCTGGCCACTTTTTTATTACTTACAAAAATTAATTGCCGAGATGAAACTGATCTGATAATGTATCTCCGAAGATATTTCCGGACTTTGAGGGGAAAAAAAATGTATACATAAATATATCAGTTAGGAACGAAAGCTTTGATAAAACGCCCGTGTGTAGAATTTATGGCAGTGCGCCTGTAAATCAGATGAAGGGTTGTAGCATGGACTTAGTCTTGGCCCATTTGCGGGCGATCTCATATGTCAGCACACCGTTTAAAATTAACTCAAAATGCCCGATCTAAATTCGGAGTTCTCACGAGCCTAAATAATTATAATTGACCCCCATCAAAAATATATCGCCTTGTTTACTTGGTCATCATAATAGCATGGCTTGAATGGTTTATGAGATGGGCCACAGTGATCATAGAAATTTACGTGGTGCGTTTTGAAAATTTTATTTAGAAATTAAAAATGTTATTGTTTTCCTTTTTAATGAAAAAAAAAAATATTATTTTGACTGCAATAGATAAATGAATTGGAATAAATTTTAATCTAGGATTACAATCCTGTAAAAAAATAATAATGTACAATAAAATGGCTTTCATGTAATTATAAGGAAATATAAATAAAGCAATCAGTATGGATTTAAAAAAAATTATTTAAAAGGAAAAAGACATATAATTTTTTTCACTCTTATTTTTGAAATCCAAATCTATAAAATACATAATTGAAAAAAAAATAAATAAATAAATAAAAATAAAAAAAAAATAAATAATAATAATAATATTTTTGCAAAAATTTTCGTTCATACCATTTTTCGGAGCCATACTTAACTTCCTTTGACTTAATATAATATTGAACCATTTATATGCTATTTTAATTGGTGAAAATTTGTGTTTTTTAACTATTTTCGAATTAGTCTTATCAAGACTCCATTCCACCTTAGTTTGGTCACTTTTACTTAGAAATCACCATGGTTTTGTCTAAGAGATTTGCATGTATGTTCTTAATTATTTCATTAAAGTTTATTATTGTCTACTCATTTATTTATTTTTATTTTTAAGAATTCATTAGTTTCTATATAGTAAATGCGTCATGTACTCAGTTCATATATTGTCTATCAGCAGCTTTGGGATATCTCAGTGGAAAGGAAAGGTGTATACAATGATATAACGTACGAGGTGATTAAAAAAAAAAAATCTTATTTTTAATTATAAAGATGAAATTAAATTTGGTCTGGTCATTAGATGTATGTCGTAGTTTCAAGATGGTGAGCATGATACCAGACATAAATGTCGAGAAACAGTTTTTTTTAGACTATATAAAAATTAATAAAAAATACCTGCATTAAAAAAACCTCTTACAAAAAAAATTATTAGAGACTTTTTTTAAACATCAAACGCCATGATATATAGAACTATTAAAAAAAAATATGTATCAAGATTTTAATTTTTTTTAAATATATATTCTAACCCTAAAAAATAAAATATGTTAGATTATAAAATATTTGGTTTAACAAAGTTTTTTAAGTGAAATATATTTTATATATTCTTAAAATAAAAATTGGATTGAAATATTCTGTTTGTTACCAATCCCAAATCCAGTATTTCACTGACCTTAACATTTTTAGGACAAATAAAACAATCAGTAAAGACCTTAATTTGGTCTGAATTAGATGTCAACTAATCCGTCATTTTTTTTATTTTTCAATTTATTCTAAATATTATTTCGAGTCCTTACGGAAATTGTATTGGAATGCTACCAATGGACCGTTTATACACAAGTCATTGTCATGCCATATTGGACAGACAGGTTTTCCAGCTGCATTCTTATTGCAAGTTTAATAACGGCTAAGTATTCCACTTGATATGTGGATATCACAAAATGAAGATGTCAAGAGATAAATGACATTATTTACAAAGTGTTATTTCTGAAACGTTCTTAAAGAGAGAAAAAAAGAAAAGAAAAGAGTCGACTGAAAAGGTTAGTTAATGAACTGAGGTAATTAATAATGACTTATAAGGAAAATTAAATCGTACATTTCCAATAAGAGAAGATTTTATATATATATATATTTTTTATTTCAATTGAACTCGGAAAGACAAATCACAGGATATTTTCAAAGCTTTATCAACGACCCATCCTACGCAATTTTTTCCCTCCGATATCTTTTTACCCTTCCATAAAACTTCTTATAATAAAGCCACTTTATAAATAAATATCCGCGACTAGAAGGAGTCCCCCATTGGCCGAGGAGGGAGGAGGGAGAGAGATATAGTGGGCACTGGCTTCTGTTTATTCCAGAAAAACTACTTTATTAATTAGGCTAATTTATTTTCTGATGGCGTATCGTTTTTCATTTTGAGACAACCGGTAGAGGGAGCCGGTTGAAAAAGAGCAAAACAGGCAAGAGAAAGAACTCCCGGTCCCTATCTCCTACCCGTGTGCATTTTTTATTTCATTTCTCCTCTGCAAACATTTATTCTTCCTTGAATATTCAGTTAAATGTAAATATTTTATTATGGTCTATAAAATAAATTTAACAAAGGTAAATTAATAATTATTGGTCATTCATAGCTCCTCAAATATCTATTGGAAGATTTTTATTTTTAAAGATGTAGGTAGTTATGATATGCTGTCATAGATACACAGCAATTAAAAATAAATTTTAATTTATGATGCCGACGTTTCGACTTACATTGCAATCCCTTCATCAGGGCTAGAAAAATACACAAACATATATGACGAAATTGCAGAGAGTATAGAAAAGGTATGAAAAGAAAAACTGTATAAGATTAAAGACAATAACATCGAGGCAATATACAGGGTGACTATAAAATAGATGCGGAGCCAGTAAAGGGAGATAGTACAGGCTAATCTGAGTCAATTTTACCATGAGAACTACTGTCCTAAAATTAGCCGTTTTCGAGTTATACTAATTTTGTTAAGATTTTATAAAATTAACGTCCTTCATGCGTTAAACAATTCATAAAACTTAAAAAATTGGGTGTTTAATTTGATTTTTTTTTTTTTTAATTTACTGTAAAATATTCTAAAATACGAAAATTGATACTTAAATTTACATTATTGACGTTATATCATGCAGAAAGCTTTAAAATAGTTTTTTTTATTTTATTTTTTTAAATCTCGTTCATCTCAAAAACTTCAATTTGCTAGAAAAAAAAACCACCTACAAATTTTTCGTACAAAATAATTAGATAACATCTAAGTTTCATTAGCTTTCAAATGATGTATAAAAATCACAATTCGGCTAATAATTGGCAAAAATATGGCTATTAAAGAGGAGTAAGGAAAAAGCAATAAAAATACTACAAACACAAAATCATACGTTAATATAGGTTAATCTGTTTGAAACTACATTTTTTATTTTCATAATACATTTTCAATGTGGCGCTATTTCTAATGCACTTACGTGCTCTTCTTATTACACCTGATTTTACTACCGCTGAATTCCTAAGAGAGGCTTGAATTTCTTGTGCTCCATGTATTATCCTGTTTCTGAGGATTTTGATCAGGTACTAAAGTTTTCATGCGACCCCACACAAAAATGTTTTTAAAGTTTTATGACTTGTTTAATGTATGAAGGTCGTTAATTTTATATAATCTTAAAAATTAGTATAACTCGGAAACGGTTAATTTTCAGACAGTAGATCTTATAGTTAAATCGACTCAGAGTAGCCTGTACTATCTCCCCGGCTCCGCATCTATTTTCTTGTCACCCTGTATAAAGACCATGGAGACAATACATAAAGACTATTGAATTAACAATTAAATTGAAAATAAAAAATGTAGTTTAAAAAACTAAAAAAAACACCCTTTAATAGCAAACCGAACTAAACCTATCATAGACAAAATCTAATGATCTATAGCTATTATCATAAGACATTTTTTGATCGGATTAGCCATTTTTGTGTTATAATATGACCAAAACTAACTTTTTGAGAAAGTTAGCGAAATTCATCGACTTTTGCCGAAGTTAGCGAAATTTCGACTGTCAATTGTAGCTAAACGCCTGAATAAAATTGACTTTAAGAGATGTCTTTAAACGAATAATTTAATAAACTTTAAATTTGTAAATGACATATTTTTCGATTTAAAGCATTTTTGTATATGTTTTTTTGCAAAAATCTGAAAAATATTGGGTTTTTTGCCCCCCAAAAATTTTTCCCTAATCAAATGTGGTCACACTTTTGATATTTTATTTTCAGGACCCATCTGGACCATACTGAATCATAAAACCTACTACTCTACCTTTTGCAAGGCAGATCCCCTTTTTTGGGGGGTATTTCGACTGGACTAAGTAAGAATATTAAAACAAAGTTGTGCAATTATTGTATTGCCGTTGGTCCTTGACACACGTACAAATTTTCAAGATATTCAGGTAGCTGTAAATTTGTGAACATTACGACGCAAGATTCTGTTACATACAGGTGAAGTTAATAAAAGCGTATTAAAAAAAATATTTAAAATGATTTTTAATTTATCAAAATTTAATACAACAAATTTTTTTTCTTGGACACTCCCTTAGTTTTTCTCTATATCTATCCCTATCGAAACAGTCCCGACTTGAAATTCCCAATTTCCTCGTTTCTTTCTTCATCTGTCCAATGCAACCTCCAACCCCTTTATATCCCCACATTTTCCCAAAGATCTTCCTATTTATTCTGTTCTGGTTCATCCTTACCCTATGACCGTAGAAACGTGGCCTCCTTAACCCAATGTCCGTTTCCAGGTCATCCATTTCTCAGTATAATTCTCTGTTAAGCCTCAGCCTATATCCTTCTGGTAATTTTATTGGCCCATAAATTTTCCTCAAGATCTTCCTCTCTACTCCCAAAAGTTTCCTTAAGCTAGGAAGAGAAGCGATCTCCATTCCATACAGAATAACAGGCTTGACAACCGTGTTATAGTGCCTAATCTTCGCTCTCATTGAAAGACCCTTTTTACAGTATAGGCTACTGGTGGCAAAGCTGAGTCTTTCTATCTTGACCAACCTCTCCTCCATTCCTCTTTTCTCGGACCCATTACTACAAATAATCTCTCCCAATTACTTGAAGCTATTTGTGACCCTGATTTCCGCATATTTTGTTTTAACTGTTTTTTCCCTAAAGTTTCGATCCGTAGTCGTGAACTCCGTTTTTTCGAACGATGTTTGTAAACCTACTCTTTACAACAAATTAATGAGTAAATATAAACTTTTTTTTTTTTTAAATCAATGATTAGATACAAAGTAAATGAGTTAATGAGGTTAAGCTAATGAGTAAATACAAACAATAAATAACAATAGTAGGAATTTTACAATTTAGTTGATAATGAATATTTAAAATATTGCAATGAGAAGTACATAGTAAAGGAATGATGAATATTGGGGCATAAGAAGTAAAATAATTATTAACGTACATAGAGGAAAAATAAAAGGAAAGGAAAATAATAAGGGGGCAGATGAAAGTGAAAGTTAGCATGAACTGTACAAAACAAATAAATTTAAAAGAGAGGAAAAAAAAATTAAAATATAATGGACTGATTTTTTTTTTAATTTAATACATTTATTTAATTCAATAATTTAGATTGATATAAAGATTAATTAATAAATTAATCATTAATTTTTTTTTATTAATTCATTAATTTTTATATTAATCATCAAAAATAAATTCATTAGTTTGAGATAAAAAATGGTAAATATTGAAATAGTAGTTTAACATTTTTTTAGGGATATGTCGAATCGAAATGTCGATTGTCGATTCTTGGGAAAGGAATTGTTATCGAGAATCGATGACCCAAAGCCAATGAAATAATTAAATTAAAAATTATTGGGGACCGGTCGATGCTGCTGACGTTGTCAATAGTTTTGTGATACTTCGTTATGGAATTATCATACATCGCTTATGCTCCAAAAACAACACTTTTTCATCTTATACGAGAGAGAAATTTTATGAAATAAATGTACTAGATCAACACTGCATTCTACAGATTTTAAAACAGTCCTCATCAATACTAACTGTATTTTTTTTCTGATAGAAATTTATTTTTATAAATAAAAAAAGAGAAATACATACATTTCATACATGTAACAAAGAGTTGGCGTTTTGAATTTTTTTTAACTAATGATGAATGTTTAGCATTCGAAACTAGTCTTTAAATAAAAATAAATCCAATAGAAATAGAAAATAATTCATTTTCCTAGAAATTAGTACATCGTTCCGCCATTATATCAAAGTAGGTACATAGTCTTGTATAATAAAAATATAATATTATATCATCGATTTACAGTATTTATAAAACCTGTTAAACAAGGAAATGGCATGGAAAAGTACTACTTATTAATATATTAATAACCTCTAACAATGGTTCCGAATACTAATCTTTTTTTGAGAAACCATGTAAATAGATTATGAAGTCGTTCATAAAATATAATCAGAATAAAGATGAGGCATTGATAGTCTTCAAGAGATATAAATAAAATTCAAATAACTGAAAAAATACATCGATTCTAATTAATAATAATTTACAAAATCACTATTAAAACTATCGAATTCCGAACATTTTAAATCCATCCAGTCTGAAGTCCTTCGTACTATTGTAAATGCTCCATATTATATCTCCAACAAAATTCTACATAATGCTCAATGTACTTTCAATCCTTAAAATTCTCAAAAACATTTACAACCAAATGACAGAGGCACCGTGACCTATTGTAAATATTTATTTTATTAGAGATCTGGCAATGGCCAGCTTCTCAACTTACAGCCTAAGTGACGGTCGCTCAGCCTTCACTGGATTATGCTACTGGCGAAGGTGAGCGAGCAATGCTGGGATCACCTTGATTGTTAGGGAGTTTCTACTGTATAAGAATAATCTATAGATACTAAATATAGACTATATTTGATTCTGCCCTTAATACAAAAATATTTCATTTACCAATGGCGTATTGTAGCCGTTAGTTTAAATAATGTAACTGTTTTATAATTTCAGTTATTAAAAATTAATTTTTTTATGGTAACGTTTTAACCAAAACATTAAAGGCCTAAGTTAGGGTGGTAAATAACAATACCTTGTAAATAAAAATTCGATAAAAAAGCGTGCAACTCGTAGTCTAAATACTTTTAATATTTTTGTTATTTAATTTTGAATAAAAATAGTTCATGGTACCTCTAAGCTGAGGTATCACCAGGTACACGACGCTTAAAATAATAAAAAAATAAATAAATATGTTTCATAGTATATCATATATTGACATGGATATTTTTTTTGGCTTGAGGTCTAAAGTTTTCTTTCATACTCAAATGTGTAACGTTTATTTCAACACAAACACGTTTCAACGTTTGTTGGTGTTGTTCGGATTGAAAATTATACGACAATTTCCTTCAGGTCATTATAAATCAGAAATTCGATTTAGTTTATTTTCTGGTATTTAACATTTGTCGCTAAAACCTACCCTTTAGAAGGTATATTGGTTTGAATAAAAAAATTAACGTTACACAACGGAAAAATAAACTTTCTCCCTTTAGCCGGACTCGAAACTTGTGTCCAGAATTGAAAGAAGCTTAATGCTGTACCTCGTTCCTATTATTCTTAACCACATGGGAAAACACATAATCTTTCTTAAAGACATTTTATTATTTCTACATTTTATTTAACAGTGAATTTCAAGAAATAAAATGATGATAAGAAGGGACTTCATAATAAATACCCAAATGGCTTTAAAATCAATAAAATTGAGAAAAATATTTCAAAGAAGCGTTTTGAATAAGATACAAATACTTTTCTGGTCAATTTTAAACTAGTTTTAAAATAGCTTTAAATCATTTAAAAACTATAGTCCAAATGAATGATAATAGGCTTCCAAAGTTGTGCTTTTATAATTTAGTCAAGCTGTCTTCAAGTAGAAATGCTAATTTTAAGTATAATTGGTGTTTACAACTAAAGCATTTACTGGATAAAATCGGAGAAGGGGAAATAGTTTTTGAATCAAATATAGTTAAACTCAAAGAAAAAAAGCCAAACAGTATTAGAAAAATACAAAATTTATTTAATTTGGATCTATTCTCTAGCCTTAATATACAGCTAAATATTTTTTTCACTAGAATTGTTGCACAGTAAAGAACTACAGGAAAACATATAATAAAAATAACCACTCAAGATAAAATCACACAAATTAATCCTCAGGAAATCTGTATGGTTTGCAATATGAAAACTGATGAAGACCTCGGACATATTCTTTATACTTACATAATTTATAATGGCCTGCGTTACACCTATTACCCTGGCATTGATTCAAATGACGGTTTTCAAATATTTATTCCACAAAATGAAAAATAAACAAAAAACTGGCATATTTTATTATGAATATGATTAAAATCAGAAATAGTTTCACTGAAATATAGTACTCTTGACTGTAAAATATCAATATCATGTATTTAACTATGTGCCTAAGGTATGACATATATATATATATATATATATATATATATATATATATATATATATATATATATATATGTATATATTTGAAAGTAGGGATAGTCCTTAGATCTTTGATAAAGTTTAAAGGTTTATAAATGACATAAAAAAGTGTAAATTCTTTTATTAGGTATTTTTTATTATTTAGATTGAAAAAAAGTTTATTTACTTCTTAGTCCCTGTATTTAATTCTTAGTTATATGGTCTTAGTTTATATGGTATATCACTTGACTTATTATCTGTTTAGTATTATAATGTACTTAATATTTGTAGTTGTATTAATATTTGTATTTTATTTCATTGTTCATAATAAATAATCGAACTTCTTTGTATAGGGCATGGCCCTGCTTACAAATAAAATATTAAAAAAAAGTTTTTAAATTCTAAAATGAAAAAAACAACATTTCAATTTAGTATAGATTACAATAAAAAAAAAAGAAAAGAAAAGTTTTTTAAATCTTTATTATCTTTCATGGAATCTTTAAATGTTATTTTCTTATATTTATTTACAAATATGATATACGAAAAAGCAATGACTCAAACACATCTTGTGACATAGTAGACCTGCAGGAAAACGCTGACTATATTCGAGTTAATTTAATGTGTTCAAGGCAACTGGAATTTGAAAATACATGATATATTTGCATATTTTGGAAAGAATGTCTCCCGGGAAGACAAGCGAAATATTTTCTCCTGAGGTTACGGCAGATATTAATCGGTGGTATAGTCTATATTAATATAACTATCAGCGATAAATCTGTTAGGCTTAGGATGTACGATTTATCATGTCCCGAGGGGGATGCTTGATATTAAAATTTGTATTTATGATTAATTAGGATGAAACCGTGGATTTGAACTACGACATCATGGATTAACTCCACTCCAAACATTTTGAAACGTTGGACTACGCAATACTAATAGCTATATTTGCTCTTCACTGATATATTTCCTTAGAGAAAAAAAAATTACATTCATATAGTCTGTAGTAAAGTGCGTCTCACTAGTATAAAACTACTTTGTTTTATGCTTTAACGTAAAATACTCAGTAGAAACTAAAATTTTAACATATCTGTTAGTTAGGTACATTGAATGAAATACATAATATTACTGAAAATTGTTTTTATTTTTACAAATTTTACCAAAAACTTAAATCTAAAAGAAGTAAGACATGATTCACTGTAGCTCTCGAAACATTCAGTTGAAGGTCAGGAATCATTTTGGAGAGACATTTAACAGAATCGCTTGCTAGCATTGTTTATGATTCTTCGTTCACAACGTACTGAAAGCTTCTTCTTAGGGCCACCCTTTTTATTTTTACTATAATTTTGCTTGTTTGCTAATAAGTTCCTCGCCAAATTATGGGACATCCGCAGTCTTCCAGCGATTTCTTGAAGACTTAACTTTTCTTCGGTGAAAGCACAAAGTTTTTCCTTTTCTCTTGGGATAGCACTTCACCCCAATGCAGCTTGGTTGGAAAACAAAGAGCAAGGCGTCCAGTTATTACAATAAGAGGATTAAAATTTATTTTCAAAATATTTGTTTATTTGCAGATTCTATTTACCTTGTTAATTTTATAGTTATGAGACAGTATTATTTATTTTAGATTTATGTTTCTGGTTACATTTGTAAAAATAAAAACAATTTTGTCATATTATATCTTTCATTCAATGTACCCAAATAATAGATACGTTTAATTTTTAGTTTCTACTGAATTTTTCAAATTAAAAAATAAAAACAAGTGGTTTTATAGTTATGAGACGCACTTTATAATGAAGGGAACATATTAAAAATAATAATAATAATAATATTGTAGGCAGGTATAAGATCTAAGGAAAACTTAACCCTGAAGCAACGAGGGAATCATTCGAGGGAGTAATTCGAAATTATCTATTTTTCGTAATCTGCTTCTCTTATTCATAAAAAGATGTTCCTGTGAATAATATTTTTATCATATATAAACCATAATAGATCATATATTTATTTATTTATTTTTTGGAATTTAATAACCACAATAAGTAATTTAGAAAATATTAATGTCCGTAAACCTATAATTTCGACACAACAGGTGACCTACCGTACAGTCCGATCGATTGATGCTTCGATATATTTTTTTTTCTCTCTTCGTCCTAAACGCTCTGAGAGCTGAGAAAAAAAAAGCAAAAATAAAACGTGTTGAAAATCTGAACTTTGATGGGTTTAGTAGCGTTGCATGTTTTATTTATAATTGTTTTACAGGGTGAAATTTTTCAAGAGTTAATATATTTCAATTATTATTGTATAATATTTCGAAGGATCATTCCTTAAAAACTTGGTTCGATTTTAAGTACATTACTACCTCAGACTGCAGTGCCTTAGTAACAGATGGGGAGTAGAGGTATGTTCTATTATCCTTTGATCCTGGGGGTACATATTAAGGAGTAACTAATCCAATTACCAACCAAACAGGACTTTACTTGTATTCAATCATTTCCTTTATTTAATTGCT
Source organism: Euschistus heros (assembly GCA_003667255.2). Classification (NCBI taxonomy): domain Eukaryota; kingdom Metazoa; phylum Arthropoda; class Insecta; order Hemiptera; family Pentatomidae; genus Euschistus; species Euschistus heros. The sequence continues at coordinate 4,946,763 of RCWM02000007.1, read as the reverse complement.
TATTCCAGCCTCTTGGTGTTAATTTACTTAATGTGAATATTGTGCCTGATTAGTTTCAATTATTTAACGTTTGTAGTAAATATAGTAGACTTTCGCTAATTTGAATAGAATAAAACTAGGGGATTCGCGATTCAGAGAAAAATGTAAAAAAAACAAACAGACGTCGTAAGTACACAATGATCCCTTCATTAGATCCCATACACTCCAACTGAAGACTGTCTTATTGAATAAGACAATGCCATAATATTGAAGACAGAAGTTGGAGGGTTAAAATAAATCCATTCAACCTCGTCAAATAACCATTACTCTTTGTCGTAAACCCACGACTTCCTATCTTACTTTGTCCTTTAATTATATTTGACTAATTCTTATTGAAGATATCAGCCGCCTAGGACTCTATCTGGGCTAACTTCTAACTTGGAATCCACGCAGAAGACAAAAACGGCATTTAAAAAAAAATTGAATTTTCTAAAAACTCATTACTAATAGTTATATTTTTGAATAGTATAAGGTACTCATTGCAATAATTAAACAATTACTCAGAGAAAACAAATTTAAATCATAAATTAATCAATGAAAACCGATAAAGAAGTTGATATTTTTTTTTATAGCGATTCTGTTTACGGAATGGTTTAGATTAATGAGGTTAAATACATATTAAACTAAAAAAATCTTGAAAACATTATCATTTAAACTGTAATTTAAAATTAACTACCATAAAAGCCAAGCATAGACCAATAGTAAATAATAAACTGGAATAAAATTTAAAAGTTATCTAAAACATTTATGTGCAATTTCTTTTTACTAGGCTTCACCCGAAGATATTTTTTGTTTTGAAATATAATGAGAGGATTAAAAATAAAAACAAAAAAATAATGATAAACTTCTTACCTCACCTTCAATTATTTTTTTTTTATTCAAAGTTTTCGTTAATTATTTATTTATTGAATTAATCTACTATTCAGGCGTGCTTATTAAAAATCTTTATTTAAACCTGAATCTTTAAATTTACACTTTTTCATGTTGGTTCTAGAATTTATTGATCTCTTAAGAATTTTGACAAAGAAAATAAATAAATAAAAATCAGATGATACTCACTAGATGGAATAAAAAATTCTCAGAGACAACATAGTAAGAACTTGATATGAAAGAAAAAAAAAATGAAATCTTGGTATGACACCATCTTGACGGTCCCGGATCCTAATTTACTAACGATTCAATTTGTTATCTGCCACACAGAACAGCTTCTGTTGGTATAATTTGCGTAATCCAGAAGCTCGAGGATACAGGACTCCAGTTGTGTCTTTTATTACCACTGAGATTATCCTGCGGCAGCTGTGAACTTGATGGATCGCCTGATGGTGGTCCGCTCGAGATACTTATACTCTGGGAGGAGCCATAACTGTTGCTGTGTTATACTAGGATTAAATAAGGAAGAGAAGTATAACTTTATATATCTGGTAAAGTAAATTTCTCAGTTGCCAAGTATATTCAGTATTCATAATATTATATAAACTATACCTTTCAACTGAGAAATTTACTAGCTGTACAGATAACTAGTGGACAGTATTTTTATACTAAGTCAACTTATGCTAAATGCCATTAAAGGGTCATTACTATGAAGGTATTTAGCGTAAATACAATCTCCGTTATTTAAGTGGCATATTATTATTATTATTTTTTTTTTTTACCTATTTATTGATATTTATATCTGTATACTACATTCTATTCTATATCGGGCGCTACAGTCCATGCAGGACCTGGGACTCTGCACAGAGTTTTCTCCACACCTCTCTGACTGCGGCCACGTTCCTCCAATTCTTTTATACGAAACGACAATAGGAATAGTAGTGACGTATGATAGTGAAACATGGACTCTTAAAAAGGAATATCAAAAAGCTCTACTGGTAAGGGAAAGAAGAGTTCTTCGAAAGATATATGGCCCAATGAAAGAGCAACAAAAGTAGCTTATCAGAAGCAATGCAGAGCTCAGAGAGCTCTATGATGAAACAGATATTGTCACTGTTGTGAAAAAAGCGAGGTTACAATGGCTCGGTCATTTAAAGAGGATGGAACCTCAAAGGCTGCCAAGAAAAATATGGACGAGAGTTCCAGGAGGAACAAGAAGAAGAGATAGGCTTAGACAAAGATAGATGGATGATGTGTAAGGGGACATACGACGGCTAAATATCTGTATACAATAAAATAAAAATACATCTGGTTAGTGTGAAGGCAATGCTGATAATGACTTGTCAATTGCTTGTTAAACAACTACCCATTAGTAGCACTTCAATAAAAGTTCTGTATTAGAACTTCCCGAGGTAATTCTTTTCAGACGCCTCGGAAGGTTATCAGGAATAGGAAGAAAGTTGAGATACTTGTGGATTTGAATAGTTTTGGAGTTTACTATGAAAGGATAGATATCTGGTTTGAACTAAATCAGCAAAATATTGTATATTAACATCTTCATGGATAAGATCGTTTGTGACAAAGTAATGAGCTGAAGTGAGGATTTTGGATTTTAAGGGTAGGTTACGAGACGAATTGGATGGTTTAGTGGAGCCCCAAAGCTTAACATCGTATGTATATATAGGTATGATTACTAACATGTAAATGAGTCTCTTGTAATTAATCGGAAGGTTAGAATGTTGGTCTAGTAAATCTTGAAGTAGTCGATAGCGACAAGGAGATTCTAGTTTTTTTTCTAGTTTACAACTCACTCCTGATCACACGCCGTCACCACAGGGTCAAGAATGAATTGATAAGGCTCCTCAAGAATAAAGACTTTACCTGCTTTGACGAGGTAACCTGCTTGCATCGATACCAACGGATCCACGAGGTATGCGGATATTGTCGCGTTTCCGAAGAACGGACGGACAGCGCTCATAGTGGATCCTACTGTAAGGTATGGAAATAATAACCTCGATCAATCAGGTGAAGTAGAAAGGAGGAAAATGGATATTTATGAAAAATGTATCCCTTTCCTCAAAGAGAAATTCCGCGAGACATTCGGAAATAGAGATTTCTCCGTGAAAGGATTATGGTTTGGGTCTCGCGGAGTCATCCCGGAAAAAACAAGGAGCTTTTTGGAGGACCTTGGCGGGGAGGTGGGGGATATAGCGATAATGGCCGAAAATATAATATTGGACTCCCTGGGAATAATTCACCACCACATACATGGTGCATAGGATGGCCCATTACAATTTACAGTTATTAAATATGTAGCAATTTATCCGATTCCTGACTCTATGTGCATTTATGTATATGAATGTGTGGTAGATATGTGAATATTAGGGGGGGAATAACATAAAATGAAAGAATAAAGTGAAAGAGGAAAAGAAGGGAAAAAAAAAAAAGAAAAAAAAAAAAAAAAAAAAAAAGGAAAAAGAAAAAAAAAAAAAATGTTATTAGTTTGTCTAGTATTAGGTAGTATTAAGTATTATATTATATAACTATAACTAAATTACAAATTACAGTGTTGTCTTTAATTGGATAGATGAGTATGCTGTGTTTATAGCAACCCAATAAAGTTGGGCAGCACTATGTTTATTGTTGATTGTCTCAATAAAGCATATATCTCTCGCTATGCATTAGTCAATTGAACCTTTCTTTATCTATATTTTATATCCTTATTTCGACTAATCCAAAACTCCTTGGTTTTGTTTAGCTTGTATTAGAGAAGGTCTACTTTATTTATTATAAAGATTAAAAAAAACGTAATTCTAGAGCTGATAGCTATCCCACCCAAACCATCCTTTTAGAGCCAATTCCGTTCTCCACCAACAACTGACTTGAGTTAATGTCACTTAACTTACAGGAAGTGAATTGTAAATAAACCATAGCAATTATAAATGTCGACCCTATAAGTAACATTTTGAGTTAAATAAAGATAAATATAGAAATATATTGTAAAAATTCGATTTTATTGAGTGGCGATAGGCTCCCAGCGTATAATAACTTGGCAGGTGCTGCCCCTTATCGGGGCTCCCCTACACCAACTAAGTAAAATAGTTTATGGCTTAGAAGGATAGAAGTCGAGGTGATCGCTTTGCTCCCTATTCACCCATAATTAGAGAGTAAAGTCCACTAAAGAAAAGTGAAAGAACAACCGAGAGAGAAGACGTGATAAATTTTGTAGTCTCATCGAATCGTAATTAAAATGAGGGATAAAGATTTTGTTGACGTTGAAGCTCTAAATGAATTTCCCTCAATAAAGATAAAAAGCATCAGACGAATGCTTGCTCTGCAATTTGAGAAAAGTAATCCATGCCTACTGTTCCACTAGAACTCCGCAGGAATTCTGGAACAATATAGCCATATCTTGAAGAAAATGCCCGAAAACCAAAATAATTCAAAGTCCTCCATTAAACCGGAGACCACTTTGATCCCTTACCATCGAGGGTCCACTTTTGAGTGTGTGAAAAATGAAAGATAAGAATAGATTAAAAAATAGCAAGTGATACAATACACTTCTATAAACCAATGGACATAGCAGACACCTACAATTTATCAATAAACTAACAAAGATAACTGTTTGAATTTACTTTTGCGAATATTGAAGAGTCTGTAAACATAATATTGTACCCTTAAACAAGACATTATAAAAAAGGAGTGCCCACACATTAAAGAGCATAAATATATCAACTCCTGTAACAACACAGGTAAAACCATAGTTGCATGTAAAGATGTTATAACTAAATCTCATTAAAAAAAAAATAACCTATGTACCTCATCTTACAGGGCAAAAACTCAAAAAGATTTGCATAAGAGACCTCTCCTAATATCAAATTCAAGAGGTTGCATCTAAGGGTTTATTCATGCTATTGTACTATTGCTTGTCCCTGGTTGTATAATTGTGTATTGGTTGTGGAAAAAAATAAAAATATATTAAATTCATCAGCAATATTTGTTGAGATTCGAGAGAACACAAGAGAACTTTGAATAAGGCTAGAGAGGTGGAGAATTTGATTGATTGAGGCTAAAAATTTCAAAATGTAGAGTAAAGGATTATAAATCATGGAGAAGAAGATAGTCAGGGATGCAGTCAAAGTAACACCACGTCGAAGAAGAATCCTTTAATACGTGCCAACGTTTCGACCTGCGTTGCAGGTCTTCTTCAGGACTATAATGCGCAGAATACCAGAAGTGACCAAAAATAGATGTGACAAAAATAACAGACCGATAAACAGATGACAAATGGAATACAGAATGGCATAGATAAAAAACAATATACAAAAACCGCATAGAAAAGATCAGATACATAAATAACAAAGAATACAAAGCAGCAAGGTAAGAATAAGGACAAGACAGGAATGAAAAAGGAAAAAAAATAAAAATAAATAAATAAAATAATAAAAAAATTAAAAAAAAAAAAATTAATAATTATAAATAATTTTTTAGAGAATGCATATCTATAAAAGATAAAAGAGATGTTCAGAGAGTGTGCATGAGGTGTACATGATTGTTTAGGGGTTCTGATGGATAAAAGTTGGAAAGTACCTTCTGGGTTTTGGTCAATTCAATCGGTAAAGTTACCTGTATTGGAGATACCAAGATTAATTAAACATACTATTTTACCTATAGGTAGTATAATATAACTTCTATACTAGAAGGTCCCGGGGCCTTCTTATTTTTAGGAACTGTTAAGAAAAGGTTTCTGACTAAATATCACAGATAGATTCATTGAAGATGCACTTCCCATATAAAACACCTTTGGTTGCCATGTTAAGTTCACTGTGAGTAAAATGAGTAAAAACAGATTGGGCCAAATTCAGCTCCCTGGGAATGTCAATAATCTAAAATCTTTTCTCTCTCGTCAGTCTCGTCAGTCACAAAAGCTGTAACACGGATGTGATAACTAAATTAAAATTATAATTTGAATTATAGTATAAATCATAAAATATAGCTGACAACTGCAGCTAAATGTTTCCACTTTATATGAATCATACCTCGGTGAATCAACGTTCAATGGCCATTACACATTTCCCAGTAGCAGGAACAGGACAGAACTGCCACTGAAAAGAACACAATCGAGTAGGCGTGTTCCTTTGGCGGGAGAAAAAAATGAGTAAAAACCATTTGCGGTGGCAGCTGCGATCGCGGCGATAATGATACATGTTCACACGAACACGGGCCTTCCTGAGATCCATATCGAGACTTTTGTGTTAAAGACCCAAACATTATGGCTAACCTTTCATTCGTGGGACAAAGTTTATGACAGCTATATAAATGAATGTTTTAATATAGTATTGAACCAATTATAGAAAAAATAGGGAAATTCCATAATTTTGAAGTTCAAAAAAAGATAACCTTAATTTTGTTTCAAGAATGAGGATGAGGTCATTTGTCACTAACAAATATTTAGTTGACCAAGATAACACTATTCTACAAAATCTAACTTTTTATGTGCCTTTTAAGTAAATGCCTTATTTTTATACGAATTTGGGGTCACTGAATACGAAAATACAAATATTTTTCGCTTGTCTTTTATACTGTTTTATCGGCCCTGATATTTTCCATTGTTGATATGTCTTTGTGTAATCGTTCTCCATGTTCGTCACTTACATTATCATAGTTTTACAGTGCCATTTACCCAGCTGCGGATACTTTTGTAGGATATTGTTTACAATTTCAAAATAATTTTCATTTCTCTTATTGCCTAAAAAACGATAACCTCTTTTTCAAAGCCCTGCAAAATTGAGTCAAAGTTTTGGTCCTTTAGAATCTCTCTAATTTGTGGACCAATAAAGATTCTTCCTTTTATTTTGGCCTACCTTTGATAAGGTAATTTACCTCACAAGTATTTAAATACCTGTCCATCGTTGTTGAGAGCCTTTACAAAGTTCTTTGAGCGTTTCTTTTTGTTCAGTCACTTAATCAAACTAGTTGAACAAGTACTGCAACTAAAATCTGGTGCCCTGAATTTGTCTTGGTTTTTAATTATTATTCCAGAATAATGGAAGTAAGCAGTTTTAAAACGCTTAGTAAGTGGACCTCTTTGGCTACACATATCCACGTTTACACTATTTACACAATTACGTGATATAATGAGAATTTTAGAATTTTCATTAAAAATATGCCGGAAGTGTTAAGAAGTCTAATGAAACATGACTTTTAAATAGCAAAGCAAAACACAGACTGGCTTAGCCACAACAAACGAGTAAGTAACAACAATGTTTATATTGTTAATCTCTCACAACTTAGAACTCTCATCTTAATAATGATTAATTTATGCAGCTACCCTCCACTATATCAAATTTGACAAAAATGGACATTGAAAGCTGATTATCAATTTTAAGTTCTAAATTTAGGTTCAGAGAATCAAATAAACTCTTCGTCAAAAGTATCGCAACACTTTGAAATATTTGAATTTTACAAAAACGTCTGTTTTTTTCATAATATAGAAAGGTTCTGAAGTCTATAATAAACATTCCTAAACTAGACATAAACAATTTTTATTAAAATAAATTACAATATTTCTTCCACTAAACAAAAAAGTTAGAACATTTACTTTTTAAAATTTACTTTTTTTACAATTTTAACTTTCAATTTAATAAGACATGCCCCTTCTGGCTTGAATGACTGCTTCTGCTAGTCTTAAAAAATAATCTAAAATTCCAACGTTTGTTATTATCAGGGAGAAACATTGATGTTTCTAACCCCTTATGTCTCACGTTTAATAAATAATAATCATATGAATATAAAACAAGTATGGATTAAGGTAAAAACCAGGAGAATCTCGAGAGTTATGGGTGTTGCAATACTTTTGAGTTCACTATAGATATAGTAAATTTTTATGTAAAAGACAATTTTGATGTAGATCAGTGTAATTATTATACAAATAAAATATATTGTAAATTTCAATAAATGATTATTTAAAAATATTAGAAAATTAATCTTAATTAATTACAAATCTAAACAAAGCTACAAGGTCGTATACTAGGCCCCATCCTATATATGTTTTCTAAACGTATCCAGGGCCGCTGAAAGGGAGGGACAGGGAGAGCAAACTCACCGGGTCCCGTGCTCTTTGGGGGCTCGAGCTAAGATGACTACTCTTGGAAGGGGGGAGAGTTAAGATGCATTTGACCTAGGGCCCGGTTTGACTCTTGCTTACCCTCTCCTCTCCACTTACCCTGATGACACATTTGTATTATCAGTAAATAATGATCCTTTCATTGCAGATTAGTCAAATCAATCTCACAAACCTTGTGAATAGTGTCAAAAATGGGTAATTTAAATAAATTCAAACAAATCTCTTCAAATAACCTTTACCTTTGGTTGTAAACCTACGATTTCCTATCCTACAGCATCCTTTAATATTTTTTCATTGATCCTCTTTCTAAAGTTCTAAAATTATTACAAATAACCAATACTATCAATTTATCTGGGCTTTGCAGCCCAGATTAAATAATCCAATTACTTTAACAAGTATATAAAAAGTATATACGAAACTTATCATAACTTTTATATATAGGTTCCCCAGATTTTCTTTTTCTTTTTTTAGCATTGCATGAAATATGCGATAATTTCTGATGTCACAGCTTCGCCAGGAGCAATTAGAAAGCAAACCTACTAAATCTGGAGGTTGAGCTAAGGTGGGGGGGGGGGGGGAGAAGAGAGATGGTCCCAATTTCGTATTTTTCGATCTTATCCCGAAAACAGTGGACTCAAGAAAAATATGCTACAAAATCAAAATCCCTCGTAAATACAAAAAAGCTTGCAATCTTACTAATTGTTGTTTGTATAATCTTGACTGTGGATTCCTTTGGCAAAACGTAAGATAGAAAAAAATGAGTTATACGCGCGGCAGGAAGGGAAAGAAGGAAACTGCCTATTTAAACTTCAATTGAAAAATTCAATAACTTTTTGTACTCATCACTTTTATATGAAATCAAAAAAAAAAAGAAAAGTATGTCAAAAATAAATTTATCCATAACAATATAGACGTCCCTTATGTTGCGGATTTGGCACAAACAAGATACCTATCCTTCGATGACAACTTTCTAATGTGGAACAGTTATTGAACACGTAGCTGTAATCATTTTGCTATGCAATTTCAAATATCAATAAAGCAAAAATAAAAAAAAAAACATAAGTTGTATTCGTTCCAGTCAATTTCCTCAGTACTGTATATTTACCCAGGAAATTAGTATAAATGGATTATTTTCCACTTCTTTTGGAATTATTTTCTAATGTTAAAGATTCATCTTCAGTTCTAAGGAGGCAAAACGAAAGGGTTTCTTAAAGCTGTTAGGCCCCAAACTGCTTGAGTTTACTCCAGAACCTTCCGCTTTTCCTTCATAGAATTAATGATGAATATTTAACATTTAAAACAAGCCTTTGAAAAAATAAATAAATTGTTATAGAATTTGCAAAAAATTCAGCAATTATAATTCCTCAACACTCCTTCAATATCTTTCAGTACTATTATGCATATTCAGAACTTCAAGTACATAGAAAATGTACCTTCTAACAATAAATTTCCGCTAACTGTTAAATCTTCGTGTCTAAGGTAATGTTATGAAATAATAAATAACATCGGATTTTTGAAGAGGGAACGGGATTTAAGGTGGAGATTAAGAGAATGGGAATCGATTTATAGGGTAACAAATATACGTCTTAAGAAAATACAAGGGTGCCTAGTTCACTTTATTCTATCAAATTTTTAAGCCTGTGAGGAAGCGAAAACGTAGATTAAACTGATTACTTGTTTGTTGTAAGATTAAAATTCAATAAACCATTATTCTAAACATTTTTCGTTTAAAAAGAAAAAAAAAAAAAAAAATTTAAAACCATTTTATAAAGCACATCTAAACTGAGGTAATGACAAACAGCAAAAGTGAACCATCAAAGTTAAGCATGAAGTACGAAAATATAAAAAGAACAAACAAATTTAAGTATCTAGGAGAAATCATCCGCCTAATGGAGGGGAGAAAGAAGCTATCTCTGGATGTGGAGAGATTGCAAAAGATGAACTCAGTATTACACTCAGCTAAAGATGTTTACAACAAAATATCACTGCCCAGAAACTCAAAAATTCTTCATTACCGTTCTTCGGTAATGAACGGTTCATTACCGTTCTTCATTAAGACCGTAATTCGGCCAGAATGTTTATATGCTGCTGAAACACTAATTTTAGGAAAAGGAAGATTGCGAGCAAGACATTACTAAACAGAAACAATGAGAGAAATTTCCAAATTAAGAAGTGACGCAGAAGTATACAAACATGTAGAAAAAAGAATAGATGGAATTAGGAAAAGGAGAATAATGTTCTATGGGTTCATACAAAGAATGAGTCCAAGTAGATTAACAAGAAAAATTATAAATCATTTTGAAAGATTAAAAGGCAAACCCAATTGTCTTCATGAGGTACATGAAGGTTTAAAAGAAATTAGCTTAAATAAAGAGGAAATTGTAGACAGAACAAACTATAGAAACAAAATTAAAGAGTGGGAAGGCTTTTGGAAGCCTTGGAAGACAAAACAGCTCCAAAAAGAAAGGGGATGAAATGGACGGCAGAAGAGAGGAAAGAGAAAAGTGGGCAGATGAAGTAGTATTGGATAAAGCGTAAAGCTAACTTGGTGGCTTAAACGTGGTCCTTAGCTGGCCTATAACGGAAAATAAGAATAAATAAATAAGTTGATAAAGAATTTAATTACATTACGAAAAATTTTATTTTATTTTCTGGCTCATCGGAGGATTGTCGTAAATCATATAGGAAACAAGTTGAAATATAAATGAATTTGGGCGCTTGTTTAGTTTACGATGAAAAAACGAGTATCTGATTCGTGAAAAACAATCAACATATGGGTAAATAAGGACATTTAGGTTTTATTTGTGATATTCATTGATGATTTCAAGGATTTGGGAAAATATTTCGTCAACAGTATTAATAACATCATTTAAAAATAACATGTCTTGAAAGAAGTTTATGAAGTCTAGAAGTAGGGCGTGTCTAGTTACTTTATAGGAGGGTAAATTGGGAATAATTCCTTTTACTTGTGAAGGAAGGAACGCTTTTCGATGGAGAGTCATTTAGAGAGGAGTGGTTGGTTCTGTTTTAGTTAGAACTGAGGATATCAAAATAAGGCTTAAAAGTTTAGTAATGTTTTTACCCAAATACCTATGATTTCACAGTATTAGATATGATCTAGGCTTGAGCTGTAGTAAGAGCTGTAATATAATGAAATAATAAAATTTCGATATATAACAAAGTAAAATTTTAAAATTAGGAAAAATTTTATTATTTTTTGCATATATTAATTTATTTAATTTCAGCTCTTACTAAGTAAATAGAAAGGGAATGCCTAAGTAGCCTAGATCATATCTAATACTGTGAAATCATAGGAACTATTTGGGTAAAATAAACATTACTAAACTTTTTAGTCTTCTAAAAAAAAAAGAAAAAAACTAGGATCTTAACAACAGATCTGTTTGATACCTGTGTAATGCTCTCACCTAAATAACAAGTAACACTAAGTATATAAATAAATTCAAAGTGAAGGATAACATAATATTTTAATATTGTTCATTTCCTAAGGTTCAAATACTAGACATCATATATGTAAATAAAATAAATAATGAACAACATTCCAACATAAAACTCATTGGTAAATATATATATTAAAAAAAAATACAAAATATTTACAATAATAATGTCTGAGATAAAATAAGACAGCAGAGTATAAAATATACTTTGTTTTCAGATAAAAACTTGTTTTGTAATTCATTTTCGAGGTGAAAATTAGTGAACTCGAATAATTAAAATCCTTGTATAACACCCTTTTATCTTTATGATTCGTTTTCTGTCTGAGTTCAAAACTTATAAAACATGGGTTAAAATTTTAAGAAATCATTTCTTATCAATAAGTTTTGGAAAACCGTTGACGAAGCTAAGAATTTCGTCTATGAAAAGTTTTGACAGTTGCAAAGTAGCTTCAGATTTAATCTACTTGGTTTGAAATATAACGAAGCGTTCAATGTGGAACTAACATATTCATAAAAAAATACAAGAACGATGTTCATTTAGATTTTTTTTTTTTTTTTTTGCTTTCTTTTCTTTTTTTTCTCGTATTTTTACATGTAATTGTAATCGAAAACATGCTTTTAATTTTAATATTGATTTTCTAAATATATAAGTCTCCTGTGTTACATCTATCAGTGCCTGAAATAGTTTGAAGGAGGCCAGACAATAGTTTATTGAACACTATTGCATTATAGTAAGATAATGTGTATCAGAATAAAACTAATTTTTCAATTTATTTGGATAAACATAGATGCAAAATAAGATTTGAAACAAAGTTTCTGATTTTTAATTTTGTACTTATTTACTCTATTTATTTTGACTAAACTGATGAAGGCTTGCAATTCTTTCTTAATAAATTAACCGCATTGTATATTGTGCCATTTGATTGTATCTTCGACGATCTTTTTTTTTTTTTTTTTTTTTTTTTTTTTTTTTTTTTTTTTTTTTTTTTTTTTTTTTTTTTTTTTTTTTTTTTTTTTTTTTTTTTTTTTTTTTTTTTTTTTAGATGCAACAACCCCTGCACACTATAAAATAATGATTTTAAGTAAATTTCTTTAGTTCATTTTACTGCCCCTATGACACGATTGATATTAACAGCAAACAGAAAATACAATATAATATTGTTATTGTTGTTGATTAGCATGACTTTACTTCGTATTCTTCATTGCGGCCAAAAGGACGGGTTGTATGTTCAAAGTTTTAATCCACTGCTAAAACATAGTTTCCTAACTTAATTTGTTGCCGAAAGAGTAATTATAATTTTTCACAAAAAAAAAAAAAAAAAAAAAAAAAAAAAAAAAAAAAAAAAAAAAAAAAAAAAAAACTCATCTTCGAGATCTGATTGATATTCCTCAGCAACTATAAATGATTTTTATGTCATAACTGATTACTTTATTTATCGCTATACATTAATATAAGAGATAACTACTAATAAGTTTACATGATAAACTTTCAAAACAAATAAATAACAAATTATAAAAGATATCCTGTCATTTTTATGAACAGACATGACAGAATGTTGGGAATCAGCTAAAACCTTAAGAATCCATTATTAATTTTTCTCAACAGCGTAAAAAAGTAGTCGTAGCATTCTTCATCTGAAGTGACAGGACATTCCAACACTTGAGGAATCTGCCAGCAAATGTAAAAAGAATTTCCACTGAAGACTGGTTCCAGTGAACCCAGAAGCAGGATCACTAAGGTCTTCTAAGAAGAGCTGCACCTCCTTATCACTACCAACCGATTTAATGGCTTATTTAATCGCAATAACTTCGAAAAACTTTAGAGAACTAATAGTAAATTTAAGTTAGTAATTTGGTTTTAAGACTTACTAAGATAACTGTTTTGGGCTATAGATAAAGGGATATATAAAAAAAAGCATCCAGTGAATGAGATATTTTACATTTGGCTTTAGTTCTCGTGTTTTTGAAATAATATTATTGAAAAAGAAAAAGCGAAAAATAAAATGGAAGAATAATAATAAAACTAGAAGAATAACACAAGCAAATCCAAGAAGAGAGAGAACAGATGAAGAACTTGTCTATATTGTTAAGAGGATTAGGATGTTGTTGAACAGAAGTGTAACAGTTATGGTATATTCTTTGTTATCTATAGCACTACAAATGATATATGTATAATCATTGCATGTTGTTTAATTTGGAATGAGCTATTGTCGGTGAAGTATGGGTTAAGATATTTTTTTTACTGTACTTTTCAGATTTTATGAATGTGTGTTTAATCAGAACTGATATATTTATTTTCTTGGATATAGCAGAGTTGTAATGCAAGGTAAATTAAAATTCAGAACATAATCACAACATTCTACGAATTACGAACGCGGGACTAGATATAACTAGGATGTAAAACTTCATACACTTTTTAGAGAAGGGACCTCAAATGTATTTTCTATTCTTCAGAAGACATTTATTTATAAATAAACTAAAATATAAACTTTGTACATTAAATGAGATGTAGAATTCCAAATCCAGCCAAGTCTATTTTTGGAAATTTTTTATAGCTGGTTTATGAAGGTAAATGTATTGCTGGAAAGAGGCGTTATTTTTTGTATGGCCGTTTTCAATGTGAATTTACTAATTTTGGGAGAAGACCTTTCACCTAAAGATGATCTAGTAGAAAAACCATACAAACTACAAAAAAAAAAAAATGGAAATGGACTTTGCTGGTTTTGAAATTCTATGCCTCAAATATTTATTAATTTAATGATCACGTAATATATTGTAGAACTTTCGAAAAAAATTATAATCTTTTATTTGATATAGATAATAAGGTAATTAGATAACAAATCTTAATTTGAGAAGTTATTAATTTTATTAGTTCACGTAAATCATTGAGGAATATGGGATCTTTTTTATATTGTTTATTCAATAAAGCTTCAGAACGAGGATTCATCAGAGGCATTATGGATTTAAACGTGAAGGTAACTAATGATCTTATTTGTGTTACCTGACAGCTAAAATCAACAGGTGGCGGTTCCATTCTCGATATCGTTTTCAATCAATGTTTCAGGTATCCATCCGGATTATGGTTCTATTTTAGGAATTTTTTATGCATTTAATATGTAGTATATCTTGAGCTAACAGGATGAAAATTGCAGGTTTAATATTTTTAAAATATTTCGTTTATAATTCGACATAACATCAAAGTTCATATAACTTCGATATACTAAGTTCTCAACTGTTGGATTACTACCCATGATAAGAATAAAATGGAAATGTATGAAATAAAAAATATGTAGATATAGTAAAAGGGCAAGAGAGATAGGGTGGTAGTGAAGGAGGGTGGACAGAGAGAGGAGGAGGGGAGGGGATGGCGGTGGGAGGGGCGGAGCACCTCCCCACCCCGCCCACTGCCCCCTCTACCTCCCTCCCCGGAGTGGGGGCCGCCTCCTTCGCCGAGTCTTGTTCAAGTCCTGTCCGGGGTGAGACCGTGATGTGAGTGGAACCTCTGATACCTGTGACAAGATGAGCTCGTACCAGTTCGTCAACTCGCTGGCCTCGTGCTACCAGCAGGCCGGCCGCCCGTCCCCCGATGGCCCCCAGAGCCCAGACTACTACCCCCAGGTCAGCTACCCAGGCTGCTATTCCCCGCAGCAGTATACTTCAGGCTACATGCAACAGAGTCCTTCCGGGATGATGGACTACACCCAGCTGCACGGCAGCAATCACCAGCGCCTCGCTTCACACTTGCAGCCCCTAGGGCACCCAGCGGGCCCGGTATCACCCGCACTCAACAATAACACAGTGACCAACCTGTCGGGGTCAACGTCATGTAAGTTCGCTGACAGCACAACAACTAGCTCTGGAATAGCCTCTCCGCAGGACCTCACCACGTCCTCCAGCGGACCTGGGGGCCCGAGGAGTACGCCCCCGAAAACCGGGCTCCACTCGCCGTCCGGAGCGCGGGCCCCGTCGGCCCCGGCCCCGACATCTCAGACATCTTCTTCCCCGGCTTCTTCAATATCCTCATCGTCATCCACAACACAGGGAACTGCTGCAAAGAGTCCCGCTCAACCGGGTCAGAACCCGCCGCAGATTTATCCGTGGATGAAGAGAGTTCATCTTGGGCAAAGTGAGTACCTTGTCCACTATCATATTATTTATTACCTATAGCCTATATAAAAAAACACTCCAGACCTCAAAAAAAAATTCTTTAATATTTTTATTATTCAAGCACTTCATATAATAATTATATGAACTAATGACAAACATTTTCCTCACAAAAACAGAACAAAAAGTTAACCTTTAAAGTAAATATATTTCATGTTATAAATTTCCTTGATTTATATCCGAATACATTATTATTTTTAAGATCCTGAAACGAAAAGGACCTGAACTTTCTGACAGGTCTAATCATAAAAAGGGCGTGGCTGACCACTTTACTGTTCCCTTGATAATATCTTCAACGATTCTCCATCTTCAATTACAACAAAAAAGGCCACAGAAACATATAAAATTAATAAAAATTTCATAAAAAGGAACACAATTTTAGAATAGTAGTAAATTTTATTATTATCCAAATCTATTTAATATATCATTCGTTTATTATAAATGAAATTTTTATTGACATATGTTTAATTTTTTGGGTGGTTTCGGACCGCATTTAAATCAATACTTATTTGTGATTTTTCCAAAAATTTCGTCCTGTTACGGTGGCCCGAAGAACCTTTCGAAAGACAAATCACCCCGAGCCGGGTGCCAATTAACAAGTAACGTCATAATCGAGTCAATATAATTAGGAAGCCGTGGCCGCACAAAGGCCCAGGGGTCTATCAATGAGCCCTATCACAAATCATCCGCTCCGTCATAACTCATTCTCTGCATCGTCTCAATGGGTTCGAGTCCCGGCTGTGGAGTACTTCTCGGTCCACTCAGATCCGATCATAACTGGATATTAACTGCTTTGTTTTATAACGGGATCCCGGCGTTCAAGTCTCTCCGTCCGAGCTTACTAACTTATCAGAATTTTATCGTTTCATCGATATTATATAAAAATAATAATTATAATATAATAATGAAAAATATAATGCAATATACGGTAAGATATTAAATGTTATCACATAAATTTTGACATTTTTTAATGTAATAAATCATAAAAAAAAACTGGAAATTATTGTAACGGAAAAATTTTTATGACAATTTTCATTTTATATCAATACACATTAAAAATTATTAACATATCTTAAAATTAATATTTTAATTATTAATATTTTTAAAAAAATTAATATATATAATCTATGTAGGGAAGTGATGATGTTTTGAAGAAAAAAAATGTATATTTTTTTTTTTTTTTTTTTTTATGACAAATGAGTAACATTAGGAACTAGTCTTCAAATAACAGAATTCCAATCAATGTGACTAATAATTCATCAAACCTTATTGTATTGATCCTTCTACGTACATCAAGTGAAAATAAATTTATTTAAACTTATTAATAGGTATTTATCATTGTTTTTAAAATATAAAACACGTCACTTTATATAATTATACAATTTTAATAAAATTACATTCAATAGCTTTTTTTTTTTTTTTTTTTTTTTTTTTTTTTTTTTTTTTTTTTTTTTTTTTTTTTTTTTTTTTTTTTTCAGTAAGGATTGTATTTGAATGGATGCATATAGATTATTTTCGTTTAAATTGATAAAAAATAAAATACTTTTCAATTATTTCATATTTCTTTTTTTTCTTTTTTTTTTTTTAACTCTTGTTTATACAAAAGTAAAATTAAACAAATAATTTTGAATTGATATAAATGTTTTATTTCATATAAAATTCATAACATTAATTATTGCAAAAAGGTTAATGCAAGTCATTATATAAGAATAACCTTTTTTTATATTTTTTTGCCAAAACTATAATTTTTGTTCTAATTTATTTTTACTATTTCAAAATTAAAAAATAAATAAATATTAATTTTATAACTTTCACCTAGCGCAACAACTTTTTTAAGTTCATAAAACTTTACTGATAAAATTACTTCATAGCTTTTTGATGATGTAATATCATATTAAATGTTTACCCTGTACTCGAGAAATTTGCATAATTGTGATCCTACACGAAGATTTACAAGGATTAGAAAATGCAAAAATTATACCTTGACAACATTTTTTTGTGATTCTCCACATGAAACTGAATCGTAACAATTAAGATCACATTAAAAACCAGTTTTATTGATTAATAAACAGGGATTTTAATTGCGTCAATTACAATATTTAAAGCTTTTCGTCATAATGAATGGTGTAGTACTCAATAATTTTCTTTTTTTTTCGATGATCTTTGCATATCATTGAAAAACATTTTTTTAATGTTAAGAATATCATTCATTCCATTTATACCGCAATAATTAATTTATAGTTAACTTCAACTTTCAATAAACATATTTTTTTTAAATAATAGAATGAATTTATCTTGGCAATTGTTACTACATAATAAATGTTGAAATAATTAAATTAATAGACAGTGTATTATTAACCTTTATAATTGGTTTGAATGATTTATACCAGGAATGACCATTCCGTCCCACATTGCATATACCCATGAATGATGAATGAACGATATGCGGAGAATTATAATTCCCTTGTTTTGCGAATTTAAAATTCAAATCCTGTTATTCTTGTTTATTAGTAATAATTCATTCTTGTAATTTATCATATTGGGTCACCAACGTTATTCCGGCAAATGTCAAAATTAGACTAGAAATCTATTAAAATTTGTAATGAAGTATCAATACTAAAATTATGAGCTCAAAATTGATTTTTGAAGCTTCATTAGTTCATATGTTTTTACTTATTTTAGAATGCAAAAAAAAAAAAATGAATTTTATATGAAATGTATTAAATTTTACTCAATTATTACATTTTAAATATATTTGTTCAAATAATAAACCATAAACGACAAGATTAAAACACCATTTTATAAACAATTTAAGTACAGTTTTGGACACTAGTCAAAAATTTATGTTAATATAAATAGGTTGAATATACTTTTATGTTACATCCCGTTACACCGGAAATTTTTAAAATTCACAATATATCAATACTTGATCAAGCCATTTTTAATGTAATTTATATCAGATCTCATAGGATGAAAAGTGAAAAAATGTTTTTAAAATTAAAATGTTTATTACAAGAATAATTTTAAGTTTTACTTTATTGAATTTGTATTTATCATTAAACATATGATTTTACTGTTCGGTAAATTTCTGATAAAAAGTGTTGCATCAGAAAGTTATGGGCTGTTTCATTCATAGTAAGCGCAGGTGTCTCGCAAGGCCGGCGTACTGTGACCATTACTATGTTAAGTGACGGTTCATTGTTTATGATCGCCGTTCGTACTAATCGGGTTCCTCACCGTGAGATTAAGAATTTACATAATAGCCGGTAGATGCCGCCTGTAGCACCTCTGAAATCCTTCAGAAGCTTGTTAGTATGAGAGTGTATCATAGGCCTGCTTCTGTTTCGAATTAAAAAAAAAAAAAAATAGCTAATTGGAAAATATTTTTTTATCCTAAATAAAAATCTTCTATGAATTATCATGTAACCGAATGATCAACTTTTCAATGTTACCTTAGTTATTATGAAATCAGGCATTGAATAGAGTTATAAACACTCTAAGAATGTTTATTCATTAATAAGTTTTGTTTTGTATAAAAATCTTAATTTAAAACTAAAGTTCTCTATAATTCTCTCCACCTCTATGTATAATATTGTGGAGAACGATTCAGTCATGAAACTTGTAAATCCAAATTATTTTAGTCACTCATATAACTGTTTCATATGTGTATGTATCTTTCCCTCACACACTCTCTCTCTCTCTCTCTCTCTCTCTCTCTCTCTCTATATATATATATATATATATATATATATATATATATATATATAAAAGGGTTAGTACCTAGGCATACAGAATATGCCTGTGTATATATATATATATATATATAGTATATAGTATAGTATAGTATAGTATATATGTAGTCCTAAATTATTAAGATATATGCAGAACGTTATGATAACATCACGGCGTCTGCTTTCATGTTTTTTTTAATTAATTAGTTTGATACTTCCATTCTGTTTCATTCATTCATTCATCGTATGAATGAAAATGAGAGTGTAACAATATAATTTTGAAGCAGTTAATAAAACATTATGGATTAAAGTAATACAAAATCATCGATCAAATTATTATAAGACAAAAGAGTACCTTTTTTTATTTAGCGATATTTCCAAATACATTTTGTTACATCACTCTTGAGACATACATATTTTTTGCAAGTAAATTTATGTTAATTCTTATTATATATTATTTTTAAAGGTTTATTTTAATTTCATTACAACTTAAGTTAACTTACTATTTGAACTAAATATCTTTGTTAGTGATTCGATTACTAATCCATTCTATTATTTATGTAGTTTTACAATTCTGCACTCATCACTTTCTAAAATAAATTTTGTACTTAATAACATTTATCAATTATTAACTTAATATAAACAATTACTTTACTTCTATTGAAATATGCTATACTAAGATCTATTCATTTGTTATACCACTCCAATTCAAAGCCTCATTTCTGTTTCACATTAAAAAAAAAAGCTCAAGAATGAAATTTTACTACTAACCACTATATCTAATCTACTATACCATATATCACACAGAATATTATACTATCATTATATTTACTTTTTTAAATATAATTTATATGAGTATATATCTGTGGCACCTATGAAGAGTGTGTTCACAGTTTACAGTGTTTCTTTGTAAATAATTGTGAAAAAATTAAAAAAGTATATAGCATTTTTCCTAACATATGATTTTTTCCACTCAACAAACTATTCACAAGTGCCACAGATGTATGAGTATACATCTTAAAAAAATTATAGTAGTTAATGGAATGTTGTAATGAATTGTCTCTCTTCTGCAAAAACGGGCATTTACAATAACCATTATATAGATGGATTTAACACTAATTTAGTCTTATATTTTAGGCTAATTTATATAATTCAATGAATTCAAATATAAAATATCTATAAATGTGTTATAAGATTATTTTTTGTACTTCTAATTACTGCACTAGGAAAACATTATAAAATAAATTAATAATTATGTCATATTGTAAACTGTCTTCTACTTTATTTTAAAGTAATTGAATAGTGGGAGAAGAAATTGTTGTTGAAGATTAAAAACAATTTCATGTCAATAAGAGGATATGAAAAATTTAAAATATAAGGACATTTTACCGTACTGCTAAACTTCAAAATAGCTTACTAGCCTATATAATAAAGTAACAACTAGACGGTCAAATAAAAGTTTTTAAATTCAGAATCAGATTTAGAATATGAAAGAAAAAAATATTCGGATTAGATCTCTTAAAATATTCTGAAAACAGAGTGATATATGCTTTATTTATACAAAAAACATATTGCTGCTCAACCTTATTGGGTTGCAAAATACACAGCATATCAATGTATCCAATTAAAGATAGCAACTCTCTATGTAACAACTACGATATGATAACAATGATATTCTCTATTTGTACAATTCTAAGATATAAATTTCTCTTAATTTTTTAATTTTTTTCTTTTTCATTTATTTCACTTTATTTTTTTTTCCTTTATTATTATATTTCCATCATATTATTCAAATGTCTTGCATGTTTTTTTTGTTTTGTTTTTAAATATCTATGGCCATCAGACCATATTTAAAATAGTTTAAATGAAATAGACGTTAAAATCGATCTGAGTTTTAATATAAGAAAAAATAATCAATAATTTACAGTTAATTTCTATTTAAGTAATTTTCATTGCAACACCACTTAAAAGATATACAAGACAGGTTTAAACTTTGGAAGACACAACTAACTCACCAAAAGTCCCAACACATTACGTTTACTCTAAGACACGAAACAAGCCCTCCCGTTTACATTGACAATATCCCAATTCCACAGACGGACAAAATACAATATTTAGAACTTACATTCGATAGGAGAATGACATGGGGACAACATATTAAAAAGAAACGGACATCATTAAATATGAGACTGAAACTGATATACTCACTTTTCAAGAAAAAATCAAAACTACATATAAGACAAAAATTAATGACTTATACACATCTACTAAAACCTTTATGGACCTACGCATCAGAAATATGGATCTGCTAAACAGACACGCATAAAAAGATTAAAAAATTTTCAATCCAAGACAGTAAGACTAATTACATAAGTACCTTGGCACGTTAACAATAAAACTATACACACCGACTTACAAATTCCAACAGTCATTGAACACATACGGACCCACTACCGACTGTTCCATGAAAAATTAAAGAGGCACCCAAACAAATTCATCAATAGTATGGCCACATCTCTCATGCCGGAGAATACCAGGAGGAGACTGAAAAGAAACTGGATAAAAGACCTACTTATATAGAAGTAAACCAAAGACAAGGAAGGGGTGCCACTGGGCACTATCTCACCTCATGCCTAACATGCCAATTTTGTTAATATTATGATTTTAGCACATCCGCTGATTGTCAATTTTCTTTTTTTGACAGGTGTGGATTCAAAAATAAAAGTGAAAAAAAAAAATTATATTTAAGTAATTTTCAGTATACATTATCATATGGCCATTTTTGGTCACCAGAGGAGTTTATTTGGTTAAATTACTTAACTTAATTTACTAACTAAAAAAATATTTTAAAGCAAAATATGCATAATGAATCAATAAAAATTTAGCAAAGGAAACATCTTGAATTACAATAATTTTGTGAAGACAAGTTTTTTTCATTTACACTTTTTCAATATACACAAAAAAACTTTAGAAAACTTATAATATTTTAAAATTGTCTAATTTTATTTAAATTCTAAACATATTTACTAAATATGTTTTCATAGGATTTTAAATCTGATTAATTCATAGTTAATATTTTTAGTAATATTTAACATTTTTGATAACGCTAACAACTGCTTGTCATACAAATCTGTATGGAGTTCGTTTGTACATAGACTGCATGAGAACATCATTTTCTATACCCAAGACTGCTGATCCTTGGGGATCCCATTCCAAGGTCGGTTCTAACTCAATGGTATTCACCTCATACGTTTTCAAGATTTCTGAACAGATAAAAAATTACCGCTGTTGAAACAGGGCGAACACGAAGCGTAAGCAAACAGCCGTCCCCCCTCCACACGCGAAATAAAGAGCGCGGGTCTCAAATCTGATCATGGAGTCATTATGTTAGCATGGTGGCCGTTGCTATGGTGCCGGTGAAATAACAGTTATTTTCGTCCTAATCTCCAACATCGCCTCTTTAGGACGGCTCTTATATATAAAAAAATAGCTTCACAGTTCCCCAAACAACCCTTGAAATTACTTAATTAGTTCCACGCTTGTTGGGCGAGTTTTCACGACGAGTTTGTGCCGAAAATTTATCGTCGGGGTATCAGCGATTTTATCTCGGTAAGGTACTTGTATGGAATTCTGCATATTAGCCGGAATAACAAGGCATTTAGTTGTTAGCAGTAATTGCTTAAATTTAATAAATGGCGTTTTGGGATGTGATCCTATGTTTAATGTAATGTTGGAGAAAATAAGGAGTTCAAAAAAATTGCAGTAATTTAGCGAAATTAATGCAGCCCAGATATGAATTTTGAATAGGTTTCAAAATATAAGCTTGCTTATCCTCTCAGACAATGACCCTATATTTTACCCCTAAATATTGAATCATATATTAGATTAAAGTAGAGCAAAAATATTAAAAATAAAACATCACATAGCGTTCGCAGTTTACTTATTTATCAACCCGTTTAAAACTTGAAAAATGTTATTAATATCTATAATGTTGTAATATGTCTTATTAAATAATTGTGTTATGTTATTTATAGCTATTGAAGCTATTCTAAAAACAAGTTTGGCACAGTGTACATAACAATTATTAAATAACGATTAAATAATAAAAATATAAAATAATAAAAATTTTAAAAAGGTAAATACTGAAATGGAATAAAGAAATTAACGGAAGGACAGAGGACTTGGAACCATTTATGAGAAAAAATGAAGTTTCTGCGGACACGTTTAGGGTGGATCCCAAAAGCAAATTAGCAAACATTTGATATATTTGTTATACATGAAGATATACAACTTTAAAATCCTAAGTGGTTGTGTTAAGCGGATGAAGGAAGAACTTGGAAGAAAGTGAAAGATTATTGCTAGTGTAGAAAGAATGAGAAGATGGAATGTGATAAGAAGTAAAAATATAAAATCTTTGAGGTCGAATTGCAAAAAAAAAATAGAAAATAATAATAATAATAATAATAAACTAAATAAAAAAATAAACAGAATGTTCAGTAACATAATTTTAACGAATGACAATGAGGGAAAAAATTATTAAATTATTTAAATTAACTTCAAACTTTAGAAACATTACTCAATCATCCCAAATTGTACTTTTGAAAGCATTTCACTTGATTTTTTTGTTGATCGGAATAAGCTGGTAAGGGTAATTTAATTTACAATAAACCAGTAAATAATAATTTTATGACACACAAATATTTTCATTAAAATAAAATACTGAAAGATAACTCTATAATTAAAGCTTCGAAAGCATAATTGTTATTAATTTGTTGCTAATAATGCAATTCCCTTCTTATCCATTGCTAGATATGGATTATTTTCTGGCACGAGCTTCCTAAAGTCCAATATTCGATTACATTGGAATTCCACAGATAAATTGTGACAGTCCCCAAGAGATTAATAGCAGATATTAGTTTTGTAATCAACTCACACTTAATATTTTGCAGAATATATTATTTTTTAAATTATTATTACTATGTTAGATGTCTTCAGAATTTTAAAAAATAAGTACGCAATACCAAGAATAATCATATGACTTACAAAACCATATTACATGTAACTTAACTTAAAATCATTTCTCCATTAATTAATTTCCCATAATATCAAAATAGACCTTTTTAAATATATTTCATCTACATACTTTAAGGTGATTACAATTAAATTGTATTACAATATAAGGAGATAAGGGTACGATTTGTGCATTATGATTTGATAGTTCAGAACAATGCTTATACTGTAGTGCTGGAAGTTGTATATTTAAAAGTATTTAGTCCACACCCTGAGAGTGAAATTAAAGCAATCAGGAAGGCTTAAAAGTTTATAGAAATTTAAATAGAAAAGATGTGGATACATCATTGGTATGTTATCTATCAACAACTGTTGTGACACCAAAAATTCTAAAATAGATCCTAAAATTGTATGTATATTATTTTATTATATTATATTTTATATTTTAGTAAGAATTAAGGATGAATGGGGTAACTGAAAGTTTTGGTTGAACTAGGATTATCATGCCAGTTAATTTGTTGAGGTTTAGTATTGAATTAATGGGGCAGAATCATAAAAGAAACCTTTTTATTTTGATTTTAGCACCTGCATATTTCGTTCTTTCTCAACGAAAAAACTTTGGTGTATGTAACAAATGAAACATATATCAAAGTTTTCAGGAACCTTCTTTTGTGTTAAGCACAGCAGTGTTATTTGTTGTGGTAGTGCCTCAAAAATGTATATCCAATTTTTTTTTAGGCTTAAAATGTTTTTTTTTTTTACCTACAAAAATTATTTTGCGATAGAAGGGATTAATTACCCATTTAAGAAGAACTTATTTTATATCAAATAATATATCAATTATTACATTAAATATTAATATATTATTTCAGAAACAATGATTGAATAATGTTTTTTGTTTTAAAACAGCTCGATAATTTATCATTTTTACATGTAAAAATAAAATCTAATATTTTGTAGGGTATTAATATGTTATTAGTTGGGTATTATCTCATGCAGCCACTTTGGCATTGTTTTCACAAATTTTTTTGTTGTGCCTTGAGTTTGAAAACAGTTTTCTATTTTCTTGTGATACTGGGATAATTTTAGTTCTCCTCTTCAATGAATAAATTCTTTCTCTTGTTCAAAAATTAGCAATAGCTATTGCATCTTTTAGTTCGTACCTGATATTAAATATATATTTGAAGAAAAGGAAACAACATAAAGTACAATGAACAGAAATGTAGATTATGAAAATGACTGTCACTGAAAGTAAAATACATTTTAAAGAATGTTTTATATTTTCAATACAAAATTATCTCTATAGGAATTACTAGGTATAAATTGTTTCTAAGTGGCTTTAGACAAAATTTAAACTACAGTAGATACAGTTCTGTCTTTTCAACCAAACACCTCGACAAAGCTATAAACAGCTACAAAATAAAGAAAGATCGCCGCTATATAGGACAGATAGAATTATTGTTTTCGGCGCAAACGTACCGTGACAATATCCGGTCTAAATCAAAACTTTCTCAAGGCAGAGGACAAACGAAGGCACAGGTGCTCCCTGACAAATCACAGTGAACTTATGGCCCCTTAATTAAAGGGAGACTTATAAGAAATAAATCAGGAGGCTATAATGATAGTGCAACCTAGGCCAAACTCATTGCTCAGGCCCGGTCTGCTTTGAACCTTGGGCTCTGTGCTGCTGTGGGTGTGGGCTTCTGTGTGTATAATTGGATAATGACTATTTGTGTACTGCTGTAAATCTAAGCACCAAGTGCATAAACTAACTCATTAACATTACAAATAGTTCTGCCATCGTATATCATAGTCCTAATGCAAATATCAGATATTCTAATATTGATTGTGGTTTTAAGCATGTCTTTCAACAACTCTCTCTCTCTCTCTCTCTCTCTCTCTCTCTCTCTCTCTCTCTCTCTCTCTCTCTCTCTCTCTCTCTCTCTCTCTCTCTCTCTCTCTCTCTCTCTCTCTCTCTCTCTCTCTCTCTCTCTCTCTCGTTTTAATTTTTTAAAATCAATATATGTTAATTCTGATATTTTCCCTTTTCTAAGTATGAGGATTGAAACCGATTTCCTATGATAGGAAATCAGTATTTATTTCAAAAAGTTAACATATGTTATTAGTTAATGTGTTGGTTTATGGTATTTTTAAAAAAATTATTTTCCCTTCCATAGTGATCCTATGAAAGAGGCGTGTATTTGATAAAAATACATCACGCTCCATGCATTTTGCATAATACGTGATTTGATTGTGTGTTAAAGCTTAATATTATACTGTTTATAAAGTTAGATATAAAATAACAAATTTAAAAGAAGAATATAAAAATTATAAATAAACAAAAAGAATGAAAAATGAATACGGTCAAAAATAAGTTCATATAAAGAGTATAAAACTAAATCATTTGAAAGATAATTGTCTATAAAACACAAAATTAACTGGTGATTTCTACTTAAATTCAGTCCTATAAACTAGGAATCAATGATTGTTACGATTTTTTTATGTAATCTAATTATATATATTTTATCTAATATAATTATTATTATTATTATTTTTCATATATTTACTGCTATTTATAACAGCACACAAAAAATAATGTACCTATCAAATGTGAAGATGTCTATAAAAGCAAGTAAATTGCTTGTAAAGCAATTCCACATTAATAGTACTTAAATGAAAGTTCTAAATTAGAAGGTCTCGAGGCCTTTTTCTTTTCAGAGACCTCGGAGAATCGAGAATACTTTGGAAAGCCAGTTGAGAGACTAGTGGATTTGAGCGGTGATGGAGTTCATTATGAAAGGATAGGTACCTGATTTGGGCTAAATCAGCAATAAATGGAACATTAAGATTTTTATGGTTTATTGGTCACAAAGTAAGAAGATTTTTCAAAGAATTTCGGATTGCATAGTATGATACAAGAATTGGACGGCTTAGGAAAGGTCCAAAGATTTATTTTTTTTTAAATGCCTCGAATGTTATTGGGTGAATTTATTTTGAACAACGTTGAGAGACAATTGGATATGAGTGTTAATGGAGTTTTAAATCTTTGAATGGATAGGGCTAAATCAGCTACATATGCAACATTAAGATCTTAACTATAATTTTAAAATTTTTCTTCATTTATTTATTACTTATATAAGTTTATATATTTAAGTAATTATCTATATATTTTCCCTTTCTTCATTTGTTTTTGTTTTTCATTTTTATTTCTCTGTTTTTCCATAAAGTCATCAGCCACAAAACGAAAAATTGAAATGTTATATTTCAATATAATAAATAACTTTATTTTTATATATAATCAGAAATAGTGTTTTGGCAAAAGAAAGGTGAATTCAAAGACTATGCATATAATCATTAAATATGGCTGGTTAAAAATTAAATTGTTTTCTAGCATTCATGAGTTAGCAATTAAAGCAATATTACAAACTTATATTTTTATTTTTATTTTACTGATAATGTCAATTGCTATCCTAAAATAAATAAAGAGACAAACTAATGAGTCAGGGTTTGGACAACATCCGTGTGCAAATATCCCCCAAAAAAGAAGACTGTAACTACGAATGACATCACTCAAGAAGCATGTAATGATGCTAAGAGCATAAATAGAACTGACCCCTTTCCAAATGTGAAACGACTAAAACATGTCATTTGTTTTTATATAATATTTAAAGATATAGGTATTAAAATTAAAATTGTGTATTTTCTTAATGCATTAATATAAAACAGATGTTCTTTTGAAGTTCTTATTATTAGATAAGGGGTATATACCCGATCGTAAATAGAATCAGTATGTGTTTTGCAGTATCTTGGTTACTATGGTTCCTGAAGTACAGAAGAATTTTCTTTATTTAATTTCTTTCCTAGGAGTTTTCAACAATTGTTTACTATCCTGAAATTTAATGGAATGAACTACTGCCAAAACCAACTGTATCCAATTGTATATAATAACTAGAATGATTATTTTAGTTCGTAAACATGAGTGGTTTAAATTTCTTTCATTCAGAACTCTTGATGGTTCCATACGAGAAGTCAGGTTTGGTTCCATAGAAAAATATAGAAAATTGTTATTAGTATTACCATTGTAAATTCTATTGCGGCATTATGCAAACAACATATCGGTCAACAATCTTCCCTGGGATCCACAAGTCGCACCACATATTTAAATCTTTTTTAATAACTTAATTGAATATGAGTAAATTCTATTATCAATTTGAAGTTCTATATACCACCGTACTACCGTAGCATTGGAACCTGTCATGTAGAATGGCGCTCGCCACTTATCGGTCAATTTTCGAACTGTTACTACATATTATCATCTATTTTTAATGACAAATTAATTGAAAATCAGTAGATTTTATTATTGCTAAATCTACCTGGAACAGTGAAGAAGATGTAGTTAAAAATTGATACAGATTGATTCTGTAGTTTTTGTGGTTTGTGATCACAAACGAAAAATGGCTTGTCCTTTTATATAATAGTATAGATTAAATTTTAAAAAAATATATAAAATAAGTAATATTGGTATTTTACGTTATTCTGACGGTAAATTACTTTATATTGCCAACGCATAATGAGCTATGTGAATATTAAACTATCATGTTAAAGGATTAAAACTGAGGTCTAGTATGAACTAGAACAAAATAAAATAAATAAAGAAAAATTAACTCAACAGGATGTACATTATGTGCAATAAGACATCACATTGTATATAAGTACTTATTTATAAAATTTAATGATATATTAATGATTTTTTTTTTCTTACAAAATGTATTTAAGTATACTCATGAATGTATTTGCCGATATATTTTATATATTGCGTTAGAAACGACTAGGCTAGATCCTGCAACACTCCAGTTGACTAATGGGCTGTTCGCAAAAGGTCAGCTTCGCCACTTCAGATATTTCTTATCCGCTACTTGCACTTGAGTCGTAGCAATGCTAACTGGAAATTTCAAACTGACTCAGACTTGCCATCTGTTAGCTCCAAGTCCGCTTTCTATATGTTCATATATCAAATTTATTATAAGGTGAAAATTATTTATATTGCTTTTAGCTATTCATTTATAGTAGCCGTCAGCATAGGTATGAAAAGGAAATGTAGAAAAGGACAGAAATATATTTTATTTTTTATCTACTTATTGAAATTAAAACTGCTTACAATGAGGTGAGTCAAGTAAATGTGAAATAATGTTAATTTAACATTTCAATCTACCATTAGGAGAACTTTAATTAAAGTACTATATAGAAAGGTCCCGGAAAACATGTTCCATTCAGACGTCTGGGATGAATAGAATCGGAAGCAAGTTGAGAAACTAGTGGGTTAAGGTGTTTATGGCGTTTGATATGAAAGGATAGGTATCTGGTTTGGGCTAAATCACTAACATAGGGAACATTAAGATCTTTATAGATAAGTTTGTTTGTGACAATTTAAGGAGCATTTAAGTTTTTCCGAAGGATTTTTGATTGTATTAGAGAATTGCACGATTTATCGGAGCCCCATAGCTCCTCTCTCCTTCTGTTCAAACATGTTTAAAAAAAGATATTATGAGTATATGAACTGAATCTCATAATTTTCCTGTCTAAAATTCATATGTTGCAATACAATAAATAACATAAGATAACAATATAAATATAAAGCATAAAATGTTAATATAAATCAAGGAAAGAGATATATTCTTTATTAATTCAAAAACCATATTGCATCCAAACTTTATTGGGTTGCAACATATACAGCATACCAATCTATCTAACTAAAGATAGCAACACTCGATATAAAAAACAATGAATGATATTCATTATTTGGGTACAATTCGAGATATATAGTTCTCCCACACTCTTTTGTTTTTTTCTTTCTCATTTATTTCATTCTACTTTTTCTTTTTATTATATTTACCTCATAATATTCAAATCATGAATAATATAAGTCTTTAAATAAAATGAAAATAATTCCTGGAATTCGTTTCAGATGTATTCGATCTTTATTACAGTTTTAATTGAATATATATTTTTTTTTAATTATTGTAAATTCTTTTGTCTATTGCTTAGTTTATTTGTTTTTTTTTTTTTTTTTTTTTTGGAAAAACAGCTTATTATTGCGTACAAATATGCAATACTAAAAAAAAAAAGGAATAGGAATGAAATAAAACTAATATCTGTACGAATATCTGTGTATGAAATGAACAATTAAAGTAAATCATTAAAATAAAATCTCATACACTAATGATGGGGAACCCAGAACCAAAACTATCCAATCTTCTACTTGTGGGGGAGTAGGGTAATCCAGACTTTAAGAGATCCTAGCACTACTCTCAGAGCTAAGTCAATAGTTTTAACCCCCAGTAGAACATTAAAATAAAGTTTCCAGTATAAAAATATGTTATATAAATTAAAACATTAATTCAAAAATGTTCGATTAACGATTAGAAGGTTTATGCAACAATAAATACGATAAAGATATAGATATAAATCGATTTCTGATGTTTACCGCAAGGAACAAAAGACCAAAGGGGAGATAAGAGAGATCGTAATCCCCCCTAAGAGGTCCACAGTTGACCTGGAGAGGCCCAAATAATTGATAAGAAACCACCCCCTTCCCTCAAGGGTTCAAGACCCTCTCCAGCGGGTGGATCTCAGAGTTCTGGAACTACGGAACTGTAGGAGGGGAAAAAATGATAGAAAAACGGAGCTGTCGTCAGAGAATGTTAAGTATAAATAGTCCTTTGAAGAGTTATATTTAATTGACAATTTTCAAGACCTGCCTGCCAGAGTCGTCTGTACTCTCGCTGATGACGCTGTCATCAGCTCCACTGGATAGGTTGACATGATCCTGTCGACTAGCCTAATTTTCTGCGTTCCTAAACAGATTTAAGAATTTATCTAAATAAAAAAAAACAGTTGGTTTATTTAATATATATATATATATATATATATATATATATATTTTTTTTTGAAGAGAAAAGATTTGTATATATATATATATATATATATATATATATATATATATATATATATAGAGAGAGAGAGAGAGAGAGAGAGAGGGGGGGAGAAAATGCATTCTAAATCATCATCAAAGGGCCGTATTTAATGAAAATAGTGCAAGTTTATGTTTTAAAAATAGTTTATCAATGATTAAGTGAATGAAAACTATAAGTTCCCTCCCAATAAAATAAAAATTAAAAAAATATTTTTTTGACTTTTAGGTGATGAATGAAATTAAAATCATGAATAATTTGAATCAAGGTCAACATTATGATATCACACCATTAAATCAGAAAAAATCAACGATATGATGGATCTATTGCCTTATATTCCTCCAATAATATCATGACTATATCCAAAAACGTTTTCATAATAAAAACAAATAAGGATAGCGCATAAGGAAGATGTTTGGGATGGGCATGTAATATATAATTAAAAAAATAATTAAAATAATTATGCAGTCGTTTAGGAAAAAATTTGATTAATTGTTATTTGTTATATCCATCCAACATTCGTTATAATCTTTTATAATGCTATTTTTATATTTTCATGATAGAAATAGAAATTGAAGGTTTTTAATGTTATTCGATATTTCGATACAATTATTTATATTCAATTTTATTGTGTTAAATATGACCGAATAACCCATTCATCTTCTCCCTTATATACTATTATGACCCATAATAATACTCCATTAAAAATAGCACATATTAATGTAAAGTAGTATTTGTAATTTAAATACATAGCATTACTTGAAAATATATTTAGTATAACTTTTTTTGAAAAAAATGGTACTCTTCAGTTGGAATTACATATTTAATATTTCATAACTGTATGAGTTTTATGACATGTTGTAAATAACCATGAATATAATTTTAAAAGTAGGCGCGGTGGCTCAGTGGGTAAGGCACTTGACTACCATGCTACCGCGCCCGAGTATTTCGGACGTGGCTCGAATTCGAGGTCGGGTGACCCCAGGGTTGGGCAATAGTCGATAGTTAGCACTATCGATAGGCCGATACTATCGGTTGAAAACTATTGATTGCTATCGATAGTTTTTCGATAGTTGCTTCATTTTTTCCAAAGCTATTCAATAAAGAATTTCAACTAATTTGATTAAATTCAATTATCTACTTACTATTTGAAATTTGCAGGATTATAAATGATAAGATTATATCATAAAGATGAGAGAAAAATCTAATTTATTTGACCATACAATAATAATGTACAAATCAAATCTTCAGAAAAGAAAAGTAACGAAATAGTTAATTTCAAGAGTCAAGTGTGCTCCTTGAGCCACGTATTTCCCGAAAGGAAAACTAGCATTTCTGCTTTCCTTTGGCTTAATCTTTGAGAGAACCCTTGAGTTCTAGGAAATCTGAATTCAATTTCAAAAGAACTCGACAATGGACAGAGACAGATCAGCATAATTCCGAGAATTTCAAAACTTGAGGGTAAAGAAGAACTACCGATAGTCGACACTATCGATAGTGACCATCGATAGCATGACCTATCGATATATCGATTGGGACTATCGACTATCGCCCAAACCTAGGTGACCCTCCTAGGGGGCACACCCATCCTCAACAAAGTGGGTACCCATAATTGTGTAAAAACGTTGATTTAGGCCAAATCTTCTCCTTTCACAACCGTTGGCCTAGTAACAGTACATTCTTAACTAAGTACTATATCCAAGACCGTTCAAGGGTTGATAGTGGTACAGGTTTTTTATTTTATTTATGATATTAAGCAAATTTAATATTAAAAAAAACATTATTCAATTTTTTTGTTCGGTGCGACAGTCCTTAAAGCAGAACCTGGTACTTACTCAACAAATCTTCTCTATCTATCCAGGTTTGCGGCACCATCCTCTCACTCCCACCTATTGAAGGTCTTACTTCGCGTTCTCCCGCCATCTAATCCGGGGTCTTCCTAGAATTCTTGCATCTCTTGGTTTTTCGTTTAATGATTTTCACAACAACCTGGTTTTTCGCTTGTCATTAATCCGTTTCTTAAAAATTAAGTTTTTTTGTCAGTTTCATAACAACCAGGATATGTGAGTATTTAGATTGAAGTTCATGAT
Organism: Euschistus heros; assembly: GCA_003667255.2. NCBI lineage: Eukaryota > Metazoa > Arthropoda > Insecta > Hemiptera > Pentatomidae > Euschistus > Euschistus heros. The sequence continues at coordinate 4,913,307 of RCWM02000007.1, read as the reverse complement.
TGGTATTCATTAATATAAATAATCGGTAAATATCCAGTAAAATATGAAGATTAGGAAATAGCAATGTTTACAAAGTAAAAATAAAAGAAATAAAAATAAATAGTGAAATTGGATACTGTTTGATAAAATAATGATATTATGTTTTGATTTATCTTGTCCGTCCTGAGCTCTAATTTTTATTTCTAACGTTCTCTCAGACATCCTTCGCAGAAACCTTGTTACAATTCCACCCCGACCCCACGCCCACCGATTTCTCAAAAAACCCTCTGAACCCTCCTTCAGCTATCCTTGAGAACAAGACGTCCTCTTTATATTAAATATTCTATAAATCCTTCCTGACGTAACGGTCCATGGATATATTATTCATGTAAAGCCCTAGGGGCGGGGACAATTACTAATGCGACCCAGTCGGCCGACAGGGGACATGTCCCAGTCTCTTCTAATCGTTACTGAATATCTGGCCGGCAGGATGTCTTCAAAGGGCGTCTTCGATCCTTACTATTTATACACTGTCTTCGGAGACATGCAGGCGGACAAGAACACACCGATAGTCACTAGAGTAATGGCCCCCTGTCTTTTTATACTTGTATATAATATTTATTTCCTTCGGTCGAGAATATGGATGGCGGTCAGGAGGTGGTGGCAGGTTGAGACGTATCATGTAACCGATTTAATTTGTGTACGTGTATGTGTTATTTGTGAAAATATATCATTTGACCCATTTATCTAGGGGTGTGTTGTAAATGGAATCAATTTGAAAGTCAAGTGACAATTTATCAGATTCGTAATTCACAACCTACTCGTAAATTTTTCTGCATTTGTCACCATCAAATATTCTGTTCTACAACATATCTATGAATCTACGAATGTATACCAGCTGGATATTCTCATTTTGTTACGACTAAATTTTATTAATTAATTATTGTATATATATTTTTTATTGAATACAATTTACAATCTACTTTTCATCCTAGTTAACATTCGGTCGAAATTTCTTTGCTGTCGATTCATACTTTTTTCTTGTTTAGTAATCAACAGTCAACATCCACAGGCTAAGAATACTTTATACAGTATTTTTAATATAAATGAGTGTAAAAAATAAAACAATAAAAATAATAAGACTAAAATTGTAGTTATTTTTTTTCTCTAAAAATGATGCCAGTCATTGTTCGTCTGCTCTTCAGTGTTGTTCGGTGGCCCTTAAGAAGACCTGCAAGGCAGGTCGAAACGTTGACACGCATCAAAGTATTTCTACGTGCCGTGGTGTTCCTGTTAGACTGCATCCCTGATTATCTTGTTCTCCATTCATTCTAACAGTCAACTATACTTTTATTGTAGGATATAATTTAAACCAATCAATACGATTCTCTTTTGATTATTTCTTTTATTATTGGAAGAGTGTAATTTATGAATATATTTAATAAATATTTCGATTCTGGTCTATTAATTTATTTATTTAAACTATTGGTTGTTTAGGATTAATGTATTTTTGATTTATACTCTTCTTGACAACACTAAAAATAAATTAAGGGAGAGAAAGAATGAAGCAGCATGTTGCTTATCTGAGTCTTACTCAATTTCGAAATAGTATTTGATAGCTTTGACTAATCGAGAGTGCAGTTACAAAACGGTTTGTCGAAGTGACTTTTCTATTAAACAGTTTCTTGTGAAGATTTTTTTTTCTTTTTTTTTTAAATTATAATCAACCAGCTATTTATATTTATAATATTAATCTAAATTTAAGCTCCTTGAAATTTAAAATTTTCGCTCGGGTAAAGAGCAGAATGAAGACCCCTTCCTGGGTACGATCCATCTTCATTTGCTCCGTTTAGCATCGCTGAAGGAGACCCGCTGGCAGATCCAACAACAGCGTTTCACTCTCAATTTAAATTATGATGAATTCTACAAAATATTTTTAACTTCTCCTCCGAGATTGTCACCGATGGCCTGGACGGACCAAGACGAATTTATAATATCCCATCCGTCAGCCTGTCTCAATCCCAGAGGCATCCCATTTGTCAGCTGAGTACACGCTCGTCGGGTTTACTCGATGGAAGCTTTTCCGAACAGCGGAGTTTGACACGTGCCTGCTCTTGTCTGCAGTGAAACCTGTCTGGTGGGTCGTGTCTGTCTGACCCATATACAGGCTGATGAACAGAAATAAATTTATTACGTCACCTGTTTACTCAGAATCTATTATTTAAAACAAAATAAATTATAGACTTCCAAAAGAAGAGTATAACAGTGCGCTAGGTTTTCCAATGTATCATACATCTGGAACAGAATATTCTTACATTTAGAATGCCTTCAATTAATTAATAGATAAAAATTATTTTAAATAAACCAACCAGTTTAAATATTAAAATAATAATAAAAAACTAGGTAATGTTTATTTTAATTAATTTTTTTATTAATTAAAAAAAAAATCCATGTATTTTTTATCAACTTCTACATTCCTGTGGCCATTTTATTTTCAATAACCAAGAATAAATAGGAATATTGATTTTTAATTTTACTTCTTCTTTTGTTTTTGTTTTTTTTTTCGCATTTTTGCCTATTTTCTAAGCCCTTTACCCCACCAATATAAGGAGAATAAGGTTTGAAAACGCAGGCTAAACCCAAGAGCAGTCCCGTAAGACCAATTTGGCGAAAGCATCAATCTCCAGTAACCGGCACCATCCCCGAAGACGGGGGGATGTTCCCCGAAAGGGTGTGATCTGGAGTCATTAGTCATGTCGGTGCGGGCCAGAGATGCCCATGACCTCATGCCTAAGTCATCGCTCTGAGAAAAATCCCAGAAATCGAGAATGTTTAAATGTCTTAAATACAACGATCGTTATCTCACGTTAATTAATTAAATAATAAAAAGTTAGCAAATAATAAATATTTAGAAACTAAAATGGTTATCGTAAGTGAATAATTTATTCATTTTGTGGGAAAAAATAGTTATTGTGTCCAAAAGAAAAAAAAGAATTGATTTTATAATCTTTAAAATCATTAAAAATATAACAATTTTTTTTTCATCCCATTCATCAATAAATTTCCATGAACTAAGAACCCCTTTCTACACCTTACTTTAATCACTTTTAGGAGAAATAATTTTTTTTTTTTTTAATTTAGATTAGTAACAATAATAAATGTTTTTCATTATTCTAATATATATCAATTCTAATATATAATTTATTAGATAATATTATATTTCTAACTTATTAATTACATCGCATGATTTTAACAATTTTTTTTCAGAATCTGTTTTATAACTCATTACACTGTTTATGCTAAAATTGTTTTCATTAGTAAATAATTTATTCGTTTTGCAAACAAGCAAAATTATTATGTGTCAATATTTAAAAAAACAAAAAACCAAATCGATTTCGTAATCTTTAAAATAATTAAAAATTTAACAATTTTTTTTATCCATTTTTTAATAAATACCCATGAACCAACAAGGACCAGTTTTTACATCTAACCTTAATCACTTTTAGAAAAAATAATTTTTTTTTCTTTAATTTTATTAAAGATTAGTAATAATAATAAATGATTTTATTTTATAATGAATATGGATAGTTCATAATTTATCAATGCTAATTTTGGTTACAGTTTGTCTACTTAATATTTTTGTATATATATTTAATACTTAATATATTCAAACCAGTAATTTCATTAATATAAGCTGAAATTTTGGGATATTTTTTTTTATTTTGGTGTTTAAACTTTACTAATAAAATTGAGAAGGATTTTTTTTAATATTTTAAATTAGTTCAACTAATCATTTTTCAAAACTTAACTGGCTCAAATGAATTTGTGGAGACTATTTTTTATCGGTGAGGTAAAAATAAAAGAGAATAACCAAATGAAATGTAATTTTAAACATATTTACATACAAAATTAAATTAAAATATAAAAAAAAAAATATTGTGAAATTTAAATGAATGCCCTTATTAATCTTTTATATTTTAAGTGCAACATGGTACATTCAAACAAAAAATGATACAGAAAAAAAAAATAATAATCAATAAAAACAACAAAATATTTGTAATTATAAAAAATATTTTTATAATGAACGGACATTGTGGCAGAATATAAACTACTGAAATACATAAAGGTTATTTAACTAATTGAGAGATAAATTAGGAACCATTCTTTAAATAACTGCTCGATCCAGACTAATGTTTGCTTTTAATTTCTTTTGACAAAGTTTTCTGAGACAAGAATAAGGTGATGAGTAGGAAGAGGCCGCAGCAGGTACGTCGGCTCGACATATGGCTGCCACATTCTCAACCAGCTAAGTTAAAAAACAATGGCTTATGTGATTTCGGTTAGTGGTTGAAGAAAGTTGAAATCTTGTTGAGTGATTTATGAGAACTCAAATTTTTTCATGTCCACTAATATTCAAAAGCTGCCGTAAAAAAATCCCTTAAATGGATATATTTATTGAGGTAACATACAGTCGTAAGAATAAATCAAATTCAGAAGGATTTATGTCTGTTTCTATTACAATAAAAGAAAAAAAATATATAATCAATCATTATATAATTTATATAATATCGTTGAATAATACGCAGATTGATGCGATAAGAAATACAACCTGCTATTATCAAGAGGTCAAACGATCTCTGTTGACAGTAATGCTTGCTAACAGTTAAATATTCACTGTTTAATTTATAATTATACATCGAATATAATTGCAAGTAATTATAGCCTCGTTGAAAATTTAATTTACATTCATTATTTTATATGTTATAGCTTTGATTACATGAATATCGTCTGCTTAGAGGTTAAAGTCATTGAGCAACAAAATCAATTGGCTCTTTTTTCAGAAGACCCAATAAACGGAAATATGCTCATTAAAAATTTCTCGGATAGTTATATAATGAATTTTCTCATTCTTTAATACACATATATAACAGTTAAATTAACATACTGTTTTTCAGATCTGCCAGGATCTGACGATTTTTGGCGGCCGAAGGACATCCTTGGCCACACTCCTTCCACATTTAGAATTAGTTTTCGTCCTTAAAAATGCTGTTTTAAGATGGCAGAAAGACATCTTTGGGCCACATATTTATATTAGTTTTCGTCCTTAAGGATTTCATTTTTTTATTTAACGATTTTATTAGTTTTCCTTCCTTATGGATAATGTGTTGAAATATTCCAGGATTTAAAGTTCCAAGAATTAAGTTATCAGAAGGATATTCCGCCATTGTTGTCCTTAAGGATGATGTTTTAAAATATTTTTAAGATTTAACAATTTTAATATGGCGGAAGGATATTCCTTATATACATCCTTAAGGATGCTGTTTTGAAATATTGATGACTTTTTATACTTATGGAGTACGATAATAACAACACACAATGACTTATAGTCGAATTAGAAAAAAATTGCACTTAGTGACTTTTACCTCCAAGCAGACGATAAATTGTTAGAATAAAATTACCTTCATAGTAAGTCGTTTTTATTTGAACCTTTCGGCTTAAACAATTGATAAATCTAACTACATATCAATAAAATGTAGAACATACTGTGTATATAATATTTTTATACAGTAATATATAGTGAATTTTTAGAATTGAAAAAAAAATAAAGTTCTAAGCTGATTTATGATAGAACGATTATTATGGTTAGCATACTTAAAAAATAAAATAAATGACAGTTACTTGATCGGAAATTTAATGTGGAATATTTTTGTTATATAAATTTTGTTGCTAGGATCTATATTGGTTTGAGTTGAAAAAGTCACGTTTTGCATAAAGTTTTTAAGTGATAGTGTTTTTTTTTGTTGGTTTTTTACATTCTAGCTCTCTCAAGGTTTCTTGGAATTGAAATTATCAATATCAAAAGTTTATTTAAACATTATGCTTTAAATTAAAGTATATTTTATCATTAAAAGTTTCTCTCTCCTGACTTCATAAACATAATCTATCTTTCCATTTTTACATATTTAGTTTGAAATAAATTATGTTCTAATCCACTTCTAATTTCATACAACTAATACACACAGGTATAATATAACACCTGAAAAACAGGCCGATTAAACACAATAAATCTGCCGCGATACCGAGAACAAATATAGCCATGCCTTCCACAACCAACACATGCTGGGGTGGCGCCCAAACCTCTCTCGTTTCTGTTTACGCTAGATCATCCCAGGGGATTTATTGCTTGTTAAGAGTGAAACTATTCTATAACAGATCTGCTATCCCTGTCAAAACACATAAGCGAATCAATTACGAGGATGTATTGGTAGGAGGTGTAGGAGCTCTTTGGACCATTCCTTGGTATTTTAGGGATAATTTCGAAAACGATTATTTTTGGAATCGAAGGTAAAAATAGACTCCATTTTTTTTTTTTAATTCTATCTATCTACATAAAAAGGTTTTGTAAAATCTTTTTTTTGAATTCCTATTACTGTTAATTATAGTACTTCATGTTTACTGTAATTTTAGGTTACCATATCGATACCTCAAAACTTATATTTTTAAGCATAGCTTTACCTTGCCATAATAAAAATAAAAAAAGGCCTAATTCATGTAGAAGATAGTACAGCAAAAGTCTCTCGGTTTTCTATAGAACAAAATCAATATACCAATTTTTTTTTAGTTATTCCAAAAATATTTATCTGTTTTTCAAGACCATAGACAGATTAAAGTTGTGTTATTATAATTGTCAATTGTAACAATCCCTGTCTATTATTTAAAACATTAAAATAATATGATAGTTACTAATCGTATTTTAGAAAAAAAACAAACAAAAAAAAACATATCTCAACGAGAAATGCTAAATAGCTTAATGAATTTTTAGACTTGTATATAATTAATTATTAATGAATATTCCAAGTTTTTGACCTTAACCTCGTTGAAAATCAAGGAGGAGGAAAACAACTAAATTTTTCTACCTTTCTTAATTTTTTGCCTTATTACTTCTTTCTTTTAAGTTGTTCGAAAATTGCTTCTTTATTTTATTTTATTTTATTTTTTTACGTTTAATACAATACATATTCATAATCATATTGAACATTTATCTATGTTTTTAAACCTTTAATTTTCACTTTTAAAATATAAAGTAATAATTCTTGAGCAAAAAATCACTTTAATAAAGATCATGTACATTTTAAAGATCATTTGGTTTAATCTGGTCCCTAAGGTATATGAAATTTGATGATTTAAAAATAATAAATAAAAATATTTAAAATAAAATACTTTATCCATAACTATTTTGTTTTTTTTATTTAGGTCCGTATTTGAACCCAATAATTTTGTTCTGATTTGTTGTTGCTGGTAATTATTATAGATAATTCCATATTACCTTGATAGTGAAAAAAATTCTCAATAATTTTAAGTACGTTCTAATAGCAATATATTGATAAACAATTAATAGATACTAGATTAAAACTTAAATAAAGTTGATAAATACTGTGGATGGTGTGGGATTCAGACAGTAGCCAGCAGAGAGCAGCAGGTAACAGGTTTAGCCTGAGGCACCATACATGGCCGGCGTCCAAACAAGTTGGGGAGAATATTAAATAAAGTTTTCAGCATAGTTAAGATTCAAAAATATGCATTCATAATTTAAACAGTATTAGTACATTTTATTATTAATATTTGTTATACAATCATTAGTTAAATAATTTTCATTATTATTTTCGATTTGATTAAAACTTTACCAAACATCGTGGACCTAGACCAATTATTTATTTAACTGAAGATTTTTATGAGTTCCAAATAAAATTTACGCTTATAAAATCATTTGTAGTTGTATTAATGATCTTAGTATAAGTGTGTCACACTTTTTTACTGATTTACTTATATGTTTTGTAGATATTATTCCTCTATTATTCTCTAAGATCACTTCTCTTTGTCAATAAATAAAAATATTTCGCATTCAGAAATTCCTAACGACTAATTAATTAGAGTCATACTGAGAATATGCTTAATAATTTAGATTAGAACTTAAACTTTAGAATTCACAATTAAATATAAGGGGCCCAGACATCGGGATGAGAACTATTAAAAGAACAGCCTAATAATTTATCAAGCTAATAAATAAAAAGACAGGAACTATTTTTTCCCGCTAGAGAACTGCTCCCATTAATTTAGTTGTGGCTGTCTTGTAAGATCTCTAGCTAGGGTATTTATCTATTTTATCATTTAACAGAGTTTCAGGAGATTTTTCTCAGTGTATATACTATGGTTATTCCCTACAATCGATATAAAATAATTAGAATTAAGATAATTCATATCGATGTTTGAATAATTAGAATTCATTATAAAATATAAAATAGTTACTGCCATTCGTTTTACATAACACAAATTAAAATGCCTGAAAAGCTTACTACTCAAGACAAGAGTTTCATTCGAGACAATCTCTTAGTGAAAATTCGACCTATCCTTCTGAATTCGATGATTGGAAGAACTCGACCGAGATTAGTCATTTTAAATGTTTTAAAACAAAATACAAAGCCACTGAAGGATACTTGTTTCAGATCTGCCAGGAACTAACGATTTTTAACAGTCGAAGGCTTGCCCACTCCTTCCTGACAGATTAATTTTCGTCCTGAAGAAAATTGTTTGTGTTACTTCATTAATGTAAAATTGAAATTCGAACTTATCTTGTTTGCTAGGACACACTTTTGATTACTTTGATAATTTCAATACATATAACAACTCCCTTCATTATTGGTTATCTATTCCTTTTCATTGTTTATTTCGATAAATTACATTCTGATGATTACTCTCATTTTTCTAAAAATTGCTCTGATTTGTTGTACTCTCGAGCACGAGTTGGTTTTATAAAAAGAGATTAGGATGAATCTGGATTATTTTAGAAAATATTGTTTGGTTAAAAGTGATTAGACAACTTGATTCATTAATAACGATTGTTGAAATAATTGACGATAATCAAGGTACACGATAATCATGGCACAGAGGCTGCTTTTGTGTACATATGTGTATATTGTATATACCGTATATACACAGAAACATAATCTTCCCTCCCTTCTCTTTATACCATCATTTTACTGGATGTCGTCTATAGAGTACCTGATCATTTTTTAAAACTGAAAAAATATTTTTTTTGTAATTAACTGTACTTTACCGATTCAAAATATAGTTTTTATGAATCAACACAATCCTTAAATCCAATTTTCATAATTATTCCTATAAGAATGATTTCGTAAATTCCAACTCCACGTTTAATTTAACTATTTTTTTTAATTCCTTGAAACATGAAAAGACTTGGGGTCATTTACATTTTTAAAACGCACTTGCAATATCAAGAACAAATTGTAATTTTAGACATTTCTGAGGAATCAAAAAAGTTCAAAATATCTTATCTGAAATGAAGCTATACTTAAGAATAAGATCTTCAAAATTGTAATTTTAAAAGGCATTTTTATGAATTTGTATGATATTGTAAGTAATGAAAATTTTTACTTTCCTTAAAAACCGTTCATTTTCTACAATTTTATTGTTTTTCTATTAGTATAATTATATTAGAAATAAACTAATTAAATTCACGTAACTTTTAATTAATAACTTATGGTTATAATTAATTATTTTCATTAATAATTAGAACGATAGGTTTTATAGACAATCGATCGTTCTATTCTGCTGCCTAAGATCGGGCGGTGTGGTCTATTCATAGATAGAAGCCTACTCGGCTGTACCCCGGGCCAATGTGCCCTCATTTAATGTACTATCGATTTTATAGCTTCCAATCGATAGTCATACCAACTGTTGTATCTCCACGGATTTATAATGACGACTTCCTAACCCAGTTCGTTCCTTAAACTGTTCCCTGAATGCAATTCCGTCCATGCAATAGTGTCTTTCATTTTCGTGTATACATAATTTTTGTTCGCTCTGGAATTAGACGTTTTAAACGGTCAAGCAATACACGGAATTTAGGACAACTGGCAATTTTTAAATCTTAATAAATCGACGATTGAATAAAGCTTTTGGGAATTTAAAATTCATTATTCAAACTTTAAAAAAATCCCAATATTTCTATTTTGATATTACAAAGAAAAAAAAAACCCAACATTTACTGTTGCTTGTGAAAACCTGTATGGACTAACACATACCAAATTTATGGACGACTTTACAAACATTTCAATATAAATATTTGAGACTGATAATAGATTCATCTCCTTACCTGTCAAACACAAAAAACATACAGATTAATAAAGTTTAGATGCATTTTCATTAACAAATAAGTGAACAAACTAACAAACAGTTATAGAAAATGGATATTTCACAAATTCCAACTAAACTACCTCGACGCAGGCTGAAAAGGAGCTAGATGCAGATTACTAGCTGCTGACTCCTCCAGTCTTTATCGTGGGTGTTATTTTTAAGGTTCCATGTCATTCGATTATTTTATGTAACATTACATTTTCGAATAAAATTATTATCTTAAAAAAAATAATAAAATTCAAGATTGAAAAAAAAAAAAAACACAAATATCTATTTTATGGGGCCTCGAAAAAATATTTTTCATATATTTATAGTTGGAATTTTTAGCCTGTCTTTGCAGTTCAGCAATTTAACGATATGTCTTCTATAATCCTCGATTATTTAATTAGTTAAAAAAATATGAAACATAACATTAATTTTTTTAAATTTTCTCGGGAGTTTCATTATGGTTCAGGCATTCCTAGGTATCCATGAACTTTATTCAGGGAACATGAAAAGTATTAGGATTCTTTATTAAAAAAAAAAAAATAAATAAATAAAATAAAAAAAAATAAAAAAAAAATAAAATAAAATAAATAAATAAATAAAAAAAAATAAATAAATAAATAAAAAAAAGGATTCTTAAAAAAAAAAATTAAAGTTACATAAATTTTAAAAATATATAATTTTTTTTAATAATTTTGCATTATTTGGATTTTATAACTCGAGATTTTATGAAAGAACAAGTGAACGCAAGGGGTTGATATAAATCTTATTAAATTAAAATTCGTAAATTTAAAATTTCTTGGTAACTTTTTTAAATGCTTTCTTTTAGTTGTTAATAAGGTATAGTTGACTGTTAAGTATTTAAAGAAGTATGCAGTCATAATAGATACACAGCAATTAAAAAATAAGTTTTTTAATTGCTTTCTTTTAATTAATTAATATTTTTATTAATCCTAATATATTTCATATGACCTGGTAAAGTATATGGGGATGTAAAGACCTAAAAAACAATGAAACTTTAAGATGACGAAATAAAACAATGGATTGGGTGCAATTTTTAGCCTGTCAATGCAGTTCAGCAATTTAACAATAGCTCTTTTTTGCTCCTTGATTATTTTATCAGTTAAAAAATTAGAAACATAAAATTATTATAATGTGATAGTTATTACATTTCAACTTATAGAGATAACTACAGAAATTTAATTCCTTCATAATCGTAAACGGCTATTATAAAAAAAATCTTGGATATGTTACTAACTCTTTGATTTGACTCTAATAGCTTGTTAGTAGGGATAAGTTTCCCCATAAACAAAACCAATTACACCCTAGCCACAAGCTAAGAGACAATCCGGAGCTGTTAAGAAGACATAAAGCTGTCATAAAGCAATAAAGTAGTCAGCTGCCTGGCAATAAAGGAGTCTCTCCTGCCTATTCTAATATAAACAGGGGATGGCTCTGCCGTGATTTAGGACAAGGGCTGTAACCTCTCCGGCCCATAAATATTGTCCCCCGTCTTAACCACATTATCGCTTACATTATGTTGTATTGTAGCTTATCTCTTGGGTCAAGTGTACAATATGTACTCATGTATTGTATAGATATAGGTTCTTTCTCATTTTTTTTTCTTATTCATTGGCAGATTCAATAAAGGCTTACCAAAAAAAAAAATAAAATAAAATAAGTTTCGGAAAATATTTACTACAGCGGAACCTCAATATATCGAATCTCAAGGGCAACGAGAAAATTTCGAATTATCGAGGATTTCTAAATATCGAGGCTCGATTTATTGAGCTTATTTCTGACTGGCTTAAATATATTAGAGGTTTATAATAAAATACTGAATGCAACTATAAAAACTATGTACATATTTTAATAAAATAATTATTAAATTTATTAAAAATTTAAGCGGACCTTTGGAGAAAATATGATGCACTTGGTATTCCAAACTTTTTGCATTATCGCACTTCCTGACAACCCCGGCATTTATGGCTTGGATAATTTTCAATTTTTCTTCGTACGAATGGTTTTTACGCTTTTTCGAGAATAAAACAAATATTGAGGAATAACAGAAAACGAAACTTATGGCACAAGTGTTTTATCAGAAACTGAAACAAACCGGAAACAAATTATAGTTAACTATAAGGAGTCATAGTTACTCCTTTGCAGAATCTTTGATCAGTCTAAACTCTAGTTATTTAACTAATTGACTTGAGGTACCGTGGTCTTCTTAACCAATCTTTCGATATGTAGAGGTAAAAATAACATAGAAGTGATAGGCAGATTCAAGGGAAATAGAAAAACTTAGATTTATCAAGGAATTCACTATATCGAGGTTCCACTGTACTTCATAATTTTTTTTTAAGATATAATATTTTTAAAAGATTTAGAGTAAACAATGTATTATATATATATTTTTTATAAAGCTACTTACAGTGAATAAATATATATATTTTTAATTACCATATGTACATACAATTAGTGAGCTAATACTAGAAATAAAAGTTCTCTATTATGAAATACCTAGGCCAGCTTCTTTCCGGGTATTTCAGAGGGTTACTGAGAATAGAACTGGAAGAAAGTAAGGAAACTAGTGGATTCGGTTGGCTTCGGAACTTATTTATGGATAGGCCCAATCAGCAACGTATGGGATGTCTAAATCAATGTGGATGATAGTTTTTGTGACATAATATACAGCATTGAAGATTTTTATTAATTATTATGAAATAAATTGGATAAACAAATATATATTAAAATGTTCACTCGGAAGTAATAAATAAAATTTATGGTAAAAAGTCCATTCATGAAATAATACAGTAAAAATAAAAAAAAATTAATAATAATAAAATAAAAAGTTATAGCAGATATAAAATAAATAATAAGAAAATAAAATACATAGAAAAAAAAATGGATTTAAATTATATTGTAAGATAAAACTTATACCTGCTTTTGAATCACAGATGTTATTATTACAGGGTTATTATATGAAGGGGTACGGAAACATTTTAAGGGAAAAAAAATATTTTTAACTGATTTCTCATTTATATACGCAACATAAAATATTTTAAGAATCAACTAAATAAATGAAATAAAATACCCATTGAATCACTAATTCGAGAAACAAGATACGTCATTACATATACCATGACTTATTTTGTTTCTGAAAACACCCATTCAATTATAACAAATATTTTTTAGATTAAATTTATTACTCTTTTTTAATTTTTATTTTTGAAAAAGGCATTTTTTTCTTTTTATTTCTTTATAGAAACACATACCCAAAAAAAGCATTTTGTTCCAGCAAAACGGAAAAAACAATTACAAGACAAAATAAGGTTATATTCACTATAGAGATAAAATATACAGACTTTTTTCTGCTTAAAACATTTCAGATTAAAAAAATATATATATAAAAAAGGATAAATAAAACATATATTTATTTAATTTTCATAGAAGTTTATAATAATTAATATTTAACTGTTAAAGTAATTATTAAATTATATATATTTTTTAAATTTCCTGGTTCCAATAACAATCATTACAAATTCAAATTATAAAATATTCTTAAAATTTTAATCAACTTAAAACCTTACGTTTCGCATCGAAGTTTACATAATTATTTATCACAAATTCCCTATTTCCAAATAACTTTTGCTCGAAATTGAATTGATAATTTAAATATCAATTTGAGTTGCAGACAGTGAGGACGACCCTCCCGCCAGTACGGAAGTAACCCATTGATCCTAATGACATAAACAAGGCCTATTATATCTTTTGGCGTTCCCATAAATACATTTTATCCCACAGATTGAAACCAAAATAGTCCCGTGGTATCTCTATATCATCTTGGTGGCAGGTGCCAAAAAGTTTGTATAATTACGGCTTATTAAACCTGGACCCTATTTTTGGATATTATATCATTGATCAGATGAAAGAAAATGATAAGGAATTTAAATAGTTTTGTCCGTAAAATTATATTTTGTTTTATCCTTTGAAATGGAATGGTAGGATACAGATTCTACTAATAATATTTAAGTAATTACCTTACATAAAACACGTCTATGATACTATAATAATGGGGCGTATAAAAAAAATTAATGACCGTTTCTTTAACAAATATTTGTATTATTATTTCTTTGATATAAAATACAATTAATACTCAAAGTATAGTCTATTGTTATCTACCGTCATTACCCATTTGCTAGCCAATAGCTCGATGCCACTCTGCTACCATTCCTTAGGATGGCTGTCAAAGAACAGCATTTTCAACTTAATTAAATCATTCCCCTTGAAGAAAATGGCCCATGGATCGAAACAAGTAGTAATCCGAAGGTGTGAGGTCTGGACTATATGGTGGATGAGGCAGGAGTTCAAACCCATGAAGTTCTGTGAACTTTGCTGCTGATTGTTGAGGAGTAAGTTCGTGACGGACCAGTCTATAGGTCTTTTTCATCTTCCCCACGGAGAGAAAATATCGACTAACACCACACTCCTTCCTGTCAAGTTCGCGAGTACTTATTTACGGATTTGACTCAACAGATTCCTTCAGAACCTCATCAATATCCATTAATGGCCGCCCGGATCCCTTATTCCTTTCCAACGTCGTATCTCCACTTCTGAATTTTTCAAACCAACGCCGCGCAGTGTGCTCTTCAAGGACACCTTCCCCTTCATATTTAATAATTTCACGAGTTGCTTCAGAAGCAGTGAAATTTTTTTGCCAGTAATATCTTAAAATTACGAGAATTTAATAGGACACTGTCATTTTTCTTCTTTGAAATAAATTAGTGAACTGAGGTTTTTTTGAAGAAGTTCAGCGTTAGTAAAGCTTAGAGAATGCTCTAAAGGGATTATTAATTATTGGTAAATAATAAATAGCATTAAGATATTTAGAGACTTTTGAACTCCGGAATTTGATAAAACGGTCATTTTTTTTTTATACGCCCTACTAATTCTACAATTAAAGTAAGTAACATAATTTTATTTATGATTCAGTTTTTATCACTCTATTAACATTATTTTTTTATAATTTAGCGCCATAGAATTTATGTATATACAATATCGCATATACGGTTATCTTATCCATTTGTTTTATTGTTTTTTTTATATTAAATAAACTCATAAAACTATTATGAAATTTAAACTATAATTAATCGAATGGATTTATAAGTTAATTAATAAATATGAAAAAGAAGAGATGAAATAATCATTAAATAATGAGTCCAATTTTTGAAAGCCAATTCAATATGTTGACTCAGTATCAGCTTTTTGAACTTTAGTGAAATATTATTTGATTAAATTTTATAAATATATATAATTTATATATATAATTATTAATTTTCAATCAGATTCCCCTCTCCAGATCGCTCTAGTACACACCTGCTGGGCTAAGAGAGACAACGGATAACCAGCTGGGACGTGCTAATGGCGCGGAATAAATCCCAGACTATCCGGCTAGTCCCAACATGGCGGCTCCGCTTGCGAAATGATACCGTTCGCTTTCAAGAAACATCGTGAAAGTTGCGCGTTTTCGCTCGTGTTCTGACCCGTCTTCGGAAACGATCAAGTCCCTGATTAGAGGGCGTGATTTACGGGTTCGTTGAAATACTTAGGGTTTTTTTTTTCTTTTCTTCTTTGCATCTTCTTATTTCGTGATCTATTGAGGGTGTTCAAATTTTCTCCGAGACTTAATGTTATGAGGTCTTAAGACCATGCATATCACTAATCAAAAGTAACCAATTAAAAATAAAATGTTTATTTGTAATCACTGAAAAATCCTTAATATTTATAGATATAGTGATTCTTAATTTCTCCGACATTATGCTTAGGTTTTAATATTTATTAAGTGAAATGGGATTTATTAAGAATCATAATTTTTTTGGGACCTTTTACTTTGTTTTACTGAGTTCTAGACCAAATTCGTACATAGATTCATCCGCGGCTGGCTAAACTTTACAGTTAACAGATTAATATTTTAATTTTCATATTCTTATTGCAGCTTTAATAATTATCAAACTTCATAATTTTTCACAATATATTCTATAACCAGAGAGTGAAGTACTCCAGCATTTTCCGGTTAAATGCAGTGTAAGTTCAATTCCGGCCAGGGAGGATTTTATTTCATATGGAAACAACAAATAAATTTTAATCTTCTCACTCAGGTCAAGACTGTTGAGGCTTTCTGCCTTGTTGAAACATACATACACGTAAAACTAAACAAATAGATAAATGTCTTGTTAGTTGTTGGCAGGCTAAGGAGGCACGGGTTCGACTCCTACGCCCTTGAATCTTTGTTGATATTAATATCGTTAGTTAGGACTAATTAATCTGGTAATGAGAAATGAACAGCTACTAACGTAAAAAAAAGAAAATTACGTTAGAAAATTATCTATGAAAATTAATGTTTTTATGATTTAGTAGTTAAGGAGATATACAATTTAAAGTTTCTAAAGTGAGCATATTTTCCTTACAAAACTCCAATTATTTTTGATGATTTAAATTTTCTACAATCATTTCGTCCCTTCATCGTTCACTTAAAATACCTTATGAAACAATGAAATACAATTTCAATTTCTAATATTATATAAAAAATACATTCGATCGATAAATAAAATTTGCCTATAAACGAATATTTAACATTTAATTTTATAAAACCAATCTTTAGGTACGCATGATGGTATGAGAAAATGTCTTATATTAAAATGTTAAAAAAAAAAAAACCCATAAAAAAACTATGATTGGTAATTACATAACACCCCCAGAGGATAAAGCTACCCTGAAGAAATATATTTTGACACCATATTACGGCCCAATATCCACTAAAGTTGGAAATGAATTTAAATAATTAGGTTTAAACCCTGCATTTAAACTAGATAAACCATTGTCATCTTATTCCCCTTCACCTAAAGACAAAATAGACCCTTTCCAAAAAAGCGGTGTATACGACCTAAAATGTAATGCCTCTGAAGCTACATACACGGAAAAAACTGGACGATCGGTAAATCAAAGATTAAAAGAACATATAAGAGCATACGACCAAAAACTCCAATTTCGCAATCCATTTAAATGAAAATAACCATATATTCAATAAAGATTTACGAGTAAAAATAATACATCAAGTAGAAAATAGCCTAAAATTAAATATTTATGAATAATTAGACATAATAAAATCGTATAAATGACCAGATAAACATTTCCAGTAACCCCATGTTTTTAATTTGTTTCTAATAGGAACGAAAAAATACAATGAGTCATAGCGGAAATATTATGGTAAACCGCAACAATTTAACCTACCTGCCCCCTTCACCTTTCCACGATGGATGTTTCAAAATTCTATTAGATTTCTTCAGGTGGGTACCAATATTTGATTTCTTGTCTTGCATTTTTGATATCTTTAGTATATATAACATAGTGCTGATGTATTGAAAATTTGGAATGTTATAGACCTGGAGATAAATGTTTAGCATTCGAAACTAGTATTATAATAAAATAATTCCAATAGAAGTGGCAATTAATTCATCAATCCTAATAGAAAATTAAATGTGGTGCCAGAGAACTAGTTCCCTTTAAATATACTTTCTGTTTTAATTAGACTATTCCAACCAAAGACCTCTAAATGTCCAGTGATAGCATTTTGAATTTTCATCTACATATGACCGATTTTCAGAAAATTACAGTTTATAATTGAAGTGTGCCTCTTTTGATTTCTTTTACACGAGGATATTGTACGACGCCGAGACCCTAACCTCAAACTACCTGCAGCCGGGCCAGATTAAAAATACTATAAAACTGTTGGAGGCAATAATTCATAGAGTTGCCCGACACGATATACTGAGGTCACGGAACATTGGGGACCAAAGGGATTATCTATGTCGGCCAGCTTCCTTCGCTCTGTATTATTTATAATTTATCCTCTGGATATCTTTTAATATACCCTTAATATCTATTTATAGCTTATAGAATTACGAATTAAAAAAAAAAAAAAATCTCAGTAGAAACAGCTCTTTTAAACCAGTAATATAATATAAATCCTAGATATTTTTAAGTGGCCAGACATCAGCCTGATATCTATTCATTAATCTAATAATACACCTGTACGAATAACGAAATACTTATTTTATGATTACACAATAATAAAAATGTAGTAAAACATAATCAGAAACTACAAATATAGAGTACAATTGTATCATAAAATTTAGTCATTTCTCAGTTAAATTTTGTTGAAAACTTGAAGACGTTATTAATGTCACTCTTTAATTTAAAATGGATCTTCAGAAATATCTTTCCTTATTTTGTAGAGAATATATTTTAAGCTGAGAAGAAACCTGTTTAATTATAACATTGTTGATTTTTGTTTAATTTATAAAACTTGGCTCAACACTGCTCCTTATGGCTAGCAGTTCAATTTATCATTGGCTTAATATTTGTGGATTTAATCAAATATTCATCTTCAACTAAGGCGCGTTGAATTACAATTTATTTTGTTACATTTACTATAATTTTGGAACACAATTTTTTTTTTTTCGTTTATTTATTATTTTTTTCTATATATTATAAATATTATACATTTAAGACTCACGAACCAGTAACGCTACAAGAGAGAGAACTAAAAATCCTACTTAAATCGTCTCTCATATTAGAAAGAAAGCGCCGGGGTACTCAGGCTGGGTGTAAAATAAATGATTTTTTATTTATTTTACTTTATTAATATTATTTTATTTTTATAACCTGCTTTGTCTTGTTTTTTTGTTTTTTTTAAATAAACCCATAAAATATTTACCCATTTAATTATTTGGGCCCTTTATTATGTTATTTATGCCATTATAATAATTGTTTTTATCTTAGGCATTTCTTTTGATCGTGAATAAAACCTGTTTGTACAACTAAGGATATTACTTATTGATAATAAATGTCATATTTGTCTAAATCTTTACTATTATATAAAATGACAAGTGATCACTAACCGCACAAATTACTGAACCAATCTTTATTGAATCTTGACTACATCATATTCATATCTCGAAGATGGTTTAGCAATAATAAAATTTACTGATTTTAAATTAAATTGTTATAAAAAAAAGCGATAAATATGTGGTGCGCAGTGAAGTTTGAAAATCGACTGATAGGAGGCGAGCGTTATTCAAGAGAGATTACTAGGTACGGTGTTATATAGATCTTGAGATTTATAATATCGTTTAATTACTTTTAATTTAACGATAAAAGTATAGTTGACTCTTAAGATGAATGGAGAAGAAGATAATCAGGGGTTCAGTCTAAGAGGAACACCACGTCTAAGTAAATTTTTTTAATAGTTCGAACATACATATCAGTTGGACGAGTGTGATTTTTATACAGAACCTCATAATTTCTAGACAGCTTATCGGATCATTACCGGTTCTTAATTATGTTTAAGCTCTCTAATCCACTGGGAAATACTCTGAAGAATTGGTTCATATTTGGAAATCTAGGAGTAGCGATGCACCATAGTAAACGATAGCCCGCGAAAACGAGAAACAGGGTTTATTACATTAAATCCAGTTGAAAACGGATTTAAATTGCTTTATAAATTGCTGTCGATCTAACAAAAAAAAAACAAGCAACTGTATCATATTGCATTAGATATAAATATAAGAAAATCGACGAAATAATCGGTGAAATTTGACGAAATAAATTGCTTTTGAATCCTGATGTTATACTGCGAGGCATTAGGAAGGCCGCAACATTCCTAACAGACGGTTGGGCTCCTCTCCAACCTATCTCCTCGGTTTAATTTGTAAACACAGAAAGTCACTTTAATCCGACAGGCTATATCAAATGGCGCGGTATAGCGGGGTACTGTATGCTCCTGACAGCTACTGTCTTCTTGTAATAGCGGCTGTTAATGTACCATTATTTATTGTCAGTATGGGATCAACCTGGAATCCATCAGTTGAGCAATAAAATTAGATTATAATTAAAAAAAAAAAAAAATGGAAAAATATAACTGCGGTATTATTAGAACGTAAAGTTAGGAATGCGATTTCGACAATCGAAATGGTCTTATTTGGAATATCATCTAAAACATTAATATTTATTTTCAAACCACGTCTTTCTTCCTCGATGTCGTTGACTCCTCATGAATTCGTGCATACAAGACTCGAACATTGTATTTCTGGTACCATCTTCGATCTTGTTTCGCTGCTTCGCCTTGGGCCAAAATCTATTCGTTTCGTATTTGCTGCCTTGATGGGACCAAATAAATCGTTAAAATTATTCACCATGTTGATAATTATATCCTTCAATTCTATTTGTGTTTGATTAGCCTTTGTGTAGATTCAAACCCCATCTGAGCGGGTTAAAATCTTGACCTTCCCACCACGGCTATAATAGGTTGGTAACCTGTAGGATAAACCGTCCTTCCTCCCCTCGTTAGAGTAAATAAGGACGTTAGGCCCAAATAAACAAACAAACTAACGTTTTTGCATTTCGCTCAGGGAAATTATATCTCAAACTTTCCCTGTTTCCGCTACATGTTCATCCTAAGACCCATTGATGTGGGTGGATATACCCGATCAACATCGCACTATCTCCTTATGAAGCAAGGCTCTTTTTAACAGTTTTTCCAGGTCCTTCAATAAAGAGGAAATTCTTTATCGATGAATCGGTATATACACTTGAAGATTTTTTCAATTCGTTGTGTTATCAGTGGAAATTCTCCTATGGGAAACCTCGTAGTATTATATTTCTTAATACAAGAAAAAACAATAAAGAAAGTAAATAGCCATATTTAATCCTAGTTTTGAACTAGAAAACTACGTATCATCTCTATTCCTAAGCTTCTTTCATTACAACGGCTCCTGGCACTGGAGGATTCCTCTGGTACATTTTTACGATTACATTGCCCGAGAAAAAACTCATTCATGAACAATAACTGTGGTTCATCGAATTTGTTTATCAACATTTAAATGCAATGTAATAAATAACGAGAAATATATCAAAGTTGATTTTATTACATGAGTCATAATGTTGTATTTTATTTTAAATTATCAATCAGTACTGGAAGCAATTTTAATGTAAAATTATAAAATTATCAAATCAATCAAAGTCTTGGATTAATGTATCTATATGTATATTATATATCATTAATAGATTTTATGACGATTTTACGCCGTGCAGCACTCTAATGTACCACTAATATGGACACTTCTGATTTTTGTTTAATTTATTTTAGTCCCTCATCCCTTTTTTATAAATACTTATTTTCACATATGAATTCTGCATCTTACTACGTAAAATCCTTAGAATATTTTAATAGAAAGCTTGATATTACATTACTGATCTTTCCTGATAAACGTTCTTCCAAGAATGCGCTCAGTTTTGGCTCATCTCCTAAAGCCTTAGAATCTCTATAATTTCATATGATTACATTAAGCAATGTTCCATTAAATTTTAATATATTTTTCGACTTGTGAATTTATGCAAATTTACATAACTAGTGAATCGTTTCATTTTTTAACCCTTACCGAAGAAGACCCCTTCATCATAACATCCACTCCTTTTAGTACGCAATGCACTACTTTTAGCGTATGAGCCATTCGTTTACCACCTCCGGCTTGATCTAGAATTAATATCCGTAACACGGCAGAACTACCGCAAAAGTCCAACTTCCTCGGATTTCTCGCCGAGTAGCTATTAGCTTTAGTTTTAAGTGTTCCTCGATATCTGCGGTTATAAATTAACAGCCACTGAGAATTTATCGCCATGGCGTCCTCTGGCGGAGATGTGTGGCCCTATTAAACCTACCGGCTACCATTCGTCATTGGGGAGCATCTCCACTACACCTCCTTTTTCCCATCTTTCTTCATTTTTTGTCTTTCCTTCGGGTTGTTTTTGATTTCTCTTATTGTATTCTTCTTTCGTCGGGAGTGAAGATGGATAGTCGTTAGTACGAGGCGAGTGCTAAGAGTTTGTTCGCTTTGATCTCTGGCGCCTCTTTGGCCACCTTCAGTGCATCTATTCTGCAACGACTGCAGAAGGTGCATGTTCGGCACAAATTGTGTAGAAGATTTGGAACAATCTAATATGATCTATTTAAAATATAGACACAAAAAACAGTAAGGAAAACAAATGTTACTGTGCAGAGGCACCCAGAGATCCGTAATACAAATTTATCTATGAAATTGACTAAATTTCGTTAGATAGTGTCCAAAATACATACTAAATTTTAACAAATAATTAAATTGAAATTAAAACAAAAATTACTAATTAGAATTGATGAATTATTAGCCACTTCCATTTGAATTTTTTATTCGGAGACTAGTTTTGAATGTTAAATATTCATCATCAGTAATATAAACATACTAAAACTTCAAAACATTTGCAATTACTCTGATTATAAGCTTATATAAAATAGTATAGAATGATTGTGAGTGCAAAGAGTCATATAGGGAAGTGGGGTAGTTAGGTAATACTATATAGCTTGTAGTCGTATTTTATTTATATAATTGAAGGATTTGGTATATGAAGGGGTTATATCACATTTAAAAAAAATACAATCTAGTACATTGGACGAAGTGTTTGGTAGCAAAATCTGAATATTTCAAAACAATCAGAAAAAGAGTTATGAAGAAGATGAAAATGTTTAAAAATAAACTTCAAACTTAAATTACTCAAAATTGTGTTTTGTTTTCATAACCCCTTCATCCACCAAACCCTTCAGTTATATATGCGGATCCCATACCAATGTTCTGTTCAGTTTCCTTCTCGTACATTAGACTATTTGAAGAAGCTATTTCTTTGTTAAACTGGTTTTGAAACCCCTGCATGGTTTCATGAAAGTTTATTATTGGCATTATACCTGTTGATCATTTTTTTTTTTTTACATCGCAACGTCATTATCTGGAAAAAAAATGATTTTTTTTTATTTGAAGCTATAAAGCAGTGTTACATATTTATATTTCGTAAGATTAATAAAAATTCATAATGAATATTTAGTCCCTTTAGATTGGTTAATATCTTTGAAATACTGAACATAAACGCATCGGAATTCCAAAATACTCATGCTTAAAAAGAGAATTTCTAAATTTTATTTTGTAGAATTAGACCAGACAGAGGAAGACCGTCTCAAACAGGACAGCCGACATTGCTTTTCCATTATACAATCTGAATCCGATTAATGCACCGTGTCGGGCTGGTTCAAACAATTTCTAAATTGCAAATGTCCAAACTGTTGTGATCCGACTTAATATTCGGACAGTGCAATCCAATTTTTTTCTAATTTGGTTCTGATTTCCTGCGATCCTAGAAATTAAAATAGAACACAGGTCCAAGCCAACTGTTACTCAGTGGCCCTGCGGAATTAAACAAGTGTTGGCACCAGATCCGAAGACTTGTGTTTACAGAGAGATGCCTCAATTTAAACCATTGACATATATTATTGACTAACATTTGTGTTTTATTGTAATTATATATTATTTAAGTTTTTAATATCTGAATCTAATGCAAAAAAAAAAAAAAAAAAAAATCAAAACGTAAAAATTTCATATAATTAACATTATAGATAACATGCCATCACTAGGAGTCCTAATAGTTTTGTAAATTCTATGTCTATGTATATTTAAAAAAATCGATGTTTAAGACCAACCCTAGCCTAATGTGAGTAGGTAGGAATAGAGTCGGAAATAGATATTTTTCTAGTTGTATGTGACAGGTTAGTATTTATATCCACTAGGAGTATTTGTTATTTCCGGTACCATTGGAGAATTTTAAATGTAAACACGGAACACGAATTAATAAGTAGACATATTTATCTTATTTATTTAAGAATTTAAAGTTATGCAGTATTCATAAATTAAATAAACATTCTTTATTTGAATGTATATAATTTCATAATTTATAAATTAAAATAAAAGCAGAAATAGTTTATTTCCTTTTACTGGGGTTCTATAGTTTTCTTGTTTAAAGTATTTTCTTTAAAATAAAAATGTGAAACATTTTTTCACCCTCAAAGATGTAACATTTTGACACTCTAACTCTGTCGGTGTTACTCGGATCGAAAATTTGTCGACAGTTCCTCTATTAGAAATTTAATTGAAAATATTTTTTGTTATTCAATGAAACCTCGATCGATAGTATAATATCGAACCTTAATTCCTCGATAAATCGTAGTTTTTCTATTTCCCTTGAATCTGCCTGCCATTCTTATGTTATTTTTACCTCTACATATCGGAGGATTGGTTAAGAAGACCTTGATATATCGAATTTTCGAAGATTCCTTAGCTTACACAAAGTTAGTTTTTATCGGAAAACCCCTAAATATCGAAGTCGATTTGTTAAATAAGTAGAGTTTAGACTGATCAAAGATTATACAAAGGATAAAACACCGAATTTTCAGTTTATAGAATTCTATATATAACATTTAGATTTTTTAAAAAAATAGGTTGAAATGAAAAAAATTCCAAATGATTTTGCAAACGTTCTTTCATATAAGTAATGCACATTGTCAGACCTCTTCCTCAATATTGTCTTACAAAGTAAAATCAGTGTAATGTTATGCAAATAATAAGTTTTTTCAACTACCTTAACTAAAGAGTTTAGAAAGGATCCCCGATCCATCTTCTGATTCACGTAAGTGCGACTACGCAAGGCCGTCTAAGATAGCCTTGTTGCTTCTTCTGCCGTTTCGCAAGGCTCTTAAACCTGAGGGCCGTTTCGGAAACAATCACTCGCTTTGATTAATTCGAACCCATTTGCAAAAAGTGACAAACCATAGACGGCAACCATATCTTCTGTACGCCTGTCGAAATATTTATCCTTGGCTATGTAGAAAAAGCCGTTAGCTATGACTCAGCCGAGTTGAACATTCTGGTGAAAGGGTGAAATATAGCATACAATACGTTCTGTTATTCTTCGTCAGCGTTAATTTCTTCTGGCTTCATAATATTTACCACAACATGACTTACAACGTGGAAATCATAAGACAGTTTCATAAAAAAATAATAACAACAATTTACATTTCCGCTTTCACTCGTTTGTTCATTTTTACTTCTATCCAGAGGTCTTGTCATCAAAGACGTTTTTTTCCAGAAAGTATTTTCATACGCTTATTTTTCTTGGGTAAGTCCTGGAGAGAAGGGGGAAATAATGATCATCTTTAGATCAAAATATACAATACTAACAGATTATTAAAAAAATAATTAATCAAACAATACTTTAGAAATTTAATCTTTTTATTACTACGAAGTTGGTACAAACTACAAACAGGCTTTGTAGAAAACCTTTATATCTTGCAATCATATATTTTATTTATTTTGTTACATATTTTTATTTCTTATGGAGGTCATTAATAATATTCTTCATGTAATTTTCTGACGTCACAGTTTAATATTGTTTCCAAATTATTTTTTAAAATTTTTATATTCGTGCCAATCAGCAGAACCAGCATACAGAATATTTGCGACTTGAAATGAATGGTATACAACATGTACATTTATTGATCAGAGTTGAAATAAAATCAGTGAAGATTCCTCTTAATAAAATTTTTAATGATGAAGAATTTAAAAAAAATAATAAAAAATAAATAAATAAAAATTCCTCTTCCAGGTTCTTTTTTTTTTTTTTTTTTTTTTTTTTTTTTTTTTGTCGTTCTTTGTAAGTAATAATAAATTTATTTGAATAAAATATAACCGGAAATCCAATACTACATTATTTATTATATAATATTACTGAAGAACTAAAAATCTTATTTATGAAAAGTATATATTTCAAATACCAGTGAAAAATATTCGTTTCCTAAAAACTTTCGAAATTCTTTAAACCTTTAATTTTTTACAATTTTTCTTTTGATTTTTCAATATCTATCGGATAATAATTATCAAATTAAAATAATAATTAAGAAAATTTAGTTATTTTTTTATTGTTTATTTAACCCTGAAATCAGTAATTTTCTAGCTCATGATTTTCGAGCAGCTTAAAATAGTTAAAGCATTTTAACTGTTAATAGATATAATTTCATTGTTAATGCTAAATACATTTTTCTATGAGAAATTTATTGCTGATAAATAATATGCAACACAATGACTGACAGCCGATTTCACAAGATTTTATCCAATTATTTGAACGAAATGTGTAGGAAACAATTTGTTACACACATTTTGATTAAAATTTGCTAATTTAATATTAATTAAAACTCAAAAATTTCAAATGGAATATTGTTAAAAGAGAACATCAACGTATTATTTATTGTTTAAGGGCATTAAGTAATAGTGCATAAAGTTCAAATTAATTCTGTACTAACTTAAAAAATCGTAAAATATAGATATATCTATTATAGGAAATAAAAATGGCACAACTGATGAAGAAAAAAATGAATACAGCACTAAATAATAAATACTTTAAAATACTTTAAAAACCATTTATAATTAATTAATTAAAAGACTTAAAATTTGATTGGTGTCAGATCTCTAAAATATTTTCATCTTCGACCTTATTCGACTTCCTGAAGATACAGTTATTCCTAACAAATTCAGTTCAGACACCCCCGATATAAAGAAATAGATCAATCCCAAACAATCTCAGCTAATAACGTACTATTTGAAATGCAGCATCCGAACTACCAATCCAGAAGCAGGAACCAGTTTCGGAATCAAAGTTAATGACTCAATCCCGCGCTAATTTAATCGATTCGTTTATAATCGAATCTGGTAGAGTATCCATTGATCGATGTTCTAGGAGTCCTTATCGTAATATATATGTATATATGATTATCGATATGATTATCAGCATACCGATAAAATAGTGATCGAATCTTTGCTAGCAGTATAGTAGAATCGGTAGAATTTTCAAGCCTTCAACAATTATGATTTTTATCAATCTGTATTCTAATAGATTTATTTATGTTTTATAAATTAAAGTAAGTAAGGAATTTATGTGTACTTGACAGCGCAATGGTTGTAGCAGATTTTATTTATTTTCAATATAAAAGTATGTATAATAAATTAGCTAATTTTATTCAAAATTAGACCAAGATCTAGTTTTCAGTTTATCTCATTCTTATATTAAAAAAAAAAAAAAATATATATATATATATGTGTGTATGTGTGTGTGTGTGTGTGTGTGTGTGTGTGTGTGTGTGTGTAATTGACTGTCGGCTGAACATTATTTGCTAACAATAAAAAAAAAACATTATTCATTCCCAAATCATACAGTCGGTAAACTTCAAACGGCTCTTTATGATATCTATAACGCCGATGTTCTTTTTGAAGATTGTTGATAAACGATTAAGATAGAAAAGCAATTTTTTAAATAGGCTGGTTTGAGTCCTTATCCATCTAATCAAGAAAAAAAAGGATAAGATTTTTAATTTAAAGTAATACAGCGCCACAGATTAAACGAATTTGTGATCACACGACCTTTACCGTCTATTCCGAATTTACTTGTTCAGTGTAAATAAAGATTAATTATTCGGTAGTATCCCGGCTTAATCTAATCTCTACAACCCTGGCGAACCGAGCCATTCACTAAGCCTCGTTAACGGCAATAACAATAATAGGAGATAATTATCACGAGTGGAGTGCCATTAAATCTCAGGGGGGGGGGGGGGGGTAGTGGCAAACTGTTGCTTGATAAGGAGTGCTGCAGATATATTTGCAACCTGTTGCTGCAAGCATGGCTCTAATCACCACCTTCCACCTAATTCTACCACCAGCCCAATGTTTCTATTACCATATTGATGTAATTTAAAAAATATATTTCAAAAAATGTTTAAAATTATTAAAAACGATTTTAAATCTGACAGAATTATAATTCTTCGTCTCAGAATTTCATTACTTTAATACTGAAAGCAAAAATACTAGGGAAGTGTTTAAAAAAACATCCTTGAATAAAAACGACGAGATTATTTAAAAATTATATTTTATAAGTTTTCTAAAATATTTAAAATAACGAAAGGCTCTCAATTGTGAAAAACAATTTAATTTTAAAATAAGCATATGCGGGAGTACTTCAAGGGTCTATGCCACCATTTTTATACACTGCATACACTCACTACTTAAAAAGACAAAAATATCTTCAGATGCATCGCTTACAATTTAATATCCACGACAAAACTAATAGATTAGTACAAACTGTAATTAATTTTAAAACATTACATCCATAAGCTGATTTAAAAAATATAATTCCAGTATGTAAAATGTAATGCGATATATCAAAAAACAGAATTAGTAAAGGGTTCCGAAAAACATCAAAACCTTCGATAGACGAGTTGGTCTAAATCGAGTAAGCTATTATTGAAGATCCAAAATTATTAATGTTTAAGTGGGGATCCTTAATAAGGGGAAAACCTGGCGGTTGAGCGTAATTTCGACCAAATATTCTCCCTTCACAACCGTTGGCCCAGAAACAGCAAGTCCTTATTAATTACTGAACACCGGACCCTTCATGGGCTGTAATGGTACCAGTTTTTGTTTAATTTATTTTTTTTACCTAATATAACAAATTTCACTGTGTGGACTCCCATTCTATTCATGGGAAATGATATTGATAAAATTTCTTTTAAATCCCCCAGTTGAACTGTGTAACACTTCCAATTCTGTCCGTATTTTAAAAGATATCCCTAGGGTATCAATAACTGATTTTACATTAGTTATTATCGCTACCTTGTAAAATACATTCCAGTAATGTTTAGTGTGAACTTTCTTGTTTAGCTTAAATTATTGTAATTAAGGAACAATAACTGCAAATTTCAACTTTATTGGACTATTCTTTCTAAAATTTGGATATTTCCTTAAGGGTGTCCAATTGTCTGGTTTACCCTACTTTATCAATAAAAGATTTATTAATAAAATAAAAACAATTTTTTAAAATAAATAAAAGAAAAGAAAACTTTATCTTCTTGGTTCTTCACATCTATAATTTATAAACTGATATTATAAAGAATCAATTTCTTTATTGGAGGCATTATCAGCTGTTATGGTAGATAAACCGTATCATACCTAGCATTCACCCAAATCGGGGTCAGTTGGAACCATCACTAGCACAGTCCTATTTTTAAGAAATAAAATTTTATCAGATTACCATTTGTTTCAATTATAAGTATACTTAAAGGTTGAAATAAAAAAAATATTTTTAAGTGATTTTTAAAATCTTTATAACTGTACTAATTCATATATTTTTTCTGATTGATTTAAAAAAAAAAAAAAAAATCAGATATCAATAAATAAATCTCAATAAATTTTTCAGTCCATCTTAGGTTTATAGAAAAATCTAATTCCTAATTTTAATTTACCAAATCTTTTTTAAAAGGAGATTGCTATGGCTGGCCAGAGCGGTGTTTACAACTACAGGAGGGGAGAGATTTTTATATTTAAACATTTATGCCAATGTATTCCGCCCACATTGTCCAAGTCCGAGTCCGGCGCAGACTCATTAGAAACTCGTTAGTCCTGTTTTGAAACTATTCACGTCCCTTATTACCATTTGTCCTTACACTTCGCTCAGTAGTCTGCCTCTTCGCTGTTTATGTAACCCATGTTTTTCGCCGGGAAAATTTATATAATCAAGAAAAAATATATACTGAATAAACATTACTAACCTTTGAGGTTTCGTTGTTATTCGAATAGGTGGAATAAATTAAGAACCGGATTGAATTTTATTCCATATTTGAAGACATGAGTAATTTGATATTTGTAAATTTAGCATACATTTTTTTTTTTTTTATCTGATTCAGAAGTATTTTAATGGTTTATGCTACTTTTTTGTATAAATAGAATTATATTATAAAATTTATCGCATCATAATATATTTATACAGTGGAGTCTCACTTATACGAATGTGAGGGGGAACGGAAAGTCTTTCGTTTAAGTGAATACTTCTTATAAGGAGTTATTCGTTCGCTGGGGAACGAAAAATTCTTCGTATAACTGAATGTTTCGTATAAGTGAGAACTTCCTCCTTTGAAAAATCCTGCGTTATCCGTGCTACCTCTTTTAGGCATTCCTTACCTATCCATATTCGCAAAGCCTCTTTCTTAACTTCTTTAAAACATCTTTTATTTATCCATCTCCTCGATCTTCAATCTTCCACAAAAATGTAAATAATATGTAAATGTACATTAGTGTGTTAAAATTTTTACTGTTGATTGTTTTTATTTTTTTTATTTTACTTAACTTTAATTTTTATTATTTGTTTTTTATTTCTTCTTTTCTCCTAATTTAATTGTACTACTGATGTGCTTATTTAACTAAACTCAGCCAGACAATTGTACCTTTCATTGTGCACTTTGATTATTCTTAGGGGACAGTCTGTCCCGGAATAAAGTTTATTTTTCGTTTCATTTCATTAATATAATATACTCCCGAAAAGAAATAAACGTATAAAATAATTAAAAAAATTAAAAAATAGTATTTTTTTTACTATATTACTTTTATTCATATTTCTCGCTCAAACCGCGACAATAAGCGGATGTTATATAAAAATTATGTAAAATTGGCATGCCAGGCATGAGGGAGAAATAATAAAATTTAAAAAAATTTGAAATAAATATAAATGAAATTTAAAAAAAAATAATAAATGAATAATATAATGAACATCAAATAAAATTAAATAATCCAATTTTCTCGATACATTTTATAGTACTACAAATGTACTGTTTACTATCGGCCAAGAACATACAGAGCTGGCGAGGTACACCACATTTATTAGGTACACCATATCTCTCCTGTACTGAGGACACTCCTCCAAGATGTGCCCCACTGTTAGAGCAACTCTGCAGAGTTGACACTGAGGGAGATCTCTCCATACCATCAGGTAGAACAAATTTGTTTCTATACTGTCACCCTATTGTTTTTATATTTTATTTCTTTAGATATTTTTTGGCTTTATTTCTCACCCCTTAAAATATCATACGAAAATTCTTAAGAGACGTCAAGAACTGTGATTCCAAGAAATATTTTCAAGGCTAGACGATCCCATTGAGAATGAAGGACAGAAGATAAGGCGATAGATCAGCTCGGAGCTATTAGCCATTCGATGCATCAAAATTCTGATTTATTCGCAGCGAGGAGGGGACGAGAGGGGACTACCTGTGTTCCACCGCTAGCATTATGTAGCTCCCCCTCAGAGCTCGGATAATTTCATAAAATAAATTGCCACGCCGAGTTATTAATATTAAGCTTCTATAATTTATTCCTTCCATATGTTATATTTAACTCTACTCCCCTTTTTTCCCTATTTAATCACATTTGGCCATCCGGATAAATTTATGCCCCTTTCATTTCTTAATAAATTGCGAACGGGTATTTCAGTCTTTGAAAAAATTAAATAAGTGCTTGGCTGGGAGGGAAGTCTTATTTGTATCTCGGACAGTGGGTTCTTCCATTTCAGAAGAACTGGCTCGATTCAGAATTTTTTTTTTAAATAGTAGCCATACATCAAACTCCTGACCGCATTAAAATCACTTTTTGGCATTGTTTAAAGCGGTTTTGGAGTTTCTGGTCCCGTATATAGAGTTGAACCTATTTTTTGCTTTATATCCGAGTATACTTTATGTATGTTTTTGAAACTTTAAGATCAGGTTTTATAAATTGATACATTTTTTTTTTACATTAAACTAAAGACTAAAACGACAAGAAGCTGCCTGTCGTTACAGACTACTTGAACATTTACTAGACAAACGTTCAAAGCTCCCAATTAATTACAAAAGATTAATATACATGACTGTGATTAGACCTATCTGGACGTACGGAGTTGAGCTTTGGGGCTCGACTAAACCATCCAATTCATCTCGTATCCAATCCTTACAATCCAAAATCCTTCGAAAAATCCTCAATGCACCTTACTTTGTCACCAATAAACTTATCCATAAAGATCTTAATGTTCCATATGTTGCAGATTTATCCCAAACTAGATATCAATCCTTTCATAGTAAGCTCCATAACCACTCTAATCCCCTAATTTCTCAACTTGCTTCCCACACTATTCCTGATAATCCTCCGAGGCGTCTGAAAAGAAGATTGTCCAGAGACCTTCTAGTGTAGAATTTTTATTGAAGTGCTACTGATGAGTAGTTCTTTACAAGTTTTGTCACGTTATTGTAATAGGTAACAGCACATTTACTTGATGTATAAATATTGTACAGTTGTAAATTTCAATAAATTGTTATTTAAAAAAAAATATATTAAACTGTTCATGAATTCGTGAAAAGTAAAATAATCTTAATCCATTATTATTAATATTAAGTATTATTAAACTTCATAATAATACTTCCGATCTCTGTTTCACTCTAGGGAAATAAGTAATATGAGTAGACAATGAATTTGTTCATATAAGATATACTATGAAAATGAATAAATAAAAACCCTCTATAGAAGCCAAAAGATAAAGTATAATAAATAATAAGTGAGGCGAAGTAGTTCAGTGGTTCTGTACTCCTAATTCTCGGTCCTGAGTTCCAGTCTGGTAGGTGACAGATTTATTTTCTGTTATTTCAGAAGTTCGTGCACTTTAATGGTGGGAATTTTCGTGAGCCAAATATTACTTCCGTGCACTACTGTTAGCCAAGTACATCTTTACGAAGTATTGATACAAGAGCTTTAGTGGTAGAGGTTTTAATTTTTTTTAAATAATTAAATAATATAAATAAATACATTAGAATCCATTCTGGAAAACCCAGGAAGGATACAGGTTAAGATCAAATGAGGAGATCTACAAAGAAACGACGAACATAGAGACGGATATAAGAATTAAGGGACTGAAGTTCTATGGACATATGGTAAGAATGCCAGAGGAAAGACTTAATGAAGCTATTTTTCAGAAAATTTGGGATTACAAGAGTACACAAGGATACTTAAACAGCTAAAAGAGGAGACCAGCAAACTGGGGATTGGGGACCATGACTGCCTTGATAGAGAAGAGTATAGAAGGAAACTACAAGGAATAGCGGTTCTTGTGGCAAGAAGCAGCCGAAGGAGGATAGGGCCTGGACAGAAGAGAGGAAACAGAGGCAATCAGAAAGAATGAAGGAGATATGGATGATGAGAAGGAACAGAATTAAAAATCCATCTTCGTAATATTCGCGTGGTCTCTATGGCCTTTTCGTGAAAAAACAAAACAAAAAAAAAAAAAAAACATCAGAATAATAATAGTAGATAAAATAAAGAAATACAATCACTTTATATATACAATATATATAAGCGTCCTAAGTAACACCGAATCAACCTTTTCCTTCCACTTATAGAAGGGTAAGCTAGACTCAAAGAGGTCCCAGCTCTGCTCTCACAGCTGCGTCACTAGTTCTAAATCTAGTGGAGACTGAACGAGAGCGCTACGGTACAGTCGCTCCGGACTAAAGTGATAAGCTGGCCATTGGCAGAACTCAAACAAAATAAATATTTAATAAAGAGTTTTTTTTTTTATTTATTCCACACAATGATATGGAGAACTCACATCATACTAAAGAAATAGACGATATCACTCATGGGTACTAACGAAGTAGCATTAGGCTGAAATCTCAGAATTATATATTTAGTTTCTGTGATCTTCCTTGCACGAATATTTCCGTTACTAACTTCAGAACTACTTTCTAAAGGTATCACATAGACACTGATTTAGTTATACGCTATCTAATAGCCAATATTATCCCAAATTGACAAAAATGACCTATGATCGTTGTTTGGTTTTTTTTTTTTCCGAGACATTTCATTTGTTTGATACATTCATTTTACATTATGCACTTAATATAAAATGATTCAGGTGTGAAACATTACACATTAAGTATATACTTTTTTGTAACGTGACATTCAATTCAACTGGTAGCGGAAATGATAATTGTAATGCTATTTGAATTATTAATACAATATAATATTGCTTTCTATATTCTATATCCGTGAGGTACAGAACATAATAACATGTTGCACTTAAGGCGAGTGCACCATTAGCCATCGAGCTCAGATGCCGTTTACGGGTACTTATTATGCACTTCGATGCCGAATCCAATTATAATGCACTTTGCACCTGCCCTCTTCCAGTGACTGAGCTCACCTTGATGCAAGTTATTATTAATTGTGATGATTTCCTTTGTTATTTGAATTAATCGATCTGATGAATGAGAAGTGTTTTACTAACAGGTGCATTAATTTTTTGTTTTGTACGGTATACATGATGATATTTTGAGTCATTTATGATGTGACAAGCTATGGTGTGAATTTTTCATGAGCCTATGACATCTTAATTAAAGCATTCCAAAAACTATATCGGTAAGCGAACTACCCTTCTCTAATAGATCTTTTCTGTGGAAAAGAACGATTAAAGCAGCTATCGTTTATAGAAACATCATCATTTTGATTGAATATTTCATTGTATATGTTATTCTTCATCTCATCATGACCAGATCTTAAATTAAAATAGTTGACAACTCCTTCTGATCAAGTGTTTCCCTAAAATCGAACATAGACCTATAAATATATTCTTAAACACTAAAGTTATAATATTTAGTAATATAATATAATTTTAAAAAAATAAAAGGAAAAAACAAATTATCTAATTAGGTGCTGACTTTCCGGCTTACTCTTACATTATTCAGGGCTTACATAGTGTAAGATAGTAAAATATGGTTATCATAACCATAAAATTGCAAGTTTGATGGTTATTAGCGAAAGATTTTAAAGCGTTTAACCAGGTTTCAGCATTGAATCACGAAATACACTACGTCAAAAAACATGGTTTTGAATTAACAAGTATCAAAAAAATTTTTGCTTTGTCTATTTTGGTTCTGACATTATTTCATCAAGTAAGTTAAAGCACTGGCAATTGTAGGTCTTAATATATACATAAAGTAATATTTTGTATTCTTACATTGTCTTGAAAACCATAATGATTTCAATGTTGCACATGAAGTGGCTTAGCTTAAACAGAACACTTATCATAAAATTTTATTTTTTCTAATATTTTCAAAAAACAAACTCTTCCCACTTAACCCTTAGTGTCTGAACTTGCTTCCCATTTATCTGAATAATCCTCTGAGGAGTCTGAAAAAAAAAAATGGACTCGGTACCTTCTAGTATAGAACTTCAATTTTTATCAATGGGTAACTAGCTAATTTATATCTAGTCACTAAATTGGCATTATATTCAATATACCTCATATTTACTTGGGACATTCAATTATACAGTAGTAAATTTCAATAACTAAGAATAAAAAGAATTATTGTGAAATGAAGAATGAGAAGAAATTAGGCAGGCGAGAGGTAAAATAGACTATTGATAAATATTTAGCATATTAGTAATTAAATGTTATGGATATCACAACTATTTTCTAATACTGCTTATACAATTTCTATTTTTGTTTGAGATATTTTAATGTATCCACTTATTTTAAAACTGACCCCAAAGAAGGCATACAAAATAGGTAGAAATGCTCGTTTTTCTTCTACTGTCTTCTTGTATAATCTGCTGTCGTCAATATCAACTTACATATATTTTTTTTTATATAGTATTGGACACTGGAAACGTTGAAACCAATGATATGCAACACATCATGAGTAAAACTAAAATAAACATACGTTATTTAAAGCGGTGCTCTGAGCCTTCGAAGCAGCGATGCAGTATCCTCTCCAATCTTGGGCGTATCCTCACGGTTGGCAGGCCTGGGATTTATAGCCTATTGACCCGCCCACTTTTTGATATCTCACTTGGTCTACGGTGACTTCGGCCTCTTCTTCTGATAATTAAATCAAATTGTTTTATTTCGTTGTACGCTGGGGTAAGTATAGCCTGCCCTCGAGTTGTGTATAAATCTTCAACTGGCTGCAGGTGACTTCAACGCTGATAGGTAACTTAAGAGTGAAATTAAAAAAAAAAAAAAAAATTAAAAAGTATATTGAAAATTATTTTCTTGATTTTGATAGAGGATAATTATTTGTAGCTATAGTAATCTTTAACAGAACGTTTACTGCGATTTTATGGCTTACTTTTAAGCAGCTGGGTATATTAAAATACTCGGACATTTTAAACAGTTTTATTGATAGGAAAGCAATTTAATCAGTAATAGCTATTTATCTTATTTTAATGTTAGAAATTTTATAAACTTTTAAGATAAATTAATTAAATTTTAATTTATAAAAAGTAACATTAATTAGAATATGTTGTTTGTTGGCGCTACAACTCGAGAAGAGTCAAGGGCTCCCTTAGTCTGAGCCACTAAACTTCTATATTGTGCTGCTGCTCTCAAATTTCTTTTTCTTAACATTTTCTCCGCGTCTGCAGCCACACAATCCACCCACCACAGACGAGGTCTTCTACTTTTCTGTGTCCAAATATCTTTTCATCTAAGCAGCCTTTTGGGGTTTCATTATCGCTCATTCTAGCAACATGTCCTGCCCATCTCAAATGTAAGAATTTAATTAACTGTAAAGTATCTAGGTCTTTATAGAGATCCATACCCTGTTGTTACACACAGGCTTAAAAATCCTTCCAAAATCTTCCTTTCAAATCTCTCTAGGGACGATTCTAGGGCTTTCGTCGTCGTCCAGCATTCTAATGAGTTTGCGAGAACGGTCTGATCAAAGTTTTATCAGAGAGATTTGCTCTTTAGAAGCTTCTGAAGAACATAGTAGCACCTATTAGCAGCCATAATCCGACGCTGAATCTCTAGTTGCCTATCAATGGTGGAGTTCAGTTGTGTTCCAAGGTAAATAAATTCCTCGATCAAAAATGAAATCCTACATTTTTACAACTCCTCCTAGATACTCCCCTCTGTTAGGATTACATTAAATTAGAATATAGTTATCTTTAATTAGACAGATCAGTATGTAAAGCAACACAATATAGTTGGTCAGCAATGTGTTTTTGTATTAATGAAGCATATATCTATCTTGTCCGTTACGGAAGGAAATATGGTTCGTGCAAAATAGATGGGGTATAGCTGAGTGGTAAGACACTTGACAAAAAACAGGTCGATCCTGGGTTCCAATCCGGCTAGTGGCTGGGTGGAATTAATTCTGATAATTTATGCACTTGCCCCGACCGTCGTGCCCCACAAAACGGCAAGAAAGAGAAAAAAATAATGTTATTATGTCATAAAGTTCATTGATAATAACAACTATTTATATAAAAAGTATTTATGATTTTGCTTTGGTATTTTTACCCAAATTTTCCCAGCACTCGCTTCCGTCTTTTGGGATTCCCTTGTTGATATATGTATTCCCAGAAGGGCAGAGGATTCCTTGGACTACAGACGACCTATAGGCCCTATATTTATGCTGGCGGTAGGGCCCAGCAAATCAAGACTAAGTGCCCTTGTTGAACTTACACATGGAGAATAATCATTGGTCCCTCCCCGTCCCACACCTCTTTATCAACCGCCATCTTTTATTCAGGGGATGTCGATTGACTTATGTTCCTCCAATGAGGACTGTCTTAAGTGTTTTATTTCCTCCCGCCGTGGCGCGGGATCCCAGCTGTAAATACTTCAGGGATGTCGGAGATGTATGGAGGGCCCAGAGGAAGATTGGTGTTCGAGGATTACGGTTGGGAAATTGTAAAAAGGAAAGTTGTACCAAAATGGTGCCAAGAGGGAATTTTAAAATAAAAATGTAGAGCAAAAATACACCCCGTGTACGAAAACAAAATTTAAATACTCCTTCGTTATTACTTATCATAGTCATATTAACTTTAATTTTATTAAATTACTTAATTTTATTAAATTAATGCTTTTATATCTACTGCTACTGATAAGGAAAATGCCTGAAAATTTTAGATCTGAGCAACACAAAAAGAACTAGAGGTTGTCCAAATAGCCCCAACACTTATAAAATGTAGGCAAAATGTGACTTTTTACATCGAAACCAATATAGCTCCTAAACAATAGGTCCTAGAAACAAATGTCATATAACAAACAATATTCTCCATTAAATATTTGATCAGGAACTTTTCCTCAAATTTTCGATTCAAGCAACAGAAACAGAATTAGATCCTGTCAAATTGTTACATTTTTGAGGGGGAAAAAAAGTTATACTCCAAGTTGCCATGACGACCCTTTATTTAACACAAGAAAACTATAAACACTCCAGCAAAAAGGCGTATCCATGTAAAAAAAAAAAAAAGAAAAAAAGGGTTTAAATAAAGTAGATTAATATTAAACTAAAAAATTAATTTAAAATAAATTCTAATAATTTTTTTTTAAATTTTGCTGCTAAATATGAATTAGCTGTATTATATGTATCATTTTAAAGATATAGATGGTTTCTCGAAGAAATGTATTTAATTATATCAGTTTTCCACGGCAAAAATAAATTAAATGAATGACACGCGAATTGAACTTAATTCTAAGAATAACACGAAAGCACAATGACATGTTACTTAAAGCTTTGTACGCAAACATAAAAATAAAATAAAATTGAAGCTTCGTATACATAAGATGGGGAAAATAAATAACTTAAAAAATGAGAAAGAAAAAAAATAATGCAATATAAATATTGATAAAAAAAAAAAAAAAAAAAAAAATACAAATAATAAAATTACTTGGATGATATTTTGTAAAATATATTTAAATGCATTATATTTTAATGTTAAATGTATCAATGTATTATTTTATTTAAAAAAAAAAATTATTTAAAAATTCAATTATTTATATATACACACACATGCAAATACCGATGCATACACTCATGAATCATATAATAACATAAAATATTTAAATATATAAAATAGAATATATAAGCTGATCATATTTAATATAAGTGTATGCGCGAATATGTAATACACATAAATTAAATTGAGAGGTATACTGGTATAATTGTTTTGTTTTTTT
The DNA here is from genome assembly GCA_003667255.2 of Euschistus heros. NCBI lineage: Eukaryota > Metazoa > Arthropoda > Insecta > Hemiptera > Pentatomidae > Euschistus > Euschistus heros. The sequence goes on along the minus strand of RCWM02000007.1, from coordinate 4,874,352 downwards.
GTTTATGCTATCATAGTTGAAAGCTTAATATTAATAGAATAATACTATATATGTATACTATTTTACATTTTTTTTTCGTACAGAATACTAGAAAAAGAAACTTTTCTTGCCTAATGATGATTTTTATAAAATAATGTTGGGTATCGGTTATGAGATATTAAAATTTGAACATTAATATATATTGCGACAAGTGACATAATGTCATACATATAACATTAGGCAGAATACATGTAACATCTGTGTTAGCTTGACGGACTTTTATATAATTTATAAAGAATTCAGAATAGCTCCGTGGCATTTTCTAGCAAGCAGTACCATCATTTTCCAAAACTTTCCACATTGTAGGAAAAACTTTTTCCATTGTTCCCACTAACCGATCTATTACCCAAGTACCTCGAGGTAGCGGCAGCGGACGGAAGGACGGAGAATGGTGTAATTATAAAGCCATCAGCCGGCGAGGATCCTTAATATAGCCACGACCTGTTGCGGCTCTTTACGTCACCCAACAACAAAATTACTCTCTATTTCATTAAAAAACAACCAAAAACATTTGATCATGTAAACACGCTAAAAGAGTAGTTGAAAAAGTATAAAATTATATTAATTTGAGAATAAATATTTTATAATTACTGTTCAGTGTTTTTTTAGATAATTGAAAAAAAATAATAGAAGCAGTTTTCATTAAGTTTTATGAAACTGACAACTATTTATAATGATTTTTATGAGATATGTTAATTGAGATAAGTTTTAAGATTTGAAATGTATAGTTTATAAAAATAATTACTTTTTAAGCAGCATTGGTTAATAGTTAAAGCCTCAATTTATGAAGAGCAAAAAACTTTAAAATGTGCTATAAAAATTACTAATACGCTATACAAAGTATGGTATTATAATATCCAAGCAATATAATAATAAAGCAATAACGATGAAACATTAAACCATACGTAGGTAAAAAGTATAAAAGGTTTTGTCAACAATAAATGAAAAAATAAAATATTTAGACTTTTCATATTTACAATTTTAATTTAATTTATGTAATCTATTTTAATTGAAACGTATTTTTTAATTTCTGTTTTTATCAACACCATCGTCATTATAATTTTAAAAGAAGTATTACATTTGACAACCATATGCATTTTGTGAAAGTTAATCTATTCTTTATCTGTGGTAAAAAAATCCTTGTGTCTCGTTTAAAAAAATGCGACCTACATTTCATAAGCAAAATTTTAATAATTTTCGAATAATAGTAAATCCTAAAAATATGAGTAACATTATGGAAAAATTAAAATATTAATTTATATAAATTTAACACATAACAGTGAACATTTGCCCAATAAGCAAAATATAATTCTAAATTTTAAATGATTGAGACCGAGTAGTTTTAAAAAGACATCAACTCCTACATTAAAAAAAAAATATGGATTTTTATATAAATCCAGATCTTAATTATAACAAATGTATTCTTCTTTTTTTTTTTTAAATACTCCTATAGAATAATTTAAAAATATTACTTCCTGTGATTTTATTAAAATACAACAGAGTAAGAATTTCTGAAAAAAACGTTAAATATTTCAATCATTTTTTTTTTTATCATGACTTATTAAGAACAAAATTTTGATTTGTTTGAGGTCCAATATCAAGAGATGAATAAATAAATGCTTATCTTTTTGATACTATTTATTTTACTATAAAAAAAAAATCGTTATTTTCTAATAAAAATAATTTAAAAACTAAGCACTTAATCGAGCTTACATAATAAGTGTTCTTGAAATATTGATTATGATTTTTAATATGAAGATTACAAAATACTATTCTATTGACCAACGTCGTAATACCTAATATTTTTTAAAACAGTAATATAAACATCGTTCTTAACAAATCTACAATTTTAAACTGGTATTTATTGTATCAGTTAATTGGAAAAAAAAATACAAACATAAAAATTTAAAAGTGAAAAATGAGTAAAGTTTCCGTTATCACTACAACAGAAAAATATTCCCTTCAATTATAAAATTATACCATGAATCAATTAGCAAAACAAACTAATTTTTAATTATTATTTATAATTATTTCAAATAAAAAACCATTAAGATTTACTGAGAATTAAGTGACACCCTTAAGATAAGCTGTCATAACAATACAACCAATAATTCACCTAATTAAACCAACAAGCGTTAAGCTATACAACAACAAGAACCGGTAGACATAACGCCTTGAATGACACCTTGTGATAATCGGTAGCAGGCCCGTAAAAAAAGCGTACTTTATGATACGTTAGGCGGCCGGCGAGTGCCACTGGTGGTTTACGAACTGTTAATGCCACGAAAGGTAGGAGAGAAAAAAAAGAAGAAACAAAAAAAAAAGAAGAAGGAAACACCGAGATCCCCACAAGGGTTACTAGACAGGGAAGGGGATAGCAGTGGAATTTATAGCTCTATTTTTTTGATTACTGTTTTGTGGTCTGGGAAGATTTGTTTCGTTGGGGGACCGGTTCTGAACACTGGGCTCTCTGTCTAGCAGTCCATTAATAGCTCATAATTCTGTTAGTAACAAACAGCTAATAACTGTGCAATCTGTGTACTGGAGGCTTGTCATTACTGGAGGCTTATCATTACTGGAAGCTTATCATTACTTTGATTTGTCTCAGGAGGGTACGGTTCGGATTGGCTAATGATGTCTTCTATATCGAAAGGTCTTTAAAGAGGAAATCAGAGCTTAACCATAATACAGATACATAATATGAAGACATAAATTATTATACATTTGTTATAAAATAATATTGTAATAAAATTAATATTGTATTTTTTATTTGAACAAAGGTTTTTATCTTTGGGGTATTTAATTTCAACTAAAAGATTTAAGGAAAAAAAATTCTAATTACAATAAATAAACATAATGAAAATGAAATGAAAAAATAAACTTTATCCTGGGACTTGCTGTCCCCTAAGAATATTAATAATTCACTGTTACAGGTACAATTGTCTAGCCATATTATTTAAAAATTAAATTCTTCAATAATTACGGCATACATAAAATACAATCGTACATATATGTATATATAAAAGAAAGAAAGAGTAAAGAAAAAAGTAATTCTAGCTATTTTCATTGTTTACATATTTGGAGAAGATTGATAGTCTAAAAGATATAGAAATAAATGATTTTTAAAGGAAGTTAGGGGAGGTGCTTTACGAAAAGAAGTGGCCGCTTTACCACATTAAATGTTTTCTTTACCGTCTTGGTTTGGGTGGGGATGCAGTTTATGAATAGAAAACAAAAACAAATGTTTTAAATAAATTTCATTTGATGGATTAAATGTAATATAATGAAATATTCTAGAAATATTTTTCAAAAGTTGATCCAGTGAATGTAGTAATTTTAAACGTGAAAAAAAAAAAATGATTTGATCTTTATTTTTTTATATCACTCGAATATATTTAGATCATTAATTATTTCTACTGAACATAATTTATATTTATACATTTAACATAATAATATACAAAGTATATTTGTATCATGTTTAGGTTGGTTCTTGATGGCCATTTTAAATAATTCCTGTCCTACAGTATCCTTCAATGATATTCCACTAATTCCACAGTTGAACAGATCCACTAAATAGAACTCCAATTGGACAAACGTCTTACTTGGAATCCACATACAGGACTAAAGCGACAAGAAACTGATTGTCGTTCAACATTTACTAGATAAACGTTTAAAGCTCCCAGTTCATTACAAAAGACTTATTTACATGACTGTGATTAGAGCTATTTGGACGTACGGAGTTGAGCTTTGGGGCTCGACTAAACCATCCAATTCATCTCGTATCCAATCCTTACAATCCAAAATCCTTCAAAAAATCCTCAATGCACCTTACTTTGTCACCAATAAACTTATCCATAAAGACGTTAATATTCCATATGTTGCAGAGTTATCCCAAACCAGATACCTATCCTTTCATTGTAAGCTCCATAACCACTCAAATCCATTAGTTTCTCAACTTACTTCCCACTCCATTCTCCATAATCCACCGAGGCGTCTGAAAAGAGGATGGCCTTGAGATCTTCAAGTGTAGAATTTTTATTGAAGTGCTACTGATGAGCAGTTTTTTTCAAGTTTTGACATGTTATTGAAATCGTTATCAGCTCATTTTGCTGTATATATGTGTAAATTTCAATAGATTGATATTAAAAAATTATAAAAATAAAACATTTTAATTATTAATAATAATGAAATATTAGCTTATTTATTCATATTCTTACGAGGAACTAGAATTAAATTTTATATCATAATTCTGCGATCTCATTAGACGATCCACCTCAGCAAATACTAGACTCAACCCCTATGAACCTATTTTTTTTCCTGCCCCTCATCAGACACGAAGACAACAGCTCCTAGAGGGGATCGGTACGGCTTTTTAACAGATCGTAAAGAACCCCGCTGTGTGTGTACACTTCTAAAAATCGGGGCACTTTGTCCAGGTGACACATAAATCACCGAGCCCTACCTCCATCATTTTCTTCGTCATTGGAGGTCGATAACACCTAACCCGGTGGGAAACTCCCCGTATTTTGTGGGGTTTTATGGTTAAGATAACATCGGGGATTTATTGGTTTTTCAAGTGTTCATTCTCAATTTTACAGTATGTTTTGTATTGTTCAAGTAAATCGGAAAATATGGATTTTACTATCTCTCCCTGCAAATGAAATTATTCATGGTATATGAAATTTAAAAATATACCACAACAGATGGGAAATAATAAATAAATTTTAAATAATGTTGAATAAATAAATAAACTTATTTCAACTTGTAGACAAGGCATATATTTTAACATGCCGTGTATTAAAATTTAATATTAATATATTATTAATTATTATGGAACAAAAAAAAAAATTTTCTAGTTCTTCTTGATCCTGACAAAATCTTTTCGTCACTAATTATATCCAATTTTCGGGTATATGGACATCATATCATATCATATGGATCTTATGATCATGTCAACAATTGTAAATAGATAGAGGGAGATATATGCTTTATTAATACAAAAAACATATTGCTGCACAATTTTATTGGGTTGCTAAATACAGCATATCAAGCTGTCTAATTAAAGATAGCATCACTCTATATAACTACAATTCATGATATTAATGATTTGGGTACAATTCCAAGATATAAATTTCTCTCATACTTTTTTTTTCTCATTTATTTCATTTTATGTTTTCCTTTTTATTACATTTTCCTCATAATATTTAAATGTATTTTTGTTTTTTATTTATTTCTCCTTCAACAAGCAACATCACTACTACTTAACAGACACCACAAAATATATTGGTACACTTGTATATGCAATTACCATAAATTACATTAGTCATATGTGGTATGTATGTGGTGGTGGATAACACCCAGGGCGTCCGAACTTATATTTTCTGCCATTATTGCAATATCCCTCGTCTCCACACCAAGTTCCACCAAAAAGCTCCTCGGGGCTTCAGAAACGTATAAGAATTATAAAAACTTTAATTAAATAAAATAAAGCAGTTAAGAAAAAATAATTAAAATTATTAATACTGTTATAATACGTTTGATATAGGTACCCGGATTGAAGTATATGGGGACTGAAACTCTTATAAACTAAAAAAAATTTAAACCTGTAGAACAAATAATAATTATATCAAATTTACAAAATCTTTTACCAGCCAGCTTTTTAAAAATTATTATAAAGCATTAAGACAATGTAAAAAAATATTCTTGTTGCTGGCATTTATGTTTGGTTTTATGATTAGAACAACATATATTTAGATAAATTACTAAATTAAATTAGATAAATAGATAAATTACACGAACATCATCCAGAAATAATATATTAATCATGGAATTGAAAAAAAAATTATTTAGTATGAGAAGTGTAATATTTTTTATAAAATAAAACTGGCATTTCTTCTAGATTTTGAAGAATAAATTATATTCCTGGCGAAGAGGTTTTTTCATAAATTATTGATAAATTTGTCTATGAAACATTTTAAAATTATTCCAATTGCATAAAACACACAAAAAGCTGTAATAAATTAGAAATAAAATGAAAAATAATTTCAAGAATCATAAAGATGAAAGTTGAAAACCCCGAAGCCAAGTGGATTAGTAATCATCACAATTCGTGCCGGGGCAAGTTGGTATCGGTCATGCGATCAAGCCTTCTCGACTTCTTTTTATTCTCTCCAGGCTCGATATAAAACCTAACTGTATTTATAAAGTCTTTACAAGTTTTATTATAGTATTACAGTAAATATAGTAACATTTCATTATGTATAGTTGTAATATTCGAGAGAATCATTGAATAGAAAACCTGATGTAGATAAATGGTATAAAATATACCGTTTCCACAGCAATTATAACTAAAAGTGAAATATAATCTATTCATTCTAAAATATTTTTTTGCAGAGAAAACTCTGAACAACCCAATATGTCCTACGAACCGTATAGAGCAAGTCGTAATATCATTGGTATCCTTTAAAACGAATTGGGCAGTTTTAGACTCATGTATTCTAATATCATTCTCATATATCTAAGCATTCCCATATGTATGTGCACTGTATGATAAATTATATAGAATTTTTAGAATAATGGTTGTTGGAAAAAAGTTTTTCAAAAAATCGATTTATATTGAGAATAGAAAACTTCAAAGCGCTGCCATAAACACCTGTATTTTTGGAATACAATACAATTATTATAAATTTCGTTCCAAATGATATGGTTTGAATCATAAAATATTAGGGTTAAATATCAAAAAAATAATAATATTTTACTATAAATTTTAAGTAACATCTTTATTTTCAATAGCAAAAAAAAAAAAGACAAGTTATTTAACTCCTTTATCAGAAAAATAATATATTTTACGATTTTAGATTAATTTTAAAAATATTGAACGATTCCCCTCTAAGCAAGTTTCTATAATAACGATATTAATATTGCATTGAATCTTCAGAGTTCATCTTTTTTTTTTAACAATCTGAACTTCAGTATGACAAAATAATATTAAAAATGAGCTCGAAATTTACGCCATAAAAGATGATTTTGATTCTACTGTAAACGTTTTCGCCGCACATGAGTGGTAATTAAAATAATTACTCGTTCTAAGATAAAAGCTTGCACGCGAGGTTTGGTAAGATAATATATCATATTCTCGTCTGGCACAAGCTTGATAACATTTAAAATTCCTGGTAATTAACAATCGATTTGTTATTAATTTTTTTAAAACTATTTCTTATTTTGTAAAATAGTTGAATGCAATACAATAGTTCAATTCTTTGTTCAGAGTTTTAAATTTATTTTAAAAATGTCAATGAGAACGATTACATTAGGTTTTATGATTGATTGTATGATATTTCCAAGAAATATACGTACTAAACTAAAAGCAGTTAAAAGTTTTTTTTATCAATAAATTATAATAATTTATAGAGGATTTCTTAAGTCGATGAAAGGTGTCGCTGATTACCTGAGAATTTCTTTGAATAGTAAATGTATGATTTGCAGCGGCGGTGTCTTTTTATTTCGATTCAAGTGGGTTTAGTTTTTTCTTCAACTGATATTATGTCGCTCATTACTCAATTTCAATTTTTTCTTTTAAGCAATATTTTACAGCGACTATTTCCAAGATTTTTTTTAATGAAGTTTATATAATTTACTTTCCATTTTTACTGGATTCTACCCACATCAATCAGATTTTCTAGGTTCTAATCTTATTCTTACTGAATATGTATACATAAAAAATATATAAGTTTATATATAAAGTATATTAAATGCGATAGCCTCGTATCTCGAGAGAAGATATCCCTCAAATATAGATACTCAGAGGATGGTCTCGCCTTCACTGATATGTCAGGGCCAATAACGCCAGATAGAGAGACTTCAGACTCTTATTGTATTCTCATGAGTCCTTCCCCTACCCCCTCAGAGATAATGCGACTCGACGTTCTGTCTTTAGTTCCAACCCTCTCTGACATCTCTTTCCGTGGAAAGCTTTATAGATGTGGGCACTTCTCAAACAGTTCTTAACCTAAATAGACTCAGCAATTAAAAATCCATTAAAAGAAAAAAAAATCTGGAGGGAATATTTCCTCCGATTATCTCCCCGAATAAATTAAAATTAGTACCATGAATAGAAATTAAACTCAAAGATGACTCGAAAATTCCGTTGTATGAAATATTCGACTTCGATACAATCTATGATACAATATGGTGGTTTTGGTTAGTAAAGCTAGTATCTACTATACATGTTTTACATATATAGTGAATGTAATGTAAACTTTTAAATGGATGAAAAATATCACCCTTTTTTCTTACCATCCTTCCAAATATCTTCCTGGCATCCGTCCTTATTTTTTTGTTTCAAATTTTTAGTTACAAATCGCGTACTTAACTATAAGAATTAATATTTTATGTTATCAGCATTTATTTCTAATGACAGTTTATATTTTTTTTTTTTAATATATGTTGGAAAAATAATATCTTCCACAATTAAGGGTAATAATAATATCACTACAAAGTGCATATTTATACCTTGTTTCTAAGAAGGTAAAAGTAATAATAAAATAGTATACAATCGATACAAAAGTTAACATAGTTAAAATAAGAAAAAAATAAATAAAACGAATAATTAAATTTAAAAAACGAAATTCATACGCATATGTTCTCAGAACGAGGACTAATCTTGCCAGATTTCTCCATAATATTAATGGCTCCGTAATTAATTAAAAAAGTCTCTTGTATGAAACATTTAACTTCGATACAGACTATAATATAATATGGCGGTCTTGGTTAATAATTCAAGTAGCTTATCGTGTACGTATTAAACATAGTGTTAATGTAATATAATAATTTCGATGAAACAACAGAAAAGTATCAATTATTTTTATTGGACCATTTCCCCATACACACACACACACACACACACACACACACACACACACACACACACACACACACACACACACACACACACACACACACACACACACACACACACACACACACACACACACACACACACACACACACACACACACACAAACAAACACACACAAACACACACACACACACACACACACACACACACACTCACTCACTCACTCACACACACATGTACATATATTTATAGTTTGCTATTGGTTGCTTTATAATTACTGCACCCAACTGACGCTTCCACACCTAGGTTCCTCTAGTGTCCAAACTGTTCCTTGATTATTCCATGAATACAAATGAATTTGAAACCTAGATCTTGTTTATCATGTTTATCTTACATAATTAATCACACCAAATATAAATCTATGTTATGAATAAATACATGATGCTAACTGATGGAATATTAACGACCTAAAATGTAAAAATCAGATTTTTCAAATTGATCAGATTACCATTAATTGAGATATCAAATGTCGTTTTCATTGTAAGGAATCAATACCATACTGGTTAAAAATTATGTGCTTCCATAAAATTCAAATTAATCATAACAAACGGCAGCTAAATTGATGCCGCTTTGTAATTCCTTAGAGCCGTTTAAGGTTATTATTTTGGTTGATAAGTAGAAATAGATTCATCAATAACCCTTATCAATGATAATCAGATTATCCTATCAATCTAATCTCTTAGAAATGAATTTATGGGATTTTTATCAACTAATGATGAACAATTTATTTAAATCACACTTATGTTTCAATTAATTCTTTTACTTAAGTTTTACTATATTAGTTTGAATTTTGATATAATAAGTTATTTAACAAATATGTTATTAATAATAAAAAAATAGCCACTACAAATTAAATTTAGAAAAATGAAAATTAGGAAATATAGTTATCGGATTTTTAAAATCTTACAATCAATATTCTCACATAATTAATGATCTATGAAACATTAACTACTCCTGTCCCAAGAAAAAGAAAAATTTTCCTTAAAAAAAAAAAAAAAAATTAATTGTCATGTGAAATTTCTAATATAAAAATTTAATAAATAAATAAAAAAACTGGAACGCAGAGTTCAGGAGACCACCTTTCGCTACTAAGCTACCACAATACCATGAATATAAACAATTATCGTAAAAAGAATATCAATGATATATACTTAATTTTTTTATTTATTTTTTTTATTTTTATTTATTTATTTATTTTTTTAATCGTTCCAGTTAGGTCTTTGTTAGTGAATACACCACCGTTAAGCTTTTAAATCAAATACATACATCGCGACTGATTAGGAAAGATCTAATGTAATATTTTTTTTTTTTTTTTAATTTTTGCAATATGTAATTTAATAACGTTTACCATTTAAACCCATGTAATGTCTTAGGTTTATTAGTTAGTAAGGTTGTATTTTTTTCTTGGCTAACGATTGTACTATGGGTGATATGAACACATTCAATCGCCTGGTTTTTCCACATTAAAAGTACCCACGTTAATTGGATGTCCCCTATGGTGGTCCTGACTCCTAAAAAAAATTTACTATAAGCGTCTTTTAATTTAATTTTTTAAAATTTTGTTTATTACAATTTTTTTTTAATTCGGTTTTATTGTGTTGTTATTCATTTTGCACATGCTTTTGTTACATTTCATACATTTTTATTTATTTTTAGTAATTTATATGTCACAATTGAAAAAAAAAATTGATCCCTTACAAAGAAATATATTTTATTTTTTAATAATGCCTTAGGTTTCAATCAATTATTTGTTTACTAATAGTATGTTTTGTTTTCAGGTAAGTTTTACTATCAAAATGAAGTTTTCGTGAGTATAAATTATTTTTTTATTAACACTTTAGCATCAATATAAAAAATTATAATATATAATTTAATTGTAATATAATGGTATAATATAAATAACACAAGTTTCTGCTACATAAATATAAAGAACCGTTGGTATGAACTTCAGTTTTCATATAGTTTTCAGATCACAATACAGTACTCTGTGTCATTCTTTACCGTAGAGTAGACTCGAGAACCCTCAACACTTACAAAGGAAGGATATAGTTCAGTGTACAATTATCGATCCCGGCTCCAGATGATGGATGAGCTACCCATTTTCCTGGGCCGAGCATTAGTAGCCTATATCAGAGATGTGAGGGTGCTCCGAGTGGGGACAGTTCTATTTCAGACACCGCAGCTGTCCGATTCTCATGATACACCGTATCTCGCTCCTTCTCTGCCTTTTTATATGATTCACCACCGGCTTCGGTGGGTTAGTTTATAAGTGGATAGCTTTATCGCAGAGTGTGGATTTATTATACAAAATTGTATTGGAAATTTCAAGAAGCCACTCCGAAAACCTCTGCTTTAAACAAAATTCTAGTTTTTAAATTTCGGCAAAATAATAAGCAACAATACTTTAGAATTTTACGCCTTTAAATCAGTTCAAATAAAATTTGAATAATATGAATGGCACTCTTAAGAAAAAAAAAATTTCTAGTTTGTGTAAAATTTAATCGAAAATAAACCTTTACAAAATACCAATAAACTCCTTGTTTACTTAGACTTAAAATGGGTACCTGAAATTAACAAACAATTTTTTATAGGGCCAAATCTTAGTGGTTACACCATATCTTAAGCATTCTTAAAGTCTGACAATTATATCTTTAGATAAATGCATATTTTTATTACCTAAATACATTTACAGACACAATCTATTCAGAAAAAAATAAATTCATATTTACAGCCTTTATTTATTTAAAAAAAAAAAAAAATGGTCAATTTAAATAATTCAATTTAATTTTAAAGAGTGAAAGATTAGACAAAAATTCATTATTTATAAAAATAAGCAAAGAATTTGTAACTTTTTATTTTATTCATAGCATTGAAGAAATGGATGGATAAAGATGGTATGTAAAGATATATCAAAAAATTTTATTTTGTCATGCCCGAAAATGTTATTATTTCATTTCAACCTTGCAATACTAAAGACACTAGAAATACTAGTTAGGAATGTCATTGGTCTATTTTTGCAGAGTTGGACAAAATTTAATCACGATAAAACATTTGACAACTAATTTCCTCTAGTCAATAATGTACTTTAATCTTGATTAAATCTTTCAATTCGTACTTGTCAATTTATGATTTAGTTCATAGAAAAATCAACTGGTAGATTTAATCATGATTAAATTCGATGGTTGATTCCAGGAAAATTAGTTATCAAATATTTAATCATAATTAAATTTTGTCACACTCTGATAATCGGTAACAACTTAAAAATGAATACACATGGGAGAAGTTTAAAAACTTTTAAGAATTCTATACTGAAAAAACCAAAATAATTGTTCGAACGTATGATTTTTCAACGAAAGGAAAGGGGGGGGGTAATATAATTTTATATTGTGTTTTAAAGAAGAAAGGGTTGCTACTTTAAATTTTTAACTTAAAACTTTCATCAGTTAATCTCTTCAATAATTATTTCAGTACATATTATTCAAAAATAAATATCTAGTGTGTGTTTTGTTTATTTACTTTATAAATATAAGAATTTAAATAAAAAAGTTTAATATACGATTATATTTATTTGAAGTATATTAACCCAAGAAAAAGTAATAAAAAAGTAGTCTTTAATCTTGGCAGTTGGCTTTGACTGTATTTACAATGTTTTTAAACACAATTCCTAGCAAGTTGTTTTTCAAGCTGCTAAAAAACATTTTCATTTGAACTTAATTCCCTATTAATCGCTAGCTTATCCTTACGTTTATTGGGATTGATCAGCGATTTTAGTTCATTACAATAAAATTAGGCACATTATCTTATCATACATATAATATAATATATTATGTACCAATTTACTGTCGTATTTTATCAATATTTTCACTTAATATACGACAATACAATATTTGAAGAATAATTCATCGCAAAAAATAAAAAAAAATACAATAAAAAAAAATGACTTATGAACTAATAAACAAATGAAAAAAAGGTTTGAAAGATGATTACATAGTAATATAAAAGTGGATTATAATTTTAATGTTCTTGCTGCTTCAAAAAATTGTTTCCTTATTTTGTTATTATCGAAACTTTGGATGAGCATATTAACTGCAAATAGCGCAGTAGTGTTTCTTAATACAAGGATGATCTGAGAATTAGCAAATGGAGGAAGTGCCAAAAAAGAAGATAAATAGGGCATTAGAAGATGATAACGAAACCGAAGAAAAACTGTTCGTGATAAGAACATAATGACCTAGGAACGATAGCTAATGTGGAAATAATTGCTTGATAGCCGATGTTTAGGCATTAGCTGCCCCCGAGCGAGTAATGGACAGCCATGGCTTTGTATATAATTCTCCAAGAGTCGTTTTAATCTATGATACCTCAGGGGCTGTTATTCATCACAGTCTTCAGGAAATTTCTGTTACATAACGAACGATAATGTATTCCGATTAGATGGAAAATGGAGCCTTATTTGATTATCTAATTCGAACGCATAAAAAAATGTTAGCAATCTAAATCCTGTATGAATCCTATAGCTTAAAGTAGACCAAAACGACTTCTATCTCTAGCCTGCAAATAATTATTTTTAACTACGTATAAATAAGCTTATAGAATTAGGTGCTGCCGGTCAGATATGCTATAAAATATATGCATAGATTTACGGTGTGGATAATTATTGATTCTGTAGTATCAATCGAGGATTGACTCAGAAGTCAGAAGACCATTCTGGGGCACACCCAGCCTCTATAAAGTACTCAAGGTACTTCTGCTTGAAGGGGAAAAAAACCTGGCGGTCAAATGGTATTCTAGCCAAATCACCAGCTCGCACAACTGTTAGTCAAGAAACACAGAAGCGCTTCGGAAAAATGGTTAAAAATTTCGAATATTTTATTTTATATATATTTTTCCAAACGAAATTATTAATTATCATGAGTCAATTTCTCTGTTTTTCAATAAGTGAATTTAGTTATTTATTTATCATCTTTGTTTTTTTCTATATAACTACAATAATTAAACGAGAAAGGCATCTGATTTAGTGTTAGACATGAACAGATGAGTGTTCTATTTAAAAAATAAAATTTTCAGCTGATAAAAAAATATTGAAAATACTATTTTTGAATCAATTGTTTATATGCGTATTTGTTTTTATGCGTTTTTAATAATCATCAATTTCAAAATAATATAAAGAAAATATAGATCTTTACTGAGGAAAGGTTTCTATATGCTAATTTTTGTTTTTTATAAATCGTAAGAAACACACTAAGTCAAAAAACATTTTGCAATAAATGTCAATCAAAAATGTTTTTGCCTTGTCTACTTTGCTACCGACATCATTTTATTAAATAAGCTAAAGGTCTGAAATTTTCTTTGTTTCAACTTTGGTTTTTCGCTTAGTGTGTTTCACATGTAATTCCACGATATATCCAACATTAAATTTTTAAAATTTATATTGTTTAATCTAGGCCATAAAACCTACTTCACTGAAATAGTTTTGAAACTTAAAATAAAATAGTTCTTAACAGAAATTTCTGTCCTGTTTTAGTAATTGAAATCATGAGTGGATGAGTTTTTTTATCGCAAATTTATATATTTTTTGAATAGATAAATGATAGTCTATTCCAATAATATAGAGCAATAAGTATGAAGCTATAAACAAATATTGTAAAGATGTGTTAAACTCCTCATTTTTAAGTAGATCCGGAAGTCATTTTGCATATCAAAAAAGGTATAACTTAAAATACATTCCTTCATACACTTACGCCATTGATTTTCGTATAATAATTGAATAGTCAAGTCATATAACATATTCCTAAAATTTTCCTTCAAGTAACATTTTAATTTTTTTTTTTCTTTGTAATTCTTTACTCGAAGTTTATTATGTCCATTAATACTCTTGGAGCTTATCACCTGTGCCAACACTTACTGCATAATACAAAATATTTATAATAATGTATTTTTATAAATTAAATACAAAAATGTTTAGTATTAAGTTCATTCACTGTTAATTATTTAATCGGAGGGTCTACTTTGTTATAATACATCACTCAGAGTGGTGATGCCCACATAGGGAGATTTTATTCGGACCCATTTTTCAAGACTTCGTTCCAACATCACGCGACCACGCAATTGCAAACAGGACGGCGACATTCTGTTGGTATTTGAATCGATAAGGCTTTGTTTAATAGAGTCCAGTTAGTACTTTATAAATTATTATATTATGTACATAATATCTGAGTATTATTATAATTTCAGTTGTTTACCAAATATTCAAGGAGAATTTTAGGAAGGCCTAAAATAGAAATAAATGATATAAAAACATCTGTCTCTTCTTAACAGAATAAAAAAAAACAATTCACAAATTAATTATTTATATATTCGAGTATTGTCTTGATATTGGTAATGTATATCTGTTATCTATACAATCTCAATAATAAAATACAATGATTTTTTCGATACCCATTATCTGAAATAACATTCATCTAATTAGAAAATATATAAAAATTCAATTGATAGATAATCTGATAGCAAACATCCCTAAAGTTCTTATGTATTTGTTAATTTTTTGTTAAATAGAAATGTTAATTAAAACCCATTGGGAAATGAATTACTTTCCATAGCTGTGTGGTTAAATTAAAATCTCTTTTCCTTAATATTTACCATTGACAAATTTCTTAAGAAATATTCACGAATAAGATATTAAAAATGTGATTTTTATAGAAATTCACGCCTGCTTAAAATAAAATAAAAATAAAAAACCTTTGTGATGTAGATGACATCAATATAATTTAAACTTGACGAAATTGCTCACATCAAATCACAACACTTGTTCAAAAATATTATAAAATTACAATAGTGTAATAAATCTGAAATGAATACTTCATTAAAGAGAAAATCCAGTAGAAATACTAAAATTAAAAAAAAAAATCATTAATTATTTAACAAAGTGAATTTTAAAAACCTACAAAAAAGAAAGGTATTTAAGGCAAAAATATAGCACAAAAAACGATAAGAAAAGATTTTTTTATTTTCTGAAAATATGAATCAAACTAAAATTCATGAGTAGGATACAAATTTTAAGCATTAGCTTTATAGATATCTCATTAATACTTTTTTTTTTTTTTTTATGCCAGATCTGAATTCTTCTTTAAACAACATGAGTGAAAATTTCTTTCGAAATTAAAATTTTTATAATCACATTGCACGCACATATTTCTTAACTAGATAACAATAGATAGCAATTTTTAATTTATAAATCTATACTTATATCTGGACCTAAGTACTAGTTACGTAGAGGACAGCGAAAAATTCAACAATAAAACTTTTCCAATTCTTCCGATGAAAAATCTTGAGAACCAAAACTAGCGCCCCCTTATTACGTCTCCAACAAAATCTTTCGTTTTGATTTTAATATCTTTCATGACCTTGACTATTTAGCAGGTGAATTTTCAAAATTTTATCAAATGTTCCTAATCACCTAAACCTCGATATCCATCTTAACGCAGCTTCACTCATCTCAATTATCCTTGCAGGACATTTCTAGTACATTTTTTTTTTTTTTCAAAATAAACAAAATCAAGAAGATCCCCGAAGGAGTGCAGAAGTACTCCAGAGGCAACTAAAGCCAAACCCACCCCCGAGAAGGGTGAAGGGAGGCAAACAATAGTTATAGACAAACAGGGCAATACCAGCCATCAATCACATGGTTCGGTCGATATTTAGGCTCAGTCTCTTCGGCTTACCCTATCTTTACCTCTTCCTTTTTTTACCTGACTGTTTTGAATATATATTACTGTATATCTATGTACATATTTGTATGCAATGTGTATAATAAAAGTAACATTTAAGAATAACCCATCAATAAACAATCCATTATTAAAAAAATAAAATCCTTGAGATGATTAAGCAATACATATACACAGATTTTTCCCCCCCCAAAACCTCTTATTTTTTTGTTTTTTTACATTTTATATTTTAATATTTTACTTTTTTTTTCATTGTACTTTAACTGATTGTGAGTTACATTTGAAGGAATCTATATATAACAAATTTAGATTTGAATAATTTTCGATTTATTTTTTTATCTTCAGTTGATGAATTTAATCTTTCCTTTGAGTAAGCCTAACCTATGAACATAAAAGCAAAACTAAACAGTTAGATTGTTTTCCCATATATTTACATATTTATGCTAACATTGGCACACTACACTGGCTATAATTTTGTAGAATAAGTTATTCCCAAATACCAGTAATTTTGATTTTGTCATCACATAAAACAAGTGAATTTGAGGAAAATGAGTACAATGTCATGTCAATAACATTTAAAAAACTATTTATTAGCACAGTAAAAGTTCTACATTAGAAGATCTCTTGGCCATCTTCTTTTCAGACGCCTCGGTATGGAGTGGACATGGAGTTTTTACTGGTTTGGGCCAAATCAGCAATATATGGAACATATTTTGGAACAGATCTCTATGGATAAGTTTGTTTGTGACATAATAAGGAGGCTTTGACTTTTTTCTTTTCAAATGAAGTTCCCTTCTTTGTCTAACTACTTTGGAATGAATCCGTTTAGTCATAGCTTTTGCTAGATGAAGGAACATCATTGCTACGGATTTAAAGCACAAATTATGATACAATGGAAAACTACATGATATAGGTTAAGAGCTTGTATGGTTTATCCATATACTTTTTTATTTATTTATTGATATTTACAACTGTACAAAATAATATACAACAAGTAAATGTGTTGACAGTGAATTCAATGGCATGCAAATAACTTGTGAAGAACTACTCACTAGTAGCACTTCAATAAAATCTACACTAAAAGGTCTCTAGGCCATCTTCTTTTCAGACGCCTCGGAGGATTATCAGGGATGGAGGAGGAAGCAAGTTGGGAGACAAGTGGATTGGAGTGGTTATGGAGCTTACTATGGAAGGATAGGTATCTGGCTTGGGCTAAATCAGAAACATATGGAACATTAAGATCTTTATGGATAAGTTTATTGGTCACAAAGTAAGGAGCATTGAGGATTTTTCGAAGGATTTTAGATTGTAAGGATTGGATACGAGATGAATTGGATGGTTTAGTAGAGCCCCAAAGTTCAACTCCGTACGTCCAAATAGGTCTAATCACAGTCATGTAAATGGGTCTTTTGTAATTAATTGGGAGCTTTGAACGTTTGTCTAGTAAATGTTGAAGTAGTCTGTAACGACGGGCAGTTTCTTGTCGTTTTAGTCTTACTTTTTAATTTCTTTTTAAAATGAGCCGAAAAAGTCATATGTCTGTAAAAGTGAATTGCGACGAAATAATAATTTATCTAAAATTTTGTTTTAAGTTAACACAGGCCGGAAGTGATTCCTTTCCTTTTTTAAATGGAAATATTGCACATTTAGTTTTATCAACATTTACGTTAATATGTTTCCTTAAATCGTCCACAATCTTTTAACATGCAACTATTACTTATTAAGTACATTATCTGAATAATAATTATTCAATAGAATACGAACATAAATTTAACTTTATGGGGAATAAAACTGGTCAGTCATCATTAATTTTATGAAATACCATACTTCTTTATTACTTTAGGACTTTTTGAAAATCCTATGAGATTTTACAGAAATATTTCTTAAACGTTTCAAGATATATGCACTTCTGTCCGTAGACTCTAGGCTTGGACTAATCACAAGTATGAGAAAATCGTTGAATAAACCCCAGCACATTATCCTAACCCAGCATTTGGAAGACCTAAGCGATCCTTTAGTTGATCCATGGATAAGATAACTCGACAAACCTGTTGATGCTATGAATAGTGATTTTCTGATGGTACATTCGATATCTTTCTCTTACTGTAATAATACTAAATTCAGCGAAAGCACTAAGATTTTATGTTCTCAAAAAAATACAAACCGAAAATTTAGGATGCATAGTTAAACATTGTATTTGAAACATTTCTTGGGTATTAATTAGTTACATAATGTTAATTAGAGTTCACTGCGCCACAATATTTTTGAAAACGTACTGAGGAATAAAACATTGATTAGATAAATTTATCAAAGATCAATTAGATAAAACTGAGCAATAATTATGTCCTTTTGAATTCACTAATCAATGCCTTATTGATGTTATGTGGATATTAATACTATATTTATTGTTATTATTTACTATTCTAGAAAAGTTATAATTTTATAATAATGAATTAATGAATATAAAAAAAAAACTCTGACTGATCAAAAAAATCAATAGGAACAAATAGATATATACAAAAGGGGAAAAACTGTTCACAAATATGTTTATGTATCCTCAAAAACTAGCAACAAAAATCATGAAATCTAAAACCTATTTCGATTGTATAATTTGTGTCTCTGGATCTATACAAACAGTTTGATTTAATTCTCTGGTTTCAATGCTTACCGAAATGGCAAGTCTATAAAACTTTTATTATACAACAAGCATTATACATTTCTTTTTAAGATAATACTGGGGGATCGTTTATTATTATTTTATTGTTGTTTTTTTTTAATGCGTTTAAAGTTATACTGCAAGACGAAAATTGTTTTCAACTATTAGTAGGGAATTATAGCATTTCATTGGATAGAAACCTTGATCAATCAAGGAGAAAAACCTTTTTTAAAACATTTAATTCATTATATGTACTGGTTTTGGAGATTTCTGAAAAAGTTTTTAGAATGGATAACGACCAGTACTCAAAAATAAAATATATTAAAAAAATATATCGCAGCCTAAGCAACAAAATACCATAAGTCATTTTCCTTAACTTTACAGGAGACACATAAAACTGATTTATTCATAATATAATTATTGACAAAATAAAATATAAAAGCTGGTTAACTGCTTTAATGTATAACATGAACTATGAAAATCTTACAATTGTTTCTATTCCACTGGTGAAGGTAGCATGTGGATAACACAATTCATTTTTTCATTGGCTGTCATACTGGTAACGTTGCCTTTTTTTTTTTTCTTTTTTTTAATATGGAAATGAATCCAGCGCCTAATATTACATAAATTATAAGGCCTAACTAATTTTGGTCGAAAATTGACTGAAATCATGTGGTTGCTTTAGCATCGATATGCCCCAACTCTACTCGATTTAAACGATTTTTTTTTTTCATTACTATACTGAAAATTGTGGTATAGAAATAAGCTAGCACTGATCAAGGAAGCAATGGATGGAATATCCCACAACCACAATTCCAGTTAATTGAGGTAGAGGTAAGAGAAGTCTTTGAATTGGATTATACTTAAAAAAATGCCAATTAAATAGATTTACAGTTAGTAAAAAAAGTCTACATACACCACAATATAAATTCATTTATGAATTAATGTGCATAATTTTTGTATTAATCAAAGCTAAGTTTTTTTATTTTTTAATAAAATAAGATCTGTAGAAGATTAAATTGTGCTTATAGTATGATTTCGGAATTGAATACCTACAAAATGTATCATAATATATGTTTGCCAATGTTTATTACAACTAATAAGTCTACATACACCTTAGTGTAATCCTTTGAATGTAAACAAACATTGAATTTGTTTACATTCATAGAGGTTTTCTGTAGACTTACTTCCTAATTTAATCAGTTAGAACCAAAGCCAAGTGAAAGCAACAGCTCAAAATGTAAATTCCTCGCGAGATTAGGCAATTAATATTGGATCGTAAGACCGCAGGAAAATCATTACGCTAAATGGCGAAGATTGTCAATAAAAGTGTTTCGACGGTTCAGACTGTAATTAGAAATTATAATGCACAGGTTGGATTGCAAGTAGGTCGAGATCAGGACGGCCAAAAAAGCTCCAACGTTGTCATGAGCGTGCTATTTTAAAGAGTGTGAACGAAAACCCTAAAATAAGTGCTCCTACATTAGCCACTAATTTATTGCGGGATTACAACATTGAAGTAACACCTCAAACGGTACGTAATTCACTAAAAAAAAAAAAATCTTAAATCGCAAAAGGCTCGCAAGAAGCCTTTTATTAGTAAAGTTAACCGAGCTAAGCGTTTGGCATTTGCGAAAAGTTACCTAGATAAGCCTACCAGTTTTTGGGACAAAGTAATTTTCACAGATGAGTCCAAATTTAATATTTTCGGCCCTGATGGCAACTTCAGAGTGTGGAGGAGAAAAAACGAGGCCATGAAATTAAAAAACTTATGCCCGACAGTTAAGCACGGAGGAGGAGGGATCATGGTTTGGGGCTCTATGACTTGAGCTGGAGTAGGCAACTTGAAGATCATCGAGGGAATAATGGATCAATATGTATACATAGATATCCTAAAACAAAATCTGCGACCCAGTGCTATCAAGTTAGGCCTAGGATCAAATTTTGTTCTTCAGCAAGATAACGATCCTAAACATCGTGCCAGATGGGTCGAAGAATGTTTGCCAAAAAAATTAACAGCAACTCTCAGAGGCCCTTAAGGAGGAATGGTTGAAAACGGATCCAACTTTTACAAAAAAAAATAGTTAGCTCGATGGATAATCGCTTAAGAGAGGTAATAAAAAATAAAGGAGGTCCCACAGACTATTAGAGAATTTTTTGTTAATTAATTATGTTGATAATTATTTTCATTTGCCGTGTATGCAGACTTTTGTTGTGATAACATATCGTTACTTTTTCTATATTATTTTTTCTTGTGTTTATAAAATTTTTAAACAACTTTAAAATTTACCAAATTAATCCAAAGGGCCTGTATTTAAAAGGAAAAAAATAAATAAATTGTTTCACTGTTTTTTCTCTTTTGCTTTTAACCCACATGTTCAAATTAATAATAAGTTTATGCAGACTTTTTTTACTAACTGTAATTAGTGATAGATTTTTTTTTCAAATCGATTATATATATTTAAATCTATGAGTTTGAACATAGAAACGACTTGTAATGTATGGAATGCCAGGTACTGCGGTAGGGAGGTTCGTTCCTATTGAAAACAAGTACCCCAGTGATTGCTCCGTAATAGGCTTACAATGGCCGTATGTAAATCTGGCTTCCCTTCTATGAACCGAAGCTAATCCCCACTACCGGGTTACTCCCTCGGGTCTTGTTCCAAGTGAAATATTCCCAGTCAATCCTTTTGCTATACCTCCCAGGGAGGGTCCTGTAATGATTGATAATTGTTTCTGATTGGCCTATTTGATCATGTAAGATATACATAGGTATCGCTCCTATGAGAAAGCCTAATGGAGATAGCTACTAAGATACTTCTAAGTAAAGAATTTAGATAACTCAGCTATAGTAATCAGGCAGAAATAAAATAATTAAATATTTTATTTAGAGCATCCTCGTATAAGGCAATGTTTACTCCAAAATAAGAATGATATCAATACGGAATGCGTATAAATGTTGCATCACATTTGCTCGTTGCATATAACATCACCGTTGCTAAATGGGTCGTTTGTAATATATATATTGCAGACGTTACCAGATTTTTCCTCCTTTCTCGATACGGATAATAAAAAATACTTAAAATGCAGCTTAATAATACAATAATCATTCAAAAAATAAATTAGTAAACTGTTTTTACTAAAATAAATAATATAAAATATACAGTATACAAAATGAAATAGTAAAACTTTAAATTTAAATATAACAAAAAAAAGTAAATAATAGTAATAATAAAATATAAAACAAAGGTAAAAATACAATTATTCTCTATTTAAAATTTACACTCTTCCTTGGGATCCCCCCACCAGACCCGTCCCTGCACTAATGAAGGGACAAGCCAGGCACAGAGAGATCCCAGCTCTTCTCTAATATTAGGAATTAATGAATTATTTGGCAATTATGTGATATTTAGTTTGTTAGCTTCGAGACTTTCATATTCAGTTCTAAAAACATACAAACATTTAAAACACTTCGGTATAGAGATTTTATTAATTAAATCAATGTAAGTGTCAAAAAAAAATTTAAATCATTTTTTACGCTTCATCCTACAAGAATTTATACTTGTATGATCTCCATTACCTTAGTAAGTGTCAATGTGTATTTAATTGCTTGTCTTAAATTTTGGTATTATAATGAATATAATCTATATATCAAGTAGCTGATATTTGAATATTTGTGTATATTTAGAACATAAGATGAATGTTTAATAATCCAATCTAAATAAACTAGTACTGGTAAATAATATTTTACTGATAAATAAATTCCAAACTAATATTGAATAAAACCCTCAGAGAGCAGCCTAACAAAACTATCTTATTCCCAACCACGTAACAGTAAAAACACACAGCAGAACAAACGCGATTTAATAGCGTAATATTTGCTATAAAAATACAATTGTATAAAAGTACAATTGATTCAGTTCCTCCATATTGACATTCAGATTATAAATTATTTTGATAAATTTATCATTTCATAAATTCGAGATTTATTTATCTCATTTGTTTATTTCACCGGTGCGATGACAAACAGCCTATAATTACACTGGAATAATCCAAGCTGTGTGACAACAGATTATCTGTCTCAGCTGCGATGTCAAAGTTATATTTTCAGAGCTGTCTACCGAGGATTGTGGTATTTGAAAATAGCGGAGGCACTGTTCTTTGTCACAATATTTCAAACAAAAAATTTATAAATAAATGAGTAACCTTTTAAAATAAATTTACCTTGGAACAATTTTTTACGTATGAGAAAAGACTAAGGATAAAGGTCACGACTAATAGATATAATAATTACCTAAAATAATAGTATTGTTTAAATTTTAATCTTAAATAAATAGATCATTAAAAAAAAGTATGAATTATAAAATTAAATCAGTTATTAAACATTTTTTTACTACTTTTTTTCCAAGAATACGAATTTTTTAAAAACACCTAGGTATAATTTTCCAAGGTCCGAATGTTTTTACATAACAATATGAAAAACATAAGTAAAATATCTGCTACTAATTTAAAATATATACATATTCAGTATTAGCAATATATCTACAAAAATTCTCACTACTTTAAACAACAGAATTCATCGAATTTTTTTTTTTGTTTTTTTTTTTTAAATTATTTTTTATATTTACAACTGTATATATACATCAATTGAATGTGTGGAAAATGATAACAATTACAATTCAATAACTTCTAAAACAACTACCCTGTTGTAGCACATCTATAAAAGTACTAGATTAGGTGTCTAGGCCATCTTCTTTTCAGTGTTTCAGAGTATCATTGGGAATTGAGTGTGACACAAGTTGGGAGACTAGTGTATTAGAATGCGTATGGAGTTTACTATGAAAGGATAGGTAACATACTTTACATAGTTATTATTATAGATAAACTTAACATAGTATAGAGCATTGGGGATTTAATAAAGGATTTCCGATTGATGGTTGAGTTAAAAAAAAATATAAATGATATTCAAAAAAATTAAAAATACCTAATAATTATTTTTTACCTGGTGAATTAATTTTCAATTTCTTGTATGTAAACCTTCAAAAATTATTCAAGTGATTTCCCTCAATATGTAGTTTTTGTAATCTAGTTCGTTTTTTAAAAAGTAGTTTACGTAATTTTTTATATTAACTAATCGTCGATAAAAGTACCAAGTATTGAATGTAATAAAACGCGCCTTTTAGCAATTCTTTATTGTTTTTGAACATTATAAAATATTTTTCAGAATCGTCTTTTTGATGTGCTTATTCCTCCTCTGATCCAATAGTTAAAGAAATACAGAAAATAAGTTATTTCATATTAGATACTTTGCATTTGTAACAATGTATTGCACGGTTTAAATGTCTTGCTTCATTATTCCAATTGCTAAACACAGTTAAGTGTTTTTAACGTGCTAGGTTAGGAGGTATCTTGGCCATATTATTTTCAGACAACTCTGAGGATTATCGGGAATATGGAAAGTTGGAAGACTAGTGGATTCGAGTGGTTATGGAGTTTACCATGAAAGGATTGGACCAAATTAGCGAGAAATGAAACATCAAGATCTTTATGAATAAGATATTTTGTGACATAATAAGGAGCATTGAGGATTTTACGAAGAATTTCGTAAAGTAAGGATAGGATATAAGAAGCATTAGAAGGTTTAGTGGAGCCCCAAATTTTAACTCCGTTTGCCCTAACTGATTTTATTACGATCATGTACATATGTCTTTTGTAATTTATTGGGAGCTTTAAACGATTGTTTAGTGAATGATCGAGTAGTCAAAAACGACGAGCAGTTTTTTGTCTGGTATGTATATATGTATATATTTAATTTTTTTAAATAAAAAAACATATATTCAAGAAATTTCACAAATGTATGAATGTGTATAGTATACATTAATTCTACATTCTATTACCTTTTTTACCTGAATCATGCAATGTAGTTCAAGTCTGTATTAAGTTAACTTAGATTTAAAACACTCTTTTTGAAATTAGATTGAGATATACAAGCTGATAATATATTTAAAATAATGTATTCAACGGAATTCGTGTATAACAAAATTAATAATAATTATAACATAGTAAATTTTAAAAAAGAATTCCAAAAAAAAGATCTATGAATAAATATTAACTTGAAAGAAAAAAATAATAAGGGGAAGTTAGGTTTTAATATTCAATATGAATTAATGATTATATTTATGAGAAAACATTGCTGAATAAATCAAAGCCACCCGTTGTATCATAGTTCAATTTATTTACCTCATTAAAAAAAAAAAAAAAAAAAAAAAAAAAAAAAAAAAAAAAAAAAAAAAAAAAAACCAGGAAAATATGAAATTTAGCGCGCGCGTGTGTGTATGTGCTATGTGAAATTTATATACGTGCTTTTCGTGTGATTAGTTTCGAATTGGTTTTACTGAAATTTCGAACTAAATTCTCTAAATATTATTTCAAACATTTTAAGTAAAACGTAATTTATAATAGCTTAAAATAAAAAATAAATCAATAAAATTGCTATTAAAATGTTGAATAACGATTTTAGAATGATACATAAAAGCACAATCCTCATAATTCTAGAATAATTCCAGCTAAAAAGAGATTTGAGACGAAAAAGCAATCTGATAATTCAATTTACCCTGAAGAGGGTCCTGAAATATGTAGCAACATACTTATGAATGAGCTAGGAGTTATGCCAAAAAGAGTTGTACAAATAGATGTCTATGGTATTTTTATAATACATAGAAAATGATATTTTGTAAGTTACGTATCGATGTACTGTGAGAAAAAATGTCGTTGCAAAATATCAGAAGAAAAATGATATCTGGTGTATAATGTTAAATGGGGATACATTTTTATTATTATTATTATTTACCTATTATTAGCTTCATGAAAGAATGTTATACGTAAGAGGAATATATTATCAAAGAATTATTGTTTTACTTTCGTTTTCAGCTCAGAAAAGCGAGAAAAAAAAAAAGAAAGAAAAAAGGGGGTCTCCATAGTAGTAGCGAACCCATTTGCAACCATATCCAACGTGTGCAACAAAACCTCAACCCGACGACAACCCCCCAGGTGGATTAGTTGCCCGCTAGGCATTAACCTGATATATAGGACGGTCGGTCGGAAGACGAAGTGGAGTCCCCGAAGCAACTAATCAGACGGGAGCTAACTGGTCTCCTACCAGCGGCTAATGTCTGTATAGGGCGTCTGGAATTTTGAGAACGCCTCCCTGGGAAACGTAAAGATATATTGCTCAATCCTTGAGCGGTATCTTTTGTCCTCGCCGGATTTATATATTGTTTTTTCCCTTTTAACAAGAAGACAAAGGTCTTGTAAAAGAGCGATATAATGTGTTAGGCGTGTCCTACACCCTGTGGGGTTTTCCTCAACACAGCACTTCTTATGGATTTATGGTTTGGCTAACATCTGATTTTGATCCAAGCAAACAATTTGAAACCATAAATAAAAGGAGTATCGATTAGCAATCGCTATTATAGACAGTCGTAGTGAAAAAGAGGTAAATCAACTAACAGGATATTAATGATACATTAACACAAACCATTCTGGTTCTACGAAGTTTAAATAATTTATTTACTAAACTTACAAGTAATTAAAATGCTCGTCGTTTCCGACTGCTCCAACATTTACTTCACAGGTGCTTAAAGCTTTCCATTAATAACAAAAAACTTATTTATTTGATAGTAATTAGACCCCTTTGGAAATGCGGAGTTGAGCATTTAGGATGCACTAAGCCTTCCGATACTTCTCATATCCTATCCTTACAATCCGAAATCCTTCGTAAAATCCTCAATGCTCCTTATCCATAATGATCTTAGTGTTCCATATGTTGCTGATTTAGCCGAAACCAGATATCCATCCTTTCTTGGTAAACCCACTCGAATCCAGTAGTCTCCCAACTTGCTTCACACTCCATTCCCGATGATTCTGTGAGGCTCTGAAAAGAAGAAGGCCAAGAGACCTTGTGATTTAGAACTGTTGAATAGGTACTAGTGAGTAGTTATTGACATGGCATTGTAGTCATTTCCCTTAAATTTAATTTTAAGTATTAAACAGAATATTTCACGACAAACTTTAAGACCATCCAAACAGACCCATACAAAACATGGCTGCAATTAATATTCCCGACAATACCGAATGCCGAAAAGAAGCTGGATTAGGGATTTAAGTAACAAACAACCTAAAAGAATACCTGGAGGAGGTACCGATGGGTACTGGTCTCCCACATATTTTACGTCTTATTTATTTTTTCCAGCACATTAGCTGATTTTCTTCAGCAAAACCCATAAGCCTGGTGTAAATCAATAAATCTGTCACCCGAGAGAATTAGTGGTTAAGTCGAATTTTGACCAAAATGAGATAGGTTTTTTGTATAGCGAAAAAGTGTTTAAGTAAGACGTTCAATTTAAAACATATTTATTTAAAATGAAAATCTTACTTAAACACTTATTCACCATGAAGAAAAATCTCCACGATTCTTTTTAGTCACTTAACTCATTTTAATCAAAATTCGACTTAACCGCTTATTCACTGGGATGAAAGAAATAATGTTATAAAAAAATATATATTAAAATCCATGTACAAAAAGTATCTAAAATTATTACACCTGTTCTGTACTTGCATATAGTATTTAATAATTTAAAAATTATTAATGATATCATATTTAAACTTTTACTTCGGTTTTAAATCTGAAAATATGAATGGAAAAAAAAGCTAAATATTTAACTGTTTTGGAGTAATGCAGAAGCTGACGTCAGCATCCCTCGCAGAATTAATTAAAATATAATTACTCATGTCGGAATTTAAAGTATCAGAAGTTAAACAATTTAATTAAACTATTTTTTCTTGGAAATCTTTTTAAAAGATGTTAGTTTTTTCTTATCTCCAAGGCTACGACTGGAACAACTTACAGATTTCCACAGGTCATGGCTAGACAGCAGAGTTAATGACATCTAAGTCAATGTACGTTGCAGAGCAAAACTAGAAAATATTACAGTCGAGGTCATTATTTTATTTTAATTAAATACCAGGCATTTGCCTAAGAAACCAGAAGATTGATAGATAAGGAAATGGAAGATAAAATATGTTGGAATGCATCTTGAACGAATGAGTTGTAGTTTTAATTGGATGAGGTATGCGATTTTTTTTTTGTATATGATGTTTTTATAAAACATTGAAATGCAGATTACATGATCTCATGTAAAGCATGACATACTTATTAATAATGTTTAAAATCGAATCAACAGGAAGTGCTCGCTCACTCATTTTCCTTTAGTTTTTCATATCAATATTCATTTTTTTGTTCTTGATTATCTAACAAGGGGAGGACACACTCAGTCTCTCACGGATCTTGTTGGCAATTTTTTTGGAGGTTCCTGGTCAAAAAATATTAGACACGTATTTTGCCGTTCCGACCGATGGGCCCTAGAAGCCGAGAAAAAAAATAAAATAGCATTAAACTAATTTATTTTATATCTCGAGTTTAAAAAATGATATCGACATGATTCTTGCACCAAGATGATTAGTTTTAATTGCGAATTCAAGGGGAAAATACAGCCGCTCCATAGATTTTGGTTCAGGTTAATTAAATTCTAAAAAAATGATTAAATTTTCAAGCACACTACCTCTATAGATTTTTTTACACAAAAATTGACGTTAGATTCTAATTCAGCAGCCTAAAAAACATTGAAAAACGCTTATTCCACAAAATCAAAAAATATCATTTTTTTTACCTTCTTCTAGGAAAATGAAATTTTTAAACCGATTATTGGTTACATACCTTTAAATCGTCATTACTTTGTCACGCTATTCTGCTGAGGCTCTCCTCTTTCCGGCGATACCAACTAGTGAATTTTGTAACAAAGTAATTTGTAATTTTGTAAATACAGCCATAACAACTCACTAAACTTAAGATCATTCATGGGTTCTAATGGTACAGGTTTACAGATTTAAAAAAAACAAAATTTATTTAAGAACAAAAAAAAAAATAATCTTACAATTATTTAAAGAAGATATTTATGACCAGTCCCGATTAGTCCCGATTGATGCAGTAGATTTAAGAGTTTTACTGTGATGAGTCCGCTGAGGCATTTCTGGTAAGATCGAGTTAACGTAATGTATGTAATTTTGTGTACGTAAATCTAACGTGCCATACCGTATCAAATAATATTTGGGAACTGAGAAAATGAAATTAAATGAAAATAAATTTTATTTTGGGGCCATTACTCCTTAAGAATAATTATAATGATCATTACAATGGCTGCCTAGCTGCCGTACATAAAATTAAGGACATAATACAATTAAGAGAAATATTAAATTAAATTAATGTATAAAAGTAATATTACATGTTATAAATATTTCACAAAAACATATTATATCGTAAGGTTAAGGATTTAAAATAAGAAAACAAAAAATAAAGGGGAAAAAAAATTAAGGAAAAAAAAACAATCGACAAAGCTAAAAAATATATCTTATCAGAAGAAATAAACATATCTTATCTGATATAATAATATACATTATGACAAAAACAAGTAATACAAAATCAGTGCAATAGTACAAAAATAGTATCATATTCCATTTTAAAAAACACTTTCTTTTTCAATATGGCTGTTTGATTGAATACCTAACGAGTAAAGAAAAGCCGGGATTTAAAGCTACTGAGAGTGGAGAAATGTTGGAAGGGAGGGAGTTCCAGAAATTGGATGCTCTGGAAATAAAGGAGCGTTTTAAGAATATTGTATATTTAAAATGATCATGCATGAAAAATGAGTAAATTTTGTTTAAGTATAAAAATGAAAATTTTATATTAATAACATTATACTTGTAAGTTTGTTTTTTTTATTACAAGTATTTGTTTTCATAAATTTTAAAAACTAAAATATTTATTTGTAGTCAGGCTAATTCGACTTTTATCCTAGATATTATTTGACTATTTGTGTAGAAATAAAAAACGTAAATAGTAATTCAAATAAATAACCATTTAAAATATATATATATATATATATATATTGTATTAAAAAGTGTCACCTCAAAAATAATTATGTCCTTTTTGACACTTTATATAAATTTAAATTGTATATTACATAATAAGATTTGATTGATAACGTGTGCTATATTTTACGATAGTAACATAAAAAATATATAGGGTAAAAACAAAATTATCATATGCATTCCAGCTATCGATGGTAATGCACCACGTCGAATGCAGATATTTCTTATCTTACGTCACTAAATTACGATTCAAGGACAAATGAGCATGAAGGCCCATGAAATGCATTAGTCGCTAGAATATGTCGACTTGTGTTGTATTTAAAATAGAATTTAGTAATGCTATGAAGCAAGTTTCGAGTTGAAAAAAATTAGCTTCGCTGTATTGACCAGGTTTTAAACAACTCACTAAAATATGGTGAGGCAAGCAAAAAAATCTTATCTTGGCTTATAAAAGATTTTGTTTTTATAAATCTTTATATGATACTTCATTTTATGATGTCAATTTATATTTGGTGATTATTGACAAAGAACCGAATATCCTATTCTCTTGTGTCTTTTGGGATATTCTTGTCAGTCCTATATACCGGTATTTAATCAGAAGATTTGTGAGAGAGTTTTAATAAATAGAAAATAAATCTTTTATAAATTTTACAGAACATAAATTTAGGCTGAGGTATAGAAGGATTAATAGAATTAGGATTGCTGAATTAATTGCCACTAATATCGGTATTTTTTACTTGAAGGCTAGTTACGAATGTTTAACATTCTTTTGTTTATTAAAGACATAAACACATCAAAAATATGATCTATAATTGTAATGTATTATGCAAAATTTATTAACTAGCATACCCGGTCGCGGCTTCGCCCGCTCTCATAAATGAACAGCATGGAAATATGGAATTAAGCATTATTTCTTCAGTGATATTTTCACGCATGACAGTATGTTTTAACCTTGTTAAAATTGCATTGATTAGGTGTTTCAAAAGTACGTAAAAACATTAGACATTCAATGTCGCAGAAATTGTTTTATTTAATTCATCAGGTTTGATTTAAATTTCTAACTATAAAAGTATATGACAGTGTGACAAACCACGTTTCTGATACTCAAGTCTATACATTTTAATTATTATTATAGTAAAATTTATTATTATAAACCTTTCTTGAACTATGAAGATGCTGTAGTTAAAATGTGGTACAGTTGGGATTAATAGTTTTACCATTGCAAACTCTGTTGCAGAATGGCCACATATCGGTCGATTTTTAAGCTGCACTGGGATTGCTCTATATATTTATAGTTGTTTTTTTTAACTGAATTTAAAAAAAGTAATATAACACCGTACCTTTGTAATCTCTCTCGAACAGTGCTGGCCACCTATCGGTCGATTATCGAACTTCACTATTCATCACATATTTTTCGCTTTTTTATTACAATATAATTAAAAATCTTTGAATTTTATCATTGCTAAACCTTCCTAGAAACTATGAAGCTAATATTGCTAAAATTTGGTACAGATTGGTTTAGTAGTTTTCGCGGTTAGTGATCTCATACAAAATATGGCTTGTCCTTTTATATAATAGTATAGACATAAAAATTATAGACAAGAAATTAATCTTGTTGGTACTCACCTATGAAGGCAAAGCGAAAAACCTTCAAGAAACTATGGGTTCATAGATTAAACTAAGGAGGAATGTTTCCTTCGTATGCTGATAAAGAATTTCATCTAAATAAATATTCATAACTATTGAAATTAGTTTACTGCCTTGAAATTAAGTAGTTGTTTTGAAAATTCATTCCGGGAAAGCGTACCTCAGTCAAATCTCAAATCAAACGTTTTGATATTCACCTGAAGAAGCAAAGTGGAAAAGTTTCTTGAAACTATGGGTTCACATAGTGAAACGATGAATACAGTAATAAAAAAAATTGGGGCTGGTTATCGAGTTAAATAATCTAGTAAATAGATTAGAATAGCATAAGTTTTTCTCTATGATTAGTCGGTTTTTCTGTTCCTTTAAATTTGTTTTCAGTATAGAAGTGGAAAATAACCCATCAATCATAATAGATTTAAAAGGTAGAGTTAATAGATTTTAATTTTATTTTAGTAAAAAAAGACGCCTAATAATTATTTTATCGTATTCAGCATTCAATATTATCTATTCGTAGTACCTAATTTTGTGATATTTAATTATTAAATAGATTCTTATTTTCAATTAAACTGGTAACATTAATTGATTGTCATTAAAAAAAAAAAAGAAAGAAAAAGAAATTCAACCAAAAAAGAGGAACTCCAGAAGGCCAGCGAAGCTTCTTAATAAAGCTATAAATTTGAATTATCATAAAATAAAAAGGTTTCTTCTTGCCTCAGTAGAATTTTAAATTAACTCTAAATTATAAGGAAAAAATGTATATATACTTATATATATTTATATCTATTTAGAAGATACCTTCGCTAGAGGGTATCCTGGAATGGGTAATCGTAAAGCGATACCCCCATATCCACTGGCGACGTTTCGAATTTATAAACTGCACCAATAAATAAGATTATTTAATTACTGTTCTAACTGGCCCTCGCTTCACCGAGCTCTGCCGGGAGGTTGTATATCAACTGCCGGCTCTTATACCGCACCTCACTGCCCTGATTAACTGCCGGCGGCCTCTCTGCTACCAGGATTAATACTTTTATAATTTAATATCTTATTATAATTATTATATGTGTCCCGAGGGTCTATATTGTTGAGGAGCGTAGCGAATAGTGAGTTATATTATTGTGTACAAAATTACAATCCGATACCAATAATAGCATTAATGTATAGTGCAATTAACCAGATACACGCACAGAGGTAAGGAAAGTACACAGGAGAATCAATAACTTTGTGATACCGAACAGGAAGGCGGTATTTCAAAGGAATCAGATTATGAAAAGCTTATAAGGGACATCAGTTTTAATTTTTAAATCCATGCCACTTGCAAATAATCGTTTCAGCACATTTTGTGTGTTAAATTTGTGTGAATTTTAGATCATGGGATCAAT
Organism: Euschistus heros; assembly: GCA_003667255.2. Lineage (NCBI taxonomy): Eukaryota > Metazoa > Arthropoda > Insecta > Hemiptera > Pentatomidae > Euschistus > Euschistus heros. The sequence continues at coordinate 4,841,001 of RCWM02000007.1, read as the reverse complement.
AAAGAGAATCTGAAAAGATAATAAAGGAATTCGGAAAAGAAAGGTGGTTGGATTATGTGAAATTAAAAAATATATATGTATATTTATTGAAAAATGGGTTAAAAAAAAGAAATGAAATACTATAAAAATGAAAGCTAGGTCTCACTCTTATATAAGTACTTCCAATATTTTAAATTTACGTTCATTCATCTATTTTTCTTTTTTCATTTTTCATCGAAGGTCCATGAAAAAAAAAATCATAATATATTTATTTACAAAAAAAAATATATTAAAAGTTTAAACTAGGTTCTGAAATATCAAAATTTCAAGTCAGTAACTTCGTAGACCTCCAAAAATTCATAAGATCTCTTTTAAAACTTATATTGAGTGTGAATAGTGTGCTACATAGGTGGCACTAGTGACAAGTTGGTTTAATGCATTTTGTGTGTTAAGTTAGTTTGTAAATTTTGGGTTATGGGTATCATCAAATAAATAAATTTTTTCTCTTTATTTATTTCTTTTGTATCTATTGTGTTTAGTATGAGTCTGTTTGGCCGGTCATGAAGTTTGTTCTGTAATATTCTATTACTTACAGACTATCAAAACCGTGCAATTAGTTGCAGTTCTAAGGAAATTCGAATTATTTTTCTCGATTCTAGAAAAAAAGTTTATTTCAGAAGCACAGCAGCAGAGGCTAAACACTTCCACTCTTCTCCTATCCAATACTTACAATTCAAAAGCTTAGAAAAGCCGCGATGCTCCTTATTATGTCACAGATAAACTTAGACTCCCTCTGGAAAAACGTCTTACTTGGAATGCACATACACAGCTATGACAAGAAACGGCTCATAATTATAGACTGATTCAACATTAACTTGATAATCGTTCTAAACTTTCAATGACTAATTTGACCTATTTGGCCACCCGAAGTCGAGCTTTGGAGATCCACTAAACTTTTCAATTCTTCTTGAATCCAAAATCCTTTGTAAAAACCTTAATTTTCAACGCTCCTTATGATGCCACAAAATAAATTTTTCCACGCCCCTTCAATAATCTTATCTATTTCCCATATGTCACTGCATTGGCCCAAACCAGATAATTATCTTTTCAAGGTAAACTCCACAATCAATCAAATCTACTAGTCTCCCAACTTGCTTATCATTTAGTTCCGGATAGTCCTTTGAGGCGTGTGAAAAGAAGACGGCCTCGGGATCTTCTAATATTAAACTTTCGCAGGTGTGCTACCTACGTGTAGTTTCTCTTCTCGTTTTTGTCACGTCATATTCTCAATTAAGCAGAATATCTTTATATAGTATATGATTGTACTATTTTTATGTTAAACAAATAATTTTAAAATTCTTTTATGGTAGCCGTTCGAAAACGCCAACTGCTCAATGTTCAATTTATAGTTTCTTCAGAAAGATGATAGAGCTGATAGTTGGTAATTAATAAATATTTTGTAGAAAATATTCAAAATATGATGGATATAATCCCATTGCAAAATTAAATTTTCTTATATATCAAAACTCCACAGACCGTTGAACATAAATCGGAGACAATTGTGAAGATCCGACAGAGGATATCACCGATGCCCCGAAATATTCGAGCGATAGGATCAGTTGGACTTGGAGAGGGACTACCGTAGCTTGAAGATATAGTGGTCTCGGTACGATATTGCTCCACAATTTGTCACCTCGTGTCCACCAGGTCGGTGGCATTCCTCCTTGGCCATTAGTCCGACTATCTTTTGTTCTTCGTCGGCCTATTTGTCTGTCATGTCTGATTTTGAGACCGTTTCTCACGAATTTTATTTAAAAAAAAATATATTCATCTCGTATCCAATCCTAACAATCTAAAAACTTTCGAAAAATCCTCAATGATCCTTCTTATGTTAAAAAAAAAAAAAAAAAAAAAAAAAAAAATAAGAAGAAACTTATCAACAATGATCTTGTCCTTAATGTTCTCCTTATCATTCGCGAATTGCAAACGATAATCTTCTGGGACGCTGAAAAGAAGATGGGCAACGTACCCGATGGGTAATTGATTAACTATTTTTGACCAATCATTAAATTCACAGTACATTTTCTTTTCTGTTTACACTGGATTGTCGAGTATCCGAACGTTGATTGATCATCTAATTACTTATTTTTATTGTCAAAATTAGTTTTATTTAAATAATAAATTAAATGAAAAACAAAGTAATTTTTTCCATGGATGTCAATTTATTTCACAGAAACTGCAAAAAATGAAATTCTATACACACCTACAATTTTGTTTACAGAGAACTGAATACTTAATTAAACCATTTCATTTGTTTCTCTAAATATCTTCCTAATCATTTCGTTGGTAATAGATCTCACCTTCAGTCTTAAATCGTTCTTTGTGAGGTATACATCGCCTTTGTGGTCACTTTTTGTTTTAAAAACTACATGTCATCATCCATGCTAACAAAAAGGAAACAACAGCTCTTTTTACTTATAGACAAAATTTAAATCTTTACATAGCTAAAAAGAAAAAAAGCGAAAGGTGAACTTTTGTATGCTGTTTACACCTAACAATTTTTTTTTTTAATGAATTTCGACTATCCGAATTTTCGATTATCCATACCACCCCTAACAACATTAGTTCGGATAATTGACGCTCTGCTTACGGTATTTACAACTGTATAAAAAAAAAAAATAATGTGTAAGGTAACCTTTATAATAACATTTCAATTGCTTGTTAAGATACACATGGTTAACAGTTGAATAAAAATTCTGTATTAGAAGATACCTAAGCCATCTTCTTTTTAGACGCCTCTAAGAGTTATTTTTTAGCTATTCATTGAAATCTAAAATAGTATAGAATAAAATAAAACTAGCGAATGAGAAAATTGCTTATAAACCATGTACCCTTTGGAAGCACTTCAATAGCAATTCTATATAAAAATTAATTTTCAGACTTCTCGAATGGGAAGCATGTTGAGATAATAGTGGATTTCAATGGTTATGGAGTTCACTATGAAAGGTATGGTACATTAAGATCTTCGTGGATTTGTTTGTGACGAAGTAAGGAGCATTGAGGATATTCCGAAGGGTTTTGGAATATAAGGATTGGATACGATACGAAAAGGATGGTTTATTGGATCCTCAAAGATCAAGTCCTTATGTCCAAAAGGGTCTAATTACTGTCATATAAATAAGTCTTTTGTAATTTAATGGTAGCTTTAATATTTAAGTTTACTATGAAAGGATAGGTATCTGGTTTGGGCTGAATCAGCAACATATGACTCATTAGGATCTTTATGGATATAGATACATGATATACATCTTTTATAAGTTTGTTTGTGACAAAATATGGATCATTTAGGATTTCCGAAGGTTTTTGGATTATCAAGATTAGATACGAGACGTATAGGATGGCTTAGCGAAGCCTCAAAGATCAATTTCTTATGGCCAAATAGGTCCAATTACTTTCATGTAAATTTTACTGTATTTTTATTTTTTTGTATCTTTTAACTTTTTTTCAATGGTAGGTCTTGCATCAAGTACTATGTAAACGTGTTCTTCTTCTTAATCATCGAATTTTAAATGAGGTGATTTGTTCAAAATCCCATTAACATTTAGGTGTACCTATTCTATAAATAGCTGGGTGTGCCTTTGGATGAATTTCAGAACCCTAGATTGATATTCTGCTTATATAAGAGAATAAATAACAATTTTCTTCAGCCGGAATCGAAATTGGGACCCGGATTCTGGAATCCAATGCCTTGGCTACTCAGTTACTGCACATCATAATTTTTGCTAAACTGTGTGTTAAATTGTAATATTTGTGAAATACATAAACTGTTTTATTAGGTATATATTTATGATTATTAAGATCTTTTCTTTATACTTATCTTCTAGAATCGAATTTCCTTATTACTGAAAATAATTGCCCGATCCTCATGGTAGGTTTCTTCACAACAGGCAGTTTATTGTCGTTTTAGTCAGGCATGTGCTCAATTCAATGGTTTAATTTATATATTTTGTTTGTATTTTAGAGAAAATTTAAATCTTTCCAGTCCTAAACCATTGGATAACGTACGTCTGGGAGGGTTTTCGGGAATCGAATATTAGTGACTTGATTGGATATTTTAAAAACTAAATGTAATGCTTATTTCAATATAAAATACTATTGATTAACTTCAACATTAAAGCTGTAAATCATTTTAACTGTCTGGGAGTTGACACTTTCCTTTCAAAGCTGTAACTAGCTTGAAAGGATTGATTCTAGTTACGCCACTACCGTATGAATTACTGACACCATTGGTTGGCACAGCCATTATGGGCTCTGTACAGCGCCTCTGGCAACGTGTTGCCGCCAATCAATTCGCAATTAAGGGCAACAAGCAACGGTACAAAAGCTTAGAATATTTTCAAGGTTAAGGAGAAGATAATTAAGCAATATGCCCTTTATTAGGCAATTTTCTCTTTGTTTTAATTAAAATTGAGTCTTAGTTACATGTTTCGGAATTTATCTGATCTTCAAGTAGCTTTCAAAATCTAAATTTCTAATTTTAAGTCGATTCTCTGAAAATGTCTATGCTTTTCTACAAAAGTTCCGTACATACAAAGGCGTGTTACTAATATTCTTTAACATACATATAAACACGGTATTAAAACTGTATGCGACTTACGAATCTCATGCATAAAGATTAATTGATTATATCAGAAATGTAGCTATCAGTAGTAAATAAATAGGCTTAGGTAACGGGGAAATCTATATACACAACACTTTGCTATTAATTTGCATTATCTTATAATTTTATTGCAATAATTATTATATTTGAGAGCTCAACTACTACATTAGAAGAAAAAAATATATTTAGCTTTTTTTTTTCAAAGCAGGCCAGTAAAATATTTTCAACTAATCGAAAAAAAAATTACTTACTGCTAGAATTACAATGATTCTTAAAATTCATTTACAATTTTACTGTTTGAACATTCCATATATTACAGCTGAGTTTAACTAACCAACTTTATTGCTAGACAACTTCTGTTGTATTTTTAGACCATTGACTATGAATTTACCCTTATTCTTATAGTATTTAACAGAGTTAGTTATTTAATTTGGTGTTATAAGACATTACGTTAATCTAAATCTCATTCGTGTGCTCTACCGTGTGTAGCTTGAACAAGTAGTTGACCGTATAGAAAACTGAAAAATCCCAATGCTAACACAGTATTTTACTGGTGTGGTAAATATTCGGGGTAGAAAAAAATACATAAAAAATGCATATTTCCCACAATTTCTTTTGTTTTTTATACGAGTTTTATTTATCAGGTCTAGAAAAATAACTATGTTCATAATAAAAATAATTTAAGAATTATTGTATACATATATATTAGTTGTGTCTTTATATTAGTCTGAGAGATTTTTCTTGACTATATTATAATGTACATGAACTATGTTGTAATTCGTACTCGTATATAACTATAATTCGTATATATATAATCGTACTATAATCGTACTCGTATTTTATTAATTCGTTTTTTTTTTTTTTTTTTTTTTTTTTTTTTTTTTTTTTTTTAAATACAAACAAAAATACATAATCATGGGTTATTTGTGATGTCAAGAACAAAGCATTTTAATTTATAAAGCCGACGTTTCGACTTGCATTGCAAGTCTTCATCAGGGCTAGAATGAAAGAAAACAAACAAAAATATATGACAAAATTGCAAAGAGTATAAAATAGGTATGAAGAGAACAGCTCTATGAGAATCAGGAAAATTCATAAAGACAATAATATAAATAAATATAAATTGTCTTAATGGTTAATGTATATTGCCTTTATATAATTGTCTTCATAAATTTTCTTTATTCTCATGCAGTTATTCTTTTCACACATTTTTTAAACTCTTTGCAGTTTTGTCATATCGTTTTGTTTGTATTATTTTACTCTAGCCCTGATGAAACGTCGGCATTATAAATTAAAATTTAATTTTAACTCCTTTATTCTTGAATGCATATTTCAACCAACAACTTATATCTTAAAAACATACATTCTACAAAAAATAACTATTGTATTTGTTTTCACTTATATATATATATATATATATATATATATATATATATATATATATATATATATTTTTTTTTTTTTTTTATTTTTTTTTTTTTTTAAATCAATAATTGTGATTTTGTACCGACCAGATATTTTTCTTTTATTATCTAAATATTTTCTATTAAAAACCACTAGATCCTCAACTTTATCTGCTTCCGATAATACTCTGAGGCATCTGCGAAGATATTTTCCTCGATACTTTAAAGAAATATAGAATTTCTTATGGAGGGAGGAGGGTAGTTACTTACCAATGAGAGATTGTTTCATAAGTCAACAATATGTCTTTACATTAAATATCTCTAAAAATAACCTGATTTATATTATATGTATATACAGGTATAAACTTCAATACATAAATTTGTTACATATAATTTCAAATTAAAAATATAGTTTAGAAAAAGAACTACCCAATCGCTTCGGGAAAAACAGAGGGTAAGAATCAAAGTTCAAGGGTAATAAAGAAGAATTTTAAACATTCGATAAAGCTCGAAACCATTTCAAACCATTAATAAAAATTATATACTACAGGGTGACTGAATATAAACTAAAAATGCATAAATCATGACTTTAAATCGCGAAAAAAAATCACTGGCCATAAAATCCTGTCAACTTTTCCTCAAAGTTCACATATAATTTTAAATTAAAAACGGATTTTTAAAGTTAAAGTATATAAAAGAATTAAATTAAATTGAATGACAAATAGAAATAAAAGTTTGTTTTTCTGATTTACACCAACATATGTTTTCTCTTTTTAATTTGAAATGCCATTATAATCATTTAAAATGCATCATTACCAAGAAATTATTTTAAGAAACTTGCGTAGTGACTAAGAGAGTTGCAGTGAGACTGTGGGGGCTCGGAGAGATCGAATTCAATAAACACAATTTTGAGGCGCTGCTGTTTCTTTACCATTTATATCTGTCTGCTCCCCCTCCCACCCCCTTACCCTATCAGACAATGGTTCCCTAATGCACGGCCTCTGCCTGTCCTACTGCGGCCCACCAAATTGTTTGTTTTCCTTCTTATATTTTGTTATAAATATAAATATATATACTTTTACAGCATTTAAAGTTTAAAAAAAAAATTGAATTTTTATAGTATTTTAATTATAAAAAAAAAAAAATCTTTAATTCTACTATCTATGTACTAAGTATCGATTATTATTAACCCTGAAAATTTCAAAGAGGGAAATTTCAAACCAAAATTTTAAACCATATAGGAAATATATTAATTGAAAAAATGTTATTTTGATTTAATTATTCAAAATTCTCTACAATTTAATCACGTATTTTTTAATTTAATATTTATCTGTAGGATAACCTGTCCTTTCCTGCCCTTGTTGGAGTAAGAGGTTAACCTAGCAGAGAAACAAACAAATAATATAGGTTATATTTCATTTCAGGTTGTTATCGATTGCATTATTGAAATACACTTAATACAATGAGAGAATTGGCAACAAAATCTCCCTCACATGGCGCTAAGATGCCCCCCCCCTCCCCACCACTCAATAACTTCCCCTCACTCTATCGTTCACTGACATTTGTAAAATCTTAGCATTTATATTCAAAGTTAATAATATTTTCTTTTCCTTATTAGTTCATTAATACTTTACATACTAATCACGGGTTTAATTTCCTTTTGGCTGCTCATAAATATCGATAACTATGATTATTTTTTTTTTCTTGGTTTACTTGTTTCTCTATGTTTTACTCCATATAATTTCTGTTTTTCTAATCAAAATAACATTAGATTTCTTTGCTATAAGTAATCAGATAAAATAAACAAGAAACACATTTATATATTTGTTAGCACAATTCAAAGTTCTCGCCTATCTCAACTTACGTGCCAGTAAAATTAATAGTGTTTGGTTAAAAATAATTTACCTATTTTGCTAGAAAATAATGTTAAATACATTTATTGGCTAAATAACTTTACTTCTTCATTTAACTGTATGAGGTCATTGATTCTGTCCTCTATAATCTGAGTTAGACCTAACACAATTGATGTTTTTTCGTAGTAAGGCTCCTTCATTGCAGAGAGAACATTTATCTCCTGTGTATCACAATGGCTACATTTAGCTCGCCAAGTGTTCAAAGATTCAATAAGGGCTTCTTCTGATTTGTCTGGAGGTAGTTGTTGGCAAGATGGGGGAGTTGTTGGAATGTTTGTCTTGTTTTGCTGTGTTGTACTGCTGGGATGAGTAACCTCTTCGTCAATTAACATGGCCTCGGGAGAATCTTCCTGTTCAACATCACTATCCTCCTGTTCGAATTCCGGACATCCGTCAGGTTCTCCGTCTGAGCTAAAAGTAAGTTCCTTCACCCTGTCAGCGTAGCGAAGAGTATTCAAGGAATGTTCGCAGGAGTTCATTCCAGGACTGATCATTGCGATCATGCATGTCTTAGTGTTTTCTCCAACAAACGAGTCCTTCAGAACCTGAGTCAGTTTACTTCCCCGGAAGGGTAGGTGTGCTCCCTTCTTCCCCAAAGCCCTGATGCATTCCTTCAGTGACAGTAAGGACTTGTTGATAGCTGCTCCTTCCATCCGCGTCATCCTATCACCTGAAGCTGTGTCAGCTCCTCTTTCATTGCCCGCTAAGTCAATCAAGGACAGCTTACCATGGATGTGATGACCCCTTAAACTTCTCAGAGTAAGCTGGAACACAGCATGAGACCTAGACGATGTGGGATTTGCTGCTGTCGATCCAGAGGTTCTTGCCTGGTTACCCCCGTGTATCAAGTTTAGAACTGCATCTACTGAATTGACTACCCTCTCTGTTAAACCAACAACTTGCACATGTTGTTTTCCGTCTTCTAGAACTCTAAGTTTGGCTTTATCTGCCAATAAATCGAACAACTTTCCTTGGTAGATTTCGAAAAAACTCGCTGTCACAATTAGTTTTAAGTGTTCATATTTAGGTGAGTGCAGGTGTTCAAAGACATCTATAGCGGCCATCGCGTAAATCCCACCTTTATATTCTTGTGATTTTCCGCAGATCTTTCCACCCATCGTATGTGTTTTCCCACTGCCAGTCTGCCCGTATGCAAAACAAGTGGCCATTCCACCTTCAAACACTGTGTCTACGAGTGGCTTGGCTGAGAACTTGTACACAGTTTCGTTGGAACAGTATTCGTCGAAGGCGTAATCAAATTTGAATTCGTGGTTCTCCAAATACTTTGTAAGGTCCACCTTGTGCTTTGGCTCGTGTACAACGATAAGATCTTTCTTGGGAACTGTTATGACGTCGACATCTTTCTTGGCGAGCTCTCTCTTGTTGAGAGGCCTCTTCCTAACACACACAGTTATCAGGCACTGCTTACCTGGATCCGAATCTTTCAAAGGTTTGATCTCAAGAGTACTACGATACTCCTGTATCATCACACTGAACTGCCAGTTGGGGTTCCCGGGAAAAGAATTCATCAAGGCCTCTTTCTCTTCTTTTTTTTCAGCTTGTTTTTGTCTCCTCTGTTCTCTTGACTTCTTCAACCTTTCGATTTCTGTCACGACACTACTTCTTCGCAAACGCGGTATGTTTGACGTTGAAGTGTTGAAGGTTTCTTGGACGATCTCAGTGCTGTTCATCATTAAGGATTATAATAGAAATCTAATACATGCAGGTTAATCCACTATGTGTAACTTTTTTAATTTGATTTTATATATCGTGTATATTATAACCTTTCTATTGACTGAGAGAGTCAAAACATGGTTGCCTGATTAGCAGAAATAAAACACATTTTTCTTTTTTTAATATTTAAAAGGCTAAAAATAAAAACCTTACTTCTTTATGCTACATAAATATTGAAATTTAAAAATGATAACTGACCACATGTAAAACGAAACTTAGAACAAAAATTTGCAAAATTACACCCAACGAATTATCTGTAATTGTTACTTCATTTTTTAATAATGATTTGCGAAAGCTTATGGATATGATCTTGAAAACCATATTCATTATTCTGTCAATTCAATTCATATATTAATACAATTCTATTACGAACCTTAAAAAAACTGAAATAATTGTCTATTTCAAAAAGATAGATTGCTAATATCTATAAAAATATAATAACTATAATTATGCGAAATTTTATAAATGTTTGTATATTATAAAATTATATTTCATATATAGGAACATATTTTGTTATTCGATTATTTAGAAACCGTAATTTATAAACTCCATGTACATATGACTTTTCTAACCTTCATATCAAAACCAAGCATCATTATTTTTATTATAGACCTAACATGATTTTAAGTATTTATTGCATTAATAGTGATTTATATGAGCTGGACAAGCTGTTGCAGTTATTACAATAATAAATAGCACTGACAGATTGTGTAAGGTAGAGATAAGATTGAGTAACGATAAATGACCTAAGATGATAATACCATCACAGGTGGTATTAATACTGATCGCGTAAGGTCTGCCTTAAAAATTAATGATTTCATAAATAATTAATACAGCCAAAGTAAACAAGTATACTAAGGTTAGATTCATTTTAATTTATAAAAAAATTAACAGAATTATTTTTATTTATATTACGATATTTTATTTTTGCAACTTTCATAATCGTATCATGTCCAAACAAGGAAATAAATCGAATTCACAAATTTTGATGAAATGTTAAGTGTGTTTTTTTTCCTATTTAGCTCCACATTATATGTGTAGAAGTAATAATATTTTTTAAAAAAAATTTATATACTGAAATGAAATAAGCCACATTGGAAAAAATAATCCACAATATTTGGCAGATTTAGCATATTTTCCTTACCCAGGAACAGTGGCAAAATTGGGTAAAATTTATTGTGTGAAAAATTGAGATTGGGGTTTGGAAGTCTTGAAGTCTCAAAAATTGTTAAAAATTTCAATTTTAAACAAAAATTTCCAAGTTTCATTATTTGTAAAGCAATATTTTTCAGTCAGAGGGTTTGAAAAACAATTCATAAAATGTTTTCTCATTTGGATCATTACCCTGAGGTCGCGTATCAACAATATTGCAAAATTCTTAACACGCATCATATCGTGGAAGTTGCTTCCTGGAGTTTGAGTTCTTATGAATCCAATTGCAACTCTTATTTCATTCATAGGTAGTTGATTCTCACAATTTCCTATTACTTTTTATCTCTTCTTAAACTTCAAAGAAATGAGTTTTCATTATAGATTAAATTATTCAGCGTGTATATATATATATATATATATATATATATATATATATATATATATATATATATATATATATATATATATATATATATATATATATATTAATAACTTTGGTTACATAAAACGATTTGCGCGACCGCAAGGTTACATAATATTAAATTGAAACATTTCTGTATCGGGTAATCTCAGATCCTAAACCTTTTTTTCGCTCTACCCCAATGCACCTACTTTATTTTAATTTGTTTATTTTTATTGTTTTTAGTATTTTGAGATAAAATTTGAATCCTTGCATTCCTTAACCATGGTATACCCAAGGGTATCATGTTCGAGTTACAATCCCGTTGCCGAGCAAAGTATCAGTTGGGCTATTTATATTCCTCAAGGGTGCAGAGCTACGGAACCAATAAGAACAGTCTTCACCTTGTGTTCGTCCGGTTGTCAGCTCCTATTTTAAAATTAGTTCCTCTCTTCAGACTCTTGAGGAGGTCCCTGACACCCGTCTCTCCCGATCAATAGGATAACACAACCGAGCCTCCAGAGAAAATATCAAATATTTTATTTGGCCTCGCTCCAGCCCCAGTGGCCTAGGGGGATACCAATAGTACAACTATTCGGATTTCGGGTTCTCTTTGAACTCTACTTCTCCCCGTCACAACATGACGTCTCGTAAGGTGTCAAGATAGAATAAAAATATTTTGGTTTGGAACAGTCAAATGTTGAAGTTGTGATATGACATTGTTATTTCTTTGAAAATGAAAAAAAAAAATCAGAAAATCTCTTACTTTTTTTTTTTTACTTATAAATAACTTAATAGCAAAGTTAATGGCCTTACTTTTTCTTTGATGACGAAAAAAACAAACAGGGAAAATGGTTATTTTTTGTTTTTAATTTTAAAATAGCCGAGATTTATCGAAACTTATGGATCTATCGTATTAAATAGTAAATTTTAATCCAATAATATTGATAGCATTAACATTAAGAAGGGTAGACCAGAAAGTTATTGACACACTTAAGGAAATACTTGGAAATATTCATACTAAAATTATATGAAATTTCCAGTCATTTTTCCTTAGTTACTATACTTTAAGCAAAGCAAGAAAGTCCTTCTAAACATTATTCCTGGGATTTATTTTACAAGATAGTGACAATAAATAATGTAAAATCAGATATTGACACCCTACGGATATATTTTAAAATAAGGACACAATTAAAAATACTTTTATACAGTTAAGTTGTAGGATATATTTTTTTTTCTATTTTTTTAGATATGGTGTCAATAATTGTCAGGGATGTCAGTAACTGTCTAGTTTAACCTACTTATATTTAGTATTAGAGGGTTTTATGAATTAACTTGATTTTGGATTATATAATATTTTATAGTGATAGAGTCATATTAATCTAATATCACCATTCTGACTTACGTCCATAATTTGAATTGTTTTGTTATGAAACATGAACAAAGGCTCTGCAGTATTGTCAAAGACTTATGCATAAATTATATAACTTAAGTAATGTTACATTTATTTACGAAAATTCAATCATATTAATAAGTAAATTTTCAAAGACATTGTTACTTTTCTAAAACGTCTCTGGAATATTTTGATTGATTTAAATGTGTTTTTATGATAGTTGAAATGCATTAAAGAAATTCGTTTTTATTTTGTAATAAAATTTATAAAAAATTTGTTATTCCAGTTAAAAATAAACTGGAGCTTTTCTGAATAGGTATTGATGATCCCAGTCATCGTGTTTTGCGTATAAATTATTCATTTAGTTATGTTTTTTTAAGGAGATAAATGTTTGTACAACATCCATTAAATTAACAAAAATTAATTTGAATTTAATTTCTTCTATGTATATTTAAAATTTTGGAAGTGTCTGAAAATAAAATGCACAACAGCTGCAGTTGTGTTATTGAGAGTTTCTCCATTTATTTTCATTTTTTTCTTTTTTATATTATTTTCCGTAATTTGTAAATATAGATATAAATACAGCACATATCGCAGGTTATAAAGAAGTGGATAAGCCAAATTACTTTGATAACGAGTTATCAATTAACTTTAAAAGTAGGGTTTTTAATTCATGGGTTGTAAAATATTGGGGAAGTTGTGGTTCTTAATAAGGCTTTAAGTATGTAATTCGGCACAAATTAAATTTTTATAGTAATTACAGGAGACAGAAAAAACGTCAAAATTGTCCTACTGAAGAGTGCACAATTTTGACTAATACACTTCTTAACAACAGCTAGGGATTTAATTACTAAGTGATTATTGACTTATTAAGGAGCCAATTAACACGAGTTTTCTTCTGTTCCAGGTACAGTCAATGCTAACGGGGAGACGAAGAGGCAGAGGACCTCTTACACCCGGTACCAGACCCTGGAGCTGGAGAAGGAATTCCACTTCAACAGGTACCTGACGAGGCGGCGGAGGATAGAGATCGCCCACGCACTCTGCCTCACGGAGAGGCAGATCAAGATTTGGTTCCAGAACCGGAGGATGAAGTGGAAGAAGGAGCACAAGATGGCCTCGATGAATGTGATCCCGTACCACTACCACATGTCCCAGCCCTACGGGAACCCGTACCAGTTCACACATCTCACCACCTAACTAGCTTCCGTCATGCCCAACAGCCACGACCTCTGGCAGGAGAGGTACGAGTGATAGGTCTGTAGGCATCATGACGTACCATCTGTGATCTGCCCTGCCGCAGCGCTGGACCACCGAACTAGAGTGCTGTGTTGTGTCTTGTGTATAATGAACATTTCCGAATATTCGATAAGTCCTCAACGAAAGGATCTGAAGCTCTAAAGACTTCTGAAAATATAAATATATATATATATATATAAATTAATATATCCTTCTCAGTATTGATATAGCCTAGCAATAAACGTCGTTCCGATTATTTGTAAAGCTGATGACGTAAGATTGTGTACAGATATGGGGTTTTTGATTATTTAAAAAAAAAAAAATATTTTATGGACTTCTTATTGTATTTTAATATACACCATGAGATTAATAATACACTTATAATAGTGTCTAAGTTTTTGGTAGTAGGTAGAAAAAAAAATTATTTTGACAAGTGCAATATTGGATAGGATTTTTCCCGTTCGATTTTTTTTTTTCAAAAAAAAAAATTAAATAAAAACTAAAAATTAAAAAAAAAAAAATTAAAAATTCGGTCGTGTACTTTCAAACTGTAAATATCCTAAAGATTTACTAAAGTGTAATATAGATGTTGAAATTGTTGTCCCAATTTTTGTGTTTCAATATTTGTGAGTATATAAACATTATCTAACTATAGTCTAAATGTGACTGAGATATATTCGTAATACCAGTGAGTGTGTACATTTGGTTAAGATTGATATTATATAACTGTATATCCTGTTTATTGTTTTACTTTTTTTTTATGAGTTGCAGTTGACTGTTTCCCATTTTGACTTAGTCGTTGTTGATTATGAATTTTTATTATTTCCATTTGACTGGATTTTATTTTCGTTATAAATTTCAAAAAATAAAAAACAAAAAAAATAAAGATTATACGCATGTGAACAAATTCGGAGTCACACAGGGATTATGGTTTAGTTTAGTAAAGCCCGTGTAGTATATGTATATGTGTATTATTCTTATTATTTAAACAAAAAAAAAAATTAAAATTGTACAAAAATGTTTCAGTAAATTTATGTAAAATCATTGTTTAGATTTGCAGACCGAAAAATGTTATTGATTCCCTTTTGTAGATACAATTAGAATTAAAAATTTTGTAGAGAGCCAAACCATTGACAACGATTGCCACTGCATTACCAATCTGGTTGGAATTCATACTTTGAAAATCTTAAAAAGATATCAAAAAAATATTAATCAAACAATATTTTGATTTATTAAAAAAAAAAAAAAAAAAGAAGTATGGCAAACGTTATCAACAGGTGGTTAATTTCCTTAATGTAATTCAGATTTTGATTTTTGCAAAAAAAAAAAAAAAAAAAAAAAATACATTTTTGGACCCCATCTATATGTCATGTATGAATGATCAAATAATAAACAAATACTTATACATAAAAATTTAAATGTGATGTTTTTATTATTTTCCCTATGTTCTATTTTTGTATACCTTGAGTAAGATAAAGTGATATAAAGATTTATATATTTGTTTGTGTGTGTGTGTGTGTGTGTGTGTGTGTGTGTGTGTGTGTGTGTGTGTGTGTGTGTGTGTGTGTGTGTGTGTGTGTGTGTGTGTGTGTGTGTGTGTGTGTGTGTGTGTGTGTGTATGTGTGTGTGTGTGTGAATATAAACATATATATATATATATATATATATATATATATATATATATATATATATATATACACTCTAACGTATATGACTGGAAGAGCTCTAAACAGGACTCCCCTTATGCGGATCCCAGGTCTTCTGATTACATTACACTAGATATAATTTACTATTCACACTAGACTATTTACACTAGATAAAATGAATATATATTAGTGATGATAAAAATTTCAAAATCTAAATATTGTACAATCCAAAAAATGAAAATCAACACATATTTTTTACAAACCCTGTAAAAACAAAACAAAGAAATATCTTATAAAAAAAGCATGTATTTTTTTTTTTTTTTTTTTTTTTGAAAGTTAAATTATTTTTTTCGAAAAGAAAGTACAAATAAATTAATATGCTATTTGGAAATATCATATCTTTCGCACATACTTATTTCCTTTTTTCCAAAACTAATAACTTGTTTACATATAATATTATTATTTTTATTTGATTTGTTTGATTTTAACGTGTTGATATTGAATATCTGTTGATCTTTATTGTTAAAATAATTAATGGTGAGTTTAAAAAAATAATAAATTTTCTATCACTACAACTATTATATATTATGTAACTACCACCCCGTCCACCATTTTATGTACCACCATTTCATATGATAGAAACATTATTATATTTTCTACTAATTTAAGGTTTTATTAAAATTTGGATTATTGTTATTTTGATTATTTTCGAGGTCAGATTTTGTCAAGTATATTTCAAATTGAGGAAGTGAAAGGTTTTGGAAAATACTATTTTTTTAAAACTTATTTTTAATAATTTTTTTAAGAAAGTAAAGCGATAATTATTCTTAAGAATATAATGTAAATATAGCATGGTCTTTAAACAAATTATTAATCAGAAACCAAATGGGTGCTTGGTTATCATCATCAGCAAGCCGCTGGAGTCGCTACATATCGGAACAGCAATAGCTTTACTGATTGTAATAGAGTTAACACTGACTTTTTGGAAATTTATTTGGGAATTCAGCGAGTTCAATTTGTCATATATTGAAACTTCTCCAACCATGTTAGGTAATACCTGTATTGATTTAACGTTTATCAGAAATCTCGATTTGTCTTGTTTACCATTTGTGTTATACGTTTCGTATCACAGACCTATAATTAATAAAGTTATATTGTAACACAATAATTATTAGTTTCCTTGCTTTTATCCTAAATACATAAATAAAAATATTTGATTTAAAAAATATAACCCGTTACATAAACGTATTCACGTACAACACACGGCCGTGTCCATGACACAGCCACACACTCTTTTTTTTTTCTTTTTTTTTTTTTTTTTTTTTTTTTTTTCTTTTTTTTTTATAATATAGGATAATTAAAACATACACAAGATCTTAACAATAATAATTAATAATTATTTTATTGTTAAACGTTTATATTACTGAATGGAGGAAGGTAAGTGATTTAAGTCCAAATTAGTTTTAGAAAAGTTAATTGAATAGTATAAATTTCATAAATTTGTTGGGTGGTTATCTATACTATTATATAAAAGGACAAGCGATCTTACGTTTGTGATCACTAACATCGAAAAATACTTAACCAATCTCTACCAAATTTTAACCACATCATCTTTATAGCTCAAGGAAGGTTTAGCAATAATAAAATTTACTGAATTTCAATTGAATTTTCATTAAAAACCGATAATATGTGGTGAGCAGTGTAATTTGAAATTCGAACGATTTGTGGCGAGCGCCATTCAAGAGAGGTTATTAAGCTACGGTGTTATATAGTACTTGAAAATAATAAATTTTACTTATCAGCTAAGTTGTTTTTTTATAAAGCTAAGAATATGTAGTGCGACATGTATGTAGATCTCAGTGAAGTTTAAAAATCGAGCGATATATGCCTATCATTCTGCAGCAGTTTGCAATGGTAAAACTATTGTATCTAATTTTAACTAAACCAACTTCATAATTCTTGGAAGGCTTAGCAATAATAAAATTCATTATAATAATAATTTAAATGTAGATTGTTGAGTGACGGAAACGAGATTTGCAACACTGCCATACATATGGTATGTACGGTTAGAAATTAAAATCCAACCAGATAGGATCGATAAAATTATTTCTGCCAAATCAAAATGTGGATACTTTACTTTTTAATATTGTTTGAAAAAATATGACTCATGGGCCTTTAGTTGTAAGCACTGATTATGAGCATTGTTTGTTAATGGTCTCTGTTCATCTGGATTGACAACTCAAACATTAAAATTACACGACAATTAAGTTAGCTTATCCCTATTAAATTAAAACTTAAAATTTTTGTTTCTAAAAAAAATACTTGTTATTTAATTTTTGTTTCTACCAATACTTTGAGGAAAAAAAAACTAAAGTTTATAATTGTTAACATGCATCGATTTTTACCACTAATTGAAGTTAGCAAAGTACCAGATACTTTGGTATACGTCCCGAAAATAAAAACTAAAGTTTATAATGATCCGTCACTAGAAACAGTCTAACATGCATCAAAATAATTTTTTTCTTAGTCTCTATAATGAGAATATCCATTTTCATACTCTTTGAGAAGAAAGCAGACTGATAACTATTTAATAACTGATAAATTAACATAGAGACAACGAACATACTAATCCCAACTTTTTAAATAATCCTTGTTTTTATTTACAGTTGTCAATGAAATTTATTGGGGCATTAAGTAGTAGTATAAGCTTTATAAAAATGGTAATTTTTAACCGGAGCTCAGCGGAGCTTTTTTCGTAGGACCACACATGCTAAAAAAACTTACATTTTTTCCCTCTCACTCTAGTATATTTTTTTATGATTTATTTCATACATTGGGCCAATCTAATATTTTACTATTCTTCATTATTTGAACTACAAGTCTGTCAAGTTTCATATGTTTATATATAAAAAAAGAATCCACAGTGAACCAAATTGTAGCTCAATAGAAATAGGTCACTTTGGGGTGGAGTAATATTGTCCAATTTTAGAATGTCTCAGAGTCACCATTAAAAATGAAATTGAAAAAAAACAAACTGGAAATGTTTGTACCAACTAATAATGAATACAATTGAAACACCACACAATTAATAAAGTCATTTTTAGAGCTTTTTCCGTGTTTCCCCCACTGTGCGACGTGGGATGCTAATATATTTATAAAATTTTATAAATATATATATATATATATATATATATATATATATATATATATATATATATATATATAAACAAATTACTCATAATACTTAGTATGAAACTATTTTCTAATTTACAAACCGTCTCCTTAACAACAGCTTCCATCCTGAGCATCCTCCATAACAGGACAGATCTAGACGACGAAAACAGAAGTCCTACTAATAAGGTACTCAACGACCCGAAACCACAAACGTGCGTGCTAACAGAATTATTGGGACGTGCTCGATGGAGGAACCACGGCCATTACCAGACCTAGGAGCCGACTATTAGTAAAGAACAGCGTGACTAAAAAATATCTGGTGTTTATCTTGTTATTTTATCGCTCTAAGTGAATCCCTCTCAATAGTTTTTATCGTTTCCTTCAGTCCTTTTTTCACCAGCTTCTGAGGAATTATGAGTCAATGAGGCGTTCCCTGGATCTTATGTGATTAACAGACCTCTCTCCTTGAAATGTTCCATAGTATGATGTCCTTCCGACTTAATATACTTTGTGCAGAACTTGGACTGATCGAAAGAGAAGATATATGACTTTCCTTCCGAACTAAGCATAAACAGACTAACTGACATTTTTGAACAGTTAAAATTTAATGGAGAGCAGGCTCTTTAGATGACGTACTGAACTCCTAGCTCCAGGACCCAGGTTCGAGACCGGCTAAAAGCAAAAATTTAATACATGTTTCTTCAGCTGTGGATTGACTTCGGAATCTGGAGACCTACCTGGCGCATACCCAGCCTCTATAAAGTGGTTACCCTTAATTGGGGGAAAACCTGGCCGTTGAGGATGATGGCTGACCACATCACATCCTTGTACAACCGTTGGTTAGGAAACAATATTTCCTTACCAATTACTGAAACTAAGACCCTTAATGGGTTGTAGCGGTACAGTTATTTTTCTTTTCTTCGAAAAAAGATTTTTTTTGTTTATTTTGATCAGTACTTTACGGAAAGTATACTGAAACGCCTTTACGAAATAGTTGTAGTATTCGTGGGGGGAACTTGTCATAGTTCTTTTTGACAACCCCTGATAATCCAGTTGAGTATCGAACCCACGACATTCTGAACTGAGCGCCCTGGTACCCTCACCCATCATTTTCCCCAAGTTTAGCTTTAACAAAAATTTTTAGTAATTATAATGCTTAGCAAGGTGGTTTTGTCAAATTAAATTAGATATTACTCCCTAGAAAAATAGAAGGAAAGCCTAGTTTTTTAAAAAAGTAGTCTCACATTATATATATATATATATATATATATATATATATATATATATATATATATATATATATAATATATATATATATATATACTACATCTCGTACAATATAGGTTTCTTTTTATTAATTAAAAAAATATTAAAACATTTTTGCTTGAGGTACGCATGATGTTATAGAAGGATCAATATAATTAGGAATTATATATGCCACTTCTATTGGATTTTTTCAAAAACATAAAATGCTCAAAACATCAGCACTTGCTACACAGGGTATATATATATATATATATATATATATATCTTAATATATATAAATTACGTGTCCCCGCCTAGGGGCCGGCTAACACCTAAACTACTGAACCGATTTTAATCAAATTTGCACACCGTGTGCAGTTTGATCCAACAAAAAAGATAGGATACCTTATATCTTAATTTATAGTTGCAATATTATTTGTATATTATCTGCAAGTCACAATTATCTGTTAGCTCTATACGATTCTAACATATGGCGGTATAAGGTTATACTATATATTATATAAAAGGACAAGCAATTTTTCGTTTGTGTTCACTAACCGCCAAAAACTACTGAACCAATCTCTACCAAATTTTGACTACATCATCTTTATAGAATGGTTTAGAAATAGTAAAATCTAATGATTTTCAACTAATTCTTTATTGCAAAATGAATAATAAGTGGATAACAGTGAGGTTCAAAAATGGCGGCAATTGCCATCTACATGAAAGGTTAAAAGGTACTGTGTTACATAGAGGTGAACATTGATAATATAATTTACTTATTTTCAATTAAATTATTATAAAAACAGCTATATGGAGTGAAATATACCAAATTTTAACTACATCATGTTCATAGTACTAGGTTTAGCAACAATGAAAATTTAAATGTACAATGCTGAGTGTTAGAAACGGGTTTTGCCACACTACCACATACTTTTATGGTTAGAAATTAAAATCCAACCAGATCAAATCAAATAAAATTATTTCTGTCGAATGAAAATTATTAAAAATCAAAATGCCGAACCTCAGCTGTTTAATATTGTGTGTAAAAATATGAATTTTGAACCTTTAGTTGTAAGCACTGATAATGCAGTTTCTTATACCGCAGTTTCTTAATAGTCTCTGTCCATCTGGATTACCAACTCATATATTAAAATTGAAAATTGGATGTCTAATTATGCTTTATGTTATCTTCAAATACCTAATCAATCTAAATTTAACCAAGTTAATAATGGCTGCTATGCGTGAAAATATTATCAAAAATATAATCTTAATATATATAAAAATTACGTGTCCCCGCCTAGGGGCCGGCTAACACCTAAACTACTGAACCGATTTTAATCAAATTTGCACACCGTGTGCAGTTTGATCCAACAAAAAAGATAGGATACCTTATATCTTAATTTATAGTTGCAATATTATTTGTATATTATCTGCAAGTCACAATTATCTGTTAGCTCTATACGATTCTAACATATGGCGGTATAAGGTTATACTATATATTATATAAAAGGACAAGCAATTTTTCGTTTGTGTTCACTAACCGCCAAAAAAACTACTGAACCAATCTCTACCAAATTTTGACTACATCATCTTTATAGAATGGTTTAGAAATAGTAAAAATCTAATGATTTTCAACTAATTCTTTATTGCAAAATGAATAATAAGTGGATAACAGTGAAGTTCAAAAATGGCGGCAATTGCCATCTACATGAAAGGTTAAAAGGTACTGTGTTACATAGAGGTGAACATTGATAATATAATTTACTTATTTTCAATTAAATTATTATAAAAACAGCTATATGGAGTGAAATATACCAAATTTTAACTACATCATGTTCATAGTACTAGGTTTAGCAACAATGAAAATTTAAATGTACAATGCTGAGTGTTAGAAACGGGTTTTGCCACACTACCACATACTTTTATGGTTAGAAATTAAAATCCAACCAGATCAAATCAAATAAAATTATTTCTGTCGAATGAAAATTATTAAAAATCAAAATGCCGAACCTCAGCTGTTTAATATTGTGTGTAAAAATATGAATTTTGAACCTTTAGTTGTAAGCACTGATAATGCAGTTTCTTATACCGCAGTTTCTTAATAGTCTCTGTCCATCTGGATTACCAACTCATATATTAAAATTGAAAATTGGATGTCTAATTATGCTTTATGTTATCTTCAAATACCTAATCAATCTAAATTTAACCAAGTTAATAATGGCTGCTATGCGTGAAAATATTATCAAAAATATAATTTTCAATTGTTTACTTTAATACAAGATTTTTATCGATAAACAAAAAATCAATTATTAGTTAAAATTCCTCGACGGGGGATGATGAAGTTATATATAAAAGGACAAGCCATTTCCGTTCGTGATCACTAACCGCGAAAACTATAGAACTATTCTGTACCAAATATAACTACATCATCTTCACAGTTCAAGGAAGGTTTAGCAATAATAAAATTTACATATTTTCTCTTAAATTACTATTTATAAAGCGATAAATATGTAGTGGGTAGTAAAGCGAGCGCCATTCAAGAGAGGTTACAATGATCCAGTGTTAATTATAGCTAGAAATTGATAATAAAATTACTAAATTAAATTAATTTGTTATCCAAAAAGCTATTCATATGTGGTGTGACGTGTGGATTCCAGTGAAATTTAAAAAAAAATCGAATATGTGGCAAGCGACAATAGCATTTTAGTAAAACTAATTAACCTATATGAACCAAATTTTAACTACATCATCTTCATAGTCCTTGGAAGATTTACAATTAGAAAATTTACTATAATAATAACTTATACTATTATATAAAAGGACAAGCCATTTTTTTTTGTGATCACTAACCGCGAATATTACTGAACCAATCTGTACTAAATATTAACTACATAATTTTCATAGTTCTAAGAAGGTTTAGCAATATTAAAATCTACTGATTTTTAATTTATATTTTATTAAAAAAGGTTAATATGTGGACAACAGTGCAGTATGAAAATTGACCGATAGGTGGGGAGTGCTATTCTACACGAGAGGTTACAAAACAGCTTGAAATTGATGATAAAATTTACTTATTAAACTATCAAGAAAATTATTAAAAAATATTTAAATATGGTGTGCGATATGTGGATCCCAGTGAAGCTTGAAAATCGACCGATTGTGTATAGAGCCATTCCACAATAGAGTTAACAATGGTAAACTGAACCTATCTGTACCGACATCTAAATAAATAATTTTTATAATTCTAGGAAGGTTTTGCAATGGTAAAATTTAGAATAACTAAAATTTAAATGTACAATTTTGAGAGGCAGGACCGAGGTTTGCCACACTGTCATATACTTTTATAGTTCGAAATCAACATCCAACCAGATCAAATCAATAAAGTTTTTTCTGTCGAATACAAATTATTACTAAATCAAAAGGTCGATCCTTTGCTTTTTTATATCGTGTGTAAAAATATGATTCACGGGCCTTTTTTCGTAAGCACTGATAATGCAGTTTATTTTCCGCAAGTTTCTTAATAGTCTTTATCCATCTTGATTACCAATTCATACATTAAAGTTAAAAATTTTATGCCTAATGGTGCTTATATGTAATCTTCAACCACCTAATCAGTGCAATTATAACTAGATTAATAATTACTGCTAAAAAATCATTGAAGAAATAATGCTCAACCACACGCTAAAATACAAGAATCTTATCGATAAACAAATAAAACTTTAATTTTTAGTTGAAATTATCTTTAGTTATGAGGGCGGGCGAAGCCGCGACGGGAATGCTAGTATATATATATATATATATATATATATATATATATATATATATATATATATATATATATATATATATACATATATATATATATATATATATATATATATATATATATATATATATATATATATATATACATATATATATATATATATATATATATATATATATAAATAAAAAAAAAAAAAAATAAGACAAGAAATCAAACATGTTTATACTCACCTAAGAGGCAAAATTGAAGGACTTCTAAAACATTTCAAGACATAGAGAAAACTGAGCGTAAAGGGACCAAATAGGAGTTGGGTAGTTAGCTACGTTTAGATCCTTACATTTATTGGTCAGGTTGATGGAGAGTCCAATACGTTTTTACCTATAATGGTTCTGTTTTCTGTTCCTAGTATAAACAAAGTTAAAATGGGACTATTGTAAATAACGATCTTACTTAGCTTTAAATGATTTTATTATTTCTAATGATTCGCAAATATTAAATTTTAGACCTTTTTCAACATTATGAATTAGTCTCACTCCTCTAGTCTTGGCTCAATTTATGATTAATTTCATTTATATTAATAGGGAAGTTGGAAATATTGCTGTTATTATTGTAGGGCCTTATATGTTCTTTTAATCTTCGATATACTTACTGTCCAGTTTTTCCTGGTATCATTTTAGTTGATATTCACCAATTTTTCGTAAACTAATCTTAAAATAAAATAATTCCAATAGATGAGGCATACATCAATTCATCAGTTGACAGCTATTGTCTATGTTCTATTAGAGTTTGTTGAAAGTACAGAATTAGGATTGATCCTTCTATATCATCATGCGTACCTCAAGTGAAAGTACAGAACTTCTCTTGAAGAATTATTTATTAAATTTCAAATTGTTTTTTAATTCAATTGACACCATTCGCAATTTTTTCGAGCACATGATAAAAATGGTTCATTAAGATGAATGTTTTAATTTTTTCGCCATGAAGTTTCGGCCTAAGCAGAGACTTTCTTCGGGGCTATAAAACAATATATGAATTATTATAAGAAAAAAGTTTCATAAAAGTTAAGAATGGTTGAAATATATACAAAAGTTAAATATAGAGAAGAAGTATTATTGTGGAATTTCTAAAGTTACACAACTCAAACACCTGTTGAGATATCGCCAAGGTAAAATGCATAAAAAGGTTTCTGTAAAATATCGAAAATACAAAGCAAATCTTAATTGTGTTGATCCTTCTATACCATCATGAGTACCTGAATTGGCTTAGGAAACTTTGTAGGGAATTCTGAACATAAAGAAAAGGGAGAAAATAGATTTCTCTGAACTATATTCTATTTTACTGATGCACTTCTTCTGTTGTGATAATAGGTTTTTTGAACAACTATTTATAATCGTAGCAATCTGAAATTATCTACGATCGTTATACCAAAAAAGATGCGCCGTTGAGCCCAAAAGAGCGGAGTAAATTGAATTTTCCGTCAACCGGAAGAGGGAAAATTAGCCTTGAGAGGTTTCCCTTTTTGACGGCCCCGGGGAGGTGAGTTGAGAACTTTTCACTTAATCGGCTTTAATTGGAAAAGTTGTTTTGTCTCTGGATGTGTCGAGTTCTGACGGGAGGGGACTCTTCCCCCCTACCCCTCCGTTCTCTGGACGTAATCGAATCAGGATCAGTCTCGCGGGAAAATAGGCGGGGATTGTTATTTCCCACAATAATACACTTGCACAACTTCAATATTTTGTTTCGGTTCTTATGTGGTTAAATGGCTATTAATTGGAACTAAATCTACACTATTATATAAAAGGACAATTTATTTCTCGTTTGTGATCGCTAACCGCGAAAACTAATGAATCAATCTGTACCAAATTTTAACCACATCATCGATATAGTTCCAAGGAAGGTTTAGCAATATTAAAATCAACTGATTTTCAATTAATGTTTAATTAAAAAACCGGAGGTATGTGGATGACAGTGAAGTTTGAAAATTTACCAATAGGTGGCAAAGATACGGTGTTATATATAGCTAAAAATTGATAATAAAATTAACTTTAATAATACAATTAAATCATTAATAAAGATATGAATATGCGGTGGATATGTGGATCCAAGTGAAGTTTGAAAATCGACTAATATGTCGTCTGCAAAGTATCGAATATGAAAAAACACATTTTTGTATTACTTTATCAACTGCTTTAGAATTTATATACGTTTTAGCTATCTCAAATCTGAATTCACTCTTTAAAGGGGAAAAATAACCCCATCAAATGGTCGATTATACAAACTATTTGATTATGCCAAATCGCTAAAGATCCAATGCAAAAACCGCGTATTTTCACATTCGATACTTGTAGTTGTTGCAACAGTATGTGGTTATCGTCATTCTACAATTATATAACTACTGAACCCACCTGTACCAAATTTTAGCAACATTATCTTCATAGTTATAGGAAAGATAAACAGTAATAAAATTTACAATAGTAAAAATTAAAATGTACAATGTTGTGTGCCATAAACGAGGTTTCCCAAATTGTCCTATACTTTTATGGTTAGAAATTAAAATCCAACCAGATGATATCAATAGCTTTCGGTGCTTCTTTGCAGCTGGGACTGCTTTACAAACTCATAAAATTCCTGCCTTCTATATATTTCCTTTTTCTCTGTTCCTACCTCAGTGATAGAACTTTTAAAGTTAATCATAACTTTTCCAATCCCTCTCTCTTTATCCAATCTCCAGATGTTCGTCAAGGAAGTATCCTAGGTCCAATCCTCTACACGGTGTACACAGTTGATATCCCGACGCATCCTAGCACCATCTTCACCATGTATGCTGATGACACTTGTGTGTTATCAGTACACAATGGTCCCTTTATTACCTCCCAGACACTCTAATCCCATATCCTAAACCTTCAATAATGGTGTCTAAAATGAAGAATCGAAATATATCCATATAAATCCCACCAAATAACCTTTACCCTTCTTTGTAAACCTACGACTTCTTTTCTTACACTATCCTTTAATGATGTTCCACTAATCCCTGTACAATAGATCCACTACCTTGGACTCCATCCGGATAAACGTCTTATTTGGAATCCACATACAAGACTAAAACTACAAAAAAACTGCCCGTCGTTTTCGACTACTTAAACATGTAGTTGACAAACATTCAAAACTCCCAATCAATTACAAAAGACTCATTTACATGACTGTGATTAGACCTATTTGGACCTACGGAGTTGAGCTTTGGGGCTCCACTAAACCATCCAATTCATCTCGTATCCAATCCTTACAATCTAAAATCCTTCGAAAAATCCTCAATGTTCCTTACTTTGTCACCAATAAACTTATCCATAAAGATCTTAATGTTCCATATGTTGTCGATTTAGCCCAAACCAGATACCTATCCTTCCAAAGTAAGCTCCAAAACCATTCAAATCCATTAGTTCACAACTTACTTCGCATTCTATTCCCCATAATCATCCCAGACGTCTGAAATTAAGATGTTTTCCGAAAACTTCTTATATAGACCTTTTATTTAAATGCTAACTAATGGATAGTTCTTTTACAAGCGATTGAACTTTTATTATAAACATTACTTTCACAATTACTTGACGTACTTCATTGTATGCTGTATAGATAAAAACTAAAATATATTTCTGTCCGTTTCTCCATTTCCTTTGCATACCTATGCTAACGTCTACTATAAATGACTAGCTAAAAGCAATAAAATAAATAATTTTCAGTATATCATTAATTTGAAATATGAACTTATAGAAAGCGAGCTTGGAGCTAACAGATGGCAACTCTTAAGTCAGTTTGAAATTTCCAGTTAGCATTAAAAGCACGACTTCTATTCCAGATAACCATCTGAGGTGACTGAAAAGAAGATGGCCTCGGGACCTTCTAATATAGTACTTCATTATATAAAACTCTTATGATATCTATAAAATGATTTCTGCCAGATAAAAATTATTAAAAATTAAAATGTAGATTATTTGTTGTTGGTTTCTTTACTACCATCTCGGTTAAAAGTTTCGTTTTTCTTCAGGTGTTTACGTTCCTATATTTTTCTACCTAGTCATATGAATAGCATCAGGTTTATTAAAAACATTAATTAAATAAAATCAAGCTATATTAAAAAAAAAATTATAATACCCAAATATGAAATTATTATGCGTTATTACAGTTTTGTATTAAAAGGAGCATATTTTCAAGAATTCATTCTAAATCACATTAGAGCTATATACCATCAAATATATAGTGTAATGAACACAAAGGATGGATAGGATATAAACCTTAATAATTAAGAATTTCGTAAATTTAAAATTGTTTGGTATTCATTTTTAAATACTTCTTATATTTTTCTACCTTTTGCTAGGATTAAGAATATGTAGAGTTATGATGCTTGGCAAAAAAGTCCTTTTACTCCTTAGTATTTTTACTGCACTCTCCTCTGCTTATATGTGCCTTAATTATCAGAAGGCTAAGGATCCAATTCGGACTGAAACGAACCGGAATAGTTAGGAATGAGTTAGCTCCGACCCGAGCACTAAATGTTGTGAACAGCTCTTATCAACGGCAATGAATAAACCATAAAGGTGTTTGGTTATCAATCAAGAAGGCCCTTGGTCAGGATCGGAATATCAATCAATCGGAAACCCCTTCAATTATGTATGCTTCCTCTAAATGTGGAACAACTAGGGGGCATTCGTTACATTCGTCTGGAGGTCATAAAATTAACTCATATTACCTAACCATGAGGAACTTGAATCCATAGAGCGTCTATTTGAGAGGGATTTAGAATTTTCTTTTAGGATAATCCTAAACAGAAACACGATTACTGAAAATGCAACAGGAAAATAGTAGATGCTGTCTGTTCCCGTTCATTCACTTAAGTAACTTAAATCCACTACATCGTAAGAATATTTTCCTGTTTATAGACAGTCAATCAACGCCTGGAACGAGTCGAAAAACCTAATTCTTCAATAAGCTTTAAAGATGCATGGCATATCAAACACAGGATCCTAATTCTTATGAGCGTGCAAATTAAATTCAGTAAAAACGATCTAAAGCTATGTCCACATCAATCGAACGTGTCGCCAAATCAAGTTGGTGGTGTTTTGAGGACGAATGGTGCCCAAAGATGAACTCCCAACTGCAGAGTCGATCCTCGGCCAATATTGAACAGTAATTACCTGCCTTTGTTAACCTCGAACCTGATCCAGGAGTTAGAAACCCCGTGCATTATCCTCTGGGCCATCGCACCTTTATTTTTATTTTATAGTTTTTAATCGCAAAACAGCTTTAAAAAATAAGATCCTATATTTTTCGAATGATGCTAATTGATTAAAAAAATGATAACAATATAAATTCGTTTATTCATACCAAACATAAAAGACAAGAAACTGTTCACCATCCGACTCCTGGGGACCAAGGGGTAGGGCAGAATAGCCAAAAGTCGGATTAACCGAAGATTTCAATGAAAATCATGTTTTTCATAGTGAAAGTGTATAATAGAGGCATAGAATTCCAAAACCAGCTGCCCAAATTTTAAAACTTTTCTCAGCTGATCGACAAAGGTTAAGGTCAGAGTGGATTAGGAAGGGGAATTATTTTTTGTATGGCCATTTTATACGTGATGTAACTACTTTTTTGAGAAAATCTTTCACCTAAATATAGTCTAGCAGAAAAACTATTCAATAAAAAATATTTTAAAAATCAGGAAATTGGACTTAGCTGGTTTTTGGAATTCCACGACTCAGTTACGTTAAAAGTTATATATTGACATTATAGCAAATAAATAAATAAAAGCTTAGCGAACCCGAAGGTTCGATGCCAACACCACCAACCGTCGACCGCACACTTCCCTCCTTCCCACTCCTCCAAAACCCAAATCCCACAGGTCGGCCCTGACGCAATCCTCCCATCTTGGTCTCGGTTTACCCCTCGGTCGTTTACCTGACGGCTCAAAACTGATTACTTTTTTCGGAATTCGACCATTACTAAACGCAACGACCTTACATGCTCATTTTAAGGGTCGCGCTGCTATTACTTGAACTATATCTACCGCATATAACTAGCGCAATGTTCCGTATTGTAAAGCCTTCTAAATTCTCCTGTTTCTTTGTCCTTTTTTGGGCCAAATATTCTATGCAGTACATATATTGACATTAAAAAATAAAAATAAAATATATGAAACAGAAACGTACTTTATATTACTAACAGACTACTATGTTTGCATAGTATGTTTTAGCCAGATATTTATGTATTGGTCGTAATGACAATTCATTTTAATAAGTTTATAACAAACTAACTCACCATTAAAATCCTTAACAAAGAACTTTACTCAGAACGTCGCTTTTAAGGACGTATAGACCAAAACCAAAAAAAAAAATTCTGACACTTTTTGATATAGTTCCGAAAATTTGAAAGCTTGTGTCATAGTCCCCGTTTAAGCTACAGAGCTTATTTTCTGCCCAAATTGTAGAAAATGTGGTTTAATTTTGAATACAAAAAGCTTTCCTTTGGAAACAACCGTGCAAAAGATATAATAGCTAAACGCAGATAAGATCGAAAGTTTTGATGCTTTGACGCTACCAATTAGCCATTGGCAATTATAAATTTCAAAACGTACAATTTTACTGGACTATTAGGGATTTCTCGAAAATATTGCCCACACTCCCAGACTCGAAGGGAGGGTTGGATTACCCGAAGAATCGGACTAAAGGGAGGCGGATTAGTGAGTAATAATATATAAGTAATAAATAAGAATAAAAGTATTACTTAACCTCAGATCAAAGTTTCATTAATAGTTAGATTTGTCTCGATAAGGGTGGAATCTAGAGATCATCTGTAGTGAAAGGCTGAGTGCCACCAACCATTTCTAGAGGAACACAGAATTTTTCCAATAATATAGTACCAGTAACTGAAACTTATCAAGTAGTCCAGCAAATGAAAAAAAATAAATAAAAGCATGATTTTAGTAAAAATATTTCGCATTCGAATCTGCAAATATCTTGGTATTGAACACAACTTCCAAGTAGTTCCCTCAACGCGAGAATGGATGGTCTCCTCTCGTTAAGCCTTCAAGAAGATAGACAGTCGTGTTAAACAGGGCTGATAGACACTTTATTGATTGGTCTCGCACCAGGGTTCCTCATTTTCCTCTTACAGCTCGCCCGCCTCAGTAAACAGGGAATCTTGACTTTAAAACAAACATCACATACAAGTTCGGACCAGAACCCATTTCCCGCTGAGCTAATATGTTGACTAGGTTTCACTGAAACTTGGCAGCACTAGGAAAAATTACTAATTAATAGGTCACTTAATTGCTGTTCTTCTTTAATGAACATTATGCTTTATCATTCAGCAAAGCAGTTATGCAAATGATACGGAGTGGTCAACAGCCCATAAGTTCTCAACAAGGCGCTACTGTTGAGCGCTGAACCATGTACTTTTAATTCGAAGAATACGAAACGTTGGTCTCCGTTACGTGAATGATTTCTTAACAATCTGTCAGATGAAATCATTCAATTATATGCTATTTTTCTTTTCCGCTTTATCTTTTAATTAAAAACTGTATGATTACATTGAAAACTCATAAAAGAGGCGACGTAATTTAGGAACAATTCAATAAAGGAATGAGAAATAAAATCAACATGTAGGGCTTTCTTCTGTTTTAGGTTTCAATGTTTTTTTATTCTCCATGAGGTCTTTATTCAAGCAATTTAAAACTTTTATGTATGTTTGATATCCCCTTTCCTCAAATCATTCTATTGGGTTGGTCTTTAATTTTACTTTGAAGTATATTATAGAACAAGTAACCTGTATTATTCTCCTGTTAGAGGCCCCATGGAAATAAATCATTAAATTACTATGATACAAAATAAACATTAATACTTTTTTTTTTTTTTTTGATATATTAATAATAACCAGGAAGAATCGAACTAAACTAATGCGTTTATCTTTGTATAAAAAATATAGTAGAAGTTGGAAAACATTTTGGATATAAAGGAGCTCTTTACAAAGAAAGTTATAAAGAAGTTGAATACTAAGAAGAACTTTGGGTGCTTACATTTGAGCTCTAAGATTCTATTCCAACACCAAAAATTCGGTTAATAACTAGTGACTGGTAGTCGCCTGAAAGGTAATATCACTTCTATTACTCTTAAAACGTATAAAATACCTGAGAACAAAGAAATGTTAAATTTTCACAAATTCATTAATATTGTATCAATATTCAATTATTATTTAAATCTATATCTATACTATTAATTAAAAGGAAAAGCCATTTTTCGTTTGTGATCACTAACCGCAAAAACTAAAGAAACAATCTGTACCAAATTTTAACTACATCATCTTTATGGTTCAAGGAAGGTTTAACGAAAATAAAATTTAAAGATTTTCAATTACATTGCTATAAAAAAGCGATAAATATGTGGTGCGCAGTGAAGTTCGATAATCCACCGATAGGTGGCGAGCACCATTCGAGAGAGGTTACAAAGATACGGTGTTTTATAGAGCTAGAAATTTATGATAAAATTTACTTATTTTCAATTCAATTGTTATAAAAAAGCTATAAATATACGAAGCGACATGTGGATCCCAATGCAGTTTAAAATTCGACCGATATAACACCATTCCGCAACAGAGCTCGCATTGGTAAAACTATTGAACCTATTTTAACCGATTTTTTTTTTTTATTTTAACTACAACAACTTCATAGTTCTATAGGTAGGTTTAAAATAATAAAGTTTACTATAATAATAATTTAACTATATAGTATTGAGTGGCAGAAACGAGGTTTCCTAACCTGTCATATACTTTTATGGATAGAAATTAAAATCCAACCAGAGGGATCGACTAAATTATTTTTGCCAAATTAAAAAGTAGTGCCAAATCAAAAATGTGTAAAAATATAATTTCAGGTCATCAGTTGTAAGCACTGACAATGCAGTCCATCATCTGCAAGAGTTTCTAATTGTCTGTGTCTATCTGTAGTACTAACTCCTACATTAATATTAAAAAATGGATTATGCCTTTACGTTATCTTCTACGACCTAATCAATGCTATTTTAACCAGTTGAAAAATTACCGCCATGCGTGAAAATATTATAATAAATTAATTATTAAAATAATCTAATTGTAAGTCCTTTACTTATGAGAGCAGGCAAGGCCGCGATGCACATTGCGGCGCTCTTATGGTCGAAGTAGACAAAAGTCATTCTTGACGGGAAATATTTATTTCTTTAAAACGGACCCTTAATGAAAACTCTTAGTTGATTACTTAAAAAACAATATATATAAGATCTTTAAATACAAATTAAGTTGTTTTAGAGTTACAAAATAATAATTGATATCACAACAAAACATTTACAATACATGAATTGATTAAGGTACACATGAAAATTATATTGAATCACTGTTCGTTGACATACTATCATCAGATGACGTAGATGGGGATAAGTTTTCCAGTTCAAATTGAAGTGAATCCAAAGAATATTCGTTATCACCCAAAAGATATTTTTTAATGTCCTCTAAATTGTGCTTTGAATTTGAGTGCCTTGCTTTCCTGCTTGCAGATATTAAAGGATATTAACATTAATTACATCAAAATTTTTCAGGTCTTTGTTTTCTGAAATAAATAAACAGAGAACCATTCAAAGCATGAATGATTTGTATATTCATGATGTATATTTGTTATTAAATCAAAACATTTCAAAAACTAAGAATGTTCGAAGTGAAATATGTCGATTTGATGTTGTTTTTTTTTAAATGTGACGCTAATGTATCTTTAACTAAATAAGAAACCTCTAAATTGAAATTGTTTCGATGAGACAGATAATGGCGATCTGCCATTTGTTCAAACCTGATTTCTATTCTTTATTTTTGTAATATGGGATTAAAAGCTACAATTCCATATCATTGAGGTCACTATGAAAGGATTAATAAAAGAAACAAGTTGGAAAAAATAATCGTATTTTCGACTTTTGTCCACAGGCTACCGCAGTGTGCGATGGGGGAAACTAGTATTTAATATAGAGCTTAAGTACTCTATTGCCCTTAGTTTTGTAACAAGAAAATATATAAAACAGTTTAGATATATTCAGAGGCCACCACCGCCAAAGTTTAAAATTAACAAAGCTAGTAAAATCCGCTTAATATAAAGTTACTGGTATGTGGAAAGTTCTTGATTCATAGATTTGGATCATGGACAGTCACTATGTTCACTACCAAAACGACCAGAATCTGTTCCGCTGCAGCAACGTCACACATGGGAAAAATTACAGTCAAATAAATTGTACAGCGAAGAGTAAGTATTGCAAAGTAAAAGGAAATATTTTATCAATAGAATAAATAAATAAAAAATAGAATCAAGAAACAAAAAATAAATTGAAATACTTTCCTGGGCAATGTATCACAATGTGTGGAACAGGTTTGAAAGAGCTATTGGGGAATATTGGTTACATTATTTTGAGATTACTAAAGAAAAAAGAAAGACGAAGCATGCATTTTTATAAGAATATAAAATTTTAATTAACTTTCAGTTAATTAAAATATATAGAATCTATTCTATAGGACATGTGAAAAAAAAAAAAAAAAAATGAGAATCCATTAAAACCATAATTCAGCAACAATATGGTACTCCATGCATTCACTCAAATTATTTACTAAAATCTTGCCCTTAGAGAACAGCTTAGATTGAATTTAATTGGCTGGAATGATAGATAAATATCTAATGCGTATCTTAATCTCTAGTTGAATACTTCACATTGTTGTGATACTTGTTGATCACATTTTCCATTACCGATCCGACGACAAAACTAAACTGTAAGCACTATAAAAACCGGAAATGTTTGGTCGACCTCTTCCTGTCAGAGGGCTATGTCCTCTTGGACTATTTAAAATGATCATCCAAAACTGTTAGGAAAACATTTCTAGACAGTTTTAGTAGTTTTAAGTTACAGCCTAGGTACGCTTTTAAGTAGAAGCATTTATTCATAAAGCAATGCAGATAAGAGTTGATTATTTTATGCTAGATATCTGATGTAAGATGGAGATCGACAGAGATACTTAAGCAGAACAAAAATTACCTATAAGTGCGAGCGGGCCCTGGAAATCAACCTATAAGCTGGCTTCTTCCTATTGTTTTTGTACTGAGAAGTAAAATTATTGCTGTAAACTCAATCAGGTTCCTCAAAAGTGTTAGAAAAATAAATAGCGTCTCTACTTAATACTGACAAAACCTTTCATTATTTACGGTTCCACCGTGTCAGTAAAGATAGTGACCAAGGGGGTGGGATCTGATTCACAAGAAACAGTCAAAAAGCTATCTAACTCACCAACTCCTTCAACACTAAACCCCCCTTCCACGAAACCACTACCCTTACTGATAAGTTTATGAACGGAACTCCGTACATTGGCTTCTGATACAACTAAATTGTGGCCATATTGAGTAACTACGTTGGTCAGAGAGCACATGGGTCAGGTGGTCATGGATTCGATTCCTATATGGGTCGCATAATATTTATTGCATAGTGGTCTTTCGAAATACAACAGGACACGCCCACCATAGCCCATTTATTGGATTTGTTCCTCCAGCATCAATACCAGTATCAGTACCTGCACAGTACTGCTAAGAAATAAAGACTTTTAAAAATCGTTTTTGCACAGGTCAAAAAAAAAAAAAATTAAAAAAATTAATATAAAAAAATAGCGATGGCAAATCTTCTAAATACTGTTAGCATCGAATCACAAGAAAAAGGTTAAATTAAAATAAAATGCTTATGATTTATTTTTTGCAATTTTGTTTTATTTTATTTTTTCCGGCTTTACCGTCATTGATGAACTTTGGCTGTTCTAACAATTAGTTTCCTACCTTCGTTATTCTGAGCATTTCTTATCAAGTTCGTCAACCCCATTTTTTTCAGATCCTCTTCCGTATCAGCAGTCCTATTTTTAAGAGGTCGTCCTCTCATTCCCTTACCAAGGAAGGCCGCCTGGGAAGTAGTTTCAGCCACTATGTAGCTTTCTAAATGCCCTGACCAGCAAATTCTTCTCGATTTAATAAAACTAACAATAATTTCATATTGTATAAGCTCGTCCATTCTTGGTTATTCTTAATGTGCCACGCTCCTTGAGCGTACACAGGGCCGGAGTTGCTTCTCCAAATTGAGATTTTATTTTAATACTTCTATTACATTAATTCCTGAGCATGAAAGAGATTATTTTATAGAGGGCTTAAAAATTTAATTTTTGTGTAACCACTTTTTATGAAATTATCCATACATCTCCTATTCCATTTAATCATTGTTTTGCATTTTCTTTTGGATTAAATGGAAATAAAATTGATTTTTCTTTAATTCTTACTTTAAAGAAAATAATAGGAGTATATAACATATAATTGACTATGGTTGCCTGGTTTACGGTGGGCTTTCGACGGTTCTCAAGGACAGACTGAAGCGAATCATGAAATGCTTCGTCAGGTTTGTCTTCAGTAGTCCGAGGCGCTCCCATGTATCCCATATCTATTACGAACTAAATTGGCTTTATCCCACTTTCCGTACACAATATTTCCCAGGAAAATTCCTTTACCAAATTATCAATACCCTTAAACATTTTTATATTTACAATATGCTTCAATTCAAATCTGCGGTCAATTCAATAAATACTAGATCCCGTCTTTCTGATCTGTATACCCCGTCCCATAGAACTTCAACATTCCAACGCTCCTTCCTCTTCCGCTCAACAATCCTCTGGAACTCTATTCCTCCTCATATCAGACAAACTAAATCCCTGAAAACATTCAAATACTTCGATTTTCAATAACTCCTTTTCGTTCAAACTAACGCTTGCTATCTATCTACCTACTCAGTCAAAAAATTGTTTTGCATTGCAGGATTCAGACTCAGATTCAGTTCTTGCATAATTAAGACCCCATTTAATATAAATTTCACTTTCTATGGATATAACATTTGGGTACTTCTATTGTACCTACAAATCTAATCATTGTACCAAAAGTTTTTTTTTCTTTCCTTTCTTATAGCATTTTATTTTCTCTCATTTGTAGAATGTTACCTTATTTTATTTTCTGTATACAGCAGAATCTCAATAATCCGAACCTCTGTAATCCGAACGCCGTTTTGGGAAAAATAAAAATTATTTTTTTGAAAATCTGTGATTTAGCAGCTAATAAACGTTCTTTAACCTTAGTTCAGAAAAAAAATGAGTGACTATTTTCCAAATGTTTAGTTTTTTGTTTTCTTTAATTTTTTTATCTTCTGTACAGCATATATATTTTTTTGTGTGTACAGTACTGAACTTTCTCTGTGTGTATAGTATTGTACACATACTATGTAAAATATTACGAAATTCATTTGCAATACATTACATAAAATATAGTTGTATGCTACATATTATGCCTGGAAAGCACTTTGTTTGGTAATCCGAACGATTTGATAGTCCGAACAATTTGTTCGGATTATCGAGGTTTTAATGTATTTAACTATCATCTATGTATATAGTTTCATTATTGTATTATTGTTTTTCTTTTTTTTATTTTTTTTATCTCATTATGTCTCTGACTAGATTTAATTTTATTTATATCTGTACTTATTTGTTATTCTTAAGGTACTTTGTCCTAGAATTAAATTATTTTTCTATTCTGTAATAGGGTCACATATAGGGTCCTGTGAACCTTTGTCTTTATGGAATAGCGTAACCGACTCCTAACTTAAGAGTCTCTATAGAAAAGAACATTGCTTTGTGGCAAAGTCGTACTGATATTTCATGAAGAGACATTGATCACAGCCATTACATGCAACCCTTTGTGCACGTATGCAATATCACAGACTATCCCCACCGTTCACAAAGAATGCACCGCCGAATGAGAACGCCGACTCTAAATCAGCGCTAGGAATAGCTTTAGTCTATCGAATCGGTTTTCTCCTATGGCCCCAGTTGGAACCAATTTAGACTGTCACGTAAGCCTAGCCTTCAGCACCTAATCCTAAAGTGGGATCTTAAAGGCCCATCTAAAGGAATCATTGAAGGACAAATTACTTGGGGCTCTGATAGGTCTAAAGTTGAGGGGCGAGGAGAGACTGGCGCAAAGGGTAACCTATCTCTTCCTTCTCTCGCTTGCATGCTACAGTTCCTTCATCGATGCAAATGTAATTTTAACCTTCTCTTGCAACTGCCTTAATATTGCATGGATTTTATTTTATTTTTATAAATTTTTGTCGGTTGTTTTTCAATTGATGAAAGTTATATGTTTAGTCCATCTTAATGAATGTTTATTGAGAGGAAAAATATTCTTACCCAAAAAAATGGCACTCATAAGTCAAATAGAGTATGAACAAACAACTATTAGATGGTGTATAAATGGACATTATTTGATAGCTTCCGAAGCTTAGAAAAATGACTTATGTTGAACATATGTTAGTAAAATAATAACTTGGTACACTATTATTCACATTATTCTTTACGGATAATCTTTGTATGATTTCTGACTCTAAAAAAAACTCCGGGAAATGTACTTAGACGAAACATCTTGATTAAGCATGGCCTTGTTATATTACTCCAATATCGCGGTCTTCTTCAAATTAAGGCTGCCAGTTCTCAGCTCTGAGTCAAGATAGAGAATTTATTTATTTTTATTTATTTATTAGAATATATTTATTTTTTTGACGTAAAGTTGTAGTTTTGTATGCTATCTCTTTACCACAACCATAACCCGTTGTCCGGAAATTAATGTAGGATTTCATATACCTATTTTTTTTTTTAATATATACATTTATTGAAATTTACAACTATACAAAAATATACAGCAAGTAAATGTATTGACAACGATCACAATAACATGTCAAAACTTGAAAAGAACTACTCATCAGAAGCTCTTTATTAAAAATTCTACATTAGAAGGTCTCTAGGCCATCTTCGTTTCAGATGCCTCGGAGGATTGTCAGGAATGGAGTGGGAAGGAAGTTGAGAAACTAACGGATATGAGTGGTTATGGATAAGGATAGGTATCTGGTGTGGGCTAAATCAGCAACATATGGAACATTAAGATCTTTATGGATAAGTTTATTGGTGACAAAGTAAGGAGCATTGAGGATTTTTCGAAGGATTGTAAGGATGGAATACGAGATGAATTGGATGGTTTAGTGGAGCCCCAAAGCTCAACTCCGTACGTCCAAATAGGTCTAATCACAGTCATGTATGAGTCTTTTGTAATTAATTGGGAGCTTTGAACGTTTGTCTAGTAAATGTTGAAGTAGTCTGTAACGACGGGCAGCTTCTTGTCGTTTTAGTCTTGGGATTTCATATTTAAACCAAAACCTGATATTATTATTAAAGAGATTATATATCAGGTTTTAGTAGTGGTAAAGAGATAGCATACAAAACTACAATTTTACTTGGAAAAATTATTTCTCTATCTTGACTCAGAGCTGAGAGCTGGCAACTAACTGGCAGCCTAAATGTGAAAAAGGCCCATTATTTCGATAATTAAGCAACCACATTCTATAAGTTCCTTTTTGACAAAAAATAGTTAAACCTTATTTTTTACGTGATATCGCGCTGATTCAATTACCGAGGCCAGATTTTGAAGAAACAAAAACCAAAGGAAACTCCACTACAGCCAGTTTTGTATACATGTTACAGCTTAGCTGTTTTCTATGTGATACTTAAGTTTCTCATTCTTCATCGTATAAATTAAAGCAATAAAAATACTTCTTTTTTTTTTTCTTTATTTGGATAAAGCACATGAATCATGTTTATGTGATTTCTGTATAGTTGAGGAAAAGGATTTATGGCATTTGGTTCCTGAAATGACGATTTGGAGGTTCAGGCAGATTCAAATGTTTTAGTAAAAAATAGTCAATAGCTTCTCTCTTTAGAGCACTGATCTAGGTATATTTATCAACTATGGACTGTTCTCGGAAAAAAGCTATGTCAAAGTCGTATTGAAAAAGCAACATGACTTTAAGACGGGGTCATGTTCTAGTAATTTTAAGACATTTTGAAAAAAATCCTGTTTAGCCGCCGAATTAATTCTTAAAGTCAACGTATCTTAAGAAGGTGACTTGATAAGCAAACCGTGCAGCATTTCTTTAAAAAAAATTATTGGAGATAAGTCCTTGCAAAGGAAGTAGGTATCAGGATGACCATCACTTGAGATGGATGAGGTTCTGCAAGTGTGTTGGCTCACCTGAGTAGAATTTTGAAACCGTATTATTAACTATTCCTAATTTTTATCTCATTTCGATCAATAATTATTTTATCGTTTTAAAGGTGGTCTATGTCCTTTAAAAAATAGTAGTTAGTAGGTGGAGAGATCTAGAGAGAAAGGCGATATGTGCAGAGACTCCTAAGATTAAACAATTTCATAACGACAAAACCTTTCGTAATGATGATTTGTTGTTGCCTTAATGTGATCAGCGTCGTTCCATTGTCTGTTATTTTCCTTGATGTCTTCGACCAGTTCATGGATTCAACCACTAAACCTTGCAGAATATCGTAATCCAACGAAGAAGTCCTGCCACGAACTTCATTATCTATAAAGCTGAAGTCTCCCTCTCTAAACTTTTCAAATTATAGCTGAACGGCATATACTCGCCATCGTCGCCACGAAATTTA
Source organism: Euschistus heros (assembly GCA_003667255.2). Classification (NCBI taxonomy): domain Eukaryota; kingdom Metazoa; phylum Arthropoda; class Insecta; order Hemiptera; family Pentatomidae; genus Euschistus; species Euschistus heros. The sequence goes on along the minus strand of RCWM02000007.1, from coordinate 4,800,662 downwards.
TTAATCAGACGAGAGTAGCGTGTAAATAGGTACGCCAGGCGAATAGATATTGAATTATTTCTAAGTAATGAAACGCTAAAGAGGTTAAAAAAAAATTGTTTAGGCGAGGAATAATAAATATTGACATCCCATTAAAAGGGAAAATAATTATTTAAAGAAAACAAGTAAGAAAGCCTGAATTATTTTTTTGTTGAGAAAAGAACTTGTCTTGCCAGTGAAAGCTGTTAAATACTAGAAATATGCTATTAGTTGCACCCATCCTTCTGGACATCGGCACTGCACTTCTCCAGAAGAGCTCCTGGAGAAAGTTTGAGCAATAAATCAAAATGGCGGTGCCTTTGCCAGCTCGGAAGATGACACCTGTGCGGTAACCTACTGAGTGGACCGACCACATTGGACCTCGCCAGGTATATTGTTTTACTAAGAGGAGATTTATCTACTAACGACCCTAGATAATGGGTCTACAACAAAAAGTGTCATTACTGCAAATGGAAACTAGAAATTCAAATTCAGTCACTCCTAGCTTTTCTAGATTGTTTAATTTAAATAATACATACTGATAGCCGTAAATTCCACCTGATTGATTATATTGGCTAAAAGTACTATTCTTTGTTAGGTGGTCAAGTCCAAATATACTTTAACTTATATTTATACACATAAAACTTATTAGGATTGTTAAAAATATTGATTAAATACAATAAAATATAGCAGTGTTTAATAATACTACAAATCAATGTAGTAAATTTACGAAATTTTAAATTGAAAAGGTTTATATCCTACGCGTTCATTACGTCTTGCATTCTATGAGATATAGGTCTAATAGAATTTTAAATAAATTCTTGACATATATGCACCATCTAATGCAAAACCGTTAAACTGTGTGAACACTAAAAAATCAATTGGAAGGAATTTATTTGCTGTCAGTAAATTTAACTCTAAACCTACCGGCATTCAATAAATACCAATTTCTACCAGAACGGATCAAATGACCCATGTTTAAAAAATTATATATTTTAAGATGTTTAGGAAAAAAATATGTGTTATAACAATAAAGGAGATGAATAAAACACTTTTCTAAGTAAAAATTCCATTTTGTTTATTTATCGAATCGAAGGAAACATTAAAATTACAAATTTGAACTTAAATGATATTTGCTTTCACTGAATTGTTTGCAAATTATGGGATTTTGTAATGCACATTTTGCAAATACATATTTTTGCGTTTATAACAAATGCCTGTAGATTTGATTTTCGTTGCAGTACAATATTCGAACTTGAAGTAGCTGAAATTTCATAGGGATCTCTTTATTGAACAAATTACATTTTATTATTACGTATTCTCCGAGTGGAGCTGATGATACATATTAAAAACCATTTATTTTATATTCGGAGGTGACATCAGATGACAGTCAGATGGCTTGTTTGGCTTTTTCGTAAATCGGCATCTAGCTAGGTGCACATCGATAGCCTCATGCGTAACAAGTTAAAACAATTTTAGCTATTTTAGAGGAATTTATACTATACGTCAGAAATTAGTGCAAATTTATCAGTGTGCACACATCTAAGAGACTTAATTCGCACTCACATTTATAAATTTCTTTGTTAGTAAGTCCATTCTCAATAAAGCATCATATCCATTGATGAGCTGTCTATGTTTGTTCAAGTATGGTTAATAAATATTATGGTTATCATTAGGGGTCAAATGATCCATTGCGGACAAGCCACATCACATATTTATATTTCTCAGTAACAAAAACAAATAATAAAGGAGTCACTGTTGAAAAACGCTTTTGATAAAGTCAAAAAGCAAATTATTTAATGTAATTTCCGTAAACTTCAGCCAAATGTCCTAAAGGGTCACGTGACCCGTTATGGTAGGTTTATTGCAAATTTCTATGACTTTGTTGGCCATGGTGGAGCAGATGTCAGCACATTTATATTAAAAATGTTGTCTGATTGTAATGAGTCTAGAAGGAAAACAGGAAGGTAGGTACACGTATTTCTGTTGGACTCAACTTTCTCACTATGGAAAAGAATGGATTGGTTACCTGAAGCATTATTTCCGTATTAGGTGGAATACAGAAATAAATATATGTATCAATATATTCCCTATATCACAAAAGTAGTTTTATTATCATTTTGTTTGTATATTGTAATTGTATAAGTGGTATATTATTCATATATCTTTATGATCTTTATTTATATTATCGTATCTTTATTGCTCTGGCTTGGATTATAGTTTAACTATTAACTATTATTTATTGTAATTCATAATATTTAACTATAATTGATAATGTAACTAGTATTGTCTATTTTTGTTGTGTATGTTTTTTTTTTTTTTTTTTTTTTTTTTTTTTTTTTTTCTACTGTTTTATCTAGTTTGCGTTATTCATTTGTTTATGGATTCCTCCTTATTACTCATTGTTTCATGTGAAATGGATGTATATCCAAACATGTAAATATGTTTTTATTAGCCTAGTTCGGCTTTATGTAATTTATTCTCAATAAAGAATAAAAAAAAATATTCCTTTGAACGATTGTATACAGGATATGAAAAGGCACCTCTTAAAAATGTCTAAAACACTATTTCGTATTATTTTCTTTGATTCTGTATGAAAGTTTTAACAGTTCATTCTGGAAAAAAAGTCGTTTGATGGGTTAATATCCGGGATTATTAACTGTAATAATAATAGATAAGATGTAGGAAAAAAAAAAAAACAATTTCAGAAACAAAGTGCTGCAATAAACTTTCTCTCATGGGTCGTTTCTCTAATAGCTTTGAAAGAAAGTTGGAGTGTTATATAAATTGATGACATAAAAAAATATTAGATGACTTAAAAAATCTAATTATTTATTTATTTTTTACACTTTTGTTTATTTAAAGTTACAATAAGATGGTTACCGTAGCGTATATCTTGTCACCTCTAACCAACCTTATCACCTTATTTGCAATGGAGAGATAAATTTGGAAAATAGTCAATCCAAAAAAACTAAGTTAATTTGTAATTAAATTAGACTATTCAATATTTCTACTTCTAAAATATTACATACACATTTGTTGTTATTGATTTCATGTTTCAGAGCATAATCCCATTTTACTTCCAATATATAATTTACATACCTAACACTTTAATATATAAAATAATATAATAGTGAATTTGAGAGCGGATCGCTATAATATTAATAATATCTCGAAATCATGACAATTTATTGATTTATAAATAAAGCATATTTAAGAAGATTTTTGGTTTACATATACCAAACTTTAAAAACCAATGAAAATGGATTTGAAAAAATTTGGTCAAAAAAGAGTTAGATTAGGTAAGAAAAAAGTCCCCATATAAAATTAACCGAAAATCAAAATAAAGATGAATAATTCTAGCTAGCTGCTTATTTATGAGTCTAATTATTAATAATAAATATTTTTGCTTTGCTAACTCATATTAAGTAGCTTTGATTAGCTGAGCCTCTAATTGTTGTTTCCGTGTTTCTACAAAAAATACATATCCCGATTTACGAAAGACATTTTGCCTAAATTGGAAAAATATTAACAGTTTATCCTAAAAGAAAAAAAATAACTTTTGTTTGCGTAACTACTTACTTATGGAATTCCACTTAAATATAAAATTATTTTTCTATACTGTGTTCCATGAAAAATTTAAAAATAAATGATAAGTCCTAAATCTGGCTTGGTTGTCAAGTCTGTGGAAAACTGTTTGAGAACAATTATAACTTAATATCTTGTTTTTGCTAAAAGTAATCGAATTTATCAAATAGTTATAAAACATTATTGGCAATTAAGTGGTTTTTCTTGTGTTTTTTTATTTTCATAAAATTTCTAATGTTTTTGACAAAAACCTTATATTGAACTATGTATAACAAATTTTAAAAGTCGTGCTCTAAAAAACAAAATGGATTAAACTTCATTATTTATTAAAGATTGAGATGAAAGAATTATATCTAACACTTTAGCTATAATTTAATATTAACATTTTTCTTATCCATTTAATGTCAAACCTTTTCGGTCATAATTGTAGAGGTTAATGAGTTGTTATTTTTATGTCGAAAAAGTTTGTAATTTGTAATATTTATATAATAACAATTAAAATAACCCAAAAATGAAATATTATAAAAAAATTTAATCCTCTTATGTTCATACAGTTTTTATTGTAAGGAAATCCAACTTCAAGAAAAATTACACTGGCTAGTGTAGTATAGGTGTATGTACTGAAATAATTGATTCATATTGAAGAGAATATTTGATGTTTTTATTTTCTGGTCTTATTTATTTAAATGTGAAGGAATGTGCGTTTATATTACTTTTTTATAAAATTGTAATTCAGCCCTGATAATTACAAAATATATACGATTTAATAAACACTAATACACAATTAACAAAAAACAAAATATATCTATATTTACATATTAAATATGTGTACGCACAGGCATTAAATTTCTGAATTAAAAATAAAAAATATATTTTCCAATGTCATTGGAAAACATTATTTGAAAACATGAGTTCAAATAACCCAACATTTTCACTCTCACAACTTTAATAGAAGTCTTGGACCGTTTGTTTCGCACGACCTTGGCATAAAAACTGAACAAAGAGATACAACACTGACTATTTGCAAACGAGGTCTCGAATTTAGGAGAATACCTAAGGACCTCCAGAACAAAAGGGACAACGTATTCAAAGAAGCACAAAGGGAATGTTTATTGCAGGCAAGGGTTGAACCTGAGAATCATTACAGAAAGGAAAGTGAAACTAGCCCCAGGATCGCTTTTCCTTTCAAAAGGTCTTTTGAATTTTGGGTGGTGCATAATTATAGCAACTAACGTATTTATGATCGACTGGTGCTTTTAAGTGCAAAATTTACCGAAAGAAAAAGAAAACCATCTTATACATACTATCTATATCTATACTATTATATAAAAGACAAGCCATTTTTCGTTTGTGATCACCAACCGCGAAAACAACTGAACCAACCTGTACCAAAAATTAAACACATCATCTTCATAGCTCCGGGAACGTTTAGCAATAATAAAATCTACATATTTTTAATTCAATTGTTATTAAAAAAGCGATAATATGTTAAAAACATTGAAGTTTGAAAATTGGCCAATAGGTGGTGAGATCTATTCTACCTGAATGAGGTTACAATGTTACGGTGTAGCTTGAAATTTATAATAAAATTTACATATAATCAATTAAATTATTTTAAAAAATTTAGATAAGTGTTACGACATGTGGATCTCAGTGGAGTTTGAAAATCGACCGATATTTGGATAGTGCCATTTTGCAATGGAGAATCTACTGACCCCAAACCAAATTTTAACTACATAATTTTCATAGTTTTAATATGGTTTACCAACAATAAAATTTGCATAGCAAAAATTTTAATGTACAATGTTGAGTGACAGAAACGAAGTTTGCCACACTGACATATACTTTTATGGTTGGAAATCCAGCCAGATAAAATCAATAAAATTATTCTTTTTTTTTTTTTTTTTTAGATCTCAGTAAAGATAGAGAAATGATTCTTTCACGTTTAATTACAGTTATGTGTTATATTTGATATGAAAATACTTCCTTTATGCTCAAGACAATACCCGGCTTTAGGATGTTCAAAAACTCCAAAGTACGAAATTCCAAGGAAGATTTTTTCCATGAACAACTGACCCGATTTAACGCACCTTAAAACCCTTATATGTGAAATTTTATCCAAATGAAAAAATATTAAAAATTTTCCTCACCTATATTTTTATTTCAAATTGCATTGAAACCCTAAGAACATTGATGAATAATCTAAAATTAATCAATTCTTCAATGAAGGAGTTACATATATTGAAATTATTTCATTATTCATGGCATTCACTCCTCTTTATTATTAATAAATCATGTTACATGTTTCGGGAACAACAATGTCCCATCCTCAGACTTTAAAAATTTTTTCTTGGTGTTAACACACCGTGTCAGTTCCATTTACATATCAGATATGTAAATGGAACTGACACGGTGTGTTAACACCAAGAAAAAATTTTTAAAGTCTGAAGATGGGACATTGTTCCCGAAACATGTAACATGATTTATTAATAATAAAGAGGAGTGAATGCCATGAATAATGAAATAATCTAAAATTAATATCAGGTTTTGGTTAAGAAAAAAAAACTCCCCTTAACTATATTTTTTTAAAATGGTCTTATTTGAAACTTATTGTGTAATAATTAAAATAATAATAGAAATAGATAATTTTGAAACGTATTATTTATATAATATAGGTGAGGAAAATTTTTAAACCAAAAACTGATATTATTTTCAGACTCCTCATCTCAAAAAACATGTAGAAACTAAATTTTGTCAAAATCAAAAATCAATTTTGTTTACCTTTAAGATTTTGTAGGATTTTAGAACGCAACATGGTGTCAATTTCAGTAAAAATGTAAATAATTTGCGCTATCTCACATATTTCGCCACCGATTAAAACCATATTTTAAGGTCATCTAGAAGCCGTAAAACTGCATAGTTTAGCTCAAATCCGGAGGTCGCAGGATTTCCCCTTATTGAGATATCTCATGTTATAACTGACCACGGATTTTTTCATTGACATCAGTTTTTGTCCACTAAAATCTGGAGTGACCCCAATGTTATATGCATGAATAAAAAGCAGAATATGTGCTAATTCTAGTGATGCTATTACTATTGTAATCGGTTGAACATAGCAGTTGTTATAGCTGTTAGAAATCTCAACTTTAAAATTTTAACCTCCTCGTAAGGGGTAAAAAATCAATATTTGTTTATTTGGATACAATTTCACATATAAGAGTTTTATGGTGCGTTAAATCGAAATTTGAGTTACGTTGTTCATGAAAAAAAATTTCCACTGATTTACAGCGGGTTCTTTGGAATTTTGTCATTTTTTTTTTGAGTTTTTGAGCATCCTAAAGCCGGGTACATAATTGCAATTAAACGTGAATGAATCATTTCTCTATCATGACTGATAGCTGAGAAAAAAAAATAAACTCCTAATGCCCATTGGCGGCTACAACTCTAGTTTTGCACTATTATAGGTCCCTACTACCCACACAAAAATCGGCATTCAAAAGCTGTGTTACAACTCAAAACGTCCCCTTGCAAGCCAATGATTACTGAATAAAATATTTGTTTCCTGTACACTCTATAAAATATATTTTCCAAATATTAATACACCAACCGATCGTACACAGTCATACACAAAAGAAGTATCAGCACTTCATTTTAAAATATCTTATTAAATATTATTTTTTAAATAATTAAATCAATTTTTTTTTCTATTGTACTTGTAAAATTTACATAACGTAATGTCACTGTATAATATTTATAAGGGATGCAGTCAAAGAGGAACACCACGTCTAACAAGAAATTCTTTAATACGTGCCAATGTTTCGACCTGCCTTGCAGGTCTTCTTTAGGGCTATAATGAACAAAATACCAGAAGTGACAAAAATAACAGACCGATAAACAGATGACAAGTGGAATACAGAATATACAGAATACAGTGGAATACACATGAAAAACAATATACAAAAACCGCATAGAAAAGATCAGATACATAAATAACTAAGAATACAAAGCAGCAATACAAGAATACAAAGCATTTTATAATAAAGATATAAAATAAAAATTAATAGTAATGGATAGAAGGGCACTAAAAATGACAGAAGGAAATAAAATGTAAATAAAAATTAATAAATAATATAAAAATATGGAAATATGGAAATAGGGAAATAACGTAGAAGGTGATAAAAGAAAAGAAATGGATAAAAAAATGAAGGTGGAAAGATAAAAGGAAAAGGAAAAGAATATCAAAGAACACTTACCCACCGAACCACACTTGTGATGATAAGGACGATGGCTGATGTGAAACGGTAAGATCAGCTGGGTGGGTAAAAGGGAGAAAAGGCGCGGGACACATGGATAAAGAATAGGAAAATGAAACAATGAAAATGCAACAAAAATATAATAGAAAACTGAACAACAGAGAGACTATAATCATCTTCTCCATTCATCATACCAGTCAACTATACTTTTATCACTATATAATTTTAAATTACAACCATTTTCGTTAGTGTTAATTTTTATTTAAGTTTTATTGCATCTTTTATTTTACTCATTTAAAAAGTAAAATTTAATACAAATTTATTAATAATGTTTTGTATATATTTATTATTATTACTTTCCTTTTCTAGTACTTCTTCTTTCAGAAGAGCTTTAAAATCTTTTTACATGAGCGATTATATGAGCTTAAAATTCACAAAAATTATTTACTTTGCGTTAGAAATAGTAATAAATAAAAACATTAAAATAAAATTAAAAAATGAACGATTAATAAAATAAACTAAGCCAACAAGAAATTACTTTTACAATCAACCTCTGGATAGTGTGTGTTTTTTAGGAACCCATGTTTTTTCTATAAAAACTGTAATATTTGAGAACATTTTCGGATAATTATAAGACCAGAGAACATGCAACCTTGAATATACCAAAATTGCGACCTTAAGAACAGCTTGATTAGGAATTTCTTATAATACTTCAACGTGAGCCAACTCTAATGATCTGTCTTATTGGGATTATTTAAAAAAAAAAATGTACTTACTACGAATAGTATGATCAAATTACTGAAATGTTGATATTATGACTACTGGAGACGAGCGGCGGGAATATCCAGAATGGACAAAGTAAGAAAAGCAACCGTCAGAGAAAAGATGGAGGCTGAAACAACCATTCTGGAGGATATAGAGAAAAAACACCTGAAATGGTATGGAAATTTGAAAAGAATGCATGAAGAAAGACTACCCAATGTAGTCCACATATGGAAAATTAGGGGAACACGAAGACGAGGAAGACCAAGGATGACCTGGGATAACGATGTGGAGGAATCCATGATGGGTCATGGTAAACGGGAGGAATATTCCTTGGATAGGATATTATGGAAGGAAGCCATCCAATCACTAGGTTAAGGAAACCCACTATTAGTGAAAACTGTTTAAAAAAAAATGTTGATTTTATAAAGAAGTTTACTTTAAGACCGGAAAGGCATGGTGTTTTCATTTGGTAAACAAATCAGGTATTTGGGTAAATAAAACATAATGATAATCGATCAATGAAAATCTGAATAAAAAGAAAATCCTACATTGGAATAGAAAACCCTTCCATTATTACCTTGGGTTGAGCTTTTAGTTGTATTTCCATCATCAGAAGAAAATACCAAACAATATCTTGGAATTCTTTTTCACCTCCATTATCCGGAGGAAGACTTCTTCCGGTTGAGCCGTCAGATCCGTTAAGCCATTAATGGCGAGCTAAAAAGGCCATTAGGAGTTTAAAAAGGCTGCCGTTGATCTATCTGCCTCCGCCCCTCCAGTAAGAGAACACAATCATTCCAAGGCGTGCCGTGTTCTAACAAATGCAACCCTTAGCCCACCATCAATCTGCCCTGAATGAGGAGCAGTTATTAATTGCTCTATACTTTCGCTCTCCTGACCCTCGCCAACACCTCGCCCGGGGTTGACTTTAGAGTCTTTAGTCTTCTTGTTCTCCAAGTTTCGACGTACAAACAATGGAAAGGTGCGCAATGACAAATTGCAGTTCCGCCTGGGCCTAAACTGCCTGCCAGGGGTGGCGAGGTGCCCCATCTGTTCACGGCCGAATCAGATCTTCGGGGCCTCCGAGCAATTATGCAAATGTGCCAGACCTCTGCCGGTCAATATAGCCCTACCTCACTTTCATATATAGCATTTACTATATTAAAAATTGTATTATGATATGGAAACATAAAAAATAGTTTTCAAGATTATTTAGTTCGTAAACAGCTTATTTAAAAAAAGTCCTTATAGAGTACCCTTCAATCCCTGTTGAACATTCATAGTCAATGGAATCCACTAAGAAGTCGCAAGAAGCTGCTCAACGCCATCAACATTTATTAAGAAATCGCTCCAAGAGATCACTTAATTAGAAAATTATGTATCTTCATACTACAGAACCTCACTGATTCGACCACTAAGGGGCCAAGGGGTAGTAAGGCGGAAATGCCAAACGGTCGGATTAACCGGAGATTTCAATAAAGCACATGATTTTTATAGTTAAAAGTGTAAATACAAGCGTACTATGACTACGGATGAGATGTAACTCGAAATGAGATGTAAAAGACTACTGAACTGTTTTATCAGATTTATTTTCGGGATCCCCAAACGTTATCTCATATCTTATTAGTATTCTGAAATTGGATGGCTTTACCCCAATTACCGAAGTCAATACTTCCAATGTGCACTCATATTTAAATCTTTGGAAACAAAAATACCACCTATATTCATGGCCTCCTAAAAGTAAATGTGTTGAAAGTGAATACAATGGCATGCAAATAACATGTGAAGAACTACTCACTAGTTGCATTTTAATAAGTTCTACACTATAAGGTCTCTAGGCTATCTTCTTTTCAGACGCTTCGGAGGATTCTCAGGGATGGAGAGCGAAGCAAGTTGGGAGACTAGTGGATTGGATTAGTTATGGAGCTTACTAAGGAAGGATAGGTATCAGGTTTGGGCTAAATCAGTAACATACGGGATATTAAGATCTTTATGGATAAGTTTATTTGTAACAAAGTAAGGAGCATTAAGGATTTTGGATTGTAAGGATTGAATACGGGAAGAATTATAAGGTTTAGTTGAGCCCCAAAGCTCGACTCCATATGTCCAAATAGGTCTGATTACTGCCATGTAAATGAGTCTTTTGTAGTAAATCGGAAGGTTTGGGCGTTTGTCTAGTAAATGTAAGGAAGTCGAAAACGACGAGCAGTTTCCTATGGTTTTAATCTTATATGTGGATTACAAGTTAAGCGTTTGTCCAAGTGGAGTCCTAGTCTTAAATACTTAAAACCAACCCATCAATCTGTACACTCCTGCTCACCGAACTGCATCCTTTGAAAAATCCTGTATTATCCTCTTTTATAAATTGCAATGGATAACCTTCCCTGTAAAAAAGACTTTATAAGCTGAATTTCACTTCTCTTAGAAGCATAGAGCGACGGTGACATCCAAGCTTCTTGTGCGGGTTTCTGATTGCTCAAACCTAAGAAAATCTGAAACCATTTACAAATATCGATCTGCAAATGGTCGCAATCGAATGAACAAGTCAATAAACATCAGGCAACACGCTCATTTTTTATTCAAAAAGTAATCTGAATTTTTTCGTTTTAATAATGCAAATTGGACAACTGTGTACCGGTCAAACGTTTGAGAGTTTAATATATTTAATATCTCCCCCCTCATCTCAATGTATATAGTTCTTGTTGTTTTTATTTACAAGTAAAAAGTTCGGATTTTTTGCACTTGTTCTCCGCATTTCATTTTGAGTTTGTAATCATATGTTTAGGTTACGAGTAAGCTTCCCAAACGTAATAACATGTCAATGAGAGATCGTTTGATTGTTCCTATTATTAAATAATTAAATAAAAAACAAAAAAATTTCAAAAACAGAAAAAAAAATTAAATATTTCATTAAGAATTAATATTATAACTTGTCAGGTTACAATTAAACATGATTGCTTAGCAACATTACCTACCTCATATGTTATCCGTTTCATTGTAATATTCCGTGATATCATTTTTTGTATCATTATACGCGACATGTCTTAATTCGTCGAATAAATACAAAAGAAAAAGCGATAGAATTTCTTCAGGAAAAAGGTACTTTATATGGAATAAGACTTAGTAAAATATTTAAATAATTTTTTTTTTGTTTTGTATTTAATTTATTAAAATAAAAAATTTTATTTTTACTTCCATTTTTATTTAATTATTAATTATTTTTATTTAAAGTTTTTATTCTTTATTGTAGTTTTTATTTAATTTATTTAATGATAATAAAGTCAAAATGAAATGCGGGGAACAAGTGCAAAAGACCCAAAAATTCTTTCTTTTTATTTTGTGTTTTCCTCCACAATACATAGATTCCGAGATGTTCCATGTTGGAAAAAAAGGGACTTATTTGAGAAAAATCTAATTACATATAAAATGGCTAAAAAAAAAAAAAAAAAAAAAAAAAAAAAAAAAAAAAAAAAAAAAAAAAAAAAAAAAAAAAAAAAAAAAAAAAAAAAAAAAAAGTGTTTTTATTTTTATTTTTATCTTTAACTCGAATATTTTAATCCAGTTTTTCTGCTGGCTAAAGAAATTTTTGGTAGAAATATAAAAAAAAAAAAAAAAAAAAAAAAAAAAGTTCTAAATTATGTATTGAAAAATTAAATTTCATTTTTCCTTTAAAGGCAGATGGACCTCAAACTCCTGGCCTAAATCACATTATTTGTGATCCCGGTGCTTTATAAAACAGGTATCACAGAATTTCTTCGGTCACATAACTTCACGAGGCTGAAGACTTGCTCTGCCGAACATTCCCAGGTTCTAGTCTACTCGACTTTTGATTGGCTTAGCTTCAACTAGTTATCCGTGAACGTCATGGACCCTGGTCGGGTGACAGATGGTCATTGGGTCCACAGGCTGAGCTTTAGCCACGCCAATCTTTAACCAATTACTTCTCAACCTCCTTCAAAATAACTCTTCCTTTTTCAGAAAAAAAAAATCTTATTTCATGTATGCCATAATTTTAATTGGATCGAAAGAATCAGAGCATCGACTTACCAAAAAACGTAATGAACAGCAGTGTTCAAAATATAGATTTTTCGCATAACATATTTCACCATAAAGATGGATTGTCAATGGAACGATACGAAAATCAGAAATAATGGTGTTAAACATAACATTGGATTTATTTCTTCATCATAAGCCTTACAAATATAAGCATGTACCTTACTTGAAATTGACTTACGCATATAAATCAAACATTCAGAAAAGTTTTAAGTATATGAAGGTCCCAAGAAAAACTCCCGATATTTCGAAAATGAAACTATTTTTAAAAATATTTTTGGTGCATCCGGTAATTTGAGAGGGGTTAATCTTTAGCACGCGATAATTTGAATTTTTCTGGCTCGACTCTCGAAAATGCGAAGTTAATGTCGCCATGCTGTCTCATGATCGGTTCAGCTCCCTTGCAGAAGACCACTCTTTGTTCAAAAGTTAATTCCTAGTACTTCGTGAAGAGGAAGAGACATTGAATACGTGGACAGAGGTGACAGAAATTCTGAAACATATCGTAGTGCCTTTCTTCAGTATTGCCGATAAAAATCCTAATTTCTTTTCGGGTCCTTCCAGGTCAAAAGAACACAAAATTACGAAGAAATAGACAAAGTATTTCTCAATTCCCAACAACAGTCTTACCTCATTATATACCGTATACTTTCATCTATACAGAAAGAAGACCTTTATTGAAAAAGAATTAATATTGAAATAGCTGATGGGAAAAACATTCGAACACCCTGTTCAGAGAATTCAGTATTTTTTGGATTTGTAGGATGTATTATTTAAAGTATAATAAAATTTACAAGCACACAATAATATTCTATTAGTGGATCTAGCATTAGATTTTCAGGATATATATATATTTAAAATATAAGAGGTAAATGAATATAGTTGTAATAATATTTTTTTTTTAAATACTCTGAGTGTTTTTATGATAGCAAGTAATGGTGTAACCAATAATAATGTAATTGATAACATCATTATTAATTATTTTATCAATATTAATTAAGACAGAAGATATTTAGGCATTTTGTTTACAAAAAAAACTAATTGCTCACTTACCAATTTAACAGCAGCGGTGCAAAATTGACCCTATTTGTCTTCAATATCTGTTTTCAATTTGAATTCCACGCGTTCGGTAGTGATTTAACTTTACTTCGATTCGGTAATAAAAACTGAAATTCTAAAACTTCATAATATAATCAGGAAATTTCTTGACACTAATAAAACAGTCTCTGATTACAAAAAAGCTAACATGGCCTAACAAGATTCTGGCCAAAAGGCGCAATTGTATAAAATTGAATACTATGTAGGATTTACTAGGAGTTGATGTTGTAAAACTTATACTAAAATTATTTTATATTATTCTTCAATTTTTTTTATTTAAATTTTATTTTCAGGTTTATTCAAAGCATTATACTAAAAATAAATTAAAAAGTGTAATCGTTCATGAAATTCATGGTTTTATTTATCAAGATGGCGGTATAAGCGCGGTAAAAAGTGCCATTTGCAGTTTTATCGCAATGAAAAACAGAACTATTCTTGCATATTTAAGCATAAGATTTCAATTCAGCTTGGTAAGTTACTAATACACCTTAAGATTGAAGTTTGTTTAAAACAAATCATCTTGCAGGTAAAAGTCACCAAGTGCAATTTTTTCCAAATTCGAGAAAAAGTCATGTGTGCTGATATTATCATTTCCTATAAGTGTAAAAAGTCACAAAGTGAATATAACTGCTATATATGAATTTTGGAGAATGAGAAAATTCACTATATAACTATCTGGGATATTTTCAATGAGCATATTCCCGTTTTTTTGCTCTTATAAAAAAAATTGATTTTGTTACTTAATTACTTTTACCTCCAAACAGACTAAATTCAATTAGGCTAAACAATATTTCTTTATTTGGAATACCTATCTTAATAGAAATGAATCTTAGCTATGTAAAGTTTCTTTGTTTTTTACAGAAACTTAAATCTAGCAAGTTGACTTCTGTTTATTATTCTATGATTTGCTTGAAAGCTATTCTATAAATCTAAAATCAAACAAGTAAGATAAACAGCATACCATATTGTTTTAGAATAATTAATGTTTAATTTTTAATCTTCCTATAGTTAAATTAATTATAATTTTTATAGATTTGACAATGGTCATCTTAAAAACTATATCATGATACAAATAAAGTGAATTTTAAAGTATGTTTTAATTTATTATTAAACTCACAACTCTTAACTATCCATTATATGAACAGTCTGATTAAACAGAGTTTCTTAAGACAAAAGTAGAATAATTATTCACAATTGTTGTCATTTGATGCTAAAATCTTTTAAATTTGTTTTTAACATATTCTAAAACAAGTGTTAAATGATTTATAAAGTGTATATTTACAATATAGCATAATTTCAAGTAAGAATAATTTATTTTAAATGTGGTTAGTTTCCAATTCGAGCCATATTGATTTCTGACAAGAGTTATATTTGATATAATCAATGAATCCACAAAGATTCTGTAATATTCCTCTGCACTTTTATCATTTAATCACTGGTTAATTGGACAGTGTTATGCAAAAACCAAGCAACCCACAAAATGACAAAAAGTAAACTGAGTATAACATTCGAACAAAAATAGGCCAATCTACAATTCCAGAGAGCAATCAAGCTACATTTTATTTTTAATCTTTTTAGTTTAAAAGCAGAAAGCTTCCAACACACTTGTTATTTTTCTGCTGGCTCCAAAATAAGGCAAAAATCATTGGCCACCACTCAAAATGGTTGGTAGGATAATAAATAACATAATCAGAAATCACCTTTTGTACTTTTGATATAACATTTCATTTTATTGGGACAAGCAATTAAAATATGCCTTCTGTCACAAAAATTTGTTCTTTCTTACTAAAATTGAATGTTATTTGTGTTTCGATTGCATTGTAACTATTGATATGAATTTTGATGCTAAATAGAATGACATTCTTTTTTGAAGAGTTTGAAGGATAGCTCAAAAAATCAGGAAGAATTAGATGACGACAATGTGAATCAATTAAATTTCCAAGTTAATGAAAAAGAATAAATTTCGGGCTCCAAACAGTGATATTATTATTGTTTTGTAAAATGATTTTTTTTTTTTTTTCAACATCATCTTAATTATTATGATTTTGATTTATGAAATAAATGATGGAATACTAAAAATTATTGTAGTTTCAATTATTTTTTGTTTACCTATTTTAAAATAAATGGAACATTTTATTTTAAATAATAATAATGATAAAAATGAATTATAAAGTTGATAAAAGTTACAAAATCACATTATTACTGATGATCTAATCTGCAGAACCCAACCAAGTCACAAAATCTTATCAATTCCTATCAACAAATTTAAAATTAAACAAGTTTACGTTAATTTGACTGAAAAGTGAATGTAATCTATCAAACTTGATGATAAATTTGTTTTTGTCTTTAATCTGAATTCAATTTTATAGGAAAAGTTTAGTTTTAATTTATCTCAAATTGCTGTTGGTCCTTGTTGGTTGGTTGAATTCTTCATAACACCGTTCAATTGACCTTTAATTCTGCTAAATCGGGGAATCAATCTTTGAAAACATTAATGATTTATGTATCACTATTATTTTAGTTCTTTGTATCTGTTTCATGTTATTAACATTTTTATGCTTTTGAATTGCTAGAATTATCATGTTTAAAGTGTGTTTAATAAAATACTAGCTTGATGCACTTTTAAGATATTTTGGAATTACTTATTATACTACTCTGTACCTGAATGTTTTTAGGATTTTGCCCTGCACCTTTCTACTTAGTTCAAGAGTGAAAATTAACATAACCAAATATTACCACTTGCGATAAAACATGAAAAGGATCCATTCTTAGGCACACCACTTCCTGAATATACATAGGTAATAAATTAAACAATTCTTGTTTGCTCTCTATTCTATAATTCTATAGTATCTATTCATGTAAAATATCTTTCCAATTTTTTATGATTTTATCGTGTCTTTGTTGTTTAACTAATTACTGAGTGCTATAAATCTATCCTATATACTCAGGGTCTGTAATATTCCCTCTCATATAAAGCAAAGCTGGTCCAATGTTTTACATATTCTTACTCATTTTTTACTTGTACTGCTAACAAAAAATTATAAAATGAGAAAGATGTTTTCAGCACCTATAACAGATAAATATCACATTAATGAACAATTTAAATACATAAATATCAATACTTAAATAATAACTGACATTGATAAACGTTTCTAAACGTATTTCCAAAATGCCTCCAAATAAGATAGCTTGCTCTGCTCTTGACATTGTGATCAACATTGTCTTTTTGTCTGAAGTTTTAGCATTGATCCATTCAGTCATATAAACCGCATTTGACACATCAGAACACTGAAAAAAGATATCTGAAATAAGACTTCTTACATATTCACATTTGTATATTTCAACTAATATATGGAACAAAAAAATTTTCACAATTAAGCATTATGTTTTTTAAACAATTTGTGACTTATTATTAATCGAATATAATTTATTGTATTAGTTAAATTGGAGACTCTAAAATTTCCAATTTAAAGTATCTAAAGTAATTAATAATGTATTATTATTTAATTTAATTTAAAGTAAATTTAATGTTAGTGTTAAAAATAAGAGCTATTACACAAATATACAATGTGTGTTTGAAAAAAGTTGTTCTATTCCTTAGTATTAACATTTGTTACCTATTGTAATACAACAAAAATTGATATATTTATCCATAACTATAAATTAATAAAAAAATAATTAATGATAATATATATGTATGTATATAAAAGCTGGCACTTTTAAAACCGTTGTAACTCTTCAATCTATAATTCTTTGTAAAATCATCAAAGCATTATGTTTTATTTATTTGTTTTCAAATCATATCTTAAACAACAAAATTTATATAACTTTTCTTTAAACATGCCTGCACAACAATTATAGATTTCACTCTTTCACACAAAACATCCTTAACCACTTTTATATATCACTCCATACTTTTATGAAGATTGATAAATAGAATATCTTTAATAAATTTAAAAAATAAAATTGGTTCAATTTTCAAGAATATTTTTTCAATAAATTGAGAGAAACAACATGAAATTAACAATTTCACTGTATGTATAAATCAAAGTTACTATAAAAAATGTAATGATGATTAATAAAAACTTAGACAATTTTTATCAACATAGTTAATAGCAAGATCAACATAATAACTAGCTATTATATGTCTACTTTTTTTGAAGTTGGTAAAGAGATATACAGCTATTGTATAAATTATTGGTACACCATCAAAAATTTTGGTTTTACTTGTTTTTTAACCAGAGTAAATTTCCAGAGAGCACACAGCATAATATGCTGTTATAATTTGATACAGTTTAAGGAAGTTTTTTGTAGCAAAGCCTTGTTTCAGCTACCCAAAAGTTCTTTTGCCATCATACGGATGATTATTTCAAATTTCATCTTTAATCTGTTAGCTATAATTTTTTAACCTAATTTTTTTAAGGATGCCCATATATTTGACATAGTTCACTATAATTTCAAAAAACTTCAATTTCCTCTCCCCAATGGCCCCCATACACTGTCCAACCATTGCAGAACCTACTTTATATTTAACAGTAAGCACTGAGTTCTTAGATTTGATTCGCTCTCCTCCACACATTCTAGCAAACTCTAATGCAATAAAGATCTATTTTGCACTCGTCAGTAAATAACACCCTATACCAAAATTTAATAGGGCAATTAACATTTTCTATTGCATAATGATCTTTTTTCTTTTGGTTTAGTTCGCGTACAAATATCTCTTAGGTGCTGATTGGCAATGTAAATTGTTTCTTATAGGTTCATTTCTTACAGTACTGACACTGAGTGTCCGTTTGTTCATAAAACGTGTACAGTGGCAATTTTTGAAGCAATAAAACACGGATTTTCCTAATAATTAATCATTCATCCGATGCCAAAAGAACATTTAGGTGGTTGAAACAAGGTTTCGCACTATAAAACTTTCCTAAAATGTACATATTTCTAATGTTTGAGGCGATCACATAACTTAAATTTAACAATTTTTATATTCCATGCAATTTTTTGCATTCATTATCGATTCTATTTAGTATTTTTTGTGATTCAGCATGGATTCCTTTTCCTTTCCATCCCATCATGAAACATTAATGACTGTAAATATATTTAGAACCTTATAAGTGTCCCTAAGTCCACTGGCCATAATAAAAATAAAATAACATAAGGATAATCTGAAGTAAAACCCTTCTTTTATACATCAATACCATAGTGTTCCAATATTTTTTGCGAATCTTTTTCTGGCATTTTCTGATATTAATATAATTTATTTTGAATATAACTAAAATGTCATGATTTTTCCATATTTATTTAATATGGAATTTACTCTAATTTTATTGGTATCAACTATGTACTCTCCAAAAATTTATTCTTCTTAAAAAATGAGCTAAACCAAAATTTTTGTTGGTGTTCCAATACTTTGTACACTATTTATACTTAAATTTCGGTCCTAACTTCAGCCTTTTGTAAAATAACTTCAATTATTTTGATTTTATTTTGTGCAATGAGTGATTATTATAATCTGTTTAATAACAATCCATTATAATATAAAAACGATCTGAAATCTCATCTTATTTTGGTTTGTTTTTTCACATAATTTGAATGCTTATTGCCCTAATTTTTTGCTGTACTTTACAATCTGGTAGTGCAAAAGCTGTTAATAAAATATAATTATGAATTTTATTTTAAAAACCTTCTTTTGTACTAAATATGTATAGATTTTTTTAACTATCATTACTTCTGGTTTATATTAATAACAGTGGCTATCTGTAAAAAACATTACCTGAAAAGTTATTTCATTGCTATACCAACAATACAGGTACAGAATCGTTATTAAGAAGAAGCATGTTTGAATTAGATTAATTATTGCTGCAAATGGTGTTTGTTTAATCTGGAAAGATAAATTTACAATTTCTTTATTTACAGCATATTACTTATGTTTAACTGTAACATTATATTGTTCGTACCAAAACTGTTATAATAAAAATTCCGGTACACAGCATAATAATTGTGTTGAGGAACTGCCAAATGAGAACTTTTGATGTAGCATTACGAAAGTCATTGCAAACACTGTACCAAGTGAAGATAGATTAATTTAGCATGTATATTTATCTATATAATTACTATTGAATATAATTTACAAACCTTAGGAGATTGGTGTAATACTTCACGCAAGATATAAGTTCTTCAGTAGATCTTCTATTGTCATTAAGCACCAGATGATTCAGTTTATATTTCAATAATTTGAAATGGCAAAGAATGACGTCTGAAGTGCAGAAATATACTACTTCAGACATGTAGTTGGAATGGCCTAAGAGTATAATGCCAGGGAATTGCAGTAGATATGAGAAAAACCATTGAAGCCAAGTGTCCAAGAAAACTGGCCATGTGTCGACTATCCTTGTCCTCTCATGAAGGAAAATGGCAATGACTGGAGGGCGCATAAGCCAATCGAATACACTTGCAGTGAAAACTGACAGGCATGATATAAGTATGATCCAAGTTTGTTTTAATGAATCCCTTGCTATTTGCTGTAATATCAGATTGTCTGCTTCAGATAACATTGCTGAAATTCAATATTTTCTAAAATTTATAACACAATAAAAACTATATCAGATATATTTTTTTAAATTACAACAAATCGCAACACATTACATTTACACTTCGACTTGAAACATGCCCACTAGTTTTTCTTGACAACACACAGATTCCTCAAACAGACACTGTACACTACCTTCGTCTTACGTTTGACCGAAGAATGACATGGGGTCCACATATAAAGAAAAAATGTAAAACACTTAACCAAAGACTAAGACTTTTATATTCACTCCTCTCCTAACATTCAACTCTACAACTTAAACAAAAAATTAACACTTATAATTACTTACTGAAACCTATTTGGACATACGCTTCTCAGATATACGGAACAGCTAAAAAGACACATATTAACTAACTCCAAATCTTCCAGGCAAAAACATTAAGGACAATTACAAAAGCCCCATGGTACGTAAGAAACATAACTTTACATACTGACCTATGCATAACAACAGTTAAAGAACAAATACAAACCTACTACAAACGATTCCACGAAAAACTACATGGACATCCTAATACACTAATAAACAACATGGCCACAACACATATTCCCGACAACACACAGATAAGACTAAAAAGGAGCTGGATGAGAGACCTCCTTGACTAAAATAATAAAATAAAATAAAGACTGGAGGTGCCGCTGGGTTCTGCTCCATCTCATGCCTTTCAAGCTATTTAAATTCATACAGCAAATTCTCTGGTTGTCAACTTTTAATTGAGAGGTGTGAATAAATATATAAAGTCAAAAAAAAAAAAAAAAAAAAAAAAAAAAAAAAAAAAAAAAAAAAAAAAAAAAAAAAAAAAAAGATATATTTTTTTGATTAATTGTTGAAGACTCAATAAATTATGCTGTAAACAGGGGCTACTTTTAACATGCTTTCCAAATGCAAATCCTTCTGGCGGGCTCAATATGCAAACTAGCATCCTCTGGTTTGTTCTACACCTGTAAGGATCACACATAGAATGTGCTACAATTGCAATAAGAGCACATGTTGGCCGTCCTTAGTCACTGTAAGCATTTTATGGTAGCAGTGTTAACAGGTGTTATACATTGATCACCAATCTATTCATCAACATTTTCTTTTTTTATTCATGCCTCTAATTCATTTCTATAATTTTATATCTTTTACTAGACAAAAAAAGGCAAATTGGAGGGCTACTTTGAACAGAGTTGTTGACACCTTTTAGAAAGAGGTGTTACTTTAAACATTATGTTATCTTCTATTTTGTTATTTGGTGAATATGAACAATTACTTTCATCATATTTATAATTAACACTATTTTAGATTTATGCCTATATTATATAATTGAAATTTGTTTTGATTTGATGATGAACAAAAAGATATAACAGAAGATAAATTATACTTTATTAGGCACTAGTAAAATTAAAAAGTCAAGGACAATAAAATAAAATTAACAATAATACTTAAATTAAAATTTAATTGAAAATTCAAAGGGATGGATAAAATGGCTCAGGATAAAGGTAGGTTTTAGAATGTGAAAATCAATGTCTATAGGAAATTAATATATTTTTGTTTCCTAAGGTAATTAGAAAGCTTACTTAACTTTATTCCACATTTGCAAATAGTAATTTGAAATTAACATTGGCAAGATTAATAGTCATTAGAGATTTTCTTGTTGCAGTAAATTTATATAATTTTTTTTTTTTTTTTTGATGGTATGCATTTCACTATAAAAATAAGAAGAGCAAGAGCTATTATTGGCATTTACATGGAAGTGGGGGCCTTATACATCATGCATTTAGCTTGTTTTATTATACATGTAAGTGAGGCATATAGTGTTACTAAAACGGATAAAATTGGTGTTGTTATCTTAAGGGTTAATATTGATAAGTGTATGGTTCAATATTTGTAATATTGTCCTTTGTAAACTTTCATGCAATACAAACTTCCCAAGAATTACCTGAGAGCCTGTCCATCACTGATTTTAGTTGCTTCCTGTATATAATAAAGTTGAAAAACTTAAATAATCCCAACATGCCGGGCCCTGTTGCAAATATGGTGAACAAATTTTGCATGATGTCACCTTCGGCAAACTTTAAATACCCCTGAATTACCATGGACATCAGAAGGTACGGCAAATACACCATTGTCAGTGTTCGAAATCGTATCCCCCATTTTTTACCAAACTCTGATTCTGATTCTTCTCCCCAGCAACCAAACATATTTAGCCATGATAGAAGAGGCCATTTCCAAACATCCGATAGATTTCTTCTATTCCAGGGCCATTCCATTTTCTTTT
Source organism: Euschistus heros (assembly GCA_003667255.2). Taxonomy (NCBI): domain Eukaryota; kingdom Metazoa; phylum Arthropoda; class Insecta; order Hemiptera; family Pentatomidae; genus Euschistus; species Euschistus heros. Next base: position 4,778,040 of record RCWM02000007.1, on the reverse strand, counting down.
AACTCCTTAAAAAATAATTAAAGAACATCTGTAATATATTTTAGTTATATGGATGATAGTAAATAATCACTAAATCGGTATTTTAAGTTTGGGTCATTATATCAAATTTTTGTATTAATTTCTAGGAAAAACTGAAAATATGATTCTCCATGATGATCTTTGCATTTTGAATTTTGAAAATACAATACAGTAAAAATGCTTTGCTTGAACTTTATAATTGTTCGTTTATTATAATTATTATTTTGTTGTATAATTATTGTAATTAACTTTTGCTAATTTCAAATCATTTTATTTAAAAATTAGGTATAGAATAGAGATAAAAACAAATTGAACTCATCAATATCATATTGCTGCTGCTGTTTTAAAATAACATAAACAAGCAACTGAATTAAAAGTCACTTGAATAAAAAGTTGCCAGTAGTATAATGTGGATTTGTATTAAGGTATGGTGGGAGAGGAGACTTTTTCATAAAGAAAAAATATCTTTAAAACTATAATATATTTTTTGTACATAGTTATAATAAACAAAATCAATGAGACCCCAAAACTCAATATAATTATAGCTATTTTTTCTAGAATTTTTGCTTGAGTACTCCCTATTTTTCATCTTGGGCTATAAAAGGATAGATCATGAATTCATTTGAAAAATTTTGTTTTATACTGCACAAACAATATTAGACTAGGATATTATTTTGTTTTGTGTATAATTGATATTTTATTTCCTTATTTTGAAAACAAAGAATGTGGCAAATATTCTCTCTATAGTTAAATAAAATAACCCTAAGTATAAAAATAGAAATATATGTCTATATCTACAGAAAATTGCATGTGAGGTAAATACTCACAGAGATAGTTACTTTATAACATAGAAGAATCCTTGATTCGTTAAAGTTATCTTTTAGTATCTAAAATAGTTTATTTTTGTTGTTTGATTAGGAATAGATTCAGTATTTCATTTACTGTTATTTACAAATTTTATTGGATGATTTTACTTCCTTATAATTCTTAATAAACCTTAAGAGAGATGTTAACTTACCTGGACAAAGTATTCAAATGTGTAATCAAATCATGATATTATTATAAATTGGGTCAAACTAGTTAAAAACTATTAGGAACTCAAACAGGCTCTACCATTTTCACAAAATAAACTAAAGTTGTTTCAATGTTAATGCTACTCAACTCATTTAAAATGCTGATGTCTGGTCCTAATTCTATTGATTATAGCTAACAGAGCTGAATTGTATTGAATTTATCATATCATCTAAGATTGCTCCTTTTCGGGGTAATTTTTAGTTTTAGCTTGCTTGTTAAATTTTAAATATTTTTTGCTTAAATAATGAGAATGGTGCTTTTAGTTCAAAACTCTAAAATCTTACTATTATCTGTTCATTTAACCTTTATGTTGCAATTTTATTATGGAATACTATTATTTTTCAATAGAATTTTTAATGTTTTAATAAAAATTGAAAACAAAATATAAAAAACATTTTATCATTTCTGTAGTGGTATTGCAAAATTTGATGTATTAATCTCCACTAATTTTTCAGATAAAAATTTTTCAGTTTAAAAGGTCTCATAAACTGAAGGAAATTTCACAATAGATTAACAATATTTCTTTAAGCTAACTGGTTCCTTGAAATTTCATAAATGAAAAAATCATCATATTTTTATTATGATTTGGGCTTCCACACATCCTGGGGTTTTCAATAATGTTTGTTACATATTTAGCAGGGCTTTAGTAATTTTAAAATGTATGAAAACACCTCAACAACCGGTGTTAAACAAGGCGATGGCCTATCTCCAATTTTGTTCAACTGTATTCTTGAAAAGGTTTTATGAACATGAAAAAAAGAAGTTTCAAATATTAAAAATGATATCAGAATAGGTAGGAAAAGAGAGAAGATTGATGTAGAAATAATGGCCTTTGTGGATGATTTAGCAATAGTCACAGAAAATGAAGAGATCGCCAAAATTTATATTGAAAAATTACGAGAAATTGCGTCTAAAACAGGTTTACAGATTTCTTTCGAAAAGACAGTATATATGTCGACTCTTTTAAATACAAGCAAAGAACTAAAAACTAAATATGGTAACATCAGGAGCGTAGATAAGTTTAAATATTTAGGTGAAGTTATTCAATATAATTGTTTAGATAAAACAACAAATCTCGCAAGAGCCAACAAAATGGAATTTGCCTTCCAAAAAACTAAGGATATATTTATTAAAAAAAATCTCTCTATTGAGGCTAAATTGCCTCATTATAAAACAGTTGTTCGTCCTGAAAGCTTATATGCATATGAATGCTTGTTTCTCAACAAAAAGGGAGAAATTGAAAATATGGAAAAGAGGGAAAGAAAAATATTGGGACCGAGAAAGACTGAAGGTTTTAAACTAAAAAGTAATATGCAAATATATTGAAACATTGAAAGGTTGGGTGATGCAATGAAGAAACGTAGATGGACGTTTTGTGGGCATTTGATGAGAATGGATGAAAGAAGACAGACAAAGAAAATTTTACAGCCTCCAAAAACAGAAAAAGAATACATGGATACAAAAGGTAAAGGAGGATATGAGGGTGGCAAATGTACAGTGGAACTCAATGTGGGATAGAGACAAATTTTGGACGGTAGTCAACAGGATCAAATTTCAGGAAAAGGTTAAAACACAAATTAATAGACGGCAGTCAGATGAAAGGAGAAAACATCAGGCAGAGGTAATGAAGAGTATTGGAAAGAACGGAAGAGCAAGAAATGAATTGTTGAACGTGGTCCACAGATGGCCGAACTCGTAAGAAGAAGAAGATGCCTTATATGAACCTTTACTCATCTCATGCTTCAAGATGTATAATGTCCCATAAATTCCATTACAATCCCTTTTAACAAAGTTAAAATTAGAAAGTATATAAGATATTTCAATATATTTTAAAACATATGACTGTTGAATATCAAGTTTAGCCATATCTACAATATCCTAAATTAAATAATCATGTATTTTTTTTTTTATTTTTAGCTAGTTTACTTTTCCCACATACACATATATAACATTCCCAGATTAAAATATTGATACTATACAAAATAAATAGCAAAAAATTTTGCCATAGTTTAAATGTATCAAATTTTACTATACCCCTACAGATTTAAGTTGGCTACTTGTTTTGTTCAGTAAATTGAATACAATGGAGGGTCTAATATTAAAGCAATAAAGAAAAATAAAAGGGTGAACATTATTTTTCTAGTTATTTTCTTTTTGTTTTTGCCTAGTATATTCTACCAGGTTGTATCTCAACAAGTAGTTGTACTGGGATTATTACTAAAACTTATTAAATGAATTTAATCTAATCTTTTTAAGGATACATAAGTGGTAGTTAACACCTTCAAAACAAAATAGGAAATATAAATAATGTTGAAGTAGTTAAAGTAGAACATTTAAATTATTATGTGAAATCTACAGTTTCCAAAATTTCAACTATAGTTGGAAATTATACTTTGTTTCCATTATTTCAATGGATTGGTTTTGCAATTACCTCTTCAGAAAGCACAGAGTTTGAAATAGGATAAATTCCCTAGAAAATATTTCATGTAAGCATTGCCAATACTAAATACTGTGTTTAAAAAATAGTTTAATATCTTGCCAAGAGAATCATTCTTTCTTTGGTTTGGTTGATGGATATTGAAGAACATATTGAAATCTTGAATGTTAACCAACAACATACAGGTGTTTGCCCATATTTAGCTTCTCAATTAAAATTCCGCTGTTTCTGAAATTTCCAAGCTCTATATTAATCAACAATGTTACTTTTATATTTTAGTTTATTGATTCTATCTGCAGAAGTGACAAATCCAATGGTATCAGCTGTACTTTAACTTAAGTTCTTTATGTATATAGAATATATTTCTCCTGATAGAAAAAGTATGGTAATCAAATGAAGTATACCTATATTGTTGTCCTTTCTTATTTATAAAAAGACAATTTTTTTGAAACATGATGTTAGTGTTGATTGTCTTGAAGTAGTCTTCTGGAGAAAAATTTATGATCTCAGTGAATGATTCTTTGCAATATAAAATATCAAAGCTAATCTTAAGCTACACGGACAGTTTTATTATTGAGACTTCTGAGAAAGTCATTTTTTTTTTTTTTAAATCAACTAGGATTTTGTTATTTTTTGTTTTGAATATATTTTTGGAATAATGTTATAGTTGATCAAATTTTTCAGCCAAAGTCGAGAAAAAAAAACAAAAAAAAACTGACCAACAAGTTTATTTAAGCCATGAATTATGCCATTTAATATAAATTTAATTGTATTTTACAAAATGATTGAATTTTATGACATATAAAACATATAACATTATATTTTAAGCCAGAGTGCAGAATATTTTCAATATCTTTAAATCATTGCATTAAATTTAATTATCATAACTGTAGTTACTTGAAACCTACTGTTTCCACTATGTAAAACTAATGAATGTAAAAAAACGCATTTTTTTTATTTCATCCATTTAATGATGTATTCTACAAGGTCTTGTAAAATTTTGAGTCTGATCGGCAATTAAAAGACCAAAATGTATGTTTTTACAAATTTTTAGCATTTTATCACAAGATAGGCCTTGTTGAACACAACAGTAAACGAACAAAATAAAAAAAAATTAATTTATTAATAATTACCTTAGGACATTCAGGAAAATCCGAGCTATCCACAATATGATTTAAAGCCTTTTGCTTCAGCTGGCTACTTTATACATTAATCATATTTCCCTTTATGACCTTTCTTTGCAGTTATGTTATGTATATCTGACAAGAAGATGTTTAAACTTATAACTCACAGTTTTGAATGCCAATTTATTGTGTGGGTAGTAGGGACCTATAATAATGCAAAACTAGAGTTATATCCACCAATGAGCATTGGGAGCCGAGAAAAACTGAAGGTTCTAGCTTTAAAAAAATTCTATATACTACACTAAGGGATCTAACATTTACAGCAAATCTTATAGAGAGGAAAATATTGGGTAGTCCGGAAATTAATGCAGCATTTCAAGTTTAAACCAAAACCTGATATTATTATCAGAGGGATTATTCATCTTAAAAACATAATTTAAAAATTATATCAGGATTTGATTTAAACATGAAATAATGAATTAATTTCCAGACAACCCAATATTTTCTTGTCTATCAGTTTTGATGTAAACGTTAGATCCCTTAGTATAGTATATAGAGTTTTTTTTTTACGAGAACCTGATATTATTTTTAGATTATTCATCTGAAGAAATACGTAAATAGTAAGTAGTAATCTCAAAAAACATTTAGAAACCAAATCAAAAATAAAAAAAATGTGTACCCCCAATATTTTGTAGGATTTTAGAAGCCAAGAGGCTATCAATTTGTAAATAATTTACACTATCTCATAGATTTCGCCATCGATTGAAACCTAATTTTAAGGGCTTCTAGAAGCACTAAAACTACATAGTTTAGTCCAAATGCGGAGGTCCCAGGATTTCTCCTTATTCAGATATCTCAAATTATAATTGACCTTGGAATTTTTTTTTATAAATCAGGTATTGTCCACTTAAATCTGGAGTAAACCCACTGTTATATACAAGGATAGAAAACAGAATGCATACTGATTCTAGTGATGACATTACTATTTTAATTCGTCGAACAAAGCAAATGTTATGCCTTTTCTTTGACAGAAAATCGAAGAATTGTCCTCGAAAGGGTTAAAAAAACTTTATCAAAATTAAAAAAAAAAAAAAAAAAGAAAGTTTTACATATAAATATAAATTTTACATATAAGAGTTATTCGGTGCATTGAATCGAGATTTGAGGTCAGTTTCCCACTGATTAAAAGCGGATTTCATCAGAATTTTGTATTTCTTTTGGAGTTTTTGATACAATATTGCATATAAGAGTTTTTTAGTGCAATGAATTGAGATTGAATGAATTAATGCTGGATCATATTTTGTTAATTGCATAAATTAATGCCGGATCATGTTTTGACCATAACAAAAGTATTTTTATTTCAAATAACATACAAAACTACAATTTCACATGAAAAAATTATTTCTTTATCTTGACTGATAGCTGAGAAAAGCAATAAAATGTGGTGTTCATTCTTTTTTTCTTTTTCTTTTTTTTTTATCTCGGCTCCCAATGCTCATTGAAGGCTTTAACTCTAGTTTTGCACTATTATAGGTCCCAACTACCCACACAAAATTGATTTGACTGTCTGAAGTCCCAGATTAATGTTAAAAGTTCTTCTTTCTCTAATATCTCTTGCTTGAATGATTACTTTGAAATTATTCTCATTTTTTTCTGAGAAAAATATCCATTATCTGATCCATCGAGCTTTGGAAAGATATTAAAGATATTATTTTATGAACCACGGTCATTTGAACTTTGATAATTCATTGAATAAATTCTTTCAATTTGGTTCATATTTTGTATAGAGCAAGATTATAACCTTATGGTGTTCAATTTTTGTTTTATAAAATTGTTCCAAAGGTTTCTATTTATGAATGCTTTCACAATATTTTTTTCTTTTCTTTTCATTTTCTTCATATTATCAAGTATTATATTGTTCCAAATTATTATTAATTTGGAAACAGTTCTTATATTTTTAAAATATTAATTCTAAAAAAGTAATGGGTAAAGATAATTAAGGAATGTTCAAAGATGGATAACTGAATGGGAAATGTAATAGTGCAAATAAATTTACATTTTTTATTGTCCTAACAACATATTTTCTAGGAACTAATTTCTAATACAATTTACAGTACACACTTTATGCAAATGTCTTATGCTTAATTTGTTTAGTCAACATGCAAAATTACAAATAACATGGTTAATGGTCATAATTTCTCCTTTTTTTTTTTTTTTTTTTTTTTTTTTTTTTTTTTATGTTTTTCATTTATTTATTTACTTTTTTATATTACAACAAATAACAACAATACACATTAATATGAAATATAATCATTACATATGCGTTGAATAGCTATTGTTTTATATTCTATCCCTAAAACGATGTACTATTACTGCTTTCATCATAGCATTTTAAAAAAAGTTTTATTTATATTGTTCTAACAATTTTTTTATCTAGTTCTTTGAATAAATTAATGCAAAACACTTGTATTTTTGGAAATATTGAATGAAAAAAAAAAAAATCCTATTTTTATGGAGGTATCTAATTGTATTCAAGTAGTTTTCAAATACCCAAGTTAGTAGTAGTTAGTAGTTTTCAAGTAGTATAATGAAATAACCAAATTAATCATAATCACTCTAATATTTAAGGATCATTCTGGTAGAAGAATATAAAAATATCTTTAAGAAAATTATTGAAAAATTATCAATTTTATATCATATCAAAGGCAAGAGGAGGAAAAATTACTTATTGAAATTATAATTTTAAAATAAAGAAAAACTATGTAACATGGAATAATTCTCTCCTTCTTATTGCCTTAAGCTTATTACACACGCAGTCCTAGGGGAGGGGATAGAGATGATGAATCCCCTCCTAAAATACTAAAATCTTTATTAATGTTCCAATAAATAAATATAAATTATGGTTTGAAATTGAAAAAACAAAATTAATTATTAGGTATTAGTAATGGTATTTTCCCTTACCAAAAAATCCTTTTGGTGATTTTGGATATAACCCCGAAAATTATTCCTCACACTGACACCGGTGTGTTCCTGATAAATTTCTTAATGAGTAATAATACATCATTATTAATTCCAGTATAATTTAATTTATTTTTTTATTATTTTGACTAAAGTGTAAACCATTATCAATTTGTATTCACGATTTTTAGGAATTTCTTTTGACTGATAACATGTGCTACAATAGCCATGATGAGAGGCAAGTATTTCAGATTCTAATAGCTATTTAGATCTAAATAATAACTCTTTTAACTGACATTTAATCTTTGCGATTTTATTTTTAAAAACTTATTTCAATATTGTAATCTAAACAAAATAAATCTTTAAAATAAAATATTAGGTTCTGCTCGCTATTCACTTAAACAAATATTGGAGAGAGGCTTGTTCTCCATCAATAAATTGGGGTTTTCATTTTCAATTCCTTTTAATTTAATTATTTTATTACATTTTATTTTAAACCTTCAGAACTTGGTCTAAGTGATCCAGTGGTTTCTTTTCATAAAAAACACTAATTATATATTCTGGTTAAATTCTTAAATATTTTTCTTCCTTAAGAAAGCAGTACATTATTTTCTCATATTGTGATGATATTGAAGTTGTTCTCAAATTAATCTTCCGTGTTTCTTTTATAAAAAAATTTTTTTGAGAAAAGTAATTCATACACTTGATCGTGATGTTAATATCTCTACTAATGAATGTATGATGAAAAGTTTATAAAAATTAAATAATCGATATCAGGAAGAATATCGAGAAGTAGATCTCACAATTTACTTCTGGGCTTAACAAATATAATTGAGGGTGAATTACGGAAATTATAAACGTGTAGTAGAAAAACATAGGTCAAATCATTAAATATTATTAAGAATCGAAGTATGTTAAATTTTCAAACAATTACTTTTAAAAAAAAAGTTATATAAAATAATGTACTGTATTGTTACTGCTTCCCGATTCCCTCATTGTAATATTAAGTCCAAAATTAATGCAGTTCTAAAAAATCACTTGGATCTCTTAGATGCCGGTGATATATTGAAGTTGATTTATAAAAAAAAACAAATAATTAAAATTGGCTTTTGGAGTTCGTAAAATTTTCCTCATCCTCCAAATTATATTTACAGGACTAGACTACACCCTAAAATGTGCTAGAAGACTGGATACAATTTTTCTGATATTGTGAAACTTTTGCTGAAAACAAAACTAATATGCGATGATGATAATTTAATTTGCAAAGTTATAAATAAAAAAATACATTTGCTCATACAAGAATATTTAGTTATTTGTTAATATGCTTCATATAAATGCTATACTATTTAATTTCATCATTAAAAAATAAATTACTTAGGCTCCAAAACGCATACGAGGCAGTTTCTTGAGGCGTACTGCAGCTTTTTTAACAATATATTTTTTTCTTTCTAGATACTACGACACTCATTATCGATGATATATTACTGGGTAACATAACAATAGCTTAATTCTTGAACTTATGAAAAAAATTTTAAAATACGAAATGAAATACTCAAACTGTAATGTAATCTAAAGATATTTTCCATGGTTATTTATAGGTTTGATTAATATATATTTGTATAAAAAATTAAATCTTTTAGTTACAACAGATAATTAAATCTAAGAATAATAAAAACAATTTGATATTAGATGTGGTTTTATCGGTAACAATTTTTTTTTTATTTTAATTTTCAAATAAATTATTATAGATGAATCTTTTCCTTTCCTGTGCAAAATTAATAATAATTCTAAAAAAAAAAAAAAAAAAAAAAAAAAAAAAATAGAGAGTAACTGTATTCAAGAACATTTTACAAATCTTATCAAGGCTTTTTACTGGTTATTTTCCTTAATGCATTAATAAAATAACATGAATTTTACTTAAACTATTTATAAATAGATAAGTTACATCCCTTGAAAATGCTTAATTTATGAAAGCTGGAAATGACTACATAAAATTTATTTTTTAATAATTAAAAACTAATCCTCATGAACTGTTTGACTCGGTAATAAACTATTCCATGAAAAAGGTAATGAACTGAAGGGTGCAGAACTGAAAGGTAAAGAAAATAGGTATAGGTATAGGAAAATAGACTTTCTTAAGATGTACAAGACTTAAAAAAATACTTCCTTACTTTACACGGTGTTCTCTATGAAGAAGATCATGTTTTTAGCTGAAATGGTTGCTTGGAATATCTGGCTCTATAAACGTTCTTATAAAAACGGTATTTTTAATTTTCTGACAAGCTTAGTGATAATTTGAATGGAAGAATGGTTAATAAAAGGTCAAATAATAGTTATTATGCTGATAAATAGTTAGTCGGATAGTCTAAAATTTTTTCAGTTTCCATCCATGTTGTTATATATGAACTACTCACAAATTGGAGTGTACCACTTAAGGAATTTAAGAAATTTTATAATTTTGTTTACTTGATTGGTAATATGAAGCTAATTGCACATGCTTGGGACTAACTCCAACGCCGATTACACATGTGTTTGCCTAGTCCGATGAAGAACTTGGATGAACTTGCTTATGCTTTAATATAGGAATAGGCTTCTTTATCTCAGCATTAAATATTGAGCATAGTAAGGAGCGTAAACCGATGATGTGAAGCATTAACTCAAAGTAGATGGGGGTCCAACACACTATAGAAGAAGGTTCTAGTGAAAAAAACAAAACAATATCTATTAAAATTTGTAATATTTTCTTCTTCTTTTTCTTTCTCCTCAGTGCCTCTAAGCGTAGAGGTGCCTTGATCCAAGGATAGAAATATAGGTGTATAGCCTGGCCACCCTTCCTCTGAGGGGATATAAATAATCAATAAAAATACATTTTGTTTCGTGTATTTTTTTTATTAAACTAATACCATTACCAATGCTAAGGTATTATACATCCAAAGAAACAAAAAATAACCTGAAGTATAGTTACAAAAGAGTTGTTGAGTGGTCTACTTCAATTTGTGAGCAGTTTATATATATAATTTTTTTTTTTCTTCGTAGAGTGATTAATAAAGAATTAGGTATAATATTATGTAAAATGAAGATGGTAAGTGCACTATGTTCAATACCTGGACTGACAGCTGTCCCTGAACTTCACTTCCTTAAAAAATAAATTATCAAATTAATTTCCCATCTTTGAGGAAATGGTTTCAGTGCATTTCATTTAACCTTAAATTTAACACTTAGGAATCTGACTTAAGATTTCTGCTTCATGTATTTGATTTTGTAAATTACAGTGACACTAAGGGGGTATCACATTTTCAGTTTTTAAAATTTGACCAAAATCTTTGTAAAGTTGATATGATCCCTCATAAGATGATTAATGCATTGTTTAGCCGTTGTTCGATGACTGATGATTTTAAATGTCATTGATAGTTATTGTAAAATTATAATTAATTTTATTACCAGATATCCTAGGCATTCGTTTGATATTTGAAATTTGTTTCTCTGTGGGAACTAATTATGGACTAATGAATATGGAATAATGAAGAAGCTTTCATTTTTATGAAAAATGTCTCACTTAAGTTTTATAAATATTTATGTGTTACTTTTTATTTTATTTTGTTTCAAATGATTCACTTTCGTGTACATTGAATCAATTATTTTAAGTTTTAGTTATTATTATTATTATTATTATTATTATTTTTAATTTAATTCAGTGGTTGAGTAAAACAGTTTCAGCGTATGGGCTCATCTTACACCGAGAATGGAAACTCCAGCCTTAAAGTTGCCCATTTTACAACTCAAGCCGACAGTGAGTTTTCAAAAAATAACTGTAATTCGAACCTTTGAAACTTCATATGAGCAAGTAAATCAAGATTCAAATGAACAACTTTTCCCTGAAAAAATAGCAAGAATTTTTTTATGTGTTCCATCTTGTTTAATTCTGGTGTGTTTGGGTAAACATATATCCAAGCATCCATCAAAATTGCTTTAAGTTATATTTTGGTCACAAACAAATTAAACTGCTCTTAATTAATTAAAATTAGCACTGTCTTAAAACTTAGAACCGTATGTGTAACTTATTACTCAAATAAATTATTTGTGATAAGCTCCCTAACTTTAAATTGTGATTTTCTGAAATCTAGAAAAGCAACCACTCCTTTACCTGAATTTTCAGAATTGTCACAAAATACATTTGGCTAAATCTTGAATACAGCTATTCTCATTTAGTTTATTATTTTTTATTAAAATCAAAATTAAATAGTTTATCAATGAAAAATTAACTAAATAAATGTGAATAATTGAATGAAAAATTTGAATAGTAGTAAATATACAATAATGGAATATGACAAACCAGCTGTGTTAAAGTTTATGAAGTAAAGCTATTCCGTTGATATGTGTTTTAATTTTGCTTGCTTAAGGCCTTTTACACAAACTTATTGGTTCTTCTACATAATCTAGGTTAAACTCTGGATCAAATAATCGGTAATACCCAGAATGTTTCTAGTGGTATACTTCTCTATAGATATACATATATTTGTTAATCATACAACAAGGATTATGACACATTAATAATATTCGTTCATTAAAATTAACAGTGGTACACCAATGCTTTAAGTATTTCTTTATATAATAGGGAAGTTTTCACAAATTTTTTGGTTTTAGAACTCAGTTTGTGGACGGCGAGCAATCCATTCTTTAATTCTGGGAAGTGAGTAAACTCTGTCTTTGAGGCCACGGAGGTTGGGGTATGGTTCGAGGGAGTCCTTTCCGAATATCAGTTCAAAGTTTTCAAGAGAAACAGCGAATGCAAAATCTGCCCATGTAACCTGTAATGTTGAATCAGACATTAGTAAGTATAATACTTTATTTACACAATTGTACTGAATATAATTTTTTTTTTTTTTACTGTATTTCATCTTTATTTTAATAAAATGTTCTTAAAAATCACTAAAATATAGTATATCTAAATATAGTTTTGATGAAGTATCATAATATCAGATGTTTCAATGTGGTTAAAAAATGGTAAACCAGAATATAATACCAGTTTGCAGAACATTGATATTTCACTCTTCGAAGAATACTGAAACATCTGGAATAATTAAAGTGTCGGAGAATCAAATTTAAAGTTTTTTATCGTTTTCATATTGCTCTCCATTATCAATCACAGAGTTGGGTTCTGGCCAAATTTTACTTCCTTGCACAATTTTTGACCAAGGAGAAGTACAGAACCAAACCCTCCAAGAGTTGTAGTATAAGGTTTTAATTTTTTTAATGTAAAATAAAAATTTATTTCATGATGTCTAAAAGTTTTAATATTGGGTTGATATTTGGACAACTGGTAAAAAAATAAATAAATAAAAAAAATAAAAAATAAAAAAAAAGCTTCTGTTTTAAAGTAAAAGTAATTTTAAAATATCTTATAAAATTGAAGTATATGATTACAGTATTTCAATATAATAAACTGGCTTACAGAATTTCCAACTGCATATCCTTTGTTATCTCTGATTATTCTTTCAAATCTTCTTAGATAAAATGGAATAACTTCTTTCATGAGGTTCACTTTCCTTTCTTCTTTCTTGGCTGGGTCCTGCTCAGTACGATACTGCCATAAAACTGAAAAAAAAAAAAAAAAAAAAAAAAAAAAAAAAAAAAAAAAAAATGTTAAGGTTTGAAACAAATTACATTATTTTATGCATTTTTGTTTAAAAGCAGGAAACAAAGTTACAAAATACAAATTATATTATTCATCCTTTAAATAAAGGTAGGTTAGGTAAATTTTATATTATCTATACTTCTATACTATAATATAAAAGGACAAGCCTTTTTTCGTTTGTGGTCACTAACCACAAAAAATACTGAACGAATCTGAACCAAGTTTTAACCACTTCATCATTATAGCTCCATGGAGGTTTAGCAATAATAAAATCTATTGATTTTCCATTAATTTGTTATTTTAAAAAAACAATATGTGTATAACAGTGAAGTTTGAAAATTAACCTACAGGTGGCGACAGTCATTCTTCATGAGAGGTTACAATAATATGGTATTATATTGAGCTTGACACTGATAATAAAATTTACTATATTCAATTAAATTGTTAAAAAAGATTTATATGGATCCCATTGAAAATTGAAAATCGACCGATTGTGGTTAACTGAGTCTATCTGTTCCAAATTTTAACTACATTATTTTTATAGTTCTAGAAAGGTTTAGCAATAGTCAAATTAACAATGATAAAACTTTAAATGTGCAATGTTGAGTGGCAAGATTGAGGTTCACCACTCTGCCATTCTGTTTTATGGTTAGAAATTAAAACCCAACCAGATGAAATCAATAATTATTTCCTCCAAATAAACATTATTACTAAATCAAAATTTAAATCAAATACTTTTTGACTCTATTTGTTGATTCTTGTGGCTTTAGTTGTAATCAATGATAATGCAGATCAATATCCACAAGAGTTTTTTTTTTTTTTTAATAGCCTCTTGTCAATTTGGATTACCAACTCATACATTAAAATTAAAAATTGGAGGTCAAATATGCTTTTATATAATCTTCAACCACTCAATCAGTGCAATTTTAACCAGGTTGAAAATAACTGCTGTGCTTGAAAAAATCATTTAAGAAATAAGGTTAAATTGCATGCTACAATACAAGACTTTTATCAGTAAACTAATAAAACTTCAATTATAAGTTAAAAATTATTTTTAGTTATGAAAGCGGGCAAAGCCATGATGGGGTATGGTAGTTTTATATATTTTTATACAAACCATTGATAACATGGCTCTTTCATTGAAAAATGTTTATCCTTAATGATTAAAACAGTGGCAGTCCAAGGTCTTAGTGCGCCCTGGCAATTAGATTTTAAGCTTTTGCGATTATCTAGTGGCATAGAAAACGTCACCAGCCTTTCATAAAAATAAGAGTAGATATATATATTTTTTAAACTTCAAATTGGTTATATTAAGGTGCCTTTAACATTTTTATTCGATTAAATTTTTTCCTAAAAAGTATTCTCAGCTTTTGTGCCCACTAATAATTATCTTTTTTGGCAGACCCCCAATCTTCTACCCAAATATTGGCACATCACTGGTTTCATACCAATTTTTTTAAGACATGTTTTAATCATGTGTGTTTTGGAGGTAGTTTTTTTTTTTTTTTTTTTTTTTTTTTTTAACATTTTAGGTAAAATATAATCCGACTTCATTAAGATTTATTCTCTTTTTATTTTTTTGACTGAACGAGCTTCTTTTTCAGTAAAACTGAGTATAAAAAAGAGTTTTTCCTTTTTTATTTTTGAAAGGAAAAACTGCAAGGGACTAAACTTTTGCTCGGAAGTATTTTTTTCATTTGCATGTCCCAATTTCATTTTTAAAATGACTCATTAGATGAGCTTCGATTCGCTATTCCTTGATCTGCAAAGTAATTATACTAGAATAATATGAGATGAACTTTATAAGGTTCTGAAAAAATGGATAATTCTACTCGAAGCATGGATAGTATAGAAAGAGGATCAAAACTAATAGAGATTTTGACTGTTCCAGGTATTAAATATTAAAAAAATGCATTATATTTATTCCAAAATAACTTTAATAGAATAAATTAAGAATTTTACTATTGTCATTTATAATAATATGAATTAATCATAAATATATAGAACCAATTTAAAGATATTAATGTAAATTGATTTTCACAGTTAATATGAACAATATGACTTGAATTACTTTATCACTTCTGTACTTATTCTGTTGTATTCCTGAAATTTACTATTAAAGTTTTACTAGGTATTAAACTCGTATTAACTAAGATTTTGCTAAGACAGCTCATGATAGCTTGATAAGAGCTTGTTATTATCAGCTTACACAAGCTTGAAACATAACTGCTTAAATGCATAAGCACCTCTCCCTCAGGCCCCAGCCAAAGCACAAGACCCCAAGTTAGTCAACTGTAGGGTAACATAAGTTAGCCTCAGGGGCTTTCACCCGGCTACTGTTAAATACAGAATCATTTGACTGACATTTGTGTTGAGTATTATTGTGGGAAGAAATTTGAGAACATATTATTTGATATGAAAATACAGGTAATTAATTATTGAGACTAAATGGCTTTCTATAATTTAAAAATGTGCAAACATTTTTTCCTAAAAATTTTATGGTTTCTACATTTTAATAAATTAAGCTCAATTTTTATTTTCTCTTTCAAACATGAATTTTTTTTTTTTTTTTTTTTTTATAAGTCCTTATGTACTTTAACCAGGGGCATTTGAAATCTATTAGGATTATTAAAAATTTAATTAAATAAAAGCAAGCAGTATTTTAAAAAATTTTAAAAAGCAATTTTAATTTTACAAAATTACGAAGTAATAAAGTAAATATACCACACCACCCTTGCATTCATTCATCTTGCATTACATGGGGTATAGGTCTAAAGTTATTTTGAATATTTTTTTAAGGTTTATGCCCCATCAAACGCAAAACTGTAATAAATTATATCAATTTATAATTTAGTAATTTAAATTTTTTTTTTTAAATACCTGCTACTTGCTTTCATTTCATGTATGTTTTTAATAATCGTAATTCATTTAATATACTCTGGTTAAATAAAAAGGGTTTGTAAACATTTAACAAAAAAATAAGTTTTACCGGAGAAAAAGATAAAAAAAAAAATTGGGTGGGATTTTTAATGCATCTAATAAATATATCTCATGTTTCTATTTCCCTGAAGTCATACCAGTTACCTCCCATTTTTTTCGACATCTATTGACCAGACTTTCTGGTAGACCTGGACATAGATTCAGTTTTTTTTAATTTTTAATTTTTTTTTATTTAATGGAAAATGGTTATAGCAGTTGTGTCCTTTTGGAGTTATGTTTCGGAATTTTATTTAGCAGTAAGGTTAGAGTTTGTTTCTCGCTTTACGTAAGATGAGAATTGAATAGAAAAACAATTTCACTCTGGGTCCAAGTCCCTTAAGAATAACAAATAAATAATATTACATCTGGTCAAGGAACAAATTTAGAATGAATAAACTGGTACAGATAAAAATAAAATAATATTTCACAAATGGAATAAACAAAAATGCTAAATGTAAAAAAAAAAAATATTCAGGAAAAGTAACTAAAAGCTGTAACTTAACCAAGTGAGTAAAATTTCTATTATGTAGATTATAGTTATAAAAATATTTGATACTTAACCAGAAATGTTGGATCATACTTTAATTGAATAACATTATGCTAGAGAGCGTCACATTGGAAAATAATGAAATACAAAAATAACCATGAGGTATAAAAAAAGTAGGAATTACTTATATACTTACATGTTTTCTGTTAATTTGAACACATTTCGTGACATGTTGCTCAATTAAAATACTTTTACCCACCTACGTTCCTATGTAATATGATTTTTGAAAATGTATAATGTGATATAGATTAAAATAGAGATTTAATTTATATTTATACTAGTGTCAATAATTGGATCTTTCCCATGTCAATAATTGGTTTTTGGTGTCATTAATAGCGGAAAACAAGCACTGTCTAATTTTGCAAAAATAAAACTTTAAACGTGGTATTTTGGATACAAATAACGAGGGAAATCGGTAGCTGAGGTTTTGACCAATGAGGAAAACTTGGAATCATGTGGACTGACCTATAAACAAAAAAGCTATGGCAAAAAAACTGCAGAAATTTCCTTACAATGTCAATAATTGGTGCTTTTACCCTAGTCTAGCGCCTTATTCACTAAACTACCGCACCTCCCTTTGGAATAATGTAAACGATCCAAATTTTAGTTTGAACGTCCAA
The DNA here is from genome assembly GCA_003667255.2 of Euschistus heros. Taxonomy (NCBI): domain Eukaryota; kingdom Metazoa; phylum Arthropoda; class Insecta; order Hemiptera; family Pentatomidae; genus Euschistus; species Euschistus heros. The sequence goes on along the minus strand of RCWM02000007.1, from coordinate 4,760,648 downwards.
TTCAATATTTCCAATAATCCGATTTTAAACCTGCCTTCCATTAGGAAAATAAAAAACCGATCACTCACAGGTTTCTGCACCATTTACCGAGGACCTACAACCGTCTTTTCACCTCATCCTTTTTCACTCTTTATCCAGAGCTGGCAACAAGTAATACTGCTTGTTTCTTCAGTCCCTCCTGAAGCAATTGTTTTGCCAAAATGAATTTAATTTATTACATTTTTAATATAATAAATATACTCTTTGTTTCAAATGTACTTTTTAAGGACAGAAGATTAATGTTTAATTTTTGAAATTAGCCTCCCAATAATGAGCATGTCATAGAAGCAGCAACTAATTTTATCAATCTTTTATGATGGTTACCTCAACTGATTATCCTCAATCGCGAATAACCGGGGAATGCTAAATAAATGACCAAGATAGCCTGAAATCTACTATTTAAAGGATCCTCTATTTGAACCGAGATACCAATTAAACGCAATAGGAAATCTCTGGAATAAACTTAGAAAGTACTTCAGATAACTTAAAGGAGCTAAAAACAGCTTTAGAAGAGACATGGGAGGAAATCACGCTATAACTAGAGAATCCTATTAGAATTCTTGCAGCTGACATTCAGGAAAGAGGGTGTGATATCCGCGAATGATCGTTTATCTTTGAAAGATAATGAACTTTTTTTTTCTGGTGCAAGTATTTTTATCCCCAGGTGTCGACGCTAGTAGAAATCAATTATCTATGCATTTAATGTTTGTATCAACCGTAACTTGTAGGAAATTTAGCGTACTTCCACCAAGAGCTTTGTTATTGACAATTCTGTCTCTCAAACTGTAAGCGGTGGGACCGAGACTTTTTAAAAACTCTAAATGACAGTTTTATTTTATTTTTTCAGCAGACTATGCCTATACCACTAATTGGAAAATCAAAATTATCAGGTGCATGGACTACTTTACACTGTAACAACTCGTCATTTTGAAACACGCATAACGTTAAAAAAAAAAAAATAATAAATAAATAAATAAAATAAAAAACTAAAAGATATCGGTGAATTTTCTATTATTATTATTTTTTTTTTTGTTACTGTTTTCGTTGTGAATCCAACGTTCTAAAAGGCGGTAAAGATGAAATTCGGATTCAAGCATTTAAAAAACACATTAAACCGTACATGTCTATATTAGTATGCACATATTTCATATTTCGTTTTTATTAAATTTTATGATTTTTATTGCGCTCTAGCGTCAGTATTTATTAGATAACCAAAGTTTGTGATATTTTGCAAGAAAATTTTCCTTGTATTATGCCTTTTTTAATTTGTATTGAATTATCATATTCGGAAATGTCATAGTTCTTGATATATACCCACATAAAAAACTGAAAAAAAAAAGTGTGAAACGTACAATCTTCATCGTAAAGCCGACTTCTCAAATACAGCAAATATTAAATTGTAGAACACACTAACCCCCCCCCCCCCCCCCCCCAAAATATATATATATATATATATAAAAAAAATAAAACCTTTGAGAAAAAAAAAATTAGAAATTATGTTACAAAACCTCTAGTTTTTAGCACTGCCTGGGGTTATAGTCACCTTATGTAAGGCGCGTCTGACGAGTGCGACGCGATATGGCACAGCACGAGTTTTTGTAACAAAAATGAATGAATGGGTCAGCGCATATTGACGGCACGACGCGAGTAACGCGAGTAGCGAGACACGACATACGCGTGGCACAGTGATCGAGTCACAGTTTTTGCAGTTAATTTTTTAAACACATGACCTCATTACATCCCATATCCTAAAACTTCTTCCTCGGAAAGCCATCCTATTCCTAACATTCATATATAACGCTGTACTTCGAACAACATATTTTCCTGATCCTTGGAAATTATCCATAGTAAAAATGATACCTAAGCCCAAAAAGCCACCGGAACACCCTTCCTCATATCGTTCTATTTCTCTTTTGCCAACTATGGGTAAAATCATAGAAAAACTTATCCTAAAACGCTTGTATCCTATCTTAGATTCCAACCACATAATCCCAGATCACCAGTTTGGATTCCGAACATCACATTCCAAAATCCAGCAATGTCATCGTGTGGTGGACGTTGTCTCCTCCGCATTGGAGAGCGGAATGTTCTGCACGGGAGCCTTTCTTGGAATCCACATACAAGACTGAAACGACAAGAAACTGCCCGTCGTTTTCGACTACTTCAACATTTACTTGACAAACGTTCAAACCTTCCAATCAACTACAAAAGACTCATATACATAAAAGTAATTAGACCAATTTGGACATACGGAGTTGAGCTTTGGGGCTCCACTAAACCATCCAATTCATCTCGCATCCGATCCTTACAATCCAAAATCCATAGAAAAATCCTAAATGCTCCTTACTTCGTCACAAACAAACTTATCCACAAAGATCTTAATATACCTTTCGTTTCTGACTAAGCTCAAACCAGATATCTATCCTTTCATAGCAAACTCCACAACCATTCAAATCCATTAGTGTCACAACTTGCTTCTCAATCCATTTCAGATAACCCTCTAAGGCGCCTAAAAGAACATGGCCTCGAGACCTTCTAATATAGTATCTCATTACATAGAGCCTGTAGAAGTGCTACCAACGGGTAGTTGCTTTAAAAACAAGTGACGAGTCATTTTTAACATTATCATCAAATTTACTTGATGTATAGTATGTTCATATTGTAAATACAGTTGTAAATTTCAATAAATAAATTAAAAAAAAAAAAAAAAAAAATTTCAACGGTTGTGAATCTGGTAGTTCTGAAGTCATTTTAAATTTCCCATGGGTTTTTCTTTTAGATATATAGAAGTTATTACAACGTTTTAGTTTCTTTGTTATCAATGAATGCATTAAAATTTTATCAGCATAATCTCAGCTTAATTCTCATAAATATAGTTTTATTTTTGCTTCATTCATTGTAAACTTTCTAATCAACATAATTTTTATAAACTAAAACACTTGTCTAGTGCAGTTAGGAAGATTTCGTATATCGGATTTGGAGGAAAAGTTATTTAACGCGACACGTCAGCCCGTCAGGTCTAAAAGTAATCTGAAATACAGATTTCCAAAAGTGATGGAAACGAGAGGATAACACATATCGTCCATACAGTTGCAAAGTATCGAATGTGAAAAAGCACATTGTTTTTATTACTTTATGAATTAATTTATGACTGATATACGTTTTAGCGAATACTAAAATCTGAATTAACTCTGTACAGGGGGGGGGGGGGGGGGGGGGGGGGGGGGGGGGGGGGGGGGGAATAACCCTGCCAAAGGGTCGATTATGCCAAATCAATGTAACGAATCGTTAAAGATCGAATGCAAAAACCGCGCATTTTCCAATTCGATACTTTATAGTTGTAGGGAAAGAGAGAAAACTCCTTACTAGGAGCATTTGAAGAGTGTAGCAGAAAAGCAAGAGAAGTTAGCCTCCAGATAAACGAAGAAAAGACAAAATAGCTATTGACGTCGAAGGAACAAAATGTGGTGGAAAACCTAGAAGGGGCAGAATACCACTTCGAAAGTGTAAAAAAATTTAAGTACCTATGTAGCGTCATTACTTCAAGAAATGAAGTAGATGATGAAATAAAAGAAAGATTAAAGCTGGTAATAGATGTTATTGGGCCCTCAGCAAAATAATAGGCAAAAAAATGCTCCCTAAAAATTTGAAAATAAGGGTTTACCAAACCATCCTTAAGCCAGTCGTATTGTATGGGAGTGAAACCTGGACGCTCACTGCAAAGAATGAAAGCATTATAAATAGATGGGAGAGAAAAATTTTGAGGAGGATATACGGCCCTACTAAAGATGGAAATATATGGAGAATAAAAAGCAACCAGGAACTAAGGGAACTGTACAAAGCTCCAGATTTGGTTGCTACAATAAAGCAAAGGAGATTAAGATGGCTGGGCCATGTTCAGAGAATGAGCTCCAACAGAATGCCAAAAATCATGCTGAATGGGGCGTCCCGAAGGAGGCAAGAGAGAAAGAGGAAGGCCTAGATTGCGCTGGAGGGAAGATGTTGAGGCAGACCTAAAGACACTTGGTGTGAGGTATTGGAGGAGAGCAGCTGGTGACAGAAACAAATGGAGGGGAATCGTGGAAGAGGCCAAGGTTCTGCATGGACCGTAGCGCCATTGTTGTTGTTGTTATAGTTGTAGGGACGATATATTTAGATAAAATGTGTCATAAATTACCATTTTTTTAATAGCTGTATTTCCGCAATCGATTGCCCTATGGAGCTGCAATGAAGCTTAAATTGTAAGATACTTAGTGATCATTAATAGTGTAAATATGCTCTATCAGCCATAATCAATTAGTTTACAAAATATAAGCGTAGAACTGAAAATAGTGCTAAAATATTGCGGTTTTTCGAGTACTACAAAAATCGCATCAGGTTTTGAGGGGTGCAAACTTTGATATAAACTACCCTTATGGGTCCCCTAACATATTAAAATATTAACAAATAGTAGACACATGCTCTTTTGTGAACTTTGATGTCTTGGGCTATCTCAGATGTTCCCGCCCTATTTATATTTTAACTTCTAACTCTGTGCTCTTTTCTTCACTCTTTTAACAAATTGCAACCTTTTGATTTGTAAATCCCCTCCCTAAGAACTGCTTCCTTCAATGTATCTATCATTTTTTCTTCAACCTCCTTCTAGAATTCTTTACCCATCTATATTCATTAGACTCCCACTACTTATTTCTTCGAATACCGCTTATTCATTGAGTTCGTATTACTTCTTTGTGAGCACACAATAGTATCGTTATAAATAATACTCAATCACATAACGATAAGTATTAGATCGTTTATTATTGATACTATATTTATCATATTGTTCACATTTATAAAATGAAGTATATTTTTATCATTCTATCGTCAAACTAATGAACATGACGAGATGATGTCTTAATTTTAAAGAGCCACTTCAACATATATATTTTTCTATATATCAATTTATTGAAATTTACAACTGTACAAATATATATTTAGTAAATGAGCTGACAGCGATTACAATAACATGTCAAAACATGAAAAGAACTACTCATCAGTAGTACTTCAATAAAAATTCTACACTAGAAGATCTCTAGGCCATCTTCTTTTCAGACGCCTCGGAGGATTATCGGGAATGGAGTGGGAAGCAAGTTGGGAAACTAATGGATTAAAGTAGTTATGGAGCTTGCGATGGAAGGATGGGTTTGGGTTTGGGCTAACTCAGCAATATATGGAACACTAAGGTCTTTATGGATAAGTTTATTGGTGGATAAGTTTGGTGGTGAAAGTAAGGGGCGTTAAGGATTTTTCGAAGGATTTTGGATTGTAAGGATGGGATACGAGATGAATTGGATGGTTTAGTAGAGCCCCAAAGCTCAACTCCGTACGTCCAAATAGGTCTAATCACAGTCATGTAAATAAGTATATTGTAATGAATTGGGAGCTTTGATCGTTTGTCTAGTAAATGTTAAAGTAATCTGTAACGACGAGCAGTTTCTTGTCGCTTTAGTCTTGTAACATAGTTTTTAAAATTTATTTTTCCTTTGTTATCTATTAATTATTTTCCATTGTTCTATAACATTGTAAAGGAGTAAGAGATTAGTGTTTTGTAATTTTTATTTTTTAATATTTTTTATCGTGAATAATTACAAGCTGCCTCATTCAAGGGCATGTCTAATTTGGATGACAAATATTCTTTCATGCATTCTAAATATAATTAGAAGGGATGTTTTATACTCTAATTTTGAAAATTCTTAATTAATAATTAAGTTACCAGATCATGGAGTTTGGTTTGAGCTAGCTGAAATATAAACTAAAATCTAATGTTTTAAATAATTATAGAATATACAGTGTCACTAGACCTAGGTAACTTAGCTTGCTACAACTTTATTAACGTTCTGTATAATAAATTAATATAATAGCAGAACTTGAGACCATCTTCTTTTCAGGCGCCTCAGGGGCCTCTAGTAGAGAACGATCCAGTTTTTATACTTTTAATTTTTTTCTTGAAATCGGCCTATATTTATTTGTTATCCATTCTTTCCTATCTTCTGAAATAAAAAAAGTGATGTAACTGTAAAAACATGGTATAGTCACAAAATACACTCAGGCTATCAATAATTGTTCATAGCGTGATATAATATAGATAGAGCTGTATTGGTTTCTTATTGGTTATACCAGGCTACTGTTCAATAGAAGCTCTTCCATTGTTGAAACGACACAATGATTAAATTTCTGTCATATATCGGTCGCCGGGTTAAAAGCCGTATTGTATAACGTGATTGGTTGAGACATTTTCAAAATTCTTTTTTCTATCTGTTATCTTCAGTACATTTATTTAGTTACCTTTAAGAAAACCTCTCTCAATCAAAAAAGAAAAATATTCATTGTAAAACTAATTTTCTTCATTTTCTATACACTATAATTCCATTTTCGAAAAAAAAAATGATTAAATTTGGTTGTAGACTATTTTTTTTATTTGTTAGTTTTTACATCTATATACAGTATGTAGAACAAGTAAATGAGTGGAAAATGATTACAACGACATATAAGTGAAAATGTAACAGCTATACGAACCTCCTTAAAAAATATAATTTTTATAAGCTGTTCTCCTATTATATGTTTTTGCTGAGCGTAGAAAATATATTTATAATTTTCCTTATTTGATACCCTCATGCAAGGACTGTTTATTTATATATTTACAGGTCCCATACATTAATAGTATATAATAGATGTGAGAGAGAGAGAACAGAAGCTTATATACGTAGCTTTCTCTGGGAAGGAAATCCAGGAGTCCTTAGGACTGGAGGAGACCTATGGGAATGTGTTGGACTTGACGGGAGCATTGTCTTCGAAGGGAGAGAAGCGGAATCTCGTCAGTGGGATTGATAATAATATCAAGTGAGCAGAGAACAACGCTAAGACTAGACATTAACAATAGGACAAGTGATTCAGAGGAGAATAGTTCAGAGGAAACATACTTGTAGCATTGTGGGTTATCCTCGCAACATGATAAACTTAATCATAGGTTCGAATCCGGTCAGTAGAAGGCTGGTATTAAATTATAGTAATACTCCTACAAATTGTAGTAATCCCTCCCACCGGCCTGCTAAACCACTTGTTGCCGTAAAATCATGGAAGGGGAGAATGAAGAAAAAAAAGATATGTAGATTGTGTGCTATTCTCAAATTTAGATTAGGTAATATTTTTATATTTAAAAGTATATCTCATCTATATATTATATTATAATGACAGTAAAAAAGAATTTCCATATCTAATTTTATCCATAGTTAGTTTCTGAATACCTATATTAATTATTAAATACATATTTTTTTTAAATTTTTATTAATAAAAATTTACAACTGTATTAAAACAAATACATCTAGTATATGAGCGGATTACAATGAAAAAAATATATGACATGCTGAAAATGTGTAGAGGAACTACCCAATGGTAGTACTTTAATGAAATATTTACAAAAGAAGACGATCCCGAGGCCATCTTCTTTTCAGACGCCTCGGAGGATTGCCAGGAATGGAATGGGAAGCAAGTTGTGCAAGTGGATTTTGATGAGCAGTGAGTTTATTATGAAAGGAAAGGTATCTGGTTCGTGCCAAATTAGCAACATATGGGATATTAAGGTCATTGTGGATCAGTTCATTGGTGACTAAGTAACGAGCATCTAGGATTTTTCGAAGGATTTTGGATTACCATAGATGCGGGAAGAATTCGATGGTTTGGTGGATCCTCATAACTCTATACCGTTAGTCTAAATAGTTCTGATAATCGTCATATAGATAAGTTTTTTTGTAGTGAATTTGGAGATTGGAACGTTTGTAAAGTAGGTGTTGTAGTGGTCGAAATTGACGTGCAGCTTCTTGTTTTTTCAATCTTGTACGAGGGTTCCAGGTAGGTCTCTTGTCCAGATAAAATCCAAGGTATCTTTTCTGTTCTACATTATTCAATGGTACTCGATTAAAGGATACAATAGGACAGGATAAGGTAGGTTTTCGACGTAGGGTAAAGTTTATTTGCTGGGATTTATCTTAACTTTCCAGTTATGGCAGCATTCTTCAAGGGAAATGATATGTGAGTATCTGGGTTGCAGCAAATGGATGATCATTGACTAATAACACACATGCGTCAGTATTAGGATGAGTTGGGATATCCGCTGTATAAACGGTATAAAGGATGGGACAAAGAAATACATACTTAAATTTAATTAAAGTGAATTGGTAACACGATATCCCTGAGAGAGGAATTCCGATTAACGTTGTACACAAATCGGTACCTCAGGAAAAGAAATGCATGACATTACGCTAATTTTCACATAAGTTATTATCAGGATTTGAGTATATTTTTTAGATAAATAAAAAGCGCCTCCAGCCCTAACCTAGTCACTCCAAAGCCTGTAAGATTATGTATTTAGTTACTATATCTGGGGACCCTTAGAATTTAGAAGACGAATAGGTTGTTTGTACTTCAATAAAAGATACCGACACAGAAAAATCTAAATATCCTGGTTATTGTTGACAAAAAGAGGAAAGGAGGAAATGGGAATATAGCCAGCACAATATTATAAATGTAGACTTGCAGGAAAAGAGAACCTAGCGGAAAACCGGATTCTGGACGAGAGATCACTCAAGAGAGGATTTTGCTCGGTATCTTATCGATTGGCTTGAATAAACGTCTTAAAATTTTACGTGTTAATAATCTCCAAAAAGATTAGAAAAAACGGATTATTATCTTGCAGGTTACCTTCCTATTCAAGACAAACTGAGAATCGAGACTTCTTCCGAGGATCCTTTACGAAATAAATGTCCACTGTCCGAGCTAGTTTCGGACCGGCACGGCTTCGAACTCTTAGCCCTTCGTCGGGCGCGGCTGATCTGTCAGTTTCAGCAATCACACTTCAATTATGTATTTTTTTCCCTCGTGGCTTCAGAACTCCTATTCCCCAGAACCTCCCTGATTTGTGAAGATCGTATCCTGCTTTGTCAGAATGATTTCCACGCACGTGGGGAATAAATATACCCCAGATGGCTTACACCGCGCCCGAATTCGTTTGTTTGTTGTTTGACTTTTTTTTTTTTCTAATGGCTTGATCGAAATGATGGTCACCTACACAAGCTAATATATGGATACCTTATATCACATACTTGTTCCAGAGAAGGATATAAGATATAATCGAATTGAAAGGTTTCATTGCATTATTGTTTTTGAAATCGAAACAAAATCATTACATTAACATATCAAAGCTTATTAAATTTTCAAGTTTTTATGAGATTTGACGGTTCGTGAATAGTTTTTTCGAAAAACGGCGAGCGTTGAAGTAATATCCCCAAATAAGGTTAAGATCAAGCTGTTCTTTAGATACCAAGTTTGTAAAATTCAAGGTTACAGATACTCAGCTATTATATAATGCTAAATTTGTAAATGTGGTCAAAATTTGAAAAATATTTAAACAAATGGAGATATCACAGCTTTTATGGGGAAAAAACGTGGTTTCCTCAAAAAAGTCTTTGATTTATCGCATATCTGCAACGGATTGGAATATAAAGGTGAGGTCTGCGGCATTTCGCAACATTTTTGATCTAGTTTCACCCAATTTTTTTTTTACACTAAGATATACTTGTATATATATATATATATATATATCGAGTTTATTCTTTCATAATACCTATGTACTAAAAATATATTCTAGGGTATTCTGCCGTTTATTTTGAAATTTTAAGACTTTTGGTTTTGGATTTGTTATCTATAATAACGATTTTTTTTAGTATCTCTACCAATATTTTCTGATAAACACATCTCAGAAAGGTTATAAATTTTAGCTTGTGATATAAAAGAGCATAGGAAAGATTTCATGGGACTTTTTTTTAATGTAAACCTCTCAGGTTCACCGCGCCCAACGAAGGCCTGGATTACTTAGGTTTCTAAGTAACACACCCTGCCTCCACGGTCTATATTGTAGTTTTGTGCATATTGATTGTACTTTTAAATGCTTGTCAGATTAGTATGGTTTCATTTAGATATTTCTTCAGATGCAAATAAATTATAATTATTGCCTCTATTTATCATTAAAGACTGATTATAATGGAGAAACGACACTTATAAAAAAGCTAAATAAATCACTCAAAGCTAGTATCATAAGTAGCGGATTATGTTATTTAAGTTGTACTAATTAAGATCAATATTAAAATTATTAAATATAAATAAATATATAAAATTAAACTAAAACAAAATCTAATATAAGTTACCGTAACTTTCCACCAAGGCACGTAGAACATAAATAAAATTTATATTCTATATCAGCTAGGTGCTATAAAAACAGTGATTGTAAAATTGATGGCAAGAATGAGTGATATATCCTAGCGCCCACCAGATGTCAACTACTCCTCTTTATTTATCAATTTATTTCTTAGTTTATAAATATAAATATAAGACATTCGTAAACGTTATATTGATCTGTATTCACCCATGGTTCTGAAGCATTACTGAAACCGTAAATATTTTAAACTACCACCCCCCGTTCGCGACCTCGCTCGCTCTCATAAGTAAAGAACTTATTTTTAGATAATTTTTACAAATAATTGAAGTTTTCTTGGTTTATCGGTAAAATCTTGTATTTCAAGTATGCAATTGAGTATTTACTTCTTCAATCATATTTTCACTCATAGCTTTTAACGGTTGAAATTGCACTGATTGGGTGTTTGAAGAGGTGTAAGCATAATTGAACATTCAATCTTTAATTGTTAATGTACGAGTTTGTAATCCAGATAGAGAGAGACTATTAAAAAACCATAGCGGATAATGGAACGCTTATTATTATTATTAAAAAAAATAAATAAATAAATAAAATAAAATAAATTAAAAAAAAGGGAAATATACGTATTGCATGATTATTCTGGTTGTTAAAAGGTTTTATATTTATTTTGTATTGTTAAATTTTGGAAAGTTATATTTTGTGTTGTTATATATATTTTATTATTTATTTATTTATTTACATTTTGGTGCCATGTACCACCACATTTGGTTAGAGGCACCATACTCAGGTTCAGAACTATAATTCCTTGTACAGGTTTGTTTCTTTTAAGAATTGAATAATGTGTTTGTGGAGATACGAGTTGTTTTCTAGTAATGTTGCAATGTCTTGATTCGTCAGACCGTTATCTTTTCTCTGCTTTTTGTATTTTTGGCATTCAATAAGAATGTGTTCTATAGTCAGATTTACCTGACATTCGTTGCATTTTGGGGGTTGTTTGTCTTCCAATAAGTAACTTTGGGTTAATTTTGAGTGTCCAATTCTTAGTCTTGTAAAGATGACTTGCTCTTTTCTTGGTCCTGGTTCCTCTTTCCATGGTCCTGGAATTGATCTAATTTTTTTTAGTTTGTTGTTGCTGTCGGTTCCAAGCCATCTTTCATGCCAAACTATATTGATCTGACGTTTTAAGAATAATTTTAGATATTGTTATATATAAGATTATATGTTGCCTTTTTTTAATATTTTCATTTTTTTAGCTGTAATTTTATAATTTGCATGGTATTGATAATTTTAGCATGTAGATTTTTATATTTAAAAAAAATGACTATTACGAGGTTGTTTTTGTTTTTTTTTCTTTTGTGCTATATTTATTTTGTTGTTGAATATTGAATGTCAAATTGTGATTGATAAGTATACTGTGTATGTAACAACCCATTTAGAAATGGGCAGTACCACTTAATTAAGTGTTTCTCTCTCCTATTATTATTACAACTAAAGTCCCATGAATTATATTATTACAAACAATATAAAAAATCAAAGGATTGGCATTTTGTTTTTGGCAATATCTTTATTCAGAAGAAATAAATTCATCGATTTCATCTGGTCGGATTTAAATTTTCTAACCATAAAATTATTTGCCAGTGTGGTAAACCTTGTTTCTGCCACGTAACGTTGAACGTTTAAATTTTTACTATTATAAATTTTATTATTGCTGGACCTTCCTAGAACTATGAAGATGATATAGTTAAAATTTGGTACTGATGGGTTCTGTATTTTTACAATTTTAAACTCTATACTAACGACACATCGGTGGATTTTCAAACTTCATTGGAATCCACATGTCGCGCCACATATTCAAATCATTTTTAGTAGAAAGTTATTGAATTTAAGTAAGTTATATTGTAAATTTCAAGCTTTATATATCACTTTATCTTTGTAACCACTCCTACAAAATAATTTAATAATTGCTATACCTTCCAAGAACTATGAAGATGTTGTCGTTAAAATTTGGTAGAGATTGGTTCAGTAGTTCGCGGTTAGTGATAACAATCTAAAATGGCTTATCCTTTTATATAATAGTATAGCTTTGATAAAGCTGTAGTAAGGAGGTTATTAAACGGAGTTTTTAATTAACAGCTGAAAAAAAAACAACCTTAGTACCGAACGACCCCATGTATATACATACATATATCTTGTTGAGCTAGAAATAATACTTCCTGAAAAGGATGAGCCAAAATGTGCTATCAATATTAGTCAAAAAGAAGGAAAATTGTGGCACCAGAATAGGACGCCTCAGTGGTGTTGAAAGGACCCTTCAACCAGGAATCTGCTGAATTGTCATAATTGGAGGGCAGCAGCATCGGATAGTCAAGGGTCTGCCAAGACTCAAGGATTGGGTTGTGTTGCTGGACAACAATAATTGAATATGTGTTAAAAGTTAGGCGTATGTTAAAAACCCTCAAATATGTAAAAAAAAATATTCAAAAAAGTTACATTTTGACACGCTCTAGCTCTGTTGGTGTAGCTCAAAATTAAAAAAAAAAGCTGAAAATTCAATGATAGTTAACTGATTTGAAAATTAATGGAGAATATTTTTTGTTATGTAAAATTTGCTGCTTGGGTTTACCGTTTAGGAGCTATATTCGTTTGAATGAAAAAAGTCACATTTTAAACCGCTATTTTCTCTCAATTTGTTTATTTTTAATAATCATTTTTTTTTTTTATTTGAACCCGTTTGGATTTGCTTTAATATTGTGAAGGAACAAGCCCAATCCAAAAAAATCATAGCGCTGCTCTCTCAGCTGCCTCACTTGTTTATAAACCATTACTCATAAATATATGAGTAACAGCGCTGTAGTGCAGTCATTCAGGGTGCAGTCGAGATATTGCCAGGACTCCATTTCAAAGTTTACAATACATCACTGGGTCACTGCCTTTTTACACTGCGAGGAGTATTACAGGGATTAGGGGAACTGGATTGGTATTTCGTTAGTGGATTAGATAAGATCGGAAATACTGGAACGGTTTTTGATGAAATTTTGAAAATTTGACGTATGGAGGACGAAAGGTGTATTAAGATCATGTAAGGTTTCGTTGGAGACATAGTAAAGTGCGTTGGTTATGGATGTCGTAGTTTAATTTCATCTTCCATAGTTTGCACTTTTAACAGGGTGAGCATCTCTTAGTGTAAAAAAAAAATTGGGTTAAACTAGATCATAAATGTAACAAAATTCTGCAGACCTCACCTTTCTATTCCAATCCGTTGCAGATATACGATAAATCAAAAACTTTTTTGAGGAAAACACATTTTTTTTTTTTTCCATAAAAGCTGTAATATCTCCATTTATTTAAACATTTTTCAAATTTTAAACACATTTTCGGATTAAGCATTAAATGTTCTATAATATCTGAGTATCTGTAACCTTGAATTTTACAAACTTGGTATCTAAAGAACAGCTTGATCTTCACCTTATTTGGAGAAGTTACAATGTCTTTTATTACTTCAACGCTCACCGTTTTTGAAAAAAACTATCCACAAAACGTCAAATCTTACAAAAACTTGCAAATTTAATCAGCTTTCGAATGATGTGTTAAATGTAATGATTTTGTTTCAATTTTATGGAGAAATTCACGTTTGAAACCGAAAAAAACATGGTGTTCTCATTTGGCATACAAATCAGTTACTTCTGTAAATAAAACATTACGAAAATTCCCTAATGAAAATATGCATGTTAAACTTAATAAACTCTTTATTGGAATAAAAAGCAAAGAAAAAAAATATTGTTTAATGGAATATAAAGGAAAATTGTCAATAAAGTGACACCAGACCAGAGGATCTTATGATATTACATTTATTTATTTTTATTATTTTGTATTTATTAGATTTTCGATTTAAGGTTTAAAACTCAATAATAATGAACATAGACCTCAATTTTGCTATTAGCTTCTGAATGCCTTCTCCTATAAAAACAGACTCATCTGCCCATACAATTCACCTCAAAAAGTAGTATTCTTCAACACAATCTGCATTAAGAAGTTAACGGCAAAATTGAGGTCTATGTTAATTATCATTGGATTTTAAACATTACATTGAAAATCTAATAAAATAATTCCAAAATAATACTAATAAATAAATAAATGTAATAACATAAGATCCTCTGATCTGGTGTCACTTTATTGACAATTTTCCTTTATTTTCTATTAAACAATCATTTTTTTCTTTGTTTTTTATTCCAATAAAGAGTTTATTATGTTTAGAATGCATTTTTCCATATAGGGATTATCATAATGTTTTATTTACACAAGTAACTGATTAGTATGCCAAATTAGAACACCATGTTTTTTCGGTTTCAAAAGTAAAGTTCTCCATGAAATTCTGAAGGTTACAGATACTCAGATATTATAGAAAATTTAATGCTTAATCTGAAAATGTGTTTAAAATTTGAAAAATGTTTAAATAAATGGAGATATTACAGCTTTTATAGAAAAAAATGTGGTTTCCTCATAAAAGTCTTTGATTTATCGTATATCTGCAACGGATTGGAATAGAAATGTAAGGTCTGCGGCATTTTGTTACATTTATGATCTAGTTTCACCCATTTTTTTTTTTTTTTTTACACTAAGAGATACTCACCCTGTATACAGTTTGGCCTTGTAGTTTCGAATCTACCCTCTATATCCAAAATTAAGTTATATCACTGAATAGCTATAGGATCAAAGCATTCACTACGATAAGCGAGAACAGTGACGCATCGCGCGTCGTGGAGGGGGAAGCCCTGCAATTTTGAGGTTAATTTGCTGCGTATCGAGATTTGCAATTAGTATATCTTTGATCTGGAGAAGCTACGATGTTCGTTTAAGTTTTAATCGTCAGCTGTTGTCAAAATCTATCGATTTTATATAACATTAGTTTAAAGTAGTGTCAGTAATAATAATAAGATGTTAAAATAAAAATATATTATAATAAATATAAAAGTCGGCCTATACACACCGGAAAGCCAAAACCAAATACAGAGATCGTATACGATTGGAAAGGACTTCCCAAGAACAATCGAATGGTAATAATAAAAACCATATAATCGAGTCAAGCAGTGCCAGGAACATTAAGTTACTGATCAGCATTGTTTTATACTAATGAAATGAAATGAAAATGAAATGAAATGAAAATGAAATGAAAAATAAACTTTATTCTGGGACTTATTGTCCCCTAAGAATAAAAATAATGCACAATTAAAAGTACAATAGTCTGATATGTTATTTACAAATTAAATGCATCGGTAATTACTGCATACACTTTTTATAGGGAAAAAATTAAATTAAATTTAAAAAAATAAACATATGAAATAATAATTATAGCTTAAAATACCATCGTATATATATATACACATACAAACATATATATATACATACATACAAAAGATGATATATGTATCTATTTTAAAATAAAACCATATTATGAATATATACATGAGAAAGATACTAATAATACTACTAATATGCTAATATAATAATCACAATGCATTCAGAAAGATAAAAAATATAAAAAAGAAATCAATGAAACAAAACAAATATAGTGAATAGAAAGGAACAGATATATAGAGAAAAAAAAATTAACTATTTGAATGTTAAAAAGACAAAATATTTACAAATACCTGAAAACATATATATTTACACATCTACTTACTGCCTCTTATATTATATAGCTATATGGGACAAAAATAAAAAGTAATTTTTTAGACAGGCAAATGATTAAAATTGGCAAATTTACCTACAATGATATAATTATTGAAGTAATTCATTGATATCGGATATAGTTGAGATTGACTGACTGGATTTACGGAGATATTGGAATAGGAGAGTTTTATATGAGTTTAAGGAAGGAGGTATAGAGTTCCCAGAGGGTAGTGGATCGAGCTAGGAAGGAGTGTTGGTATAATGCTGTTCGATGGAGGGGAGTATATAGGTCAGAGGAACGTGATCTTGTTGTGAGTTGGGAGTGGAGGGAAGACTTGAATTTCAACAGGTTATAGATGTAAGGTGGGCAATGGTTATTAATGACTTGGTACAGGAAGGTGCCTAGAAAATATCGTCTACGGGAGGATGGATAGAGCCAGTAGGGTGCGATACATGTGAACGTCTCGGGGTACCGGTAACAAATCTGATAAAACTATTCATAATTCGTTGTAATCTGTCTCGGAGACCCACCGAGAGGCTCCCATACACCACACAACATAATCAAACCGAGGAAAAATGAATGAGGAAACTAGGAGTTTTCGCGTGGATTGAAGAAGGAAATGAAGGGAACGATGGAATAATTTGAGGATTCCTATGGATTTTCGGGCTATTTGGGCGATTTGAGGCTTCCAGGAGAGGTTTTGGTCGATAATGATTCCTAAATTTTTGGCAGAGGAACAGAAAGTGATAGGCTGATTATTCAGGTTTAGGGTAGGAAAGTTGGTAATGGATTTGAGGAGGGGACTTGAACCGATTACAATGGCTTGAGTTTTCCCTGCATTTAGCTTTAAATTATGCAAGTTAGCCCAAGAACAGATTCTATCGAGGTCTTCCTGGATCCTAGATATGGCTTCATGTAATTCGTTAGGAGGAAAGGATAAATAAATTTGAGAGTCGTCTGCATAAAGGTGATGGGAACAATGTAAAATTGACATCATTAATGTAGGAGTTGAAGAGGAGGGGTGAAATGCTGGAACCTTGGGCTACTCCCGAAGACAGAGGTAGGAAGTCGGATAAGGGTTGATTAGGGATAGATACTGCTTGAGTGCGGTCGGAGAGGAAGGATCGGATCCAGTAGATTGAACTATTGGAAAATTTTAAAGCATTTAATTTGGTAAAAAGGATACGATGGTCGATGGAATCAAATGCTTTAGAAAAATCTAGGAGTATCAAGACGGTCAGTTTTTTTCCCATCTATTGCAGCGTGGATATCGCTTATGATTTTGGTTAGTGCAGATTGTGTAGAATAACCAGGACGGAAACCGGATTGGAAAGGATCGAGCATATGGGAATCTTCCAGGAAATGGAAAATTTGGGATTGCACCAATCGTTCAAGGGGTTTTGAAAGGTTTGAAAAGATGGAAATCGGGCGATAATCTGCAGGACTGTTAGGATTAGGAGTTTTATTGATGGGATGAACAATAGCTTTTTTCCAGGAGGTAGGAAATATAGAGTTTTGTAGGGAGAAATTATAGATAAAGACAAGGACTGGTAAAATTTCTGGGAGGCATAATTTTATAAGTTTAATAGAGGAGATAATTTCTGTGGGGGTTATGTCGGAAAAATAAAAGTTACTGTCATTGAAAGGTGTTTCTGAGGAAAAACTGGAATAACGGGATGGAGAGGAGAGAGATGATGAAACAAAATAGGCGTTCAGGTCATTAGGCGAAACTGAGAAGTTGGTTGAGGTTGAGGATCCGGAGGGTTTATGAAGGGCGAGTTTTCGAAGGATTTGCCATTTTGACTTGGAATCGGGAGAGGACGATAAGGCTTCGTAGAAGTAGGAAGATTTTGCACTTCGAATTTTTACTTGCACCTGATTACGCAGTATTTTGAACCACTGCTAGAACTAATTACTGCTATTAATGCACAAAGCTTATTAGTGCTCTAATCTGTCGCAAGACATACCGATACAATCATCAACCGATCGGATTATTTGCCAATCAGCGAAAATTGGATGGAAAATTTGGACAAAAATGTATCTTCTATGCCATTTGTGTCGTACTTTTTGTATCAAAAACATATAATTAATAAAGTTATATTGTAACACTTATAACATCTGTATTTTTCCCCCTTGCTTTAATCCTAAATACATAAATAAAAATATTTGATTTTAAAAATATAACCCGTTACATAAACGTATTCACGTACAACACACGGCCGTGTCCATGACACATCCACACCTTTTTTTTGTTTTTTTTTTTTTTTTAATTTCAGATCCCTTTAATTTCTAATTTGTTTCCTGCTAATATTTTTCTTTCTTTATACTAGTTTGGTGCTTAAATTTTTACAAACTGCGATCTCAATCCATTCCGAAATATTTGTCTTAATGGAAACAATATTTGTTCAACGAAGCAGAAGTTAGAGAGGCACATTACCCTGACTAACGATAGAATGCTCCCAGAGTAGGGCCTTTTGTTCATTCCTGTATCCCATGTTGAGGCGGAGCGGAGATATTTTTTCGCCAGGAGATCAAAAGCGCTGCGGAGGTTGTCAAAATAACAGGCCTGTCTTTTTTGCCCTGGCACTCCTATTCCCTAAGTAATGCTGATATTTCATTCCTAAAAGTTTTCCTAAAAGGCTCACCGGTTTTTCTATGTGATGCTTCTACGCCTCTCGTATTTTGCTTACTGTGGGCTTCATTTTCTTATGTTAGAGATACAACCATTTTTGGTTATTATCCTAAATAGACATTTATTTAATAACGAATGATTTATTATTCACTATTTGAGTGAATCTCAAAATATTTATTACTAGCATTCCCCCGCTCTCATAAGTGAAAAACATAAATAATTTTAACTAATAATTGAAGACTTATTTAGCTATCGATAGAAATCTTGTAGAGAAGTACGCAATTGAGCATTATTTCTTCAGTGATATTTCAATTAATTATTATTGCATTTATTTTTAACCTGGATAAAAATGCACTCATTAGGTTTTTGAAGATTACCTAAAAGCATGATTGGACAATGATTTTTTTTATTTTAATGTACGAGTTGGTAACTTAGATGGACAGAGACTATTAAGATACTGTTGCATATAATGGACCGCATTATCCATGCTTAAAACTAAAGCCCATGAATCATATTTTTGCATTGATTTCGTAATAATTTTTATTAGGTTTTTTTTTTTTTTTTTTAATTTACAACTGTACAATTATATACATTAAGTAAATAGGCTGACAATGATTACAATGACATGCCAAAGCATGCAAAGAACTACTCATCAGTAGCACTTCAATAAAAATTCTACACTAGAAGATCTCTAGGGCCATCTTCTTTTCAGACGCCTCGGAGGATTATCGGGAATGGAGTGGAAAGCAAGTTGAGAAACTAATGGATTTGAGTGGTTACGGAGCTTACTATAAAAGGGTAGGTATCTGGTTTGGGCTAACTCAGCAATATATGGTACATTAAGGTCTTCATGGGTAAGTATATTGGTGACAAAGTAAGGAAAATTTAGGATTTTTCGAAGGATTTAAGGATTGGATACAATTCAAGGAGATGAATTGGATGGTTTAGTAGAGCCCCAAACCTCAACTCCGTACGTCCATCACAGTCATGTAAATAAGTCTTTTGTAAAGAATTCGGAGGTTTGATCGTTTGTCTAGTATATGGTATGTTGAAGTAGTCTGTATTTTATATGACGAGCATTTTCTTGTCACTTTAGTCTTGTTTTTTATTAGGTAAAAATAATTTTATACAAAAGTATAAACTTGTTTCTGCCACTAAAAATTGTACATTTCAATTTTTATTATTGATAAACCTTCCCAGAACAATTTAAATTATGTAAACTGTATTTCGGAATGGCTCTAACCACATATAGGTAGATTTTTCAAACTACTGGGATCCACATGTCGCACCACATATTTATCACTTTTTAGTTTAACGCAATTTAATTGATAATAAGTAAATTGTATTATCAATTTCAAGCTTTAGATTTGATTGTACTGCTGTTGCCTCTCTTGTTGAATGGCGCATGCCACCTACTGGTCGATTTTCAAACTCCACCGATATTATCATATTGCGTTTTTAATAAAAAATCATCAAATTTTCTTTTTGCTACACCTAATTTACTTTTTGAACTATAAACATAATGTGGTTCAAATTTGGCGAAGATTGGTTCAGTTGTTTTCGTGTTCGGTGATCACAAACGAAAAATGGCTCGTCCATTTATACAGGCTTTATTGAGTTTTCCTTTATTTTCTATTAAACAATAACTTTTTTCTTTGCTGTTTATTCCAATGAAGAGTGTATTTTGTTTGAAATGACATTTCCATTATGGTTATGAATTTGTAAAATTCAAGGTTACATGTACTCTGTTCTTATATGAATTTTTTTTTTTTTTTTTTTTTTTTACGTTCTTATGTTAATTGAAATTTACAACTGTATTAGAAACTAAATCCAGTAAATATGCTGTATACAATGCAACATGATAGCATGATCAAGACTTGTAGAGGAACTACCCATTGGTAGTACTCTAATGAATATTTACAAAAGTAGATCACGAGGCCATCTTCTTTTCAGACGCCTCGGAGGATTGCCAGGGATGGAATGGAAAGCTAGCTGTGCAATAAGTGGATATGGATGAGTGTTAAGTTTATTATGAAAGGAGAGGTATCTGGTTCATGCCAAGTCGGCGACATATGGGATATTAAGGTCATTATGGATTAATTCATTTGTGACAAAGTAAGGAGCATTAAGGATTTTTCGAAGGATTTTGGATCGGAGTGATTGGATGCGGGAAGAATTCGATGGTTTAGTGGATCCCCACAATTCTATACCGTAAGTCTAAATAGGTCTGATAATCGTCATATAGACAAGTTTCTTATAGTGAATCGGGAGATTTGAACGTTTGTAAAGTAAGTGTTCTAGCAGTGGAAATCTACTTGCTGCTTCTTGTCTTTTCAATCTTGTATTTTGTAATCTTGAGGGTTCTAGGTAAGTCTCATGTCCAGATGAAATCCAAGGTATCGTATTTGTCCCACATTAATTAGCGATACACCATTAAAGGATACTGAAGAACAGGATGAGGTAGGTTTTCGACATATGAAATTTAATGCTAAATTTGTAAATGTGGTCAAAATTTGAGAAATATTTAAACAAAATGGAGATATTACAGCTTCTATGGTAAAAACCATGTTTTCCTCAAAAAAGTCTTTGATTTATCGTATATCTGTAACGGATTGGTATAGAAAGGTGAAGTATGCGCCATTTTTCTACATTTTTGATCTAGTTTCACCCAATTTTTTTTTTACACTAATTGTAAGAGGTACTCACGCTGTATCATGTGTGAATTCATTACTAGCTCAGTGATGTTCAGCAATCATCGATTGCGTGTCGGTATATTTTTGCCAATTGATAATATTTTGGTCGATAATGCATATAAATTAATAATCGGTCCAACATTTTTTTTTTTAA
This sequence comes from Euschistus heros, assembly GCA_003667255.2. NCBI lineage: Eukaryota > Metazoa > Arthropoda > Insecta > Hemiptera > Pentatomidae > Euschistus > Euschistus heros. Next base: position 4,739,213 of record RCWM02000007.1, on the reverse strand, counting down.
ATGTTCTTTAATTGCAAGGATACTGAATTAAATTTTTATTTTATTGATTTCAGGATATTATTTCTTTGTTTGTTTCTGCTTAAAGGGTTAAAACCTGGAAGACTATTATGGAAATGGTTTGGGATAAAAAAAAAAATCTATGGCGGGTCTTGGGCTCATTACTAGGTTGGGAAGTATTGTTTTGGGACCAGCGATTATACAAGGTTATCCACCGAGCTACCCCTCTCCATGGAATGAGGTAAACAATTGTTAAAAAAACAATAGTGAGTACAAAGACGTCAGGGAGGGGAACATAAAGAGATGGTTCTCGTATTCTTACTAATTGGAACTTTCATTTACCTAGCACATTTGTTTTTAGAATTCCATTCGTCTGTCAAAGTAAAAAAAGAAAGCAAAAAAAAAAAAAAAAAGAGGGGGAGTGGCTGTGTCATGGACACGTCCGTGTGTTATACGTGAGTTCGTTTATGTAACAGGTTATACTTTTTAAACAAAATATAGTTATTTATGTATTTAGGATAAAAGCATGGAAACAAATAATTATATTGTTGCTACCCCACCGGCTTTGCGACTTGATGATGATGATGCCGCTACCGATGATGCAGTTGCAATTTGTCTGTTCTGAGTGGTATTACAAAATGATATCAGGTCAATATGATACGAGGCACATTCACTGGCATGGAATTGTCCATCCAAGTTAGGCTGATTGCCAAATAAAATTTCGGTTGATGATTGTAATAACAAGTAATAAGTATAAAACAATGCTGATCAGGAACTTTAACGTTCTCGGCACTGCTTGACTCTGTCATATGGTGTTTTATTATTACCATTCGATTTTTCTTGAGAAGCTCTTTCCAACCGTATACGATCTCTGTATTTGGTTTTAGCTTTTCGACGCGTATAGGCCGACTTTATATTTTTTTTATAATATTTTCTAACAACTTATTATATTTACTGTCACTACTATAAACAAATGTTTTATATGCAATCGATAGATTTTGACGATAGCTGACGATTAAAATTTAAACGAACTTTGTTACTTTTCCGAGTCAAAATTTATATTAATTGCAAATTTCATTCCGCAGCAAAATAACCTTAAAATTGCGGGACTTCCGCCTCCACTGCGCGCGATGCGTCACTGTTCTCGCTTATCGTAATGAATTATTTGATTCTTTAGCTTTCCAGTGGTATAATTTAATTTTGGATGTAGAGTACAGATTCGAAATTACAACGCCATACTTTATCCCCCGATTTTGATATCATTAGGTTTTTTAGATTGCCCCCATATGGTAGCAAAGTTAAAGACGTATTCACGTCAAAAAAGATATTGGCAGTATTTATGACTTTCATCTTGTTGTAACATATGTTTTTATAAAAATTTCCGATGTTTTTTTTCCTAAATTAAATTAAAATTTTAAAAAGGTTCAACTTTATTAAAAATATGAATAGAAGCTGTGAAAAAAAAAAAAAAAAGTTATTATTCGTACTACCATTTTTTTCTTCTTCTAGTTTTGGCCCCTTGGACCACACACACGGTTCCTAACTCTGGCGCTCTTTCCTCTCCTTGCTGTTCTATACTATCTTTATAATATAATAATAAAATCATCATTTAACATTTAAACAAATATAATAGTTTAAGGAATTTGAGGTTTGGTATTTAAACGTGATACTGTAAAAGAGTTTAAAATTGAAATTACATAAAAAGAATACCTAATTAAAAAAAAAATAAGAAATTAAAAAAAAAAAAAAAAAAAAAAGTACATGTAAAAGTATATGCATATGAACAATATAAAGTGAAAAAACAAAACAAACGAATATTGAACATAATACAAAACATGAACATAATATTTTTATAAATGAAATACAATTAATATAAAAAATAAACCGCTACTATTCAAACAATAAAAAACATAAACTAATTCACATTTATTAGAAGTATTGTTTCAAGGCCAATGTTAATACAAGGAGGTGATGTAGTAAGCAGTCACGCTTAACCAGCAGATTTCCCCCATTTTAAGGGTACCCGCTTTGTAAAGGGTGGGTATACCCTACACGACTCCCAGATTTGATCAAACGGAAAAATAGGAGAAATTTAATTTCAAGTTTAGCCGGACTCGAACTTTAGTTCAGGAACCTGGAGTTATGTTCCTTACCCTCTGAGCTTCCCCGCTCCTCAATGGAAAATAAAGCATTTGATACTGTAGGGGAGAGAATTTTAGACAACTGCGAAGGTCATGAATGAAGGAGAACGTGAATAAATATTCTGATAAAGGAAATGCTGTCGAGGGATGGAAAGGTAGAGCCACTTTGATTCGGCAAAAAATGGAAGTCTCTTATACAAAAACAAATCTGACAAAACAATTCGAGAAACATTTTAATTTATCATTACAATGTCTAGTGACTCCACTATGCACTAATCAACCATTATCAAAGTAGAGGAAAATAAGGGAGGAAGCAAGTAGTACTGTTTCAAGTTAACCAAAAATTTCTTAAACGATTGGGAATACTGTACCATAGGCACTTTTAAAGTTTTATGTTATTACGTGACAAAATGTATTCATTTTTTGTGTGGACAGTTTTGACCGCACACGGTTATCACCTGTTGTTCTTAGTAGAGCATGCAAGGCTAAGCATAACTGCTTAATTGCAGACCCGGCAGGTGAAACACCCTCATTACTCTAATTGCTATTCAGTATGTTTCCTCACATCTTTAATTATAAAGTACTTATACCATAAAATAATTAAAAAATGAAAATATCAACAAAAAAAAAAAAAAACTACATTCCCATATTATTCTAAAAATAAAAGGAGAGGAGAATAAAATGAAATACTTTTTTTTTAAAAATGAATATTCCATTCAAGTGTTTTTTATTTTTATTTTTTTTTTTTTTTTTATGAAATAGGTATTTATCTGAAATTTTTTAAATATAATTATTTAAAATAATTTTCCCTTGTGTAAAAGCAGGTTCCTACCACAAATAGTTGATTTGGGAAATGTGAAAAAATTGTTTAAAAAATAAAAAAATGTTGAGCAGCATGGTCAAAATATAATTGGCAATATTAACTTTAAGATGGCTTTAACTTTATTTACATGACTGCGATTAGACCTGTTTGGACGTACGGAGTTGAGCTGTGAAGTTCCAGTAAACCATCCAATTCATCTCTTATCCAATCCTTACAATCTAAAATACTTCGAAAAATACTAAATGCTCCTTACTTTGTCACCAATAAACTTATTCATAAATATCTTAATGTTCTATGTGTTGTTGAGTTTGCCCAAACCAGATACTTCTCCTTTCATAGTAAGCTCCACAACTACTCAAATTCATTAGTTTCTCATCTTGCTTCCCACCCAATTCCCGATAATCCTCTATGGCATCTGAAATGAAGATTGCCTAGAGATCTTCAAGTGTAGAACTTTTCATTGAAGTGCTACTGATGTATAGTTCTTTTCAAGTATTGACATGCATATGTTCTCAACAAATTTACTTGATGTATTTGTAAAGTGTTGATATTTGTAAATCAGTAAATTTCAATGAATTGATATAAAATAAAGTTAAAAAAAAAATTGAAGATAGGGTGTCAATACCTATCCTTTGTTATAATATACTGACAGAAAAAAAGTGGATTCCAAATTGAAACAAATTGATAACAGTTATCAAATAATACTTTATTTCAATTTTAACTTGATTGATGTCAAACACGAGTTAGAACTGCTTCAATTAAATGGCAGTTACGAAATTTTAAACGTTTGAAATGAGTTTTGGGCGAAAACAATTGGAATTGAAACCAATTGTGAGATGTTGGGAGTGTGATCAATTAAAACTGGAGAAGTTACTGCCATCGATTGTGTTATGATGAATGTTTGAAGTTACTAACTCAAACACGGGGGCACCTGCCCGTGTGGGGATTTCGTTTGCAGGTCACACCTGGTTACGTTCCAGTCCTGGGAGCGATTTGATTTGCGATAAACTACTAATTAGCTATCTGTCAACTATTACCTGTTATTTCATTCCAGCTTTTTTCAACTGCTAACTTCGTTTAGAATAATATTTCTAAAAATAACAGATCTCTTCCATTCTATATTCGAACTGAAATTGACGATTAAAACTACCTGACTGCTTAAAATAATTTATCACAAACTTTAACTTGTAATTTAATTAATATCGATGTTGACTTACCTTTAGTTGTAAATTATTATCGAGTTATCATATTTTCATTCGTCTATTAATTTGATATCATGGATCTATTATATTTAAATGATTAGATTTTTAATAATAATTATTAATAAAAATAATAAATTATATTAATAATGATAAGTTATTATTAAATAATTATTATTGAATAACGTGGTATCACCATTTTAAGCAGTATGAGCAGGCTCTATGGTCGAGTTTTAACAAACAAGTTTTTAAAGGAGTGGTAAAGGAAATGTCGAGGTATGGGTGTAAGGAAACTTTGTACAGTCTACATTTTGCTGATGATCAGGTAGTAATAGCTTCCGAGGAAGAAGATCTAAGTTACATGCTAAGGAACCTAGAAGAAGAATATTTTAAATGAGGCCTAGAAATCAGCAAAGAAAAGACAGAATATATGGCCTTCAACTCTTGTACATCTTCTCTGCCATTAGAAAATTGGTCGCTACATCGGTGTATTCAAGTATTTGAGAGTTTGCATCGATGGCAGGGGAACGCTTGAGAGCGACATAAAAGAAAAGATAAATAAACGACGAAAGCTAATTGGCATGTTCAACTCTGTACTATGGAGCCCAAATGTTTCACTAGAAACAAAAAAAAAAGTATTTTCCACTTCTTTTTTTAAGGAGTTCCCTTTATGGTTCGGAAATATGGGTGGTTGGGACGAGAGATGCACTGAGGCTACAAGCTGTCGAAATGAATTTTTGGAGAAGCTGTCGCATTTTTAGGATTCAATGGGTGACTAATTCTGCCATACGAAATATCGTTAACGGGAGTTATATCTATCTAATTATTAATTTAATATTTCGTATATTTCACTAATCCCTGTTGAACAGATCCGCTACCTAGGACTCCACTTGGACAAACGTCTTACTTAGAATCCACACACAAGAATAAAACGACAAGAAACTGCTCGTCGTTACAGACTACTTCAACATTTACTAGAGAAACGTTCAAAGCTTCCAATAAATTACAAAAGACTCATTTACAGGACTGCTATAAGCCCTATTTGGACGTACGGAGTTGAGCTTTGGGGTTCCACTAAACCATCCAATTCATCTCGTATCCTATCCTCACAATCCAAAATCCTTCGAAAAATCCTCAATACTCCTTATTTTGTGACCAATAAACTTATCCATAAAGATCTTAATGTTCCATATGTTGCTGATTTATCCCAAACCAGATATGCATCCTTCCATAGTAAGCTCCATAACCACTCAAATCCACTGGTCTCCCAACTTGCTTCCCTCTCCGTTCCCGATAATCATCCAAGGCGGCTGAAAAGAAGATGGCCTAGATACCTTTTAGTGTAGATTTTATTGAAGTGCTACTAGTGAGTAGTTCTTCACAAGTTATTTAAATGCAATTGTATTCACTATCAACACATTTACTTAATGTATATTATTTTTTACAGTTGTAAACATCAATAAATGAAAAAAAATAAAAATATATTCCGTAACATTTACTTTTAGCTCTTGGGTTCAATATTATTACTTTTCTGATGCAATCAAAAATATGATATATCCAATAAAATATCAATTAATATAAATCGATTATATTAAATATAAAATTTAATTTATTTTCGGGCTGATATTGTGATAGTATGAGGGAAACAGGCTTAGTTTGGGATGGACCAAGCTATTGCTATACTGTATTTATTTTAGGTACATCTTTATTTTTTTGTTTCCTAAAAATAATACGTTATTTAAAATTTATGATAATTGTCACTTATTTTTATTGTTAAAAAAAATAATATATTATTAATTTTATGTTATTTTATATTCAGAGATTTTTTATTTACCATCTGTTCAATTTTTGTGAATGGGATCATTGCAGCCTATATTCCTCCATTAAAAGCGGTTTTTTTTTGTTGTTTTTTTTTGTAATTTTAATTGATGTTTTTTTTTATTTTATAATTTGTATATTCACTTCATGATCATCATATATGAATGAAACCATTATTCATATTACTCATTGCTCTTCAGTGAAGCAGATTTTAAATTCCGCTAACAAGAAAAACATTATGTTTGTTTGTTGTGAGCAATGTAATCATCAACTTAACAGAAAATATCATAAAATCTGAAGCAAAAGCATATTTCTATTAAGATCACAGCACGCCTGCAATTGTGAAGGAATGGGAAAAAATCATCCTTTGAATTAAATCTCTTGAGAAATCGACCATCACAAAAAAATCTTGAAGCTACTCTTGGGAAGCCAAGTTAAAAGTTGTAGGAAAACTTTGAGACGTGAATGTGTCGAGTGCGGGCCGAAACCAATGGATGTTTTATACCCCCATTCCTAGGGACAGACAAACCTTATCCAGAAGTAATTTATCAGTAGCTTGAATAAGTTACAGTAAGCCGGAAATATCTGAATCCAAATAACCTTTTTTGAATCATTTGTAAAAATCGTAAAAATTAATTCAATATTATAAAAAAAACCATCCAATTCATCTCGTATCCAATCCTTACAACCAAAATCCTTAGAAAAATCTTTATAAGTGCTACCAATGGGTAGTTGCTTTAAAAACCAAGTAAAGTGTCATTTTTATAATTATCATCATATTTACTTGATGTATAATATATTTATATTGCACATACAGTTGTAAATTTCAATTAAATAAAAAAAATAAATATTTAAAGAGGATAAAAAAGGTGGAATATCCTTCTTACCTTAAAAATCATTAGACCTTGCATTTGATTCCTTTTAAAAATTAAATCAATTTTCAGGACTGATCCCGCGACCGTTTAAAATCCTTAAATATTTCAAAATAGTATCCTTAAGGAGGAAAATTGTTTTGTCAAAAAGAAGAGTGGCCAAGGATGGCCTTCGGCCGGCAAAAATTGTCAGATCCTGGCAGATCTGAGAAGAATATCCTTCACTGGCTTTTAACTTAAATTTAATGATTTGTAAATAATTGTTAAATAATAGCTGGTTCCGTGAAAGCAGGAATTCAGCATCTATGCGTGCAGTGCAGCAAAAAGAACATTTCCTTCGGAAGATGGTGAGAAATATTGAAATGAGTATAAATTACTTAAATCCTAAGTTATCCTTAAGCCTGATCCGTTATCATCCTCCCCATGTTGGCTCCAGAATATGCAACGCAATAATATATAATGAGATTCATACTAAATTAAAAACAAATGGGACTGTAAATAATCAATTTAAAATTATTCGCACGAAGAATTATTTAACTACGGTTTAATAAATTTTTTTCCCATTTAGTGATTTTAAGACGGCTGTTTACAATGAAGCTGCAATGAAGAAATATATTCGGAAATTCTATCAAAGCGAAATCCAATTAGGAAAAGCCATTAAAACTTTTTTTTTTTTGGAAGCGATTAAATGGGATAACCAATTTCGTAAACGTTAAAAAAAATTTAATGAAATTTTCACGTTGGAGGATATTAACGCGGATGACACAAACCCGATTAGCCGCGAGAAGAAACTTGGCCGTGAATACAAATTAAAAAACAATATCAGCTAAGTTAAAACCATTATTAGGCCAACCTGATAATATTCTCTCCATTTTAACCCTTAAGTCAATTTATTTTAAACTTTTAATTAGCCCAGCAATCTGTTTATCTTGTCGCTATGCTTTTTAAATATACTAGTTTTAAAATTTATATTTATTTTCCTTCCGGAACATAAACGTATTTTTACTAATAATTAAAAAATATATTAAGGTATAGAAACATATGCATGGGATCTGTTCAACCATGGAAATTTTCTGTTTTACGAAGAAATAAAAATAAAGATTAAAAAAAAAAAAAAAAATTGTATAAACTATATAAATATATGTATATATATTATTTTAGCCTTTAGAGTCAAAACTTGCTAAGTCCAGTTTTAAAAAACTTTCAGGAGGTAAAAAAAAACGTGATAATTTAAATGTTACAAAAAGTGTTTAATCTTTTCGAAGCAATCTAACATATAATCTTTTATTAACATAAATTTATAACTGTATTAAAACAAATACATCTAGTTAATAAGCGGATTGCCATAAAAAAAAAGAAGAAAAAAAAATTACAAGCTGAAAACGTGTACAGGAACTACCCAATGGTAGTACTCTAATGAAATATTTACTTTACAAAAGAAGATCTTCTTTTCAGACTCCTCGGAGTATTGCCAGGAATAGAATGGGAAGTAAGTTGTGCAACAAGTGGATTTGGATGTGGAGTAAGTGTATTATGAAAGGAAAGGTATCTGGTTCGTGCCAAATCAGCAACATATGGGATATTGAGGTCATTATGGATCATGGCATTAGCTTCATGACAGGGAGCATCCAGGATTTTGGATTGGAGTGATTGGATGCGGGAAGAATTCGATGGTTTGGTGGGTCCCCATAACTCTATACCGTAAGTCCAAATAGGTCTGATAATCGTCATATATATGAGTTTTTGGTAGTAAATCGGGAGATTTGAACGTTTGTCAAGTAGGAGTAGTAGTAGTCGAAATCGTGCAGCTTTTTTTCTTTCTTTCTTCTTGTCTTTTCAATCTTATATGCGGGTTCCAAGTAAGTCTCTTGTCCAGATAAAATCCAAGGTATCTTATCTGTTTTACATTATTTAATGGTACTCCATTAAAGGACACAGGAGGACAGGGTGAGGTAGGTTTTCGACGTAGGGTAAGGGTTTTATCTTAACTCTCCAGTTACGACAGCATTCTTCAGGGGAAATGATATGTGACTGGAGAGTCTGGGATGTAGCAGATGGATCATCATTGACTGATAACACGCTTGTGTCATCAGCATAGGTTGTAAGGACAGTATTAGGATGAGTTGGAACATCAGCTGTATATACGGTATAAAGGATGGGACCGATGATGATCTAAAATATTTAAAATGTAACAATTTGAGCTTTAGTGTGACATTTTCAAAACAATTTTGGGACTACTGAGATGTGCTGTAATAAAATTTGAATATAGGACTTAGTAGGTTTTGAATCTACACTTTCTTTAAAGGATTTTTTAATTATTAGGTATTACTAAACAATATATCTGAACATTGAAGAATTGTATTTATATTACTTTTTCTCACAAAGATCAGCATATTTATTATAATTGTTAATTAAAATTAAACAAAAGCACTTTCATTTGCATCTTCATTGTCAGAATGAGTTATATTTGCTTCTTTTTTATTATCAGCATTTTGGAAGATCGCCAAATGGTACCCTAACTTAGGATTTTGATTTAGTTCATCGCCGAAATATTGTTTTAAATTATGAATCTACTAATGCTCCAACCGTCTCCCTGATTAACTATGGACTTAGCAGAATTTGATATAATATCTGAATTTTAAAGGTCACTTTGATTTAACAGATTAAACAGGTTTCGGCACAAATCGTCAGGCCAGTATATAAAACATCGTTTGAACTTATGAAATCGATAAAAAAAAAATAAACTTAGGAGGTTTTGATTCTAAAGGCCTCATTTATGCATATGTTAATATATTAAATTAAATTAAAATAATTTCTTTATTTTAAGATCCTTGCATTTGAATTTTCTATCCACATCAGCTAACATGAAATAAGTTTTCTTCATGCTACAATTTCGATTCACATTGATGCCATTTTTTTCTAAGCTATTACCCGCCCTACTTAAATTGCTGGACTGATTACTCACAGTTTGATCGGAAGAAATTTTAATCAAATTTCAGTCCACTAAAAGAAATAGATATAGGTATTTTTATTAGATGACAAAAAGTTGATAAAACTTAGACTTAGAAAAATAAAATAAAAATATTAATTAAATCAGTAATTAAGTTTAAAGAGAATGAGAAATAAAAAAAAAAAGATAGGAGATACTTTAGACGAGGATAAGCTAACATAACGTCTGCTAATATTATCGTGACAAACTGGAAAACAAAAGAAAAAATGTTTTAAAAAAATTAGTTAAAATCTAATTTCTAATATATTTGAAAAAGAACTGAGGATAAGCATTCGCTAGGATGCATTGTATACACTTTTTCCTATATCTTAAAATTATCAAATTATTCGTCAAATTATATTGACTATTTCCACAGTTAAAAACACATTTTACCCCTCAAACGTGAAGTATAGACTTATTTATACGGACTTAGCGTATGTGAAATTTACAGGCCTACCAAAAAGGCTTCAGTTATTAAAATCATTTCAATCAAAAATGTGAAGACTTGACGGACTTGCTGCCCTGTGTTTCTAATGAAATATAACACAAATTTACGCACCTCGACTGTTACGAACAACGTTCAGAAGAACTTCAAATGATTTTATGATAAATAGATTAAACTTAATATAAATTACATGTCACCATCATTTGTAAAAATCTGTCAGGATTTGTACAAATTATGGCGGGCACAGAAATCTCTAATTTGCTAGTGAAGGCTGAAAAGAAATGAATGGAAGATCTTCTATTGTAAATCAGCTGAAGGTCAGGTACTGAATATATCATTGGGTGTTGTTTTCATTCACTATATTTGCTAATTGTAATATTATATTTAAAAGTACAAATTAAATTTAAATTTAAAAATTCCGTTTGGTTAAAAAAGACATTGTTTTCCATTCCTTTTATTTTTTTGTTCCACTAGGCGCTGACCTTAGCTGATTAATTGGAGCCACAGATAAGTTCTAAATGTTTTTATAGGCTTATACTGACAACATTGCCTACTTTTCATGAGGACTGGAACAGTGTAGTATCATTTTATGGGTCACACCGCTATTAACAGGACTATCATGACCTCCGTGTTCAGAATCTAATTCTTTATTTCTTTTAATTACTTCAGAAATAAGATTTCATGTGGAAAAGTTTAACAATACTGTCTACTTCTTTAAAATTGTTGCGGTGGTGAACTGGTTAATGGCACACTCCGAACTTAGTTCAAATGTGCTGTGGGTTAGTGGAAGTTAAAATTGGCTTAACGTTTGTCTTTTTATGTTGTTTGACCTTTGTATCCTCCAGCTATTGCACTGTGGTTTGCTCCAAACTTTTGTTGCTAAGCCAGGCTGGAGGACATAAACCACAACGAATCCTGAAGCCGATCTTTATTAAGCAAGTGCAGTTTAATATAGCGCGTTGTTGTCAGAGGTTTACCTGCGGAAAATTTTTTTCAGATTTTTCAATTTAAAATGAAAAGTCGACTAAGTTATTGAAAAAACAACAACTGTCATTTGATAGACCAATTAAAATAAAAGGATAAGGTAGCAATTTTTTTTTTTTTAATATACTTTACCTTAATAAATATGTAATATTTTGTTCATTTGTTGTGATTTAATTTTTGTATTTTATTCTTTATTTTCTGTGATTTTTCTATCTTTTTCCTTATTCTACATAATGGGGTGTAAAAAAAAAAAAAAAAAATGACCGTTTCTTAAACAAATATTTATATTATTATTTCTTTGATATAAAATACAATTAATACTCAAAGTATAGTCCATTGTTATCTACCGTCATTGCCCATCTGCTAGCCAATTGCTCGATGGCTCCTTGGGATGGCTGTCAAAGAACTCTTGGACAGCGTTTTCAACTTGCGCAAAATTATCAAATTTTTTCCCTTGAAGAAAATGGGCCATGGGTCGAAACAAGTAGTAATCCGAAGGTGCCAGGTCTGGACTATATGGTGGATGAGGCAGGGGTTCAAACCCATGAAGTTCTGTAAACTTTTCTGCTGATTGTTGAGGAGTAGTTTCGTGAGGGACAAGTCTACAGGTCTTTTTCACCTTCCCCATGGAGAACTTCGCGAGTACTTGTGGAAGGATTTGACTCAACAGCTTCCTTCAGAACCTCATCAATACCGATTAATGGCCGCTCGGAGACCTTCTTCCTTTCCAACGTCGTATCGCCACTTCTAAATTTTTCAAACCAACGCCGCGCAGTGCACTCTTCAAGGACACCTTCCCCTTCATATTTAATAATTTCACTAGTTGCTTCAGTGGCTGTGAATTTTTTTTTTTTTCCAGTAATGTCTTAAAACTACGACAATTTCGTAGGACACCGTCATGTTTCTTCTTTGAAATAAATAACTGAACTGAGGCTTTTTTTTTGTAGAAGTCTAGTGTTAGTAAACAAGCTTAGAGAATTCTCTGAAGGGATTATTAAGTATTGGTAACTAATAAATAGCATTAAGATATTTACAGACTTTTGAACTCTGGAATTTGATAAAACGGTCATTATTTTTTTTTATACGCTCTATTATTTGCTGATACACAAATTGTATTTATTATGTTTTCATAATTATTGACCATAAGAGAACAAGTAGTAATAGTAGATGGCTTTTAGGAAGGAACAGGCCAGATACAAAAATTGTAGTTTAGAAACCACGATTATAAATAGTCCCTAGACATTGTAATGTGTCCTAGGACAGTCTTTAGTCCTGTAGACGACAGCTATAAGTTATCTTCAAAAGTACACATATCTTTTAGTCTAGATTTTTGATATACTTTAAATCATTATTTACGGTTTTTACGAATGCTTTTTTTTTTTTTTTTTTTTTTTTTTTTTTTTTTTTTTTTTTTTTTTTTTTTTTTTTTTTACTGATTTCCATATTATATGTGCAAGATGAATCCCTCTTAGCGTAAAAAAAAATGGGCGAAACCACATAAAAAATGAAGAAAAGTGCGGCAGACCTTACCTTTCTATTACAATTCGTTGCAGGTATACGATAATTCAAATACTTTTTAAAGGAAATCACGTTTTTTGCCGTAAACTCTGTAATATCTTCACTTTGCTTAATTTTTTTTTTTTTTTTTTTTTTTTCAAATTTTGACCTCATTTTCGGATAAAGCATTAAATTTCCTATAAGAGTAGAGTACATGTCACCTTGATTTAAAATTTCTTATAATTCTTCAACGCTCACCTATTTTCGAAAAAAAAAAAACTATCCAAAAAACTGCAAATCTCACAAAAGCTTGCACATTTAACCAGCTTTCATATGGTATGATTAAATAAATGATTTCGTATAGATTTCATAGAGAAATTTACTTTTGAAACCGGAAAAAACACGGTGTTTTCATTTGGCATACAGATCAGCTACTTGTGAAAATAAGACTTAAGTTAATCGCTTAATGGAAATATATATTTTAAACATAAAAACTTCTTCATTAGAATAAAAAGCAAAGGAAAAATTTATTGTTTAAAAAAAAAAAATAAAAGAAAACTGTCAATAAAGCGACATCAGATCAAAGGATTTTATGTTATAACATTTATTTATTTATTAGTATTATTTAGGATTTAATTTATTAGATTTTCAATGTAAGATTTAAAACAAAATGATAATGAAGATGGACCTTAATATTGCCGTTGGCTTCTGAAAGCAGATGATATTGAAGAATAACAGTTTTTGAGGTGAATTTTATGGACAGATAAGTCTGTTTTTACACGGTAAGGCATATATAAAACCTATCCATGTGGGGTTTCGTTGGTTCATTCATTTTTGTTGAGTTTTTGGACTCCACTAAATCATCTAATCCTTCTCGTATCCATTCCTTACAATGCAAAACCCTTCGAAAAATCTTCAATACTCCTTACTTTGATATCAATAAACTTATCCATTAAGTTCTGAATGTACAATATAAGCCCCACAACCACTCAAACTTGCTCCCCACTACATTCCCTAATAACCTCCGTGGCCTCTGAAAAGATGGTAGACCTAGACACATTCTAGTATAAAACTATTATTGAAGTACTACTGATGAGTAAAATAGTTTATAAAATAATACTTTTCTACAATTCTTTTAATTTTATAAATTTTGAATGAAATCCGCATGGAGTATTTACATTTTATGCAAAATAAAAAATTGACATTCTAAAAAAGTTATAATTTGAATTTCCATCTGCACTAAAAATATCCTTTTTTAGTTCATCTTATAACTGGATTTCCTTTTTCTTCAAAAATTCTTTTCTTTAAAATTTATTTAAATACGCTGCAGAAAGACCCAATTCCCTGCGATTGATTAATAATTCCAGTACCTGAGTGTTCTGGTAATGTTTCCAAACCAATAAGCAGCTGAGAGAACTGGATCGGGAGAGGTGCAACATCAGCCATCTGTAAAATTACAATTTAAAATCCTTCAGTAGAGTAATTAAACATTTTGATTGTGTCCCTTTGAAGTGCAGAACCGTCCAGTAAGGTTTTTGAAAGCTTTTGCTCTGAAAAGGAAGTGACTAATGAACCATTAATAATCATAAATTACCACGAACTCTCAATAAAAGCGATATGCTTCGGTTTTAATGTTTGAAGCTTATTATAATCGATTCATTAAAGATAGTTTACATGATGAATAAGGGGTATTTTAATTGTGGTATACCTGGATAAGTAGCCAATTGAGTCGGAACATCATAAATTCAGTCGAACTTGATTTTTAGGAAATATTTTATTTTATTTTTTTTTTTTTAATTACAGCGAATTATTTTACTAAAACCTGTTGAAAGAAACCCTATTTTTAGGGAACCCAAACGTGTGGAAACCCACATATAAGGCTAAAACGACCAGAAACTGCTATTAGTTTTCGACTACTTTATTATTTACTTGACAAATATTCTAGATTTCAATTAGTCCCTAAATACTTATTTATGTCTATAACTGTAATTAGATCTATTGGATACAGGAAGTTGAGCTTTTTGCCTCCAATAAATTATGAAATTCATCTTATGAATTACATCGAATCCTTATAATACAAAATCCAGAGTATTTCTGATTTAGCTCAAACCAGAAATCTATCCATTCAGAATACAATCTATACCCACTCAAACTCGATAGATTTTCAACCCACTCGGTTCTAGATAACTCTCCGATGCGTATGGAAAGACGGTGGTCTAAGGAACCTTTTAATACTGAATTTTATTTAAGTGCTGCCAAACAAAGCAACTACTGCTTTAAAAGTTCAAGTACAAATAGGCACATCAGGATTGCTGAACTATTGGCCACTCCTATTGGATTGTTATTTTTTTTTTTTTATTCAAAGGTTTGCTTTACACTCAAACATGACTCTTGTGCCCCTCTCTTCATCGACAATCAACGCACGCAACAAAAAAAACGAAATTCAGTACTTAGGATTTACATTAGATAGAAAAATGACCTGGGGCCTACATGTAAAATAAAAACGTCTCAGTCTAAACAAGAAATTATAACTTTTGCATCCAATACTTCATAAACGTTCGACATTAAAACTCCGACGACCGAATACATACACTCACTAACTTGAACTCAGATGGACATACGCCACACAAATATACGGGACTGCAAAAAATACGCACCATAAAAAAATACAAATATTCTAATAAAAAATACTCAGATTTATCCCGAAATCACCTTTGTACATTTCAAACCAGACACTGCACTCTGATTTAGAAGGACCCACAGAAAAGGAACATATACATAACCTTCATTGACGATTTCACGACAGACTTCATGGACACAATAACATACTCATTAATGTAGCGGGACTGACATTCTTGGAAATACTCTCAGAAGGCTTAAAAGAAGCTGGATGAGAGATTTGCTCAAATAATTTTTTTTTTTTTTTGTTATCTACAGCAGTAGGAAGTACTGTTGAGTTCTACTCTCCCACACGCCTTTAAGCACATAAGGCCTGTATTATTATAATATCAGCAAATTCACTTATTATTACTCCAATAATAGGTGTGAATAAAAATGTGAAAGAGAATAAAAAATCAAAGGAATGTCTAATACTCATCATCAGTATCCATCGAAAATTAGGCCAGATTCATTATTTAAATAAATAAAATTAATGAACTAATTAAAAAAATTAAACGATTAATGCCAACAGGTTGTTACTTTATAAGTTAAATTATAGGCTTATTATTTCTCCATAGATTAATTTAAGAAACTTCGCACCTATGTAGTGAGGGATTTTAAAGCAGTTTATCATTGTACACAAGACGCTTATAGTAGAGGGAAATGGGCAACGTGTTGCTCTAAGATTTAAGGTGACCTTAGTCTTGGTAAGTAAAAAGCCGGTAGAGTTCCGGGGCTCCTGACTATTCATTAAGCCGAAAGAGCTCGCCCGAGGGCAGGCGGGGAAATGCCGCCTCGGGGACAATTAGCCCGAAGAGGCTCACCTTTCGGGGCGCCCTTTACCCGGCTGGTCGATAGCTTACTCCCGCCACCCGCTACCGTACTTCAACGTGCCTTCGATCCTCTATGGTGTCCTCGTCGACAATATCACTTCTATTTTTCTACTATACATGTAAAAGGTACTGCTACATTGAGTCATAAGAAGCATTAACAATTGTGAAATTTAACAATAAAATAAATAAATATTAATAATTTCTTCCTCGAGAAATATTAATCAGGAAAGGTAACCAAATAGCAGATAGCCGCCTAATATAGGTCATTTCAGATTTCATTCTATTCTGTAGCCTAGTAACAATCACCCTAACTATTGGAATTCTGAAAACTATTTTAAGCATCTATTTTTTAAATATAAAAAATAAAATAAACTGTTTATATGCAGCTGAAACACTAATTTCACGGACTATAAAAGAAAATGAAGAAATCACGAAAAAGGAAAGAAAGATTGTAAGGAAGATGTTAGGAAAAAGAACAATGGGAGAAACCGCCAAATTAAGAAGTAACATGTAGAAAAACTAACAGATGAAATTAAGAAAAGAAGCCTAATGTTCTATGGGAATATATAAAAAATGAGTCGAAGCAGATAAACAAAAAAATTGTACAACATTCTAAGAGATTAAAAGGCAAACCCAATTGGCTTCAGAAGGTACATGAAGATTTAATAGGAATCGGATTAAATTAGAAAGAAATTGAAGACAGAAAGTAAAGATGCAAAAAAAGTGGGAAGGCTTCCAAGACAAAACAGCTCCAAAAAGGCAGGGGATAAAGTGGACAGCAAAAGAGAGGAAAGAGAATAGTGAACAGATGAAAGAGTATTGGAGTAAGCGTAAAGCTAACTTGGTGGCCTAAACGTGGTCTTTAGATTGGCCTGTAACGAAAAAAAAATATCCTCTATTATTCTACTTTTCTGCCAACGAGTTAATAACTGTTCGATGCCTTGTGAATAGAAGTTGGATTCTTTCGTATTAAGAAATTCTAATTTGTTGCCATTGCTGCACATACATGTAGTATTTAGTTGAACAAAAAAAAAAATAATAATAAATAAAAATTTGCAAAATTCAAAAATATGATACCTTCTCGAAGGGCAACTACTGAATTCTCGCCGGGATACCGCTACAAACTTATTTTTTTCCGGATGTTTAAAAAAAATGGTTGTCGGTTAGCGTGACGTCTGATGATTAGGGTTGATGATATTAAAGAAAATATAAGCTTCAACATATAATCCGTTGTAACGTATACGTCAGCCTTATAGGTTAAAATGATGTGTAGGTCCCTTCTATTAAATACTTGGAATCCTAATATAACACTGAAACGACAAGAATATGCTCAAAAAATAAGATAAGGATAAGTAGAGTTACAACGTATAACAAACGCATGATGAAATTGTTAAAGTTAAAGAGGAGATGGGAAAGGACTTTGGAGTATTTGATAAAAATAATGAAACGGTATTCAAATGGGTCAAAATAACTTACAATTATTTTTCAATCACATATGCACATATGTATATATATATATATATATATATATATATATACATACATATATATATATATATATGCCAAAGCATAGCAGTATCAGCCTTAATCCTATTTCTAATCTTGTAAACACAGCAAATACTATAAATGTAGCATTACTGAGCCAATAAAGTCAGTTGATATTCAGTCTATTTAGCGTGCGTTTCTTATTACCTTTTCTTTTTTTTTAAGTTTTATTTGTGACAGTTGCTAACTGGTGCCGAAACCCGGGACAACGCGCGGTGGCCTGTTTTTTTTTTTTTTTCCTCTCAAGGCAAAACACAATCAGGCGAGGAAAATAGTTAATGGCTGAAACACAATCAGAGATGCCACCATTACCGGAAGGAACTTTAGCGGCGGCCCACGCTAACGTCCTGGAATGGATGAAAATCAGAACGGCCACGTCACAGGACCTCCGAAAGGCCATTTCGGACTTGGAAAAATTCACAGGGGAGGTAGGTGAATTAAACCATTTTCTAAAAGGAGGGGATCGCCTGATGGCGAGAATAGAGGCAAAGACCGCAGAGAACCTATTAGATTCTGGAGATGCCGAGTCACTGAAGGCAGCTTTGGTGTGCAGAGTGAAATGGAGTGTGCTCAATCAGATCCAGGCGGACGAAGAAACCCCATGGCTAATAGTGAAAGAGAGGTTGAAGAAGGCATTTGGAGGGGGTAGGTGGACCCCAGAAGAAGATATCTTCCAAATGTTTAGAGAAGCGAGGCAACCTAGGCAGACCACTGGTCAGTATGCAGCGGCGCTTCTGGCACGATTTAATCGCATCACTGAGAAATTAAGAGAGACGATCAGTGTAGCGGAGGCGGAAGCTAGAATGGCCTTTTTGTCTACGATACTAAAAGTCCAACTTGCCAGAGAAACCGGGAAGAAGGAAGGGTTGCCGAAAGACCGCACATTCGTTGAATGCGCTCAAGAAATGGTGGACTCCAGCGCGAGGGAAGAGGAAACTCGCATGGAAGTGGAGGAAACGGGCTGGAACAGAGTGACCTATAGGCGATCAGGATTTGGGCCCGCCGGAAACAGGAGAAAGGAGTTTGAATACAAGGCAAAGGAGGGTGGCGAGAGAAGGTCGGGCCGACCAAGACCAAGAGGCACCGGCAAGAAGGAAGACAGGAAATGCCACGGTTGTGGAAAAGCCGGGCATCTAGTAGCTCAATGCCCCCGCACGAAATGCTTCGAGTGCGGGGTAGAAGGACACATAGCGAGACAATGCCCGTATATGTACCGCAGGAGAGAGGTGTCTAGAGGCGAGCCAATGGAGGTTAATACCCAGAAGGTGAGAACCAGGAGGACGCCGGAATCAGGAGGAGCATCCGAAACCTCGGACACCGAAAGGGAAGAGGAAGAATCGATAAGCAGCGGGAGTGAAGGAGAGGGAGTCAGCAGAGGAGTTAGACGAGGACGAGTGACTGAAGGAGAAAGAATCGAGTGGAGGCCTGAGGAGGGTGCCAGCAGAGTGGCAGCCGCTTCCTAACTATCTGCAGCATACGGAAGGAGCGTGGCGGTCTGCCGATCATCAGGGTGGAGCGAGGAGTACGCTGCCTGGTGGACACGGGGAGCTCTAACACCATCCTGAGCCGGGAAGCAGCGGAGAGGCTATGCAGCGGCAAAGGGGCACTCCAGACGGAGGTATGTAACTGTAAGCTAATCACTCTGGGTGGCCCTTGTGAAGTAGAGGGGGAAGCAAAGTTAGGATTAGAGAGGTGGTCAAATTCGGGAGGGAATTTAAGAGTCCACATCATAGGTGAGGTAATGCGAGGGTAATGGAATCCTGGGTTGCGACTTATTCGAGAAAGTAGGGGCGAGTATAAGGAGCAAACAGGGGCGCTGGACTATCCGAATAGGATGTAAGAAGTACCGATGCCATGGGAGCACACGGGAAAGCGAAGTTCGAATAGGGGCGGTGAATAAAGCGGAGGACTGGAAAGTAAGGTTACGTAGGGATTACCGAGATATCTTTCACAGGGAGGGTGAGAAATTAGGGGTAACAGGGGAAACTGAACACGAAATTCCACTCAAAGAGGAACGCATAACGTACGTGAAAGAGAGAAGATACCCGCAGGCATTAAGGGATCATATCAGGAAGGAAATAGAGAATCTGAGGAAGCAAGGGATCATAATAGACAGCACGTCACCGTACAATAGTCCCCTCTGGGCCGTGAAAAAGAAGAGCGCGCCAGGTGAAGAAAAATATCGAGTAGTCATCGATTATCGGAAACTAAACGATAATACCAAGGATGAAAAGTATCCGATCCCTAGATTTGAAGACATTCTCGATAGACTAAGCGGGGCGACAGTGTTCAGCACGCTCGATTTAAAAGCAGGGTACCATCAAATCAAAATGCATCCCAGAGATCAACCGAAAACGGCCTTTACTTTCGAAAGAGGGCATTATGAATTTACTAGGATGCCCTTTGGATTAAAGAATGCGCCCATCACATTTCAAAGGTTGATGGACGAATTTTTAAGAGGCATAGATGAAGATGTGTGTCAAATATACATGGACGATTTGCTGGTATTCAGTAAGACGGAAGAGCAGCATGTAGGACATTTAAGGAGTGTGTTTGACAGGATCAGGGAATTCGGCCTAAAATTATCAGACGAAAAGTCGCGGTTAGGTCAAAACGAAATAAGTTTTTTGGGTCACACCATTTCAAAAGACGGAGTCAAGCCGGACAAGTTGAAAGTAGAAGCAATTGCGAGAATGGCCGTGCCTAAGGATGTAAAAGGGATAAGACGGTTACTGGGGTCGTTGAATTATTACCGCAGATTCGTTCCAGAAATGGCGGAATATTTGGTGCCCCTCAATAATCTGCTGAAAAAAGGAAGAAAAATTTTCGTAACCCCCGAGATGGAGAACAATATCCGCAGGTGTATGGCTCGGTTACAGGAAGAGCCAGTGCTGGCGTTTCCGGACTTCGGGAAACAGTTTTCTATCACCACAGACGCAAGCGAATACGCTTTGGGAGCAGTGTTGTCCCAGGAAGGAGATGGTGGGGATAGACCCGTTGCGTATGCAAGCAGGCGTTTATCGGACGCCGAGACTCGGTATAGCGCGCTCGAGAGGGAACTGTTAGGGATCGTTTGGGCGGTAGACCACTTTAGACCCTATGTGTTTGGGAGAAAGTTCTAAGTCCACACAGACCATCGGCCTTTGCAGTGGATCGGGAAATTGAAGGAGTCTTCCGCTCGAGTTACTCGGTGGAAAGAACTGTTATCCCAGTATAATCTGGAAATTGTTTATGAGCCGGGGAAGGAAAATATAGTAGCGGATTGGTTATCCAGGGCAATCATGGTAAATGCAGTGGAAGAAGACAGGGCAGGACCATCCGGGGATATCCGGCAATTCTTGCAAGAATGGACACCGAGAGAAGACGGGGAAAGTATACCAAGTGAGGACCAGCGAGGGGAGTCTCAAGAGGAGGATAGTTCCGCCGACGACCGGCCCGTGGAAATGGAGGAAGTAGAGGAGATTATAAATGATAAACAACGGCAGATTATTTGGAAAACGAGAACAGAGGGGCTGCTAAAAATAGAGTATTCACGGTACGGAAGGAGCGACATAACGACTATACTGTCTCAACCGGGAGTTAGCGAAGAGGTCATTTGTAGGGCTCTGAAAGATGCGTCCAAACCGGGCAGAACTTACCATCTATATGTAGGTAATTCTACGGTCCGGGAAAAGATCAAGCGACTATGGCGATCAGAGAAATTAGGGATGGACCGTACATTCATCAGATGCACCCGTTCAGTAGAAACGGTGCAAGATGTGGGGAAGCAGAAGGAAATAACTCTTGCGTACCATCAAGGCAAGACAAATCACCGGGGCGTTTAGGAAACGGTACAAGCGTTGAAACGGCGGTATTTTTGGTGGGGGATGAAACGGACGGTCCGCGAAGTGATAGGGACATGTGAAATTTGTCTCACCACAAAATACGATAGACACCCCCCGGGATGGGTCCAAGAAGAAACACCCACGGCTGCGACACCTTTAACGGATCTACAAATCGATACATTTACATGGCGGGGTTATAAATGGGTGACCATGGTAGATACATTCAGTAAGTTAGGTCAGGCACATTTGGTAAAGGAAAAATCAGCAGAGGCAGTATTAGGGGCCCTACGAACATGGTTCCGTTTCTACGGAGTACCGGAACGAATTTCCTCCGATGGAGGGTTAGAACTCGATAACTCGCAAATTAGGGCAGAAGCTAAAGAACTTGATATCCATTGGCATATCAACACCCCCGGGACATCCCAAGAGTAGAGGCGGGATCGAAAGACTCCATGGGACGCTGAGTGACCACCTCAGAATATATCAGACGGAAAAAGGCTTGGAACCCGATGTAGGGATGGAAAAAGCGATTGCCGCATATAATAGTTCTATTCACGCGGTAACCGGATTCTCGCCCTTTGAAATCATTTTTGGGCTCCAGGAGCGACGCAGAAATATTAGGGACACAGCGAACGAGGAGGAGGTGAATTTGGTACTGGCCAGGCGGGCGGCACTGGGAAAGTTGTGGGAGAAATCTCGGGGACGAATCGTTAGGGAAAAGAAGCGAAGGGTGGAAAGAGATAATTTAAAAGTCCGCGAGGTCACGGGGAAACTAAAAATCGGGACGGTAGTATACCGCAAGAAAAGTTCTAACCGAGGCAAAGAGTTACTCCGCTGCGAGGGTCCATTTAGAGTGATTGCCATACGCGAGCATAATATAATCACCATTCAGAGTGTTAAGGAACCGAGGAAGAGACGTAATGTTCATATTGAACAATTGCGACTCCCTATTGAGGAGCAGATTATCTCTTGAGTTCTGGAGTGGCCCGTTGCAGAAAAGTTTTATTCTTTTATGTAACTGGATGTGTTTTTATTTGTTTTTTTTATATTTTTGAGGAATGCCCTTAATAGAGTCAGTTTTTTTTTCTTAAGTGGAGAAATGTACAGTAGCAGTAATGGTAGATGCTGTAAATATAGAGAATAATTATGTTGGTTTCGAGGATTTTTTGTTTGTTGTTGTTAGTGATATTTTGTATATAGCAGTTATAGATTTAGTTAGCTTATTATAAATGTGTGTGTGGTTTTAATGAAAAAGTGTTTGTTTTATTTTTGTATTTTTTTTGTTTTGTTTTTGTGAATACCTAGTATAAGTTAGATTTAATATTTGAGTTAATTGTAAATAAAGATTTATTTCTATTTTTGTTAAACTTAGGAATTATGATGCCAGAGGTATTGTTATCTGTGTGCTTCGGCCGTTAACCAAGTTAGGATTAATCAAAGAACCACGTAATACCTTTCTGGTATTAAGTGACCAAATTATATAGTTTATGGGGAATGTCCATAAACTGGTAGGGGGGAGTTAAGGGCCAAAGCATAGCAGTATCAGCCTTAATCCTATTTCTAATCTTGTAAACACAGCAAATACTATAAATGTAGCATTACTGAGCCAATAAAGTCAGTTGATATTCAGTCTATTTAGCGTGCGTTTCTTATTACCTTTTCTTTTTTTTTAAGTTTTATTTGTGACAGTTGCTAACTTATATATATATATATATATATATATATATATATATATATATATATATATATATATATATATTTTTTTTTTTTTTTACATTTTAGCTTTATTAAAGCTTGAATCCAACTAGAGATGGGAGGAAAGGATTGTATTGCAGGTAACCAGTCTATTCTACGCCAGGCTTAGATTCAGTACGTGGTACGAAATGTTCTAATCCGGCCGGACCGAATTCAATCCACCACCTCAAAGTTTAAAAGTATGCTAATGTACTTGACACTAACACACTCATTCTTCTCGGTTTACTTATTTATAATTTTTTTCGCAACTGTTATATTGTATGCAACAAGCGAATGTGATGCAAAATTTTAAGTAACATACATGGCAAGGCGTGAAGAAATCGGCACCCGGCATTTCAATGCCGTTTTACATTTACACTACCTTTGTGAATATATAAGTAGATCACTCAGCCATCTCTTTTTCTGCCTACATTGAGTTATAACTTGAATTTATAATGTTAGTGTGTACTAACTGATTATTATTGAGACCACGTTGCCATGAATATTTTGTAAATTTTATTGTCGTTAGTGGCTGTCGGAATACGTTAGCCTGTATTCTGTGATTCGTTTGATGCGTTAGAGAGTATTTTTTTTTTGTTAAAAAAAAGTTGCCTTTTGTAGTTTTTAAACCCTAAATAAAATTGCTATAACTGTTTTTAGTAAAACGAGTGAATGAACTACTTTCTGTAGATCATAATTGATCTGTATACACCATTCAATAAAACTACTGCATTCCAACGTTTATTCCTTGTCTGATCTTCTATTCGATGGGATTCTCTCTCACCCTGTATTCGCAATGCTTCTTTCCTCGTAACACTCAAAACACTCCCCTATTACCAACTCCTTTCTTTCCAGAATAACGCTCTTAAATACCATATGTCACAGCTATCTCATAACATATTTCATTCTAGTATATCATACAAAACATAGCCTTAATTCATAGTTTTCTTATGATAATGTTTTCATTTTTGTAGAGATAATTTATGATTTTCTATTTTTTTTTTTCCTAATCGTTATTCTGTTACAAACGATTTTGTTAATAAAATTTATTTCTTAATTGTTTTTTTGTTTTTTTCTGTTCTGTATGTCGGTATTCGCTTTTATTTATCTTGTCTTGTTTTGAAAAATTCAAGGCCTGATATGATTTTACTTTCTGTTATTTAATGTTATTCTTAAGGGACATTACCCAGTATAAAGTTTTCTTTCTATTTTATTTTACTAGGCCGTTTCACAAAAAACCTTTTGGATCAGGTTTTCGCAAAAACCTTTTGTAAATTTAGCCAAAAAAATAATTACAAATGTGCATCAAAGCACATTTTGTATTTAATGTCACAGAAGATGCTAAAATGCACATAGCAAGTCCTGTCGTTTTTTCATTAATTAAGATTTATTTGATCTGTACTCTCTTTGTTATAATTCTATTTTCACTTCGACGTTTTCCAATGCAAACATGCTGTTTACTGTCTTTGAAATAGGGATTACCTTCCAATCGAGTCACTACTAAACGTTTAAAGAAATATATTAAAATGGTGATTGTTGAAATTCAAATTCGGCCAGTTTTATTAGGTGAATTTAATCCGGTGAACCGAGGCTGCTCGAAAATATTCTCCGTGTTTGGTGAGAAGGTACTCTTTGAGCATAAAGCTCAATTTCGGTTTTCTAAATTTTCCAACGCACAGGAAATTCGAAAAACAATTTATTCAGATCTACGTCAAACATGTGCCGAAAATGTTAAGCAGTTATTTATTTCACTAAAAACAGCCTGGAGATACCGACATCAAAACGGGGAAATAAAAATATGGATAAATGTGTCTCTCACAAGTTATCAGAGGTGCATATTAGGACGCTAGGGATAATAGGCAAAGCTGGCTAGGGATAAATTAATGGAAAATGGATAAGAAACATTGTCCCACCCACAATATTCTCCCGACCTTTCACACTCTGATTATCATCTTTTCAGACCTCTGGACAATTATCTCCGGAAGAAATGTTTTTGTAACCAGTAAATATAGAAAACATAGAAACAATGAAGAATTTGAAGAACAAGGATATTTTTCATCAATATAATTTGATGAACGGAGCATCTTATCACTTTTGACAAATATGACAGTAAATCCCATTGATTACTATAACAGAACACTGATAAGATACAGTCGACGAATATAAGTGATTATTGGGATATATTTTATGGCTAAAATCAAATATTATATGAAAAATAATATATATATATATAAAATTATTATATATGTATTAGAAATACTATCTATAACAAAATGATAATATGTGTAATAACTTATTGCAGATGGTTTAATTTAAGTATTAACTAGGTGTATTGTACATTAATAATTCATTAACCAGAAATTACTGATTAAGAAAAGTTTTGCTGAAAATCTGTTTGATTGTTTTCATTAGAAGAACTTTAGAATTGAAATTAAATCAGTTTTTGTTAGCAAAGATCAATCATTTTTAAAAAACAGTATTTGGGGTCTAGCATCATGGTGGGATCTTTATCCCATTATTATTTGTAATGGAGATTATTATAATGAATTATTGGTTAATTGATTTTTTTTTAACTTCCCAAAAAAACAATATTATTTTTCAAACGATCTGGTATATTGTATGTAGAATTATTGAAGAAACCTTCAAGTTCTATTCTGAAACAGGTTCAGCTGCATTTCTGCTGTATACAACGCTAGCCTAGCTATTCAAATCGGTGTTATCAGGCATCATACTTCGATTTGTGTTATATTTGGAGTCTAACGACCAAACAGGGCATAATCTCCACCTCACCGCTAATCGAAGGGCTTATAAATACATTAGGGGAGATAAAGGTTATCTCGCCAGGTCGGAGTCTATTCCGAGGATATTCCTGGAGTAGGCTAAGCCCGCAGAGCTCAAGGGCGAAGCGGGTAGCGTGCTCCGATTGTATCAGGTAATTCTCGGGGAGGAGATGACTTGAGGCGGTAATCTGCCGGTGCCCGGTCCGTCACCCTGTCATATATACTTAATAGATAATCCGTCCGTTCGCTAGGCTGGTTCTCAACGGCATCCGGCCAAATGGGGCGTGATCATGGCCTCCTAAATCTGCTGAAATTGAACTCAATGGTGCGAAAAATGATGGAAAATTACTGACAAAAATCTATTCAAAATGTCCACCCATAGGATTAAAGTTGATTCAACTACTCCGAATTTATTTTTAGATGAAAATTAGATAAGAATATCATTGGAAAAATCAGTAAAAATAAATTTTGGTTATTAAAAAATGTACTACCATATTTATAACTAGCTTTCCTAATCGCTGATATTCGCCCGCTCTCAAAAGTAGAGAACTTATTTTTACTAATCACTATATTTGTTTATCGATAAAAAGCTTGTATTGAAGTATGCATTATTGGAATTGAGCTTTATTTCTTCAATGGTATTTCGTGCAATGCAGTAATTTTTAACCTGGTTAAATTTCACTGATATTGCATTTGTAGATTACGTAAAAGCCTGTTTATACATCAAGTTATTAATTTTAATGTATGATTTTGTTATCGAGAGGGACAGAGACTATCAAGAAACTGTTGCGTATAATAGACTGCATTATCAGTGCTAACAACTGAAAGCCTCTGGATCATATTTTTACACACAATACCAAAAAGCAAATGATAAGCATTTTGATTTGATAATAATTTTCATTCGGCAGAAATAATTTTATCAATTTCGTTTGGTTGGATTTACATTTCTGAATAATAAGAGATAATGTCTCAGACACTCCAATTCCATATCATAAACCTTCAAGAATGGTGTTAAAAATGGAGAATCCTAATAAATCTCATCAAATAACCTTTACCCTTCGTCGCAAATCTACGACTTCCTGCCCTACAGTATACTTTAATGATGTTTCACTAATCCCCTCTAAACAGATCCGCTACCTAGGACCCATCTTGACAAACGTCTTACTTGGAATCCACATAAAAGACTAAGACAACAAGAAACTGCCCGTCGTTATCGACTACTTCAACATTTACTTGACAAATGTTCAAACTTTCCAATTAATTACGAAAGACTCATTTACATAACTGTAATTAGACCAATTTGGACATACGGAGTTGAGCTTTGGGTCTCTACTAAACCATCCGATTCATCTCGTATCCAATCCTTACAATCCAAAATCCTTAGAAAAATCCTAAATGCCCCTTACTTCGTCACAAACAAACTTATCCACAAAAATCCTAATATACCTTACGTTTCTGTATCAACTTAAACCAGATATCTATCCTTTCATAGCAAACTCCACAACCATTCAAATCCATTAGTATCACAACTTGCTTCTCATTCCATTCCAGATAACCCTCCGAAGGGCCTGAAAATATGATGGCCTCGGGACCTTCTAAAATAGTACTTCATTATATGGAACCTTTATAAGTGCTATTTGTGGGTAGTTGCTTTAAAAACAAGTGGCGTGTCATTTTCATCATGATCATTATATTTACTTGATGTATTATATTGTTTTATTGTATATACTGTTATAAATTTCAATAAAAAAATAATGACAGTGCGACAAACCTTTTAAATTATTATTATAGTAAACTTTACTAATGTTAACCTTCCTAGAACTACGAAGATGTTGATGCTAAAATTTGGCACGGATGTGTTTAATAGTTTTATTATTGAAAAAACTGTTGCTGAATGGCGCCAAGTATCGGTACATTTTTATAATTTACCCGGATCTATACGTCACACCACAGATTTATAGCTTTTTCAGTAACGATTTAATTAAGTTAAGTTAATTTTATTATCTATTCAAGTTCTAGATAAGACCTTAACATTGTAACCTCTCTTGAATAGAGCTCGCCACCTACCGGTCGATTTTCAAACATCACTGCATACCACATGTTTAACGTTTTTTTTAATGATAATTTTATTGAAAAACTGTAAATTTTATTATTGGTAAACCCTCCTGAACTACGAAGATGATGTAGTTAGAATTTGGAACATATTGGTTCAATAGTTTTCTTGATTAGTGATCACAAACGAAAAAGACTTGTCATTTTATATAATAGTGTATGTTCACGCCAAAAGGCGTCCTTTGTAAAAAAAAGAAGATGAGAAATATAAAATTGTTAGTCACCCCAACTATCGAAATTTTTATGTCAACTAGCCTTTTAGTATTATAATAACCCTCTAGAGGGCAGCTGATAACTTAATTTTACCTCTCGGAATCTTCCCTAGAATCTTTCTCATTCTTTCGTCAGGAGCCAACCGAGCTGCTTGGATTTTTCTCTCAATGTCCAAGGTCATTATCCCTTCCTCGGTTTTTTGACGAAGAATAAAATAGTCTTCCAAATCTTATTTTAACTGTTTTGTTTCATTTTCATTTTATTTTTTATCAAAGACATTATATGCCCCTTTAACTTGCAAATGAGTTAATCAAGCCAGAAGATTTCTCAACCGAGTCTCGCAGCATCTAGAAGAAATTCAGCCTTATTTTGGTCACGCGAATGCATTTGCGTTCCCTAACAGATTCTTGTCTCAGTCTCACATGGGTGAGTTATTTTCATTTTTATTATAATTGGTTTAGATTTCTCCTAATCATTTTCTCTCCAAAATTGCGAACCTTTATTTTAGGAATATTAAATACAGTCCACTCTCCGGAGTCTAATTTAATTTCTGAGGAAGTTCCGCTTCAGATGACTGTCTTCTGAGAGAGACACCCATTTCATGAACGGCCAATGAAAGATACTATAAATGTTGATAAAATATACAATGTTTTCTTTTAATATCAATCAACCCGATTATTATTCAGCGATAACCCGCTAAGCTACTTAATCCCAAGCGATAAAGCCAGGCTATTCAATGACCACCAGCTCATATATGGACAGTCCCGTTCATCCCGTGTTACCCTCCGGTCCTTTTGTCCTAGAGAGATGAAACACTTGCGATCCGGATAAGCTGATATTAACCGCAAATAATCGTATAAGCATTGTTTTTAGATATATCAAAAATTAAAAAAAAATTACAAGGTGTCTTGGGCTGTAAAAAATATTCATGTGTTTAACTAGTATAAAGACACGTTTTTAATTATGTATTTTTACGAATGTGGTTGGTGAAAACTATTCAAGGATCGATTTTAATGTTCTAGATATTTTACATTTGAAATCTATACTATTATATAAAAGGACAACCAATTTTCGTTTGTGATCACATCATCATTATAGTTCCAGAAACGCTTAGCAATAATAAAATTTACTAATTTTTAATTGATTTGATGTTAAAAAAGCTACAATATGTGGATAATTGTGAAGTTTGAAAACTGACCGATAGTTGGCGAACCCCATTCTTCACGAGAGGTTACAAAGGTATGGTATTATATGGAGCTTGAAATTAATAATAAAATTTAATTTTATTCAATTAAATTATTTTTAAAAAAATCAAATATATGGTGCGACGTGTGAATTCCAGTGAAGTTTGAAAATCGACATGTGGTTAGTGCCATTCCGCAATATATTTTACAATGGTAAAACTACAGAACGTCCCGATACCAAATTTTAACTACATCATCTTCATAGTTCTAGGAGAATTTACAAACAATAAAATTTAAAATAATTTTTTTTATATACATTTATTGAAATTTACAACTGTAAAAAATATATACATCATGTAAATGTGTTGATAACGATTACAATAACATGTTAAAACTTGAAAACAACTAGAAGGTCTCAAGGCCATCTTCGTTTCAGACGCCTCGGAGGATTATCAGGAATGGAGTGGGAAGCAAGTTGGTAAACTAGCGGATTTGAATGATTATGGAGCTTACTATGAAAGGATAGGTATCTGGTGTGGGCTAAATCAGCAACATATGGAACATTAAGATCTTTATGGATAAGTTTATTGGTGACATAGTAAGGAGCATTGAGGATTTTTCGAAGGATTTTGGATTGTAAGGACTGAATACGAGATGAATTGGATGGTTTAGTGGAGCCCCAAATCATCAGTACACAATGGTCCCTTTATTACCTCCCAGACACTCTAATCCCATATCCTAAACCTTCAATAATGGTCTCTAAAATGAAGAATCGAAATTTATCCATATAAATCCCACCAAATAACCTTTACCCTTCGTTCTACGACTTCCTTTCTTACACTATCCTTTAATGATGTTCCACTAATCCCTGTACAATAGACCCACTACCTTGGACTCCATCCGGATAAACGTCTTATTTGGAATCCACATACAAGACTAAAACTACAAAAAAACTGCCCGTCGTTTTCGACTACTTAAACATGTAGTTGACAAACATTCAAAACTCCCAATCAATTACAAAAGACTCATTTACATGACTGTGATTAGACCTATTTGGACGTACGGAGTTGAGCTTTGGGGCTCCACTAAACCATCCAATTCTTCTCGTATTTAGTCCTTACAATCCAAAAAGCTTAAGGGATTAAGTAGCTTAGCGGGTTATCGCTGAATAATAATCAGGTTGATTGATATTAAAAGAAAACATTGTATATTTTATCAACATTTATAGTATCTTTCATTGGCCGTTCATGACATGGGTGTCTCTCTCAGAAGATGGTCTCATAACTAAAGAACTTAGATCATATCAACAATTACCAGTTTATTTTATTTTATTTTTTTCTCGATTGGAATTATATTGAAGTAAGCAATCTTCTATATTTTATGCGTAGCAGCAATATTTAACCATTGTGAAGATTAGTTGGTTGAAGCTCACGCAAAAACATAATTTGACATCCATTTTTTTATTTTAATGTATGAGTTGGTAATCCTGATGTACAGAGACTATTAAGAAACTCTTGCGGATAGTGGACTGCATTATTAGTGCTTACTACTAAAGTTCCATGAATCACATTTTTAAACCCAATATCAAAAAGCAAATCCGCATTTCGATTTGGTAATAATTTTCATTCGGCAGAAATAATTGTATTGGTTTCATCTGGTTGGATTTTAATTTCTAACCATATGAGTACGTGGCATTGTGACGAACCTCGTTTCTGCCACTCAAAATTCTACAATTAAATTTTTATTATTGTAAAATTTTAATGATATTCCACTAATCCCTGTTGAACAGATCCGCTACCTAGGACTCCACTTGGACAAACGTCTAACTTGGAATCCACATACAAGACTAAAACGACAAGAAACTGCCCGTCGTTACAGACTACTTCAACATTTACTAGACAAACGTTCAAAGCTCCCAATTAATTACCAAAGACTCATATACATGACTGTGATTAGACTGATTTGGACATTTATGTATATGAGTCTTTGGTAATTAATTGGGAGCTTTGAACGTTTGTCTAGTAAATGTTGAAGTAGTCTGTAACGACGGGCAGTTTCTTGTCGTTTTAGTCTTGTATGTGGATTCCAAGTTAGACGTTTGTCCAAGTGGAGTCCTAGGTAGCGGATCTGTTCAAAAGGGATTAGTGGAATATCATTAAAATTTTATAATAATAAAAATTTAATTGTAGAATTTTGAGTGGCAGAAACGAGGTTCGTCACAATGCCACGTACTCATATGGTTAGAAATTAAAATCCAATTAGATGAAACCAATACAATTATTTCTGCCGAATGAAAATTATTACCAAATCGAAATGCGGATTTGCTTTTTGATATTGGGTTTAAAAATGTGATTCATGGAACTTTAGTAGTAAGCACTAATAATGCAGTCCACTATCCGCAAGAGTTTCTTAATAGTCTCTGTACATCAGGATTACCAACTCATACATTAAAATAAAAAAATGGATGTCAAATTATGTTTTTGCGTGAGCTTCAACCAACTAATCTTCACAATGGTTAAATATTGCTGCTACGCATAAAATATAGAAGATTGCTTACTTCAATATAATTCCAATCGAGAAAAAAGTAAAATAAAATAAACTGGTAATTGTTGATATGATCTAAGTTCTTTAGTTATGAGAGCGGGCGAAGACGTGACGGGGATGCTAGTATGTATATATTTCCAAAACACCATTACAATGGAATGTAGTCCTACACACTCCATTGGTATATTGCTCAATAACATTTGTACTGTTCTTCTTCTAAGTAAAGTTCTTAGTAAAGTTTGTAAAGTTCTTAGTAAAGTTTGTAAAGTTCTTCTTCTATATAATAAAATATGGACAAGCGGAGTGTTTCCAAATCAGTGGAAAGAATCCATAATCATACCAATATTAAAATCTGGCAAACCTAAAACCGACGTTTCCAGTTACCACCCAATATCACTCACAAATTGCATTTGTAAAATACTAGAAAGAATGGTGAACAAAAGACTCATTTGGTTACTCAATCAAATGCAAGTACAAGACAGCTTACAGTGTGGGTTTCGCAAGAGGCGTTCCACCACCGATAACCTCTTCAGGATCACAACCGAAATACAGAACGCCTTCATCAATAAAGAACATGCAGTTGGTATATTTTTCGACATCAAAAATGCCTTTGGCACAGTCTCCCAATTTAACATACTCAAACAATTACAACAATGGGGAGTGAAAGGAAATCTAGCTAACTTTATCAAGGGATTCCTTGGAACCAGATATTACAGGGTTATGGTTGGTGGAACTTCTTCTGAAAAGAAATCACTAAGCCATGGTATACCACAGGGTTCTGTGTTGAGTACGACCTTGTTTTCTATCGCAATTCGTGCAATCACCGATTGTTTAATGCCTGGCCTCTCTGGATACCTATTTGCTGATGACTTTGCTATACTCTGCAAATCACCTGACCTGCAGTACATCAGAACCTTCCTTCAAAGCACGGTAAATAAATTAGCTTCTTGGTCACAAAGAACAGGCCTCAAGTTTTCGACCGACAAGCCTCGTTGTGTGCATTTCAACCGCAAAAGAAACCCCGATATTCCACCTCAAATAGTTCTAAATAACAATCCTTTGGTTTACACCTATGTTATCCGATTCTTGGGTCTCCATCTAGATAGTAAACTAACCTGGTCCATTCACATAGAACAGCTAAAAACGAAGACTACAAACAGACTGAGGATACTGAAAAAATTAGGGAACACAACATGGGGATCGGACAGGAAAACCATGCTGCGTATTTATGAGGCATTAATACTTAGCAAAATTGATTACGCCAGCTTCATCTATGCCTCCGCAAGTAAAACCAAAATTAAAAGGTTGGATTCAGTCCACCATGCCGGCATACGCCTTTCCACCGGAGCATTCAGAACAAGCCCAGCACTCAGTCTTAATATCGAAGCGGGAGTCCTACCCCTCTCTTATCGCCGCCAGAAGCAAGGGGCCAAGTATATAACAAAAAATTATACACAACCAGATAATCCGGCATATCTTTCAATTTTTAATCAAGATACTGCCTATAAATATGAAAGATCGAAAAATTCCTCTCTTCCATTTTGGTACAGGATGAGATTGTTTATATATCAAAAGTAATGAAACATCAGTCTCTACCGATAAGAAGAAACCTACCTCCATGGACATTATCACCTCCTCATGTTAACGTTAAAATGCTAAAAGTTTCAAAAACTAAAAAATGTTCTCCTCAAGAAGTCATTCAAACATTTTTCTCTGAAGTAGATAATTACAAAAGTAGCAAAATTATATACACTGATGGTTCAAAAACAAATGATTCAACATCTTGTGCAGTTTGGGACAACAGCAGAACGCTGAAGTATAAGCTGGATGGTGTCTGCGGTATTTTCACAGCTCAACTGACGGCGATATTAAAAGCGCTTCACCTTGCTCAAACATTGGAAGAACAGTCGATAATTATCTGCTCTGACTCCTTGAGTGCGATTAAAAGCCTGTTTAAAATTTTTTCGGACAACCCATTAATCCAAGAAATCAATTTTATTATATATCAGATAAGTAAATCATCAAAAAACTAACCTTTTTCTGGATCCCCAGCCATTCCGGTATACCCGGAAATGAAGAAGTAGATGGAGCAGCTAGAGAAGCCCACCAATTAGAAACTATTACACCCACTTTCTTGTCCGCGGCAGACATGTTCCGACCACACCACATGAAGATTTTGGGTGACTGGCAGAGTGCATGGTCTGCATCAGAAAATAATAAATTGAACAAAATCAGACCGAACATCGGTGGCTGGGCCTCTTCCTCAAGACATTTCAGAAGGGAGGAGGTGATAATCACACGGCTAAGAATTGGACACTGTCGTTTAACACATGACTACCTGATGGCAAAGAGAGATCCCCCTCAGTGTCAACTCTGCAGAGTTGGCCTAACAGAGAGGCATATCTTTGAGGAGTGCCCTCAGTACAGGAGAGATATGGATAAGTATGGTGTGCCTCGTCAGCTCTGTATGGCCTTGGGCGATAGAAAACAATATGTTTGTAGTACGATAAAATTTATCAAGCAAATTGGATTATATGACAAAATTTAATGTTCTTTTTTATTTATTTTTTTGTATTTATTTATTTTATTTAATTATTTTTTTTTCTATTTTTTATTTATTTATTTATTTATTTATTTTTATTTATTTATTTATTTTTGAATTTTTTTATTTATTTATTTTTTTGGAGGTTAATATAATTTGATTAGGAATTTGTTATTGTATAAATTTTGGGTATGGGCAATAATAACAATAGCAGTTTTTTGCCCTTAAAAAACAATCAACAACAACAACATTTGTACTGTTATTTGATGAAAGGTTAGTTGTCACTATTTTGGAAAATTTTAGATATGTTT
Organism: Euschistus heros; assembly: GCA_003667255.2. Lineage (NCBI taxonomy): Eukaryota > Metazoa > Arthropoda > Insecta > Hemiptera > Pentatomidae > Euschistus > Euschistus heros. The sequence continues at coordinate 4,704,168 of RCWM02000007.1, read as the reverse complement.
GTTATCAATGGATATTTTTGTTGTAATGGAAAAGTAAACCCGTCGTTCTATGTTAAAAGGGAAGTTGCTTAGACCCTTCAATGGGCTTCAGATGCGTTAAAAGCTGGCAATATTTGTTAAACGGGAAAAAGTCGGTGGCTGCGCTTCTTTTTACAAATGATATATATTCACATGATATGGTCCGTGTTTCATTACACATGTCTGGATCATCAAAACACTTGTTTTCTCTCAAAAGTAAAATTCAGATCGTTGATATTGGAACATTGGAAAAAGGTTAAGATTATTTTGAAAAATTGTTGATTTTAGATCGTTTTGAAACAGTTAAGCCAAATGATAAATTACTGATTTATATACCGTTAATCAGCGAATGGTATATTATAATATGTACTACTTTATAATTCGTCTTATCCTGTTACGACTACTAAATACTTTGAATTAGAAATTGTTTTACAGTGAATATTTGATAGAAAAACTGTAAAGAGTTTAACTTTACTTACTTTGACAATTAACTTCAGAGTGTGAACTTAATTTATTCTTTTAAAATACGACTATTCTGCACATTGCATAGTTTAAACTGCCGTTACTTCTTAAAAATTCAAAACGAATAGATATAAAAAAAACTTTGAGAAATATAGACATTGTTTTTAATATGGACATGAATTAAATATGGATGTTAAGCGGCTCTGAAAGTGGCGTGGGACTTTGAGTACTACTTTAGATGGCTTTGGGGAAAAGAACTCATGAAAATGTACATTTATTACACTAATGCAGAAACAACTACCGAAACGCGACGGGGGTTTTCCTTATTTACAAGACCTAGCCGATCAATACACTAGGTCTCGTCCCAGAAAAAACAAATGAACGCTAAATGACGTTTGTCCGTTTCTGTATGCTTTGTGAAAATAACCATTTCACTATTAGCAAGTAAGAAGAAGTTAGGTTTAATCTAAAAAATACAATTCACGTACAGCATTCTTAATAAAACAGTAACGAATCAAAGACAAAATTTTGTTCTAGATTCCCTAAATAGACACAATTAGAATCTATTTATGTTTTTTTTGTACCATTCCCTTGTTTTGTACGATTCACCCTGGGGGAAATACTTAGTAAAGTTAAGAAAGTTTGAAAGGAGAAAAGAAGCTTTTAGTCTCAACGATTTTAACATGTTTATACTAATCACTCTCATTACAATAAAAGTTTGAGAGTTCATAAGTAGTTTGTCTCGAGAGGACTAGAGCGTACAATTTAAAATTAATTCTACTCTGGGCATATCTACTAACTGGATGAATCCACTTATCTGTTGCCGCAGTTGAGAGAAGTCCAGGATATAAGGTGACTCCATCATCCCTTTTAGAGTAAGTGGTCATCGACAGTTCAACAGAGGATTTAAGGGTAGAAACTCCTACCTAATATCTTGTAATGAATTTTGTTTCCAGATATTCTTGTGTATTTGTATTCAACTATAATCCATATCGCATATTCGTATATACCTATCGCAAAAAATTAAGACCTGCATTCGAACAAATGGTTTGTTATGTATCAAGAACATATAGTTCCAGAATGTAGTATGTAGTATAGCCTCAATCTTGGGGCAGAGTGAATCTTTTAATTGATAAAAGATTGGAAAGTTTTCCATCTCAAATCTCCAAGAACATGGAGGAATATTTTCACGGAAAGAGACTTGGGATTTAGAGTGACTAGATACTTGTCAGATGTAAAATTGACTAGTGAAGAACGATTTGAACTGTAGATCGCTAGAGAGGGCTACAGATATATGCTTTATTAATTCAAAAACACATAGCTGCCCAACTTCATCTGGATTCTAGATACACAGCATCTAATTCTAGTTACTAATCCATCTAATTTAAGATAACAACGCTATGATATACCAATACAATAACTTAATATTTATAATACGAGTAAGATTCTAATCAAGGGCCATTGGTGAATCATCTCTCTCTCTCTCTCTCTCTCTCTCTCTCTCTCTCTCTCTCTCTCTCTCTCTCTCTCTCTCTCTCTCTCTCTCTCTCTCTCTCTCTCTCTCTCTCTCTCTCTCTCTCTCTCTCTCTCTCTCTCTCTCTCTCTCTCTCTCTCTCTCTCTCTCTCTCTCTCTCTCTCTCTCTCTCTCTCTCTCTCTCTCTCTCTCCTCTCTCTCTCTCTCTCTCTATCCCTCCCTCTCTCTCTCTCTTTCTCTCTCTCTCTCTCTCTCCCTCCCTCTCACTCTCTCTCTCTCTCTCTCTCTCTCACTCTCTCTCTCTCTCTCTCTATTAAATAATTAACTGGTGGTTTGAGAAAGCCTTCAACTCAATTTTTATTTTCAGTCAAAGGGTTTACTAAACGCCTGAGAGGTTCTTTGATTTATTTGTGATGAACAAAGAATTTGTTTAATGAAACATTACGAATCGACGAAGTAAATGGAAAACTATTAAGGTCTTTTTTTTTTTTCTAGGGAAAAGGTAATGAAAATTCCTTTGTTGTCCTATTGCTGAATTGACTGTACGTCGTGGACAAAGGTTAAATCCAGTTTTCCGAGCTCTACCTTCCCTGCCTAATTTCAGAACCTTTACTTGTGGATAAGAGTCTTGCTAATTTTAAAGAATTCTTACCGCTATATAATACCACTTTTAATTTGAACTTATTTATATACTAACCATTAAACGTATCACATTATATTTCTTTCAATAACCAGAACTATTTACACATGCAAATTTGGGCTCCACTACCATACCATCGGATGGTATCCAATTAACATATCCTTCCTATAAAAATTCGTTCGAAAAATCTTCATTGCTCCATAAAATATAACCAATAAACGTATCCAAAATGACCCTACTTTCCTAAATGTAACTGATTTAGGCAAACCAGATACTTATTCCTTCATAATAAATTACATAACTACTCAAATCTATTAGCCCATTCTATTCCCGTTAACCCTTAGGGACGTCTGAAAAGATAATTTCGTGACTTGTTTAATATACAACTTTAATTGAAATACTAGCTCTGGTTAGTTGCTTTCAAAATCATTGTCTTATCATTATATATATCATCTCTAGATTCATTGAATGTTTTTCACTGTAATTTGAGGAATTTAAATAAATAAATGTAAAACACACAATCTATATACATCTATATATATACATACATATATATGTGTGTGTGTATATTTCTATCAAACCAGAAGGAAGACTTTGTGATGAAGAAGGAATGCATTTCGGGTTTAGCTTTTAAAGCGATTATGACTTTGTCATAGGTTTTTCTTTTATCTTGGCTCTGATATATGTTTGATTGCTTAAGAAAAGTTTGATTACTTTTTGTTTGACTTCATGAGTAAACCAAGTTCAAAAATAAATGTTATTTTAATTGTATGAACTCGAAAACCTAAACGAAGCAACTATATCAGTATGATAACATAATTAAATGGTTTGGTAGATTAAGGGGTTATGTCTTATTTATTTATTTTTTTCTAATACAATCTAGTTCATTGGATGAATAATTTATGTGCACACGTGTTAGGTAGCAAGATCTGAATATTTCAATACAACTAGAAAAGATATATGAAGAAGATAAAGGGTGCTTAAAAAAACAGTAAACATAAATTGTTGAAAATTGTGTTTTGTAACATAACCCCTTCATCAACCATAACCTTCAATTAAGTATCACAAAGAAAAAATGTTTTATTGACAAAAGGCAATAAGTAACATGGATGGAAATTAATCCATTTATACAATACGTATTGAAAAACGAGATGTATAAAAATAAATAAATAAATAAAAATCCCAACTATAAAATTCAAAATATAAATTTAAAATAAATTATTTATAGAATAATAATAAAATAAAATCGAGGAGGAAAAATAAAAATAAAACAATCACACTATACATTCAATTTAGTTGGTATTGGTGATACTAGTAATCCAAGGGAAACTAACCAAGCTAGTCCCCCCACTTCTTCGTATAAAATCACTAACGATATTTTCTTCACAATCGTTAGTATTCAGAATAACCTTATGGATAGGAATGTGTAGCCAGAACTAAATATATTTACAGAACATTATATAAATGCAGGGAATGTTGGTTTGAAATTGAAGGAGAGCTTTTAGATTAGTACTATATGGATAAAAGAATATTCAAAAAAGATGAGGCCTCTTTTGGAACCCTCTAAATATTCAAAAGTTTCTATGAAAATTGGAGGATTTAAGGAAAAAACATAGAGCTAAAACTATGTAAGCTCTTTACACCCAAGCTGTGACAGAACAACTGTCCTCTCGTTTGCATAAGCAATGAACCCAATCAACAGATTACCATGGGACACGGCTTAGTCTCTCTACAAAAGGGCGGATGTAAAACAGAATACCTTAGAACATAATAATAAAATCATTGTCATTAAATGTATAAGAAAAATAATTATGAAAAAGCATTTCCAAAGTTGGAACTGGAAACGTTCTCATCAAAATTTTATGATAAATAAAAATATAATGAAATAATTATGTCTAATATGTCATTATAAATCTACAAATATATTAGTTTCTTCTCTCAACATTACACCTATTCAAATACATATTTATATTAAATTATGCGTAAGATACAAGATTTTATTAAAATGAATAGCATGGGCGTCAACATTGACCTAATATATGACAACTAATATTTAACAATATAGAATTCGACAATTCCAACTTTTACTAGACAAGCGTTCAAAGCTCCCAATTAATTACAAAAACCTTATTTACATTTGTTTGCTCCACTAAACCTTCCAATTCTTCTCGGATCCAATCCTTACAATCCAAAATCCTCTATATTCGTGGCTATGTCACAAAATAAACTTATTAATAACGACCCAGATGTCCCATAATTGCAGATTTTGCCCAAGCAAGATACCTATCCTTCCATGACAATTTACAAACCCACTCGAATCCACTTATCTCTCAACCTGCTTCTCACTCGATTCTGGATAACACGTCTGTAGGCGTCTGAAAAAAAGATGGACCTGGGACTTTCTAGTGTAGGATAGTTATTGACGTACTAATAACGAGTTGTTCTTCAGAAGTTATTGAACGTGTCGATATCATTTTACCACAGATTTACTTGCTGTTTGCAGTGTATACGGTTGTAAATATCAATAAAGTATAGATATAAATAAAATATAGAATTGGATAGATGTTAATTAATAAATAAAAGAAAATACAAATATTTTTATTAGAATAATAGATTTAAATAGTACTCATTCTTTATATTCAGAAGTTCAAACTTATTTCTTATTTAAACGCAACTTACAAGGGGACGTTTGCAGTTGTAACTCACAGATTTGAATGCCGATGTTTTATGTGGGTAGTAGGGACCTATAATAGTGCAAAACTAGAGTTATAGCCGCCAAAGGAGCCGAAAAAAAAATAAAATATGAAAATCACGTTTTATTTTTTTCTTAGTTCTCAATTAAGATAGAGAAATGATTCTTTCACGTTTGATTGCAGTTGTGTATTGCAGTTGTGACATTACCCGGCTTTAGTGTGCTGCTTTTCCGCTGTAAATGCAAAACTAGAGTTATAGCCGCCATAAAAAAAACTTTCGCTATACTTAAGACATTAATAAAAAATACCCAGCTTTAGGGTGCTCAAAGACTCCAAAAAAAAAATGACAAAATTACAAGGAAATCTGCTTTTTATCAGTGAAATAAAAATATGGGTGCGAGCTATTGATTTTGATAAAATTTCACATATAAGAGTTTTATGGTGCGTTAAATCGAGATATGAGGTCAGTTGTTCATGAAAAAAAGGTTCCACTGATTTACAGCGGATTTCCTTAGAATTTTGTCATTTTTTTTGGAGTTTTTGAGCACACTAAAGCCGGGTAATGTCTTAAGTATAGCGAAAGTATTTTTATTATAAAAAGCATACACAACTGCAATCAAACGTGAAAGAATCATTTCTCTATCTTAATTGAGAACTAAGAAAAAAATAAAACGTGATTTTCATATATTTTATTTTTTTTTCGGCTCCTTTGGCGGCTATAACTCTAGTTTTGCACTATTATAGGTCCCTACTACCCACACAAAAATCGGCATTCAAATCTGTGAGTTACAACTGCAAACGTCCCCTTGTTAGTTAAAAACAAGAGTGAAAATATCTCTAAAATTATATAGCAATATTAAACATTATAGTGAGCTTATTCTGTTCACCTTTACTACCATGGAAATATTTTAAGTTTATCTTTTTCGTAAATCATAAAAAAAAATATTATTCTCATTCAAATGTGTTCTATTGCATTCAATAAAAAAGAAAAATGAATGGCACGATTGTACGATCTTATTGTGCGGAGATGACCTGTGGAAAAGCTGTCCATTGTAACATTTAAACGATTGATTGATAGTTTCCTAAAGGTCATGAGAGATTTTCTTTTCAGGGACTTCGCTGGGTCATGGTGGATTTTCTAGGAAATGAATATTATAGAATTCGAACTATCCGTTAACGGAAGAACAGACAGTTACGTTCGAGCCGACCTTTTCTCTTTAAAAACTCTGTTCTTAAAACGATTAATAATTAATAATATTACTTGTTTTTATTGGTGGTAACAATAAAATAATTGTTAAGAGGATTAACGGACGAAAGGTTACACTCATGAAATTGAGTTAGTCTCCGTAAAAACATGTAACATGTCAAAAGCATACAAAAAGTACGAGAAAATCAAGAAAAAACCGAACGAAAATTTATTTTAGTGTGCTAATTAATAAATATCTAACCAACAGCAGGAAACGGGAATGAAATAGGTTCCATTATATTACTCAAATTACATATATCAATCATCTGTTTTTAAAACCTTAGCAATGACATTCTGTTTCAGATCAAGTGGTTCATAGGGCTGTCTAAATGCATTAGCTACTGGCGACTTTAGTCAGAGAGGCGATACCGTTCTACTACTGAAAGGGGCGTAACGAAACCTTCAGCAGGACCTCTTGGGTGGTTTGGAACTCTGGCTAAATACACCTTAATAAAAAACAAAACAATTGTTGGTAGATGAAAAAATATACAAGTTTATGATGTGTAAACGTCTTTTGCCCCATCGGGCACTTTTCGGGATGAGGTAAAAGTTCATCCTTCTTAAAACGGTATCTCTTTGGAAATTGTAGTTCATTCCGTTGAGAAGCTATGACATACAGAAGAGGGACAGAGAGAGAAAATATTCAATTTTCTAAAAGGCATATCCAGCGCGACTTGTATTTTTTTGAAATACGACCGCCTTAACACCTTAAGAGATTAATGCTTGATCGAATGAAACGTCAACCTTCAAAGTCGGATGACTATTTCCGGGGATACTTTAAGAAGCAAGATACGCCGGGATAACGCGTTTGACTACGGACATAGAATATATTTTTTAAACAATTTTTATTTTATTACATTCGATATTTTTCAAATCAAATACTTGTGTTAGCAACCTATTTTTACACAAGGGAAAATTATCTAGAACGATTTAAAATAGGTCTGTTACCTTGACGCGTCTGCAATACTTACTTTTCTGATAAATACCTATTTCATCAGAAAATAAAGTTCAGTTGAATGGAATATTCATTAAAAAGAATTATTTCACATTAATCTCTTCTCCTTTTATATTCAGATTTATTTCAGGATAAATATCGGTCAAATAAGATAACACTTCCAGCTTGTCTTGAGCACACCAACTTTAATTTTTTTTTTTTTTTTTCTCTTGACATAATAATATTTATTTTATTCAGAAAAAAAATATATCTATATATAAAATACTAAAATACAAGTTGTTTGGTATAGGTTTTTTAGTTTTTTCTATTCAAATCAACTCTTTATGTGATACTATTAAATTAATAAAGTGTCTTGTATTTGAAATATGATGACGCAGCTAGTTATTAAATATAATATTTCTTGATGTACAATTTTTTTAGCTGTCTTGCAGAAGTGTGTAAATCGAAATTGTGCTCTTTTGAGTGGGGTATCTTTGATCGTTATCCTAAATCTTGTAAATACACTAAAAAAAACTATTTACACCAAAACAGATACTTTAAAGCCTTATTAAGAAGTATAATATAACAATAATATAATTTATTCTAACGCAGATATTAAAAACCTTGCTTTGAAAGTTAATATTTGATTCATTTTCAAGGTAATTTGACTTATCTGCTTCTTTTGATTAGATCCCAGGATTCTGAAATTTTGCTAAATTAAATAATAGATGTCTGGGGTTAGTAGTGATTCCTGGAAAAAAATTTATAGCATGGTGAAGTATTACTAAATACCTGTCCTATGAAAACGTAAAAGGGATAAGAAATCACGAGGAGTGGGGGGAGGTAGGGGAGGGGCTGGAACGGCGTAGATTAATATCCCTGGGAGATAAAAGACTCGGACTTAAGCTTTGGAGAGACACCTTGAAAAGATTGGACCAGGCTCCTGACATTGGACAGAGAATTGGAGCTGCTTTTATCTTATATTGGTTTGGCGTTGTTTAAGTGACAAAATATGTTTAAATAAAATAGTTTTAGTGAATAAACTATCATTTGTATATTGAATTTATTACAATTTATGCAAATCTGATAGGAAATGTGACTAAAATGTGTATCTAACTAGGCCTGGGGTGGGAATCCTAGGAAGAGTAGAGAAGTTTATGATAGATCCAGCACCTCCGTAGAGATTAAGGAGACATGAGGTTTCCAAGAAATGTTTACAATATCAATATTTTTAACTATTTAGTTAGATTTTTTGCTTATTTCATAATAATATAAGTAATTGAGTTATTGCAATGCATATTTAATTTGGATTTGTTGCTCTATGCCCAAGAGCAAATACTATCAAGGTCATCTTTATCAAGCTGCGCAGAACAAGGACCGGATGATCGTGCAAACAACTTTAAAGCCTGAAGGTAGACATTGCTGTTTTTATATGTTTAAATTACAAGTCCATTCCTTATTTTCAATTAAATTATAGACAAAATGACATGATGTTCCTATGAAATAAAAAAACAAAACTAAATGGGTGATTTCAATATTTCGGGACCCACAGTTCATGGTATGAGAGGGAGAAATCAAAAAAATTATTTTTATAAAATCAGATAAACGCTAAAGCAATTTAAGTTCAAATATAACACGATATCCTCACTCAGTTGTGGGGAGTAAGTATGTAGGGAGTGTGTTCTAACCAAAAAAACGTTGGTATCACATTAAACACGTGGCCTATTTGAAAAGTAAAACATGATATCTATTGGTTTTTCAGTAGAGCTTTGAATTTATCTAGAATCTAAAAAAACAATAACATGTTTTCAATGGGTTGAAACATCTTCGGGAGTGAGGATGAATTAAAATACGGTACTTACCGGGTGGAGACAATGCACCTCCACTTGTCTACCAACGAACTCAGCGTCTTGAATCAGATGGCAGTAGACAGGTCTACCAGAAAAGTGTTGCCCAATACAAAACACCACTGAAATTTTCCTTTTAGAGAGCGATGGAGGGATTTTAAAAATAATTTAGGGAGTGAACTAGAGGGTTGTGACACTTCTTTATGATGGTGTATATCGCGCTAAGAAGGCTAAATATCAATCACAAAATTATTTTTGGATAAAAAATAGAAAACAATACCCGTTCATATTTTCAAACTAGAAAATAAGCGTAAGAGAAGGCCTTAAATATTTTCGAAATGCAAGCATTTTCAAGTTGTGACAACCTAGGGAGTGAGTAAATGCTATACATTAACGTCAATTACTCCGGTTATATATGTAGATATATCATTATTGTTGGGAGTCCATACTGGTACAATCGGCACTTGGCTATGTAAACTAAAATCTAAATTTTATATTCTGTACAATTTTCAAATTACCTATGTGACTTAAATTGTACCGAAAATCTGAAATCACCCAATTATTAATTTCAATTTTAGTAAGTCCACAACTTTTATTATGGAACAGCTTATTACTAAAACGACTGAAATAAAATTTTAGATGTAGTATGAAATTATTGAAGATAAGTACGGAATATCAAATTATGAAACAAAATAGGATTGATTAAACAATAAGACATGCCACCCGATCCGTTTGATATCGGCCGTTCTAGAACAATTTCCGTGATAATCAGGCCTTCTCTGTGTTCAAAAGGCGATTGGGGGCCGGTTATTTGTATTAATTTCTGAGCAAGAGAACATTTGGACCACGGTATTAACTTCGCGTGACTAGCCATTGTACAAAAGCTACCTTGTCCCAAAATATTGGAGACTCGTTCCAACATTTTCTACAAAAGACATTTTTAGACCAAATCGCAGTGAAATTGATATTTTTAGACTAAATTTAAGTAAAGGTTATTTTATGGGATTTATTTTGATTATCCATTTTTATCATCACTCTTGAAGGTTTATGATGTGGGATTGGAGTGTCTGGGCGGCAATGAAGGGATCATTGTTTTCTGTGTTAATCATTGTTAACACAAGTGTCATCAGAATACGTGATGAGGATGGTGGTAAGATGTGTCGGAATGTCAGCTGTATACACCGTGTAGAGGATTGGAGGAATAAGAAAAGTTATGATTAACTTTAAAAGTTCTATCACTGAGGTATGAGCGGATAATAAGGAAATATGTCGAAGGTAGGAATTTACGGCGTTTGTAAAGCAGTCCCAGGTGCCAGACTCGGTCAAAAGCTTGTTCTACATCGAGAAAGGCTCCCCGTACGTTGGGAGACGACGTATATATATATATATATATATATATATATATATATATATATATATATATATATATATATATATATATTTAATAACAATTTATTGAAATTTACAACTATACAATATTTATACATCAAGTAAATGCGCTATTACAATAACATGACAAAACTTGTAAAGAACTATTCATCAGTAGCACGTCCAGACAGGTCTAATCACAGTCATGTATATTAGTCTTTTGTAATTAATTGGGAGCTTTGAACGTTTGTCTAGTAAATATTGAAGTAGTCTGTAACGACGGGCAGCTTCTTGTCGTTTTAGTCTTGTATGTGGATTCCAAGTTAGACGTTTGTCCAAGTGGAGTCCTAGGTAGCGGATCTGTTCTACAGGGATTACTGGAATATCATTAAAGGATACTGTAGGAAAGGAAGTCGATGTTATTTGGTGAGATTTTTTTGGATTTATTTTGATTCTCCATTTTTGACACCATTTTTGAAGGGTTAGGATAAGAGATTGGAGTGTTTGGGAGGCAATGAAGGGATTATTGTTTACTGATAACACACGTGTCATCAGCGTAAGTGGTAAGGACAGTTGTAGAATGAGTTGGATGACGTATATAAATAATACTTTATTCTTATCGAGTAGAGCCAATAACTTACGTAATAGCTCTCTAGTTATAGTTATAGTTATTTCAAAACGGTGTCCTTAAAGACAACAATGGTGGAATATCCTTCGGATAACGTAAAAACAGTTAAATCCTGGAATATTTCAACATATTATCAGGACGAAAAATTGATAAAATCGTTAATCTTGAAAAAATAAAATAAAATAAAGCAATTAAGGACGAAAAATATATATGTGGCTTTGAGCGGGTTTTGTTTTGTTTTTTTCTAAAAATTATTTTTATAATTAGGTGTCACCAAAAATGATGACTATGTCAATCGACCGGATCCTTGGAATCGACTTTAGATCATTGATTCTCCGTACGGATTCTTACCTCGAGAATCGACATTCGACATTCGACATTCATCTCTAAAAAATATTGAAATAACATATTTTAGAATGCTCTCCTAGTATGAGTTTTGTAATCAATAATGCAGGGAGATAAAAAAAAAAGGAAGAAAAAAATTTACTTATCGCGGAACATAGTTTCACATTTTAAACATTGCTCATATCTCTCGTATTACCTTAGTTATATTTTAAATAGTGAATATTAAAATCAAATAATACGTAAGTTTGCAGCCCAGACAAAAATACATTGAAGAAGAAAGAATTTTTGTTGACCACCAGAACTAAAAACAAATGTTATTGAGGTCATAAAAGTAGTAGAATATATTAGTTAAGTTTTAGTTTATTCGGATGAATTATTTGTTTTGATCGTGAAAAGTTCATGTGTGCTTTCGGAGACGCCTTCAGTGAATTATCTTTTAAGTGCTGTTCCAACTTATCTGTAGTTATTCATGGGATTTTATTGTTCTTGATACTTTAAAAAAAAACTCAATTTCTCCAAAATCTACTGCTTTTCTCAATTTATATTCCAGAATTAAACCCAGCAAATAATACCATTATATGTCAGATCCATCAAAGATACTTAGAGACGGTTAATCCAATGAACATTTAAAGATTTTTTTTACTGATAAAATATTTTTAGCTTTTAATATTTTTATCTCATTGATTTAAGATTACACTTATGAATACTTGAACTCTATCAAAGCACTCTTCCTATTCATCCAATTATTCAAATAAGCAACAGGATTTCAGCTCCAGTCTGATCTATCGGAGCTCAAAGTGAAGCATTTTCTTTATGTGCTACTACAAAATTCACGAATGGCGCATCAAAGTTATCTAACCATTAAATTATTTCTGTCTATAAATTGTGTGGCTGATAAAAGGCATTCTGACATGCATTTCAGAACCTCTTCTACGTATTTTCTTTAGATGGAAATGCAAAGAATGTAGAAATTTGATCTTTTTTTATCACAAACCTTCCTTTATTCATTTTCTAATATCCTTATTAAATGGAGAAAAGAAACCTTTGTAATAGAAATTCTAATAATTTTTTTACTTTCCAAATCTATAAAAAATTAGAGTACAGTCCAACAAACTTGACGTAATGTGGACCGGAAGGATCCCGAGTTTGTGAAATGCTGGGGGAGGGGGATCGAATTGAGATTCAATGACTTAGTGTCTTAAGTTTTTTTGTTTTTTTTTCCTTCAGAATGTGATAACACCGTAGGTGGATAAGTATCCGTGAAAATTGGTATAGGCCGGTCTCATAAATCTCAGGAAAAACATTCAATTAGAAGCCGTGCTTGTGATAACATGTAAATAGTGGTAATAGGTTTTTTATTTAAATTGTGTTCTCTTCGTCGTAAGCCTACGACTTCCTTTCTTACAGTAACCTTTAATGACATTCCATTAATCCCTGTTGAACAGATCCGCTACCTAGGACGCCACTTGGACAAACGTCTTACTTGGAATCCACATATAAGACTAAAAAGACAAGACTCTGCCCGTCGCACAGTGGGCGAAAAATCCATTTCGGCGGCCAAAATTATTTTATTGCAGAAATATGTTTTAAATGACGTCTGATATACGGGAAAAATATTAAAAAAATTTTCATGAAAGTGGAAGAGTTCATAATAAATTACTGAATTGGCGACCTAAAATGCAAGGAGTACGGTTAAATGAAATGGCTGTAAACCCTCAATTGTTTGTGATACTTCTTTAATATAATATGATACAAATGAGCTGTTTTTATATATTATCACAGCAAAATCATGTACGATCGATTATTTCAAAATTAAGCGCATTTTTGAAGACTTATTAAAAATAAGTCTTCAAAAACTAAAAGTAAAATTTTTGGAAAAATAGCCAGTATTTAAAAGGACGATGAAGTACGATTTCGAAACTTATATCACGTCGATGTCCATTATTTTGTGCTAATTAAATCCCAAAAATCATATCCGTTTGGATCCGTGCGTCATTATTATCCCCCTCCTAATCGAAACCGTTCCTATTTGTAATTTATTACTTCACTCTCTTTTGGATCTGGTGGTGGTTTTTCAGGTACATAGGTACGTTGTTAACATTGAATGTACTTCTGTACATCATGACAAACATCAGGATACATAGACAGGAGTATACATCATTTTCTGAATTTACATCATGTATTGAAAAAACTCCAAAACAACAAGTTTATTAAATGAATTATAAAAAATAAATCACTCTCTATGTTTATGCCCTTTAGGTATTTACATTTATCTGTAGGTATTATAAATCCCGTCAAGACATGGAGTAGTTGTTATTTACATTTAGGCAGTTGTTTTTGTTGCTCTTGTTGGATTTCATTTGTTTACTACATATGCTATTACTTCTCTGCTACCGTCAATCAATTCGGTTTTATCTAACAGCGCTAGTATTTAAAAGTTCTTTTTATAATGTGGAGTTAAAGAAAATTGAGTGATTGTTTCTTCGATGATGCTAAAGTGGATTATATTCAGTTTCGTCAGAGAGTATCTGAGCAGTTGGGATTAGAACCTGAAAAACTTTCAATAAATCTTAAAGGTATTCTTGGTCAATTAAAATCCAGGGATGTATCCAGCAATTATAATAAAGTGTGTTTCATTAAAAAAACATTCGGATTGGCTAGAAAACACTTTTTATTTGACAACGAACGATGATGATTTACCAGCAGGTCCGTCTACTTCCAGTCAAAGTGACCTAGGCGATCCCAGTCACGGACGTCCAACAAAAGCTTATAGTGAATGTTCTGAAAGAACGAAACGTCGAAAAAGAAGTGTCATTAGGGCCAATATATCTTCATTAGAATGAGCCTCTCTGAAATGTTGACATTTAATTTAAAGCAAAATCACGAAATAAAGAGAGGTGAAATTATCGATGCAGCATTGAAAGCTACTAAAGATGAAATTGATGGCATTTATAACTTGATTTTCAATAAAACTCAAGCTCCTGAACTAAAATCAATATTATTCACCAATCATACCGAAATAGTTTATTTTACATTATTTTACACAAAACCTACCATCAAAACAGAAGTCATTGATCATTAAGGTAGTAGGGTATTTGTTTTTTTGTTATTTTTTGGAAGTATGTTGAAAAATCAAAAGTTTTTTTAACTATTAGCTAGTCCGCTTTAAGTTTTTTAAATATTTTTTCTGTTAGTTGCACTTCATTTAGAACATATTTCGGCTATATAATATTTCGGCCGACGAAATGATTTTTTTGCCTACAGCATGTTGTATATAAAATCATTTCGGCGGCCGAATCAATTTATTGCCTACAACACGTTGTATATGTTTTTACATCATGACAAACATCATCAAGAGCATACATCGTTTCTGAAGTTTCATCATGTACCTGAAGAATCACCTCCACATCTAAAAAAGTATGAAGTAATAATTTACAAAAAGGAACGGTTGCGATTTGGAGGGGGATAATAATGAGGCACGGATCGAAACGGATATGATTTTTGGGATTTCATTAGCACAAAATAATGGACATCGACGTGATATAAGTTTCGACATCGTACTCCATCGTCTTTTTAAATAATGGCTATTTTTCCAAAAAATTTACTTTTAGTTTTTGAAGATTTATTTTTAATGTCTTCAAAAATGTGCTTTATTTTGAAATAATCGATCGTACATGATTTTGCTGTGATAATATATAAAAGCAGCTCATTTGTATCATATTATATCAAAGAAATATCACAAACAATTGAGGGTTTACAGCCATTTCATTTAACCGTACTCCTTGCATTTTAGGTCGCCAATTCAGTAATTTATTATGAACTCTTCCACTTTCATGAAAATTTTTTAAATATTTTTTCCATATATCGGATGTCATTTAAAATATATTTCTGCAATAAAACAATTTTGGCCGCCGAAATGGATTTTTTGCCCACTGTGCTTCGTTACAGAATACTTCAACCTTTATTAGACAAACGTTCAAAGCTCCCAATTAATTACAAAAGACTGACATACATGACTGTGATTAGACCTATCTGGAAGTAGGAGTTGAGCTTTGGGGCTCCACTAAACCATCCAATTCATCTCATATCCAATCCTTGAAATCCAAAATCCTTCAAAAAATCTTCAATGTTCCTTACTTTGTCACCAATAAACTTATTTATATAGATCTTAATGTTCCATATGTTGCTGATTTAGCCAAAACCAGATATCTATCCTTTCATAGTAATCTATCTAGCACCATAACCACTCAAATCCCCTAATTTCTCAACTTGCTTCCCACACCATAACCGATAATCCTCCGAGGCGTCTGAAAAGAAGATAGCCCCGAGACCTTCTAGTGTGGAATTACTTTGCTACTGATGAGTAGTTCTTTTCAAGTTTTGTCACGTTATTGTAATAGTTAACAGCACATTTACTTGATGTATATATTTTTTACAGTTGTAAATTTCAATAAACTGTTATAATAATAAAACTAAAAAATAGAGTTCTGACCTGTAGCTTCATATTAAAAATAATAAAATAGTATGATGCAAATAGATACTTAATATTTTTTTCAACCGACTTCAAAAAAAGAGGAGGTTCTCAGCTCGTCTGTATTTTTTTGTGTGTATGTGTATGTTACGCGATTACTCAGTCAATTCTTAATCAATTTTGATGATTCTTTTTTAGACCGTTAGGGCAAACTTCAGAGGTAACCCATAAAAAATATTTTGAAATCAACGCAGCACTTTTTAAGGAAAATCAATAAACTAGTTAATAAAAATCACTGTTATATAACCTTACATTTTAAACATATTTATGGTTATGATTATCTAAAATCTCCATAGTAACTAAATCTAAATTATTAACAAAAATAATTTACATATACAGTCAAATCTCGATGTGTTGTACTTCGATAAGCTAAATTTTTAAATAAGTCGAACAAAATCTGCGGTCGGAAGTACATTACAATTAACTTTCAACTTAATGAGACGATTTCAGACAAATAACGTGAAAAATTGTGTCGAAAATAAGTAGAACTGAAAATGGGGTTCAAAAGAGAGAATTTCTAGGACCACCTCTATGAAACGAACTATTAGAAGTCATCGCCTCTATAACTCGAACTCAAACTAAAATAATTTCATGTGTAATTTATTATTATTATTATTTTATTGGATTGTAATTTATGATTTGATTCCGCGTTATTTCTCACATACCCATTAATGAAAAATATACGTAATTATTTCAACTCCAATTTTGGTGTTTAATTTTCGGTGTTCAATTTTCCCATTCACATGAAGATAAGTGGAATGATAACCTCGATAAGTCTTTGTTCAGTAAGTCGAACTATTTTTCAGGGGAGCTTGAAGATCGAGAATTGACTGTATAAACAAAAATACACTCACAGCTAAAAAGTAAAAATAAAAATAATTTTTAGAAAAAAAAAACAAAACCGACTTCAAGATTAAGTCTACATATATATGTAGAACTAAAAAGTAAAAAATAATATTTTAGTTGCTTCAAAGCAAAGAGAATCAAATGACAATCAACAAAATTATTGATACTTATATACCTATTCACAATTTATGAACAGTTATTTTGGAGTCGGTGCCAACCAAAACAAACAGAAATCGAAAAAAAAAAAAAATGTTAATTGTAAAAAATCCCTACTATTTCATCACCGTCATACAGCTTTCTCGTGCCATTCGAAAGTTTATTGCTAAGGCAAGATTAAACTGCCCTTCTTGGCTGGCAACGACTCCAAAAATAACTGATCATAAATTGTGAATAGGTATATAAGTATCGATAATTTTGTTGATTGTCATTTGATTCTCTTTGTTTCGAAGCAACTAAAATATTATTTTTTACTTTTTAGTTCTACATATATATGTAGGCTTAATCTTGAAGTCGATTTTGTTTGTTTTTTTCTAAAAATTATTTTTTTCCATATTTATAAGCTTTTAATCACATTTCCTTCCTAGAAACTTTATTTGGATTTATTCTGAATTTTGTTGATTTCCAGAGGAAACAATAACAATTAAATAGATTAACAACTATCCTCAATTAGTTTATGATTGATATCAACGACTCCATTAAGGATACAATATATGTAGTACCGCAAACTCGTTACCCGATAACCCAACATTCCAGGCTGGCTTTTCGGGAATGAGAGCAAACGATATTTACTAAGACCTATTATGTGTGTTACGTTTTTTCTTTTATTTCTGATATATTTAAACTACATTTACACCACCATTATATTGAAATAGCTATAGATAAATTTAACTTGGTGAAGAAGATATAAGATAATACTCGTTTTCTTTTCACGTTGCTTGAACTCGGTTCCGTGAAACTTCAATTCCAAGTCGGCGGAGGAAGAATATATCCCTTGGCGGAATGCCTTGCTGCTTAAATTATTGAACGACGCCTTCAACTGCTTTTAAACCTCCTTATTGTTTTCTTTTTCGGTTCATCCTCAAAGTTATCAGGGTCTTCAGCTTCATACCCATTCTTTTCACGTTTTTCTTTTATCATCGTGACGATAGCATTATCTGAGAGGTGTTCACTGTCATACTACCCGTACAAACTCATACATAAGCATCACAGACATCTCCGCATCCAGGAACATTCTTTACTAAATCGACAAGTGCAGAATATCCTTCTGCCGTGATATCGGTAAAGGAATAACCATAACTCTTCAAAGAGCTCACGAATGTTAGATGAAAATTATTTTAGTTAAAAGGAATCAATTATTTTCACAGGGTCACCGAGAAATCCTGTCCGCCGGATAACTGGGCTGGGTTACCAGTTTGCGGGACTACATGTATTGTCTTTTAAATTGGGTCTGTGCTATCTATCGGATACTAATTGAAGATAGTTGTTAATTTATTTAATTGTTATTGTTGCCTCCAAAAATCAAAGAACTTCTGAATAAACCCCATTAAAGTTTCTAGGAAGCCAATGCGATTAAGAGCTTAGTAATATGGTAAGAATTAGTCAGTATCTATTTGTATCATACTATTTGAATTTATGAATATATTTTTTAAGTAATACGTTTATTGTATTTTTCCGACACTGATAGAAAACCGATAATATTTTTTTAATAATGACGTTAAGAAGGAATATAATATATTACGAAGTATGAGTGTTCATAGTCTTGTTAGACTATTTAGGAATGAAAAATTTTAATTCACATTAATGTCTTATTCATAATTCTATAAACCACTTTAAAATGTGTATTCAAATCGAATGTCAGTATTTCTCTTTTTACATCTAGGGGAATAGATAGATTTCTAATCATCATCTTTACAAAATTGTTTGTTTCCAAAATTTGGGTATTTTAATATGCATATACCCCCTCGAGCTTTCCCTTTCTATGTATTTTGTTTCGAAATCTAATATAATCTAAATATTCGAAAAAATTAGTAATCATGAATCATTCGTTATATATATTCCAATTCTTAAGATTAAATATAAATGGAGCTGAAGACATGACAGCTTTGATTAAGGAATTCCAAACATTTTTTTACTATCCAGGTCTTCAACCATTTATTTTAGATGGGTTCTGTGATGTCTATCGGACTCTAATTTTGGATAGTTGTTAACCAATTAAATTATTTTTTTCTGAAATCAATAAACCCCAATCGTGGTCGTAAAAAGTCAATATGATAAGAAGCATAGTAATATAGAAATTCAGCATCTATTTTATAATATTACTTATTTTTATTATTTTATTTAGAAAAGAAAAAAAAAAAACTCTAGGACAAAGTCCCTTAAGAATAATAGCTAGATGACAGACATAAGTTATATCTGGCCTAGAGATTTAAATTAGATAATAAAATAAGATAATAAAAGTAAATACATTTTTAAAATAAAATAAGTAATAAAATGAAAAAAAAAAAATCTATACGTATATATAAACACATAAACTATATTTACAATCAGTAAAAGAAAAAATATTATATAAGGAATTGACTAAACAATAGATTTCTGATGTTAAATCTAGTAAAGGATGAAGAAAAAAAAAAGATGAAAAATAAAAATGAAAATTATTTCAATGATGGAGAAAACATTATGATATGAAGATTGTTTAAACAGGCTGAACTTTATTTATTTATTTTTAAAGAAAGGAGAAAGTCTAAAAAAATCGAAACTGAGATTTCATCGGTATTATCGCATTTATGAAAGATAGAAAGAGGTTTGAAGAACCCTGTCCCAATAATAAAAATACAGACTTTGTAATTTAAGTTTTTTTCAGATATGGTTTCCGGATATTCATCCTTGTTTAATTATCCCTTCATTTATCATATTGTTTCCGACAATTTTGGAACATCAATTCTACTTTTAAGAAATAATGTAACAATGGAATATCGGATGCTACGATGTATCGGAACATCTCAGTTTTTAGAAGCCACTAAAATGTCTCATGCGTATTTCTTTTTACCACTTTTAAAGGTGTATTAATATCAATTGTTACACTATACTTCTGTAATTCAAAGCTGGAAGTATTGAAGTAAATTTTACATCAAGGTGAATCGATAAATTCAGAATCACTTTTATTCAAATGGGGGTTAACCCAGCCTGAAATGAGCAATACCATATTTGCTAAATGATTGAATTGAGGTCAAGACAGAGGAATGCTCAGTGAGCAATTATATGCTGGGTGTCTGTTTACCTCCAGTATTTCGCGGTATTGGAAACTTCCCTTCATTGTCAGAATTCAATACATTTTTTTTTTATTGGGGTCTCCCATCAATTTCGTGTTTCTAACAAGAAATAATTTCCTCGGTTCAATTACTCTTGTTGACAGACATCCCTACACAATTAAACACCTATCGGTTTTGCCCAATAAATCACCTTGTTAGCAAGAGATTTTTTTTTTTTTTTTTAAATTATGATTACTGTTTTCAACGATTATAAGATTCTTCTTTTATTCACTGACTCCTTTTTTGGAAATCAATTGATACTTTGATTTGTTCATTCTATATACATTCATGTATACAGGATAATTCCTTTTTAGTGTTAAAAAAAAAAAAAAATAAAAAAAAAAAAAAAAAAAAAAAAAAAAAAAAAAATAAATAAAAAAATTGAGTGAAACCAGAGCAAACATGAAGAAAAATTCCGCTTACCTCACATTTAGCTATAACATATACAATCCGTTAATTCAGATTTTTTTAAGGAATATGCGTTTTGGGCCATAAAAGTTGTCATATCTCCACTTAGCTCAGACATTTTCTACATTTCGACCACATTTTCAGATTAATCATTTAGAAAAGTTACTATTTCTTATAATAATAACCGTTTTTCAAAAACCAGTTCACAGAAATCCAAATCTCATAAAAAAACTTGCTAATTTTACCTGGTTTTAAATAGTATGATCAAATTAATGATTCCGTGTCAGTTTCATGGAGAACTTAATTTTTGAAACCGGAAAAACATGTTGTTTTTAAGCGATTATCAAAATGTCTTTTTTACACAACTACCTGATTTGTATGTCAAGTGGAAACACCGTGTTTTTCCTATTTCGAAAGCAAATTCCTCCATGAAACCGGTATGAAATCATTAATTTGATCATACCATTTCAAAACTGCTTAAATTTGCAAGTCTTTGTTGAATTCGCATTTTTGTGGATTGTTTTTTAAAGAACGGTGAGCGTTGAATTGTTATAAGAAATTGTAACTTTTCTAAATAAGATGAAGATCTAGCTGTTCTTGAGGTCCCAAGTTTGAAAAATTGAAAGATACGTGAACTCTGGTCTTATAGAAAATTTTAAAATTAACCTGAAAAAGTGGTCACTTTTCTTTCTTTTTTTTTTTTTTTACTGAATAGTTTTTTTACACGATGAGGGAATCACTCTATGTGTGTGTATACTCTATGTCATGTGTGTGTATCACTCTATGGTGTTAGTATCTCTTAGTGTAAAAAAAAAAAAAAAAAAAAAATGGGCGAAACCAAATCAAAAATGTAGCAAAATGCCTCAGATCTTACCTTTCTTTTCCAATCCGTTGCTGATAAACGATAAATTAAAGAATTTTTTGAGGAAACCTCATTTTTTTCCATAAAAGCTGTAATACCTCCATTTTGCTTAAACATTTTTTCAAATTTTTACATTGTTACTTCCCAAATAAGGTGAAGATCATGCTGTTCTTTAGATACCAAGTTTGTAAAATTCAAGGTTTCAGATACTCAGCTATTATAGAAAATAGAATGCTAAATCCAAAAATGTGGTCAAAATTTGAAAAAATATTTTTTTTCAACGTTTTTTTTTTTTTTTTTTTTTTTTTTTGTTTTTTTTTTTTTTTTTTTTTTTTTTTTTTTTTTTTTTTTTTTTTTTTTTTTACACTAAGAGATATTAACCCTGTATATACCATTTTTTTTTTTTTTTTTGCACACTAGCACACTATTAATGAAGGTCGTAGATTATCATGACTCATAGAAATCGAAATTTTGTTTTATACTCGTAATATGAGTGATCATTGTCTCTTTACCTAATAATTTCCTATGAACTGAATACGTACGATTAATTCAATTAATCAAGTTAAACCTAACATCAAAAAAATGAGAGCCTATTATTTAATTATGACACTTTATTTATTAGTTTATGTATCTCGAATATTGCCATGAAGTAATTCCTTATACTATTTCCAATTTTGGGATTAATCTGAAAATGGCATACAAATCTTCTTCGAATATTTATGATTCCAACGAATGAATTATGGATGTAAAAAAAAGAAGAAAAAAAAACACGGATCAATGGGTTGAATTATACGGATTCTGAACACTCGTTTCATAACAGGAGAAAATTTAATATTATATTCAAACGATGTAGATTGATACCGTTTCGAATTAAAATATCCCTTTCATGAATAACAATTGCGAAACCTTACCGCACAAACCTATGTTTGTTAATGTTCTAACGTTTTAATTGACTGTAATTGTATTTAAATTAATTTCGAACTAAGATTTGCCATTCGATTTTACATATTCGAATATTAATTTATTGCTAGTGAAAAAAGAAATTGGTGAATATATCTTTAAGAAACCCTGTAGACCCAACCTTTTGGGAAATGTTGACATAATTAATAATTTGAATGAAAGGATAGGATATTATTCTTAGGATGAAATATTGGATGATAACGATACATTTCTTCAGCAATCACCAATTCTAATATAACCAATTGTGTATTTCTTGCCTTTGTCAAAGAGGTCTGTTAAGTAAGATATGAGAAATGTAGAAATCCTTTGAAGCTTTGAAATAAGGTTTTGATTTAAATTACAGAGAATATTGTTTAAAACAATTTTGAAGGGAGTAACTCTTCTGAGTTGTCATAATTAGTAAAGGAGGTGAGAAAGATATCAGTGCCTCGACATCGTAACAAAGGATAATTCATAAATAAATAATATTGAGTTGGCAAATAAGTCCGTTCGGTTTTTAAGGGTGAAATAAAACTCTGTGTATGGGGTCACCTGTGGTGTAGTGGTTAGCATAGCAACCTACTAAACCCAAGATCGCGGGTTCGCAGCCTGGCAGATGACCTTAGGATTTTATAAAAGGGAGTTAAAAATCCTTAGCTATGCCGTCCTTCGGAAGGGACGTAAAATGGGGGTCCCGAGCCTGTGCGATGTCAGGTACTCGTTAAAGATCCCTATCCTAATTATAATTTGATAGGCAAAATTTAGGACTCCCACCGTAGCATCGTCCGATTAGCCATAGCAGCATTAAGTGACGTTAAACGAAAAAAAAACAAAAAACAAAAACTGTGTATAATGGACATACAATTTATTTTAATCTATAATATATTCACATTTAATTAGTTTAACTTGTTCCCATCTTTCGACCTATTTCATCTTCCCATTTTCGTAGAACGTCTGGGGTAATTTCGTTTTAGTAGTTGTTAATTTTTAAGTATTGTACTTATTAGTAGATTTATATATAAAACAGCAAGGCTAAATATTTGATACACACAAAACAATTATTTGTTAATTATAATATCCCTGTCATTTGCTTATTTTTTTTTTATTTTTTCGGTTATTTTATTCCTTTTATTATTAAAATAAAATTACTTTCCTGGTTTTCAAAATTTCTATTCAAATTTAAAAATATTTAAAAAGAGTACCTATCAGTGGCACTGTAAATCTTTATCTCTATTACTGAATTCATTAGTCTCGATACTTTTAAGTTATTAGGAAATTTATTTTCTGATATAGTCTTAAAACAGGTCTCTAGAATGTAAAGTAAACAAAATAAAAAATAAAAATTATAATAATAAACATACTTTATTTACTGATAAATAAAGATAAATAAATTTACTGATAAATAATTTATACACTGAATTCATTAGTCTCGATACTTTTAAGTTATTAGGAATTTTTTTTTTTTCTGATATAGTCTTAAAAAAGGTCTCTAAAATGTAAAGTAAAAAAATAAAATAAAAATTATAATAATAAACATACTTTATTATTTCACTTAAGATATTCAAGAAATATCGACTTTTTTTTTTATATTTATAAAAATTTAAATTCATCATTAAGAAGATCTGAAAACTTCCCACTAATCTCTGCGACTAAGTTGGTTTCACATTCTCCTACCTAACGACATTCCGTTATATCGGCATTAAATCAGATCTCAAATTGTGGGAGGTGTGAAATTACGGACCCAGATTTGATGAAATTTTCTGATTGAAAAATTCTCCGGAAATTTTATCATTCAGCTCGCTCCCAATTCCTCGCACTTTCCCATTACTCTCCCCTCCCCCACAATCATCCCCCTCCTTATATTGTATTTTTTATTTATTTATTTTTCTCTATCCCCGCCCCTTCCATTTCTCTACCGCTGAATGAAATATCAGCCCGTAGGTTAACGAAATAACTGCGATCCAATTTCTGATAATTAAATTCATTTAGGATAGTAAAATAATTTAATCTAAACTAATAATTATAATTGAAGAATGCAAGCAAAAAATAGCATAAGTTTTTCGTGTATTTTCTTGTAGGTTTCAGGTTTGCTGAAAACGAAAACAGAAGTACAAAAACATTTGTCTCGTTTTCCTTTGTATTTAGCATTAAATTCATTTTTCAATTAACTATGTACAATCTAGTATGAGGCTTAAGTATTACAAATGTTGCATCTGAACAGCTAGGATCAAAGCTAAAAACAAAAACCAGCTACCTTTCGAAATTTGTAAATTTTAATGATGTTCAAAGGCTCATGAAGCAGTTCGAAAAAGAACATGAATCATCGAAAATAATATTTCTTTTATATGAATTTTTTTTTTTTTTCAAATAATAATTTATTTTATTTCGCTATAATCCTAAACGAGACCGGATGTTATGGAAATCATTTGATAGACTTTCTTTTGCAGAACTATGCAAATCAATACACATTGAAGTGCATCAATCTTTTTATTTTTTCTTTTATTTTATTTTTTATGGCCACAGGCTTAGCGACAGTTTAATGAACTTATAAAACATTAAATATAAAAGAAAATAATGTTTTAAACGTCTAGTGTAATAAAAAAAACATCAATCTACGATGAGTAATATAATTACAAGTAAAATAATTACAAATACCTAATAAAAACTTATGTTTGCTTGCACTCCCTTCCTAAGGCAACACGTTGCTGTGAACAGTCCCCACCATCTCTCTTGTGCCGTTTTTTTTTTTCTGCATTTCTTGATCCTACGTTTGTTTGGAACCATCTCTGCTTGAAACCATTGCATGGAATTTTTTTTTGCATTCCTTATCCATAATCCATACTATCTTGGCCATCTACGTTTACTTTTATCTATAGATCTTATGAGGCGTTGAGATGCAAAAGAGGGTAAATCCACTTTTTATCATTTTTAATTTTTTAAAAGTTTTTTCACAAAGTTAGCGTCCTCTTTAAGGTGTTAAATCGTTCACCCTTCAAAACATGCTAAATCAAATCCAATTTTACCTTCAGAGTTGGGTTGAGTTTCAGAAGCGGGTAAATCCTTGTTTCTCAAAACAGCCGCTTGGAGCACCATTTACGCTTGTAACGAAAGTAGCAATGAACATTTCAAAAGGTTTTAGCTGTCGATATATTTTTACAGGTGTGATAATCAATTTATTGTGTTGTGTTAAATATGGAGAGATATCCTGAAATAAATACTATAACAGCATCGAGAAAAAAATGTGGAAATGAAGCTAATTGGAAGCAGACATTGCCAAAACATCAGAGGTTTGTTAATCTTCATTTACCATTTTCTATCTGTTCTTACATCTGCCGATTCCAGTCTATTTAATAAAATTGAACTCAAATAGATATCCTGCTCCTGGAACTTGTGTCCAAATACTTGAATGTAAATATTTCAAGCACAAACAATTAAAATGCTCCATTATTGGCCGCAGTGATATAAGATTTTTCTTTAACATGTTCTACTCTACTACGGATAAGGTTTGAACCCCTTTAGTATCTGCTAATTTTGCTTCAATGACTGGCTCAAACTCAAGACTAGTGTTCGCTTTAAACAAAAAAAAAAAAAATAAAAATAAATGAAAAATTTAAAGAAATTTCGAGAAAATCGTTTGAATCAAGTTTGTTTTTTTATTAGTTATTTTTTTCATCAAAGTTAGTTCAATGTTAAATTAATAAAACAATAGAATGTGTTAATTGTCAATAGTTATTTCTTATTTATCACCTTTTTTAAATTTTCCCTTCAGATTGGGATAAATCTAATTTTTTTAAATTGTTTGAAAATTTGAAGCTTAGAAAATATGAAAAATATTTTACAGATATCTTTCTGATGTTGTTTAAAAACTTCTGATCCAATAATAATTGTTTCAAAAAAAGAATCACCTGAATTATGTATATTTCTGGGTTTACTGAAAAATTTTCAATTTAGGATTTACCCCCTTTTGCGTCTCCACGCCTCTTATCAAATCCGAAATAAAACTGGTCATTCCTGTGATCCATCTGTTAATTTTTCTTACGATTTTTAGCATGAAATTCACAATTTATTGTGATTTGTTTTATTGATTCATTGTTTTATCTTATACCCAATTATTTTTTATTCATCTTATTGTAATAATGAAAACAATGTACCAAAGGAACTCATATAAATCTAGTTAATGCAGCAATGACACCCTCTTTCATTAAATAATATATTTTGTAATATATACTGTAGATGACTATTTAGATGTCCGAAGATGAGTGCTATTTTATGGTTAAATATGTTTAAACAAACTATGAATTTGATAAGTCTAATGAGAATTTTGATGTGCTGAGTTTTGATCAGTTATAATTGGTAATCTGGCTGGCTTCAGAATCACTTCAGATACGCAGAATGGTTTAGAAGGATCAATATAATTAGTATTGTGTTTATTAAATAGCGGGTTAATTTAAAGTAAGCTTGAAAACCTGTTTATTAGTTTTCTTGAAAACTAAATATATAGGCAGCTGAATAATCAAAAATAATGATAAATGTTCCTAATAGTCAAAACTGCCTTACCTTGCTTGAGATCTCCCAGAGTATCCACGAGTACGTCACACTCGAGAGCCTCCCAGGGTGTCTTCCCTGCGAGGCCGTACTTGAGAGCGAGGTACCTGGCTATCGCATTGCTCTGGCCCACTTGACCTTCACCCTCCACTTCCAAGATGGGCACCATTCCGAAAGGCATCGCTGCAAAGAATCAATAGTCTATTATGTTCGTTCAAGTGCAAGCCAGTGGATAATTTAATTATAACTAAGGCCTGGATTTTATAACAAAAATCATTAAAACATGCTATAAAAGTAGTAAAACATGACATAAAAGCCATAATATGTTACATAACATTTAATATAATAGTGAAAAAAATTAGTGAAATACTGAATTATGAAAAAATGTTTATATTTACAATAAATTGCAACATACGTTATTTATATTTTCAAATTTTACACTATTATCTGCATAAATATAAATACAGCAGTATATATTTTTTTTTTACAACCAAAAGGAAATAAAACACTAACAGTGATGGTAGGAGTTGTGTCTCTTTTAGTCGTGATGTGCACCATGCTAGTTAAGTTATATCAGTAACGTGCCAAGAGTCTAATATTGCCATACAATTCTTTAATATGTTTTCTTTGTGACATAGTCCCATGTAAATACCAAATTATTTATTATATATTTATAGCACATGATCCGATTTGGCAATAGTGATACAAACCTTTGCTGAGTGTATGAACAAAATGTTGAATAATAATGGAGAACATTTCCACTGAGAGCAGAAGGGAGAACTTCAATTTCCACTGCCGGCTGTGGGTAAGTCCCTGTCCCAATACGTATTTCCTCGGAAAGAAAACCCCTGGGGTTTTTCTTTTCAAATGGAAAATCTGACATCTTTGGATATTTTGTATTCAAAACCCAACACTTAAGGGATGTTGTGTGGAATAAGCTAATCATGAAGAGAGCTACCAATAAAAAAATAATGAACAATATCAAAAGTAATTTATCATTGATGATAATTTTCAATAATAAGTTTATACTGCAATTGATACTGTGTTTTCAAGAGGTTGTAGAATTTTATTTTTCATATTGAATATATATACATATATATATATATATATATATATATATATATATATATATATATATATATATATATATATATTTTTTTTTTTTTTTTTTTAACATAATAAATTCATTCGCACATGTCTGCAGACTGAAGACAATCAGCGAATGTGCTGAAAAAATAAAGTAATAGATCAGATGTAAAGCATGAGGAAGGCAAGCACCCATCAGTACCTCATCCTCACATTTAGGTTCTTTTTTCTTTTTACTTAAGGATATACCTCATCCCAGCTACTCATGTAGCTATGTTTTGTATAAATATACTAGTCACAAAGTTCGTCGTGAAATATTCTGTATTTTGATTTGCTGTGGTCTAGTACAGTGGGTATTTTCACGTCTGTATGCAGTATTATATTAC
This sequence comes from Euschistus heros, assembly GCA_003667255.2. Lineage (NCBI taxonomy): Eukaryota > Metazoa > Arthropoda > Insecta > Hemiptera > Pentatomidae > Euschistus > Euschistus heros. The sequence goes on along the minus strand of RCWM02000007.1, from coordinate 4,675,602 downwards.
TTACGTACCATGGAGATCGTGTAATTATTTGCAATGTTTGTGATTGAAATTTTGAAGTTTATGTATGTGAATATTTTTTGCTGAACCGTGAACTAAAAGTCCATATGAATATCAGAAAGTAAGTGTGAAATTGTTTAACTAATTTATATCTAACTTTTAAAACTCTTTATTGTACAGTATCAATCACAGTTTATGAGCTTTGAAGTATACTAATAGTTAAAAAATGATATTAGTTTTTTTCTACTAGCAGAATATGTTAAAATGGTGATTACGTCGTAAAATAGGAATATAGAAACATAAACTAATAATGAAGTTTTAATTAATATAACTAATTATTAACATAAAAATAGTAAATAATAATAATTATAAAATTTTAATTTTACAATCAAAAATACTAGTTACACGCTCCTTGATCGATATTCATATTGTTGTTAATATCTATTAATTTCTGTCTTAATGTTTATTTAATTTCTTTCTAAGCACATTTAGCTAAAAAATAAATAAATAAAAAAACAAGCTCATAACAAAATGAATAGGAAAGTTTAAGTTATTTCAGAACGATTTTGGGCTTTTTATCTTTTTTATTTTATTTGATATTTATTTTAGTTTTCATTTGCATATTAGTTTAATTTATTCAGTTTATTTGTATTCTATTCAATTTAGTTTATTTTATATTTTACATATTTTAATTCAGTTATGGGCCCTACAGGGTGCCTATGTTCAGTTTATTAGGAGGTGCACTGCTTGTACACTCCTGGCACCCCTTGCACTTCTTTGATACATACATACATATAGATATTATATATATATATATATATATATATATATATATATATATATATATATATATATATATATATATATATATATGTATGTATAGGTAAGGATATTATAGTTCGAGACCAACGGTTGGACAATGTGATGTGGTCATATTACAGCCATAACCACCTGTTTTTTCCCTAATCAAGGGTCCGCATTGTAATATATATATATATATATATATATTATTTTGAATGGATATATTTTCTGCATATCTTTGTCTTTATCCAATAACAGTATAACACAAGAATTGAAAATTATGCTAGATTTTCATCGTGAGCTCATTATTTAATGTATCTTCCTCAAAACTATTACTAATTTTTTATCATTCCAAATTTAAAAACTAACCTTCCTGAGTAATTACCTGGATGAAAAGTCTGTTGCTAAGAGAACTCATAGCTCGCCCTAATCAGGCGGAGTGCTTGTTGCCGGATGTCTCTCCTTAGACACGAGTTCAGTGATTGTTCAGCCAACTACTGATCTCGGCTCAGCACAAAGGATATTCCACCGCCCTGCACAGGGGGCCCGGAGGGATACGTTGTGATCACTTTTAACTGCTTTCCACTTAGGGGAGGGCTCAGTAATTCGAAACCCCTTTGCAGTGAAGCGAATTGTTGAGTTATGTTGCATCTTCTACCTACAGCAACGGGCCTAATAATTTTATCCACGGTATAATGTAGTAATACTCATTTTAATTTAGTCGTTTCTCATTTTAAAGTTAAATTTATAAAAATATAAGAAAGTAAACTAGAATCTCCCGTATCCAGACAATTAAATTTGTGAAAAACAACTTTTTTTCTTCGAACTTTAAATATGAATTATGAAATAATTCTTGGTTGATAAATATTTTTTAAATATATTTTTTATTTTTGAAGAGAAAAAAAAAAAAAAAATAAATTTAAATATGAAGTCATTGTTTGTTATGTATTATACACATATAGGCTTGTTGACAGGTATACTCAATAGATAGCAATTAAATATTTTTAAAACCTTAACAAAAACAACTTAAATAAATTATTTCAAAGCATCGTGTTGATATATTTTTTTTTCTCAATATTTATTGAAATATACAACTGTCTACAATATAAAATAAAGTAAAAGAACAAGGAGAAGAAAATGAACTATATTCTGGTACAACTTATCCCTTAAGACAACAAATGAGTACAATACATAGAACAATCGTCTGGCTATGATAATTAATTATAATAAATAATAATAAAAATTGATTAATAATTAAATAATGAGTTACAAAATAAATAAGAAATCTTGTAAAAGGACACATATTATGAGAACTATTATAATATATATAACATATATATTCATGTTTTATATTTGCTGTGAAGATTGAAAATCCAGGTAAAGAAATAGACGATGTTTAAAGGAAGTAAGAGTGGAGCTTTTTCGAATTGAGATGGGCGATGAATTCCTTAAAGAGGAAGCACGGATAATAAAGGATTTTTCGAAGGATTCAGTTAGATGCGCAGGAGTGTACAGGTTGATGGGTTGGGTTCTAGTATTTAAGAGGTAGATGGAGGAGCGCAGAGTAAGGAAGTCATGAATATAGGTGGGTTAGGTTTCAAGGCCTGAAATATGAGTACACCTAGAAAGTATTGACATTGGAAACTGAGATAAAGCCACCCAATTTCAGAATACCTGTGAGAACGTCTAGAAATCCCAATAATAAATCTATAAAAACAGTTCATTATTCTCATAGATCTCATTTCGAGCTCACTAGACAGTCCTCCATATACTCTGCATCCGTATGATTATATCTAGTAATTAATCCATATAAGTACATCTAGTAAAGTGATCATAATAACGCTGGCAAGACAATGGGGCTCTGAAAAATGTCTGCAAAAATAATAACAACTATAAACAAACACTTCGTTGTAAACTTGGCAAGTTTATCTAGATGTATAAAATAATCTATTTGTAAATTGTTGATTGTTATTTTATTTTGTGCAGAGTAAGTGTATTATGAGCTGACGGTGCTCCAATAAGTGATATTTTGTACAAAAAACTTAAATAATAAGATTCAGGATTTGATTATTTTAACTTGAAATTGAATAGTCATGTGCCAAGGTATTACAGTTATCTAAGCTTCCATCTATTTTAGTTTGATGCAAACTTAATCTTGTTTTTTGGCAACTTATAGTGGCAAAGTCTTGGATAGCTTTAACAGGTGATTTCTGCTAATAGTCCAGTCAATGAGTGCTGAATTGATGTGTGTAAAGTGTATTTTTTACTTCACAGCTTCGTTAGGAGTTGTTATAAGGTAAATATACTAAAAGTCCCCGCCCCTCGGGGGTGAGCTTACAGTGGAAGGGGAGAAGGTTCCATTTTGGGGTTTTTTGATTATATCTCGAAAACAGTGGACTCTATGAAAATGTGCTACAAATCAAAATTAAATTTTATTAAATTTACTATAAAATTGTTATTATACATATTTGTCGAACTTTCAACGGTTTTCGAGACATAAGTCTTTAAATACGATATTTCTCGAAAAAAATAAAAATAATGTTTACCTTACTTTTTGTCAAACATTTGCTTCTAGTACCAGAAACGTATAGATGAAATAAAAGTAAATTTAATGCTCTACAACTTTTATTCCGACATTTTTTTCTAAGAAACTATTGCGGAAGGCACTAGAAGAAAATTTTCCACAAAAAGTAAAGCAAAACTTTTTTTTTTACAGAAATGATTGATTATCAATAACGTACATCTCGAAAACAGTTGGAAGTTTGACAAATAAGTATAGAACCAATTTTATAGGAAATTAAATTTGTTCTGTTTATTTATTTTTTTTAACCTATTTTTCTTGAGTCCACCGTTTTTGAGATATAATTGAAAAACCCAAAAATGGGATTTTCTTCCCCCTCCCCACCGTTAGCTTACCCCCAGGGACGGGGACTTTTAGTATGTTTATCTTATAACTACTCCTAAGGCTCGTCCGAATTTCAATAGTGAACGACATGTCAAATAGTAACCTTGCACACACACCGACTTTTTGCCGGCCGGCAAAATGCCGGTGAGTTGCCGGCGCCTGCCTGCCACTGCAATATAGTTACTGTTTTATGCACTATAATTACAAAAGCTACTATTTGCTTGAGTTACTGAATCGAATGGAACAATATCAATTTGTTAATCAGAAATTGTTAAATGTTTTAGGTCGAAAAGTCAAGAATAAAATAAAATTATAATTCTAGTAATTGTTTGACCGGCAAAAAGTCGGTGTGTGGCCTAACAAAGTCCTGAGCTCAAATATAATCGCATATTTCATGCACTCTAGAATATGTTTATTGGCTGGACTATAACCCGTTTTAATAGCGTGGTAGATCATGTTAAATAAGCTTTTAATTTTTTTTATTGTATTCACTTATTTTTCATTACGTTTATGATGCGCACTGAGTTCATAAATATAATTGGTATCATTTTTATTAGTGTTTAAATGTGGACGTCAACTATTAGAAGAAAAATGAATCCTTCATTCAATAGTTGAAAACGTTGTCAACTACTGAGATATAGGAAACAGCTGGAAAGAACGGTGAACGAACCTAAGAAAAGCTCTGTTATTCAAAGTTTTTTGAAAATGCTCTAGCACCAGTAGAAAACGAAACCCAATCAGAGGTATCCAAGAAGGAAATAAGAATAGTTTAGAACTTAACAACACAATGTGGTGATTAAGAAGAATTTATTTCAAGAGAAAGAACAAGGAAATATCAGTGTTTATGAAGAAAAATTAGTAATTGTTAGATTTTCAAAGATGAAATATATGTGTAAAAAAAATTCTTGTTCACACTATTAAAGTTGCCAGTTTTATTAGATATAAAGGTTTTATTTTTAAACTAATCGAATAATAACATGTCTTGTTAAGAAAGATATATTTTGTTTAGTGCATCGTGTGGAATGATATCCTTGGTTCATATTCTCAAAGTTGCTCGCGAGCAAAAGTACCACTTACTTTTAGTAGATTACTCCCCTTTTAATAGATAAAAAGAAGATGGCCTCGAGACCTTCTAATATAGAATTATTATTCCATAGAACTTGCTACCAATGAGTAGTTTTTTATAAGCAATTAACATGTCATTTACATATCATCACATTTACTTGATGTGTTTTATTTTTATATTGTATAAAGTTGTGAATTCCAACAAATAGATAATAAAAAAAGTAAAACTTCTCATTACCTAATATCATCTTTGTTTAATTAAAAAAAGATGCATGTTTCAACAATTGAAATTTTAAGTGTCAACTTTCGAAACGTTTGCGTTCTTATTTTAACTGTAGGTAAATTTTAGAAGTTTTAAATCAAACAATTTTTACAAAATTCATAAGCATAAATTAAATCGTTCAACCAGTTTTTTTTAAATGGATTGGCCAAGCGATTCATAATAAGTAGCAAAAGAACATCAATATTTAGGTTAGCAGTGTCAATAACATATATATATATATTTTTGACCTGTCAACTATTGGTACAGTTATGCTTCCTATATGGAAGTCATTTTACTACACCCCGATTTATCCAATATCCGAATAATATTCATCCAATATTTTAATATACATATGTGAAAATAAAGAAAAATAAACAATCAAATTCCATATTCTTCGTATTCCTATCTTCCTTTGTGTAGGTGCTGATTACGTAGACGATTAGGAAGAGCTGGATACTGGAGTGGACACTTGTTCAGGGTAATGACGTCATGGGCTGCTCATTGCAGATCATTAAGTCCTTAAGAGACCGCTCTTAAATTATTCTAGATGACGCAAATAGTTGCTGTGCTGATTCGTTCCACCTTATGAGTCACATTACTATTATTTTTTTTTCTATATCTTTTTTTTATTTTATTATTATTTATTTATTGTTTTACAAAATTCAAAGATAACCTGATCATATCCGTTTTTTTTTCTGTTTAAAATTTTAATCACACCTGTTATTGGAGTAACAATAAGTGAATATGCTCATCTTAATATATATAAATTACGTGTCGCGTTGTTTATCCGCTATGGACTCCTAAACTTTTGAACCGATTTTAATAAAATTTGCACACCATATGCAGTTTGATCCAACTTGAAAGATAGGATAGCTATTATCTTAATTTATAGTTGTAATATTATTTTATTGCCAATTATCTGTTTATTATCTGCAAGTCACAATTATCTGTTAGCTCCATACGATTCTAACCGATGGCGGTATAAGGTTATATATTATATAAAGAAGTTTACATTTATAGATGAATTATATAATTATACTTATGGTAAATGAACATAACTTTATAATAACTGCTCAAGGTGATGTCCAACTATTAAATAAAAACATTTACCATTTTTTAAAAATTAGAACAAAATATGCTCAATTATTACACATACATCAACATGTTTAATAATACAGGCTTCATAGGCGTGTGGGAGCACTCAACAGTACCTCCTCCTGGCATTTATAAAAAAAAAAAAATTATTTTAGCAAATCGCTCATCCAGCTTCTTTTAAGCATTCTGAAAGTATTTCGAGGAATGTCAGCCGTGAACTTGTCACTAACGAGTATGTTATTATGTCCATGAAGCCTGTCGCGAAATCGTCTATAAAGGTCATGTATATGTTCCTTTACTGTGGGTACTTGTAAATCTGAGTGAAGTGTGTGGTTTGAAACGTACCAAGGTGATTTCGTGATTAGTTTGAGTATTTTTATTGGAATATTTGTATTTTTTAAGGTGCATATTTTTTGCAGTATATTAGTGCGGCGTATGCCCATATGGGTTTAAGTAAAAGTATGTATTTAGTCGTCGGAGTTTTAATGTCGGCCGTTTGTATTGTATTGGATACAAAAGTTTTAGTCTCTTGTTTAAACTTAGATGCTTTTGTTTTACATGTGGCCAACCAGTAGTTAGGAAAGGAATTATATTTTATGTAGAAGAATTAGTGTCTAATTTATACAAAAAACACAGATATTAATATCATTAAAGATAATTTTACTAGTGAAAATTAACATTAAAAGATTTATGAAGAATGACAAAAACAATTACATTTTTTTTTTGTAATAAAAACTTTGAATAACGTTTTTTCAACTTTTCACTAACTATGTACTTGTTAAGTTAATAATACTATGTATGCCTTGATCTTAATTATTCCTCAATTGCAATGTAGGTACTATCTAATCGATATACTTTATGTATTTATTTATCAACTTTATTGATGATTTGATTAACGTTACATTACATTTTTGTATTTTCTCCAACTATGTCCACTAGTAAAATAGATAATTAATTTACTTTTCTTATGTTGAAGGCTTATGTTGTTGGACGAAACGTTGGCACAATAAATTAAAATTTATATTTAAATTGTGTATCCATTAACTACCAAACTTCTTCTTTAGTTCCTCAATCAATAAATACCTCAAAAATATTAAATTATGAATTATTAGAATTTAGTGATTAAATAATTATCATTAATGATCGTATTACATAAGTTAATTTGAGAACAAATAAGTATCACGGTCCAAACCGACGAATACGAAAGCTTTTTTATTTCCCAGTCAATACCGTCCAATGAAATTAATTGAACTGTCATCCCTTCTATTTGTCAAACCCTTCGAAAAAGAAAAAAATCCGTGAGAAAGTAATGGACAAAACCAAGAAAAATTCATGATTAACATTCGTTCATCATTTTTTCACTAGTGGTTAATAAACCTCACTAAAATAATAATTTTTCTGGACTAGAATTTTAACAAATATCATAATATATTTGATAAATATTTGAGTTATTTTTAAAAATTATTTATTGATATTTACAACTGTATTTATTGTTATTTATAATGCATATCGTGATGAGGGATTAGAACCTTGAATTTCTTTTGATGACAGACTTTTTATTATTATAAAAGAAAAAAGAACTAAATATTGCTCTGAAAATGGCAGGACATTAATTCAAGGCACTATTTGCAATAGGAAGGAACTTCCACGAGGATCCAACAAGCAGAGATGATGAAAGGGCTAAGAGCTTCTTTTGTAACAAAGTTCCCTCTGAGGGTGAAACTTATTTTGACAACTTTGGCTCTAATAAAAGTAAGTCTATTGGCCGTACTTATTTCCTGATGAAATTCTGTGAGAGATACGTTGTATATACATTGTACTATCTCATATAATTTATAATATAATATCTTGATATATACATACGTGTGTATTTAATAAGGTTCTTGAGGTTCAGTCAATAAATATAACAACTATTTTGGCGACGTTTCGAGACCATATTATTCTCATTGTCATGTTTTGCACCTTAGTAGGAATTTTCTTGTATTCTTTACACTGAAGTTCGGTTGGAATTTTTTTTTTTTTTTTTTTTAACTAGTTTCGAATGTTTTGAAAATTTCCTGACAAAAAATATATTGGTACCCACCTAAAGAGCTCAAGTATATCCCTTGAAGTATATCAAGAGTGGAAGGGGAAGATAAATGAACATAAAAGGGAATGGACCAGATAGACATTTTCAATAGTTCCATTTTAAATGTGTTTCCGATAAGAATGAAAGATCGAATTAGTCATAGGGAAAACCCAAGGAAAAATTTAACCTACCTGGATGTTCCCCTTCCAGTCGTGGTATATTTCAGAAGTCCGTTTGATCTCCTCAGATTAGTACCAATATATTTGATTTCTTGTCTTACATTTTTAAAATCTTAAGTACATATAATCTATGTAAAAAAGCACTAATTTTTTGAAAATGTTGTATAAAACTAGTTTTGAAATGAAATAATTTCAATAAAAGTGGCTATTAATTCATAAATCTTAATTTTTTTTTATACTTCTATACCATTATGCGTACCTCGAGAAGTTTTTTTTTTTACTATTTTAAAGAATTTCGTGCTTTTTAAAACTACTAAATTTTAACGAAAAATATTTATTTTACAGTTTTGAATCTAGAGTTCCGTGGCTATTAGGATTACAGAATAAAAATCTATGGAGGCACGGATTTAGTTTTCGTGACCCGTTCGATTACTGGTAAAGGGGCTCAGGTCGGGAAAAGGGTTCACACAACCTCGTGAAGATAATTGAATATTCCAATGGATAAATCGGTCCGGTTTTGAAAATCAAAGTAAACGTCGACTGGATGTGTTTACTAAATTGGATGTCCAATAATACAGTTCATTGCAAAAACAAAGTGTTCTTTAAAGGGACATTGTATTATGAATTTATCTTTCATATTATCATTTTCCGTATATATCAGTGTCATCTGGGAATAGTATGGTTTAATTTTATAAATTTTCTTTTATGGTTTAACCCTGAGTTGGGCTAAATTTAATCATAGCTAAAACTTAATCAAACTTTAATGATAGCTATTTGACAACTTATTTCCTGGAATCAAACACCCTATTTATTGATAAATAAATCTTTCAGTCAAATAATCATTAATTTACTAAAAAATGTCTGAAAGGTTTTATCATGACCAAATTATAAGTGATTGTTTTTAAGTATTATTTAGCTCCGATTAGATTTTGCCCGCCTCTGGTATTACCAGATACCTCATTTATTTATCTATTTGTGTATCAATTCTAATGGGATAAGTTATGCTTTTATTATTCAGATCAATATACCTTGTGAATCCAGTGACATAAAATATTTTCATCAATGGTGTGTGGTTAATGATCAAACTATGGATGTATTATATAAATATTACATCGAACGCAAGCGCGGAATATAATATTTATTCTTAACAGTAAAACGGAGGACAAATTGAATTAAATTTTCTAAATAACGCATCAGTTTTATTACTAAATACATTTTCTTTTTCAAACTTAGTTTTAAAAATTCCCTGAAACTGCTCGTCGTTACAGACTACTTCAACATTTACTAGACAATCGATCAAACCTTCCAATTCATTACAGAAGAATTATTTACATGACTGTGATTAGACCTATTTGGACTAAGGGAGTTGAACTTTGGGGCTTTACTAAACCATCCAATTCCTCCAATTCCCATCCAATTCATCTCGTATCTAATCCTTACAATCCAAAATCCATTGAAAAATCTTAAATGCCCCTTACTTTGTCACCAATAAACTTATCTATAAACACCTTAACGTTCCATATGTTACTGAGTTAGCCCAATCCAGATACCTATCCTTTCATAGTAAGCTCCACAACCACTCAAATCCATTAGTTTCTCAACTTGCTTTCTCCTTCATTCCCGATAATCCTCCCAGGTGTCTGAAAAGGAGATGGCCTAGAGACCTTTTAGTGTAGATTTTATTGAAGTGCTACTAGTGAGTAGTTACGACCAGAGATTCCTTAAGAGTGGAGGAAATTCCCCTCACCTGGCAACACAGTGTGAATCATTGTGGAAAGAACTTTCAATCGCTTTTTTTCTTTAAAAAAATTATTTTTGCACTTTTATAGGTGCCACATCCTAATATTTTTTTCTCGTTCATTTCTTTATTCACACCTATTAAAAATGTAAAAATTAATAGTACCTGGTCTAACAGGCATGAGAAGAGGGTAGCTTTCATATTACAGTACCTCCTGTCATGGATGGAAACAAAGAAAAATCTATTTGAGTAGATCTCTTATCCAGCTCCTTTTCAGTCTTCTAAGGGTATTTACGGTCATGTCAACCGAGGTCATGAATTGTGTAAATTTGTTTTTACACCCATGAAGTCTGCCATGAAATCGTCTATAAAGGTTTTATGTTCGTTTACTTTGGGTACATGCAAATCTGAGCGCAGTGTGTGGTTTTTTAAGTACAGACGTGTCTTGATGTTTTTGATATTTGTGTTTAATTTTTTGAAGTGTAAACTTCTTTTGCAAACTTTTAGTATAGGGTAAAAAAAGTAAAGTGGCGTCACTTGCTTGATTGAATGGCACCTTCAATGTCGAATAACTATTGCCGGAGATATTTCAATAACCATGATCTGTCATGGTTCTTAAAATGTGCCATTTAAGCCTTACAACTCATATTTTTTTGATCTTTTCTTTACTCATTTTCATAGAAGTGATCTAAATATTTAATAAGTAAACAATATAAAAATAACTTAAGATAGCAGCTCTATAATTTTTTGTTGTTGCTGAATCCACTCCAAAAAAAGTTTACACTTCCAGCATGTGGTCCTTAGCACAGGTTTTTTTTTTTACTATACCAATAATGTTTAATTGTATTGAAAATATTTTTACTTTGGCAAAAGTGAAGATATGTATCGTCAATTAATTCCAAATGTATGTCCATAAATATTGATTGTTAATTTGAGATAGAGAGCCATGCATTATCGACTGGAGATATGCAAACACGATACTGGCAGATAGTGTGTATCTTGACACAACTCGATGAAACAGATTGTGCCAAGTAGGCAAGTACGATTGATTATGCATTGCTCGAGAAACATCCCTGCCAGCAGAATCTTTTTGTAACAGGAAATAGTTGTATAGCGTTATGACAGACAAAATGATGAAGTTTAATGTCGGCTGTCTTTGAGCGAATTAATTTTGAATTAAGCGTCTGATGATAGAGTATATATTTTAAATGATTTTGACAAAATTACAATCAGTCAGTCTTGGGAAATAAATAATTGCGCCATAAAGAGTACATCCATTCTTCATCTCAGTTATAATTATCTGTAAGTTTACGATAGTTCTTTTAACAATATATTTTTGGTAGGCTTTAATCTTCAATATATTCAAACTAACTCTTTGATGAATTGATTCAGATCTGCAACGTTATTGCTTGGTACTCGTAACGCTCTATTATGGTTTGGTTGAATCATATTTTTTTTTTTTTTAATTTTTACCAGCTTGTTCAGATAAAAGGCTACGTAAAGTTTTAAAGACTAATATTGCAGCAAGTTTAGAGGACTAATCAATGTTTTTTTTTTTGTTTTTTTTTCAACTGTCATAGTCTGAAAGATGTCTTTTCACAGTACTTTCGTTTAATTAAAAGTAAAGAAGATCCGTCCGCAAACTCAATTTCTCCCTGACTGGGAAAAACAAAAGATCACGAATATGACGGACGGGCGGAATGATAAAGTATAGAAGGTAAAAAAATAAATAAAGAATCTACAAACGAAATTTATTTTTAATCATCTATGTACATTTTGACATTGGTAAAATTGCTGGTGATTCACTATACACATATAATGTATTATTTTTTTCATTAGAACTAATATATTCTATCTATCATATAAGCATACTTACGACAAATTTCTGATCCTAACAATAGCAACAGAGCTGTTGTTAATGTTACATTTTTGAGGATGAAAAAAGGTTAAAAAAAAAAAAAAAAAAAAAAATATATATATATACCATATATATATATATATATATATATATATATATATATATATATATATATATATATATATATATATATATATATATATATATATATATATATATATATATATATATATATATATATATATATATATATATATATATATATATATATATATATATATATATATATATATATATATATATATATATATATATATATATATATATATATGTATAAAGAATCCCAACCAAAAGATATGTCTATGTCAACATAAGCTGTTTTTTTTTACATGTTTTAGTTTTAAGTAAAATAAATAATACGTTTCCTATGATTCAGGTGAGGTTTTCCTTTTATTTTTCCTGATTTCTTTTTTTTTTTCCAGAACTGTATCAAATAAATGTTTTTTTAAACCAGCTTAAAAAAAAAAAAAAAATGCTTCAAAGAGATAACTACATGTTTTAATTTTTAAATGTTTATAGATTATATTTTTCTCTCTATTGGCTTGTTCTTTTTTTTCTTTTTCTTCAAAGATAATTAATGGCAGTAAGTAGTATGGATGGTTATAAATCCATTCATACCATATGTACAATAAATAAACATAAACTGATATAACATAAATATAGTAATGAGAGAAACCAAATTAAAAATAAATTTTTTAACACCGAACCATCCCTTCTATTTTTCTATCCCTTCATTTATGGAAGGACTAAATTTGGGCCAGCCCCAAAGAGATCCTCTCAGCTGCGACACAAGTTTCAAAACCCAGTGGAGGCTGAGTGAGAGTGGTGTAGTACAGTCGCAACTTAGTTCTTTTAAGTCGGTCAAAGAATGAGTCGAAAAGCTGACCATTGTCCGAAATATAAAAAATCCACGAATAATATCTATTAATCTTCTATTTACTAATAATGCTTTTTTCCCCAAGAATACTTATAGGTATTAGTATCATTTTAGGTAAAATGATATAAGGTATTATGGGTGTCATTTTAAACGTTAAATAAAATGTCAAGAGAGCAAGGAATATTTTGCGAAGGAATTTATTATGAAAGGCCCATTTATCGTTGGTACTCAAAATTTTTTTCATGGAACTAAATAATGTTTACTTTGGTCTCTTTGGCCGTGGTCGTCCATTTTTCTTTTTACCAAAGAGAGAAATTTTCAATTCATTATCGTACTAACAACGAGATATCAATATAGCATACTAAACAACACAATCCTAGTGGAAAATGTAGAAATAGATATTTACTAGTGAGATTATAGGAAAGAACTCCCGATAAATGTGAAACTCGGAGTGAAGTGTTAGGAATCACATAGAGCATTGCATGTCAGGCCAAATACGCCTCGTCGATAGTGATTCATTTTTTTTTTTTTTACTTTTTGTTTCCAAAAACGGATATTTCATATTGAAAAACCCCATAATTATACTTAATACTGAATTAGTTTAAAAGAAAAAAAATTAAAATATCTACTAGAGAGGCAATAACTAAATATTTATTTAAACTTGTAATAATTGTAAAGATGGCTAATCACTAATGAGTTTTCCGAGGTGTTGGTGAATGAGGACGCCCCAGAAAAAGGTCAGTAACTTGGAAAGACGATGCCAATTACTAAAGTTGGTGTCGTTGAGCATCTTCCATCGCTCCCTCGAATAATGGCCATTATGAATTCTGATTAGATCATTAAACTTTTACTCAGTTGCTCCTTACATTTAAGGAAAGCCCTTCCCTAGAGGCTGTTCTTAGATAACTAACTACGGTTTAGGGGAAATGAGTCGTAATAAACGGTGAGGGGGGGGGGAACTATCAATGAGCTGCCATGTTTTGAAATCTAAATGTATTAGGTTCATTGGGTGTTGGCTTGTTGTCGGCCAGACCGTTCGGGTGGCAAATAGATTATGAATATTCAATAGAACAATGAATAGATTATAATAACTTTGCAGCAAATATATTTAGTATCAGCTAGCAGTTTAGAGCAGTGAATGCAATGGCATGTAAATAACTTGTGAAGAACTACGCACTAGTATTAGTTCAATAAAAAATATGCACTAAAAGGTCTCTAGGCCATCTTCTTTCCAGACGCCTAGAAGGATTATCGGGAATGGAATGGGAAGCAAGTTGGGAGACTAGAGGTTAGGAGTGGTTATGGAGCTTGCCATTTAAAGGATAGGTATCTGGTTTGGGCTAAATCACCAACATGTGGAGCATTAGGATCTTTATGGATATATTTATTAATAAAATAAGCAATTGAGCAAATAAGCAAAATAAGCATTGAGGATTTTTCGAAGGATTTTGGTTTGTAAGGATTGGATACGAGATGAATTGGATGGTTTAGTGGAGCTCTAAAGCTAAACTCCGTACGTCCAAATAGGTCTAATCACAGTCATGTAAATGAATCTTTAGTATTTAATTGGGAGCTTTGAACGTCTGTCTAGTAAATGTTGATGACTACAAAGACTGCTTCTCGTTATTTTAGTCTTGTATGTGGATTCCAAATAAGACGTTTAACAGTTATTATAGAAGATAAATATCCCAGAGGTTCTGGATTTCATTTATTACTCAGGGAGGTCTATGTGTTCAACTAAAACCTTTCAATAAATACGGTTGATAAGGGAATGCACTGTTATTTCTCAGGAGTTTAATTTTAATAGTTTATTAGGGTTCGAAAACTAGTATGAGCATTTTTATTAAAATGAAAAAAATCTTTATTCTAGGATCAAAAAAACCTTCTAAGAATATCTAAAAAGAATAATAAAATGGTGCTATTAATTTTTTTAGTGTTTCTACTTTGGCAGTTGGAGATTATAATCGTATTTCTTCATTTTCTAATAGCGAATACTTCTCTTAAACACTTTGACGTATTGCTTGCAGTAGCTATCGTTAATTTTTCAAAAGCATTTGATAATTCTGTACCGAGCAAAGCTTTGTATAGGTCTTCTAATTTCTGAATGCCTGTAATTCTCTATACATCCCTTTATTTAACAAGATGGTATATATTCCTCATTGTTTTACTTTCCCACCTTTTGGGATAACTTCGTTCTTCGCAGGGAGTGTCCAGCTTTCGCTGCCATACAATTAGTCTGACAACTGCCTGGGATACTCTTATTTTAAGCTTTTAAAATGAACTTCATAAAATTTGAATGGAACTTTGGCATTGGCAGTTAAATTGCCTTTTTCTTATTATTCGTGTATGTTTTAGTTACAATTTTTCTTTTTATTGTTCTGAAATTTCAGTCGAATGTTTTTTTTTTGTTTTTTTAAACACTTATTTTTGTCAGTTTCTTATGGGAATAAGGGTAAGAAGATCAACGTAAACAGAGACCCCAATACCCAAGGTCTATTCGATTCTGGTGAACCTTATCATTGGATTTGCATAACAATATCTCCCCTTTCCTAATACCTGCTCTTCTTGAAAAGGCAATTTATCAACTCGGGTTCTTAATTTTTTTATAAATATATAAATTTAAATATATAGTTAAAATATGTATATTTAAATATATTTTATTTTACTTAGAACATTAATATTTTTAGGCGCACCTATGTTACAATCTGCAACTGAGAGTAAATATAAGTAAATATGAGTTGGCTTGAGGAGGATATTAGATAGAAGACACCCCTAACCTGCTGATTTAAAATGTTACAATTTCTCATGTTGTTCCTCTGTAGCATTACTCGTGTGGCAAAAGGGATGTAAAATAGCTTGATAGACAAGGTCTTATTCCAAGTGGATTGTAAAAGTATGGTAGAGACAGTTCCTTGAAAGATACACGATTTTTCAATTCCAAATAAAACGTAACTTGTTCAAGTTAAATTATTATTGTAAATACAAACCTATGTTTATCGATGTGATAAAAAAATTTATTCTGGTTTAAAATATCATAATTCATTCAGACTCCACTCCCCCCTGTCCAACGCCTTCAGCCACCATCCTTGCACACCATAAGCACGAGCAACTCTATCAACCTGGTCGCGCGATCTCCACTGAGTGGATAAATACACAATGGATAGTAATTCGACAGTTTATGTTTTAGCCTGTGTAGGTCTTTTCGGAACAAACCTTTTGTGCAAACCTAAACAACTTCCATTACTTCTATGCTTGAAGGTTGTAATTTACAATAAGTTCAAACACTTATGAGAATGTTAAATCTTAACAATACTAAGCGACATCATGAATAGAATAACTATATTTCTTGATGGGTATAATAATTATTTCATAATTATATCGTTTTGCATTTGCTGAATCCAAAAGAAATTTAGGAAATTTAAGTGTCTGTAAACATATGAAAGTGTCTCGGTGTCTAAAAACATTTGGGAACTCAAAACTACAGAAGTGTCGATTCCAAATGTTGATTTTCGGTTCGACCCATCCTTGATGAAAGAATCGGCATCGAGAATCGCTCACCCAAAGTCGATCCCTAGGAACCGATTGATACTGTTAATGGTAGTTTTGTAATACATAATTATGTTGATATACATACATCGATTTTTCTCCTTACACGACAAACAAAATGTAAGATAATCAACTGACTTCAAAAAAGAGGAGGTTCTCAACTCGTCTGTATTTTTTTTATTTTTATTTTTATTTTGTGTGTATGTTACGCGATTACTCCGTCAATTCTGAATCAATTTTGATGATTCTTTTTTAGATCGGTAGGGCATACTTCAGAAGTGGTCCCATTAAAATTATTTTGAAATAAACGTAGCACTTTTTAAGAAAAATAAAAAAAAAAAAACAGTTTAAAAAATCACTTATTAACGGTTTTTTTTATTTTTCTTAAAAAGTGCTGCATTGATTTCAAAATATTTTTTATGGGACCACCTCTGAAGTATGCCCTACCGATCTAAAAAAGAATCATCAAAATTGACAGAGTAATCGCGTAACATATAAAAAAACAAATACAGATAGATGAGTTGAGAACCTCCGTCAATTCTTAATCAATTTTGATGATTCTTTTTTAGACCGGTAAGGCATTCTTAAGAGGTAGTCCCATAAAAAATATTTTGAAATCAACGCAGTACTTTTTAAGAAAAATCAAAAAACCAGTTAATAAAAATCACTGTTATATAACCTTACATTTTAATCATATTTATGATTATGATTATTTAAAATCTCCATAGTAACTAAATCTCCGTCCTAAAGAATAAAGAAATATCGCCACTGGTGGAAGGCGGTGTCTACTTTTAGGCACCCTCAGAAAAAAGCTCAATTCAGTTGAAAGTTGTATGATAAATTGGTACCAGGTATTTAATTTTCTTTATCAATTATTTTATATGTATGTACAAACAACATACACATACCCATTAATGAAAAATATACGTAATGATTTCAACTCCCATTTTGTGTTCAATTTTCCCAATTACATTGAGGAAAGTGGAATGATAACCTTGAAAAGTCTTTGTTCAGTAACTCGAACTATTTTTCAGGGTATCTTGAAGATCGAGAATTGACCATATAAACAAAAATACACTAGCCACTAAAAAGTGAAAAATAAAAATAATTTTTAGAGAAAAAACAAAACCGACTTCAAGATTAAACCTACTTACACGAACTTGAACTAAAAAATAAAAAATAATATTTTAATTGCTTCAAAACAAAAACCGTTAAATGAAAATCAATGAAATTATCGATACTTATATACCTATTCACAATTTATGATCAGTTATTTTTGGAGTCGGTGCCAACCAAAACTAACAGAATTTGAAAAGAAATGGTAATTGTAAAGATCCTCCCACTGTTTCATCACCGCCACACCGCGGTCTCGGGCCATACTAAAGTGTATTGCAGAGGCAGTATAAAACTGCCATTCTTGGCTGGCACCGACTCCAAAAATATTATTATTATTATTTATTGGCACTACGTCCCAAGTTGAGACTTGGCCTGCTCCAACATCGACCGCCAGTTTTCCCGATCAAGTGCTGCTGCCTTCCAATTTCGGGTACCAAGCAGAATCCTGGCATCAGTAGCTACGGAATCTTCCCATCTAAGCTTCGGACGACCAACTCTTCTTGTTCCGTACACCCGCTCATCTAACACCCTCTTTGGAATTTCTTCATGGTTCATCCTTATTACGTGACCGGCCCATCGTAATCTGGCTAGTTTAATGACATGCACAATATCAACATCCTTATAAAGGTCCTTTATCTCATTATTTGTCCTTCCTCGCCAGGTTTGATTAATGCATACTGGTCCGAATATTCTTCGGAGAATTTTCCTCTCAAACCTCAGGAGTGACAATTCGGTTGCTTTTGTCATTGTCCACATTTCTGAGCCATAGGTAAGGACTGGGCGGATCAGCGTCTTATAAATTCTAAGCTTTGCAGCCCTGGACAGAGCTTTGCTTCGGAGATATTTTTGTAGTGAGAAATAGCATCGATTTGCTGAGAATATGCGTCTGTTTATTTCTTCTGCGATCCTATTTTGGGAATTGACTTGGGCCCCTAGGTACACAAATTCTCGTACCTTCTGGAATTTGTGAATCCCTATTTCGACATTTCCTTCTTGCTCCTGTTGTTGGTTTGATGTAGTCATATACTTTGTCTTCTCGTTGTTCACTGTGAGTCCCATTCTTGCAGCCGAGACCTCTAGTGCTTCGAATGATGTAGCTACATCTCTCCATGTTCTACTCATAAGGTCTAAATCGTCGGCATATCCAAGAAGCTGAACAGATCTATTCAACAAGGTCCCTACTACCTGTATTCCTGAATTTCTCACAGCCTTTTCTAAGGCTATATTAAAAACAAGGCAAGCCAGGCCATCACCCTGCCTGACACCAGTCTCTGTAGTGAACCCTCTAGACAAATCTCCACCAACTTTAACATAAGAGATATTGTTCTCCATTGTCATTTTTACTAGTCGAACAAGTTTATGGGGTATATTCATTTCTAACATGGCTATATAAGCTTCCTGACGATTTATGGAGTCATAGGCCTGTTGGAAGTCTATGAAGACATGGTGCGTGGGAATCTGGTATTCTGCCGTCTTCTCCAGTAGTATCCGGAGGGTAAAGATCTGGTCAGAGGTTGACCTTCCCCTTCGGAATCCAGCTTATTATTTTCCAATTTCCTTTTCAGCAAGAGGTAGTAGTCTGCCGTATAAGATAGTTGAAAGGATCTTGTAGGCGCATGGAAGTAGGGATATGCCTCGGTAGTTGCAACAGTCCAGTGCGTTACCTTTTTTATATATAGGGCAAATAATCGTTTTCTTCCATTCCATGGGCAGTCTTTCTTCTTTCCATATTTCACTTAATAGTTCCTGTAGTAGCTTAATCAATTCACTACCACCATGCTTTATGAGCTCTGCAGGAATTTCATCACAACCAGGCGCTTTATGATTTTTTAATTTATCTATAGCTTCCAGTACTTCTTCTTCATCAGGTGGCTCAATAAAGTCCTCATTGCTAGTTGCTTCCTGTAAGTCCCATCTCTCTTGTGGTTTTCCATTTCTATTGAGAAGATGGCTAAAATAATCAGCCCATCTATCCTTGATCTCCTGCTTGTTGGTAATCAGGCTTCCATCTTCCGCTTTACAGGCTTGACTATGAGGATTAAAGGGCTTTCAACCCATGTTTACCTTTTGAAAGAAGTTTCTGCTATTCTTTTCACTAAAAGACTGTTCTACCTCTTCTAGCAGTTTATTTTCCCAATGTCTTTTCTTCCTTCTATGAGTATGCTTTTCTTCTCTTCTGGCTAGTCTATAATCATCCACCGATCTACGTGTATGTCTTCTTTGTACCATGGTCCTGTAGGCCTTATTCTTTCTCTCCGTTATTGCTTGGCATTCCTCATCAAACCATCCTTTCCCCCTTTCAGGTTTCTTGGTTCCCAGAATCTCTTTCGCTGTTACAGACATTGCTTCCTTGCATGCTTCCCACGTATTATCAATTCCTTTGTTAACATTAATTTCTCTAATCTTCACATCTAGAGAGCGAGCGAAATTTTCACTTACTTCAGGCTCCTTTAGTTTACTGATGTCAAATCTAGTTGTTCCACACCCATGCTGCATTTTAGTGTTTGAGATTCTACTTCTTATTTTACTAAC
Organism: Euschistus heros; assembly: GCA_003667255.2. Lineage (NCBI taxonomy): Eukaryota > Metazoa > Arthropoda > Insecta > Hemiptera > Pentatomidae > Euschistus > Euschistus heros. The sequence goes on along the minus strand of RCWM02000007.1, from coordinate 4,655,503 downwards.
AATTAGGTAGTGGTCCGAATCGGCATTTGCCCCTCGATATGCTCTGACATCCAGTAGAGAAGATCTGTGTCTGGCACTCATGAGGATATGGTCTATCTGGGATGTTGTTACTTGTCCAAGGGGTCCAAACTTCCGCCATGTTCCCAAGTGAATTGATTTATGAGGGAAACATGTACCCCCAACAATTAGGTTCTTCGATGCTGCAAAATCCACAAGTCGTTTTCCATTCTGATTACAGACTTCATGCAGACTAAATTGGCCAATAGTAGGTTGGTATATCCTTTCCTTACCAACCTGGGCATTGAAATCACCGACCACAATCTTGACATCGTACCGAGGACATTCATTGTAGATCCTTTCCAATTGATCGTAGAATTCATCCTTAAGATCATCTTCTGATACTTCTGTTGGAGCATGAACACATATTAAGCTATAGTTGTGGAACTTTCCTTTTATCCGTAGTGTGCATAGCCTAGGGTTAATTGGTTTAAATCCTATTACGAGTTGTGACATCTTCTTCCCAACAACAAATCCTGTGCCAAAAGTATGCAGGCGGTCATCACAGCTGTAATAGACGGTATATGTTCCTTTCTTGAAGGTACTCTGCCCTGTCCACCTGATTTCCTGAATGGCAGCTATGTCTATGGAGTAGTTGTCAAGAGTGTTAAGAAGCACTTGAAGTGCTCCAGGTCTATAAAGTGATAAAATATTCCACGAGGCAAGTGTGAAGTCCGTTTGACGTTTGCTGTGTTGTTTCCTGAATTCCAGTCCGGCTAATCTTTGTGTTGCTTTCGTGATAAATAAAATTTAGGGAGAGTGGGTTTATCAGACCCACGTCCCCCGATTCAGGTGGAGAGGCTGCCTCCTAAACCTCCTGACCGGTTCCCCTTCCGGGGCGGCCTCCTAGGAAAGGAGACCCTAGGGTATGTACTGTTAGTGTCCTATGTCTGTAGTGTAGGGGTGTTGTAGTGTGCTGATTGCAGTCCAAAGACCGGGCGATGGGATCGCCACCTCCCTACGCCAAGACTCCAAAAATAACTAATCATAAATTGTGAATAGGTATATAAGTATTGATAATTTCATTGATTTTCATTTAACGGTTTTTGTTTTGAAGCAATTAAAATATTATTTTTTTTTTTTAGTTCAAGTTCGTGTAAGTAGGTTTAATCTTGAAGTCGGTTTTGTTTTTTTTCTCTTTAAATTATTTTTTTTTTTTTTTTTATAAACTCATTTTCCACCTTCTATAATAGACACCATCATATGCTGCATCATTCTTCTATGGATCCTATGTTTTTCTTGCCCTTCCATCTTGCAACATGCCCTGCCCTTCAGAGCCTATGTATATTGACTATACGGACTACTTCGGGTCTTTCTATAATTGATATAACTAACTCCCTATTACAACGTCTTCTTCAGACCCTATTCTCCAGTACAGGCCGATAAATTAAAACGACTAAGGACCTAAATATGTATAGTTTTTGTTCACTGCTATTAGAAAAACATTTGCTTAATTAGAACATTTTACTGTATATAGAATTTTATTCTCTGTTTTATACGATCAGGTCAGGTAGAGGAAACTACTATAAACTATTTTGCAAATCACAATATCATAAAGGGATGTAAACAGAAATTATTAACACGTTGATTGCGGGCGCAAAATCGGAAACCCATTCCCAGCAACTGATTTTTTTAATTTTAATAAATCGACTTCATTTCACCTCTATATACCGAGAAAAAATATTATAAAAAATAGTTGAATTCTAAGGTACAAAAAATGTTTTCCCAAGTTTTTACTGCTCCGTCTGAAAAATGTATAAAATGGAGTGAGATCAATTCAAACAATACAATAATTATCTCTAAGAAATTGAACTTACAAGAAATTTTTTTTTTTTTTTTTTTAAATCGGTCAAAAACCGGTGAATAAATGGCAAAAGTAAAAACGATCTGCACATAGTTCTGAAACTGGTACTGAGGAATGGAATTTCCATTCTCTTGCTGTTGTCATCCCAACATCAAACAGACAAGACCCCTTGTCGTGAGTGCTCACGTCACCCACTGGATTAGAAACGAGGTGCAATGCAAGCGTTCACGCCATCCACAGTCAACGAGTTAAACAGTAAATATTATTTATTACCTACAATACTTAATACATGAGTTTATTACAATTCATACAATTCACGAATAATAAGAAATACATTTTTTTAATTCTTATTAATAAGATAACTATCTTATAGGTTCTGGTTTTTATTTTCTGTTTAAGAAATAGCAAAAGTTTTTGCGTTAAATATTAGGACTCACGCAATAGACAAAAACACTCTAAGAAAAGAACATACCCGTTTAGAAGAGAAGAAATAAATCGAAGCAAAATGACAAACGTACAACCTGTTTTGAAAAGGAATATATTTGTATATATGTTTATTCTGCACCGGTGAATATGTTCCTTAGACACGGAGATGGAACTGGGGGCTATCAGAACCACGTATCAGATTGCCCACTATCAGTCAGCTGACAACAAGGAGTCCTGGGACAGGAAATCGAAGGATACGGAGGAGAGATATATCACTCAACCATCTTAGTCTCCCGTGCGCTGCATCCTAGATCCTGCCGTCATCGAGTCCCCATTTGCTCTTCCGCTAAGGGTGGGGAGAGGAAATGGCGTTGGAATTGGAAATAAATGTAGATATGTAAAATATCAGGAACATAATGGTGATATATTTATTCATTTATAGAGGTTTTTATTTCGCGAAAGTAGGTATAGTAGGCTATCTTCATTTCATTTCACCGAGCTAGTTTCTCTATTTGGATTCAAAATCAGTTCCTAATTTTAATTTCTTCTTTCTGCATTGAATTCACATCGTTTATTTTCGTTTCCAGATATACCAGGCGATGATACTATCTCATTATGCCTTTTTATTATTCTTAGGAGACAATATATCCCTGAATAAATATTATTTTAATTTCATTTCAAGCTGGTATGTCAGTGTAAGGTTTTAATTTAAAGTAAACTATGACGGATTGATAATTTTGAAACTTTAATTTTATAAATGTGGGCGTGGTTTATCTTTTTGGAGTGATCAATCATTATTCCGTCTTTTAATAGATACAAATCTAGGTTTTGCTTTAGTCGGTGAATTAGTTGAGGCATAAGGTCATTATGCACTCTAACTAGGGCAGGTAGGGCGAATTATTCTACATGATAAAACCTCTCCCAGACAAAGTGAGAAGGTAAAGACCTATAGTAGAGGGAGTCCGCCACGGAATAAATTTCAACTCGCCCAATGCTAACATTGAATCATGTCATTGAAAATATAAATTATCATATCTCAATAATAAAATATTATTCACAAGTTACATACAGATCATTACCAGATGCCTGTGATTAAGCCTATGAAATTATCATTTATTTTGGAAAGCAAACGAAAATTATATAATAAATCTTTGTAATGAATTCTACTAATAGTAAAATATGCTAGTAGGTAGGGATGAGTACCAATACACGATAATTAAAAAATATCTATATTTTTTCTTTCAAATATTTTTCCTATCGATACTTATGTTACAATGTATCGTTTTCTTTATATTTTAAAAATGTAACAAAACTTACAAAGCTCACACCATTCTAACAATCCAATTTCACACACAATAATAAAACAGATACAAACAATTAATATACTAATACACTTTCTTTGGGTACCCAGTCATGTTGGAATACCTGGAAATGAATTGGCTGATGCAGCTGCTAAAGAGGCGAGAAATATGTTTCCTGTACCCAACTTACCAATTGTCCTCAGCGACCATCAAATATATATTAAACAGAAGTGCAAGGCTGCGTGGATTTATTAATGGAACAGGATTCCGGATAGTAACAAACATAAAATGATTTGCCCTAATGGTCAACCATGGCCACTGCCGAACGGCTCTAGGAGGGAACAAGTGGTGATGACTAGGCTGCGCATCGGGTACACAAGACTCACACACCAACGCCTACTTCAAGGTACTTCACAGCCCATGTGCTCAAGGTGCCATGTTCCTCTATCAGTAGAGCACATATTTAGTAATTGCAGTCTACACCCTACAGCTGGAACACTTATCTTCAACAAAGACCTAGGGACAATCTTCAAAAACTATCAACCAGATGTTCTGAAGTTCCTCAGGAATTGCAGAATCTATAATAACATTTAGATAAACAAGAATTCAGAATTTGGTGCCTCTGGCCATGTTGCAGTACACAGCACCTTAAAAAAAAATAAATAAAAATGAAACATAAAACTTTTTATATATATTAAAACTAGAAGTAGAAAAACCTTGTAAAATTTGCTTAAATAAGGAAAAGCTTTTAATGTTTGGGGCAGGGGAAGATAACTGCTGATTGCAAGTATGTGAACTTACTGCCTAAATTATTTCATAATAAACTGACTTTTAATTCATTTTAAACACTTGGAATAGTTTTTTTCCTATTTAAGACGTGGGGGAAATTAACTAAAATAATAAAATAAAATCGAATATTTTTTAACTTGATAGGAATATTTAAAATAGCGTTACATTACAAAAAAAAAAAAAATGTCGATATCTTTATTTGTCGTTGCTGATATTGCACATGCATTTCAAAAATGAAACAACTCAAAAATCTGCATTAAAAAAATTTAAAGTAGCGCAGTATTGTATGAAATATTAAAAGTGATTTAATCCCTGAATTATGTTTTAATCCCAACCGCAAATGAGATGTGTCAGATGGGGTTTGAGGTCAATTCGATTCATTTTTTCATAGAAGACTATTGAACTTAACCACGATAATATATAAAAAAATGCCGATTGTTGATATGTGCCACTTTTGAAATACACATGCGGTATATCGCGTTTATATATTCAGGGCTCAAAAAATTATATGTACGGAATATCGATATTTTTCTTATTATACCCATCCCTCGTCGTAGGAGTGGATTTGGACGCTAGACTCCTTTAACTTCCAATCATATCAAGTTTTGGAAATTATACGTTAAACGCGGAAAGCCTATGTTTTCCTCTGATTTGCTAAGGTTAACGGTTTTTGGAAGGGTACTCCGTTATTGAATCATATTGTATTTCACCGACATAACATTCATTGACAAAATTCATTCTGTCCATCTGTCTCTTAACAGTCATGTAGACCTCTCATTTTGCACTATATTTAATAACGCTTCCTAACTCTTTGTATTGTTATTATTGTATGTCCATTACTCACGCAGATGACATTGTTGAATAGTAACGAATATTAAACCATTTAATATACCCGATCGCACGTGACAGCCATTGACAAGTTGTTTCCGAATTGCTAGATTCAAATTAATCCCTTTCAATTTCATCAGATCACTTTTCCGACCCCATGTCGAACTTGTCATTACATGACCTATGCATGATATATCACTAAAATATAGATATGGTCAGAATCCGGAGGTGCTCAAATATTAAACAAAATTTAAAAGTTTTTACAATTAACTGAATGTATAGGACGGTCTTGCAATAAAATTTTAAAATGTTGACAGAGATTAAATCCTCGATAATTAATTTGCTTAGCACGGATAAAGGGAATATAATGTAAATGTATAGTTGGCACCTTGTTCAACGATATAGGTTAATAACACTGGTTTAAAAAAAAAAAAAAAAATATTGTCATAAACAGAAACAGAAATATGTTGATTCGAATCGAATATTTTTTTTCTTTCATCATTGTCTCAACAACAAAATTATCAGGGTGGTTAAGATACTTTTAATGACTGGTTAAGATGGTTTAATGAGACTCACTGACAATTCTACAGTGGTTCCCCTGCTAACAGTTGGTTAATTCGAGCTGTTTACACATTTTTAGCCAAACAAAATCTTAAAATAAAATGATACATAGTGTAGAATTTATTTTGTATCTCACAGTTACATCGCGTATGTTAATGTGTGAGTTAATAATGAGTTAATACTCAGAGGATGTGTGTATAGGAGTTTAATCATGTTTCACAACAACAAAAATTAGTTTATTCGGTAAAAAGAGTGATTGTTTTATTCCAAACATGTTCGGTTAATATTTATTTTTTAGTTATTATAGGAAATTGATTTTAACAATGACTAAGGCTTTGTTGGTACTATTAGTAGCTTTCAAGGTCAGTAAAAAGGACCAATGAGCCTATTTGACATTCAAGTCCTACCCTTACTGATGCAGAGCCCTATATGAAATAATATTTAACGTAAAGTAACGTAGAGAAAGTATTGCTAGAATCTCTTGGAATCCTAGTTGGGAGTCTAGGTTTGTTGCTCCTGGATGTCTGTAGATATATATTAAGAGCCCACGATATGAATCTTGACCAACCTGGCTAAAATAGGTTGGTGACCTGTAGGATAACCCTTCCTTCCTGCCCTGGTTGGAGTACATAAGGACGTCATAGCCCAAATATACAAATATATATATTAAAAATACTTTGCCTGTATTTTTTTTTTTTTTTTTTTTTTTTTTTTTTTTTTTTTTTTTTTTTTTTTTTTTTTTTTTTTTTTTTTGTTCATAGCGAATGGATGGATTTACTAAGTATTCCTTTTGAGTATGGCTAAATATTTTAAAGGATTTATCAGTTTTACTGACAATAAAACAAATTTGATGAAATATGAAAATACATTGGGTTCTGAGGATGAAACTTACGGCACCTTCTCCTTACTTGATTTTTTTTTTCCTAACAGCCTAGGAAATCCGCAATCCACCACTTTTTCAGCCTTCTCTGGATGTTTTTTGGTTCGTATATGTCGTATATGAATGTGATTGGAAGTCCATATAATTTTAGAAAGAATCTTTTGAAGAGAGTACATATTTATTAGTTAACAGTTGCTATGCGAAGGTCAGGATGTAGAGTTACGCTGCTTACGTGTTATAGTGATAGTCCTGAATTTTTCTTCCTAAAAATTTGTGGATTATTTATGTACGTTTTCAGTTGTTCAAGTAGGTTTTAAAAGGTATTAAAAATGGTTCGCTTTGTGTTTAAGTTGTATTTTAAAACATTTTGAGAGCAGTGTTAGTGTACAATTGTGATTTATTTGCCTATCCATGGATTATTTTATTCAAATAGTAGAGGATTAATGGAGAGCACTAATTAGACTAGTGTTAATTGTATAGTCTAGACTGTTAGGACCCTCTGTGACTGTAACTTTGGCCTCAATAATAGAGCTACTGAAATTAGCTAGAACTTACGGAATTGCCTGATACCTAGTTTCAGTAACTAGTAAGAACTAATTCTATCTGGTTTAGTTTAGTTAAGTTTTAATAAATATATATATTGATTAGTTCAACTATGCTGAACTGATATGGGATAGGGACAAAAGGGGAAGGAACGCCTTCATAATGTCCAATGGTATCAAAAATTTATAATTTGTTTAGACGTTTCGCTCCAAACTGATATTATCAGTACATTTCTGCAGTGTTCCACATTTTTGTTGTCACAGGTGTAAAACAATTAGTTTTATTCTATTTCCATATTAAATACATATCACAGATTTGCTTATAACGTTAAGTAACATTGCTGTCATGTTTTAGGTGTTTTATGAGAACTTAGGTTATTGCTCATAAAAAAAACTAAATCTTTTAAATTTGGACACTTTATTACATCTGAGGCACTGATATACAATCCTTTTAAATTTATACGGCTTATGGAAATATTTTAGACGGTCGAATATTTTATTTTTCAATCACTCCTTTTACCGAATAAACTAATTTTTGTTGTGAAACATGATTACCACTCCTATGTAACTCTGAGTGTACATTAACACACGCGATGTAACTGTGAGATACAAAATAAATTCTACAGTATTTATCATGTTATTTTAAGATTGTTTTTTGGCTAAATATTGTGTAAATAGCTAACATTAATAATTCCTTTTATAGAAGCAGGTAGAAAAAAAATAGTTACACTTAAAAAATATAGTAAATCCATATTTTTTTATAATTAACTTTCCTTAGCAGTATGGAATTTAACATAATTTATTAGGAACGCAACTTGAGAATGAAATGTTTTCTTCGAAATGAGTGTTATTCATTAATTTCGGAACAAAATATTTTGTATAAAATTGGCTCTATGTAATTCTAGTTACTCAGACTAGTTCTTTCGGTTGTAAAAGCAGAATGTTTATGTCAAAAATGAAAACAAAGACTAGTGAAATGAAAAACAAGAACAAAACTAGTTAAATTAAGAAAAAATGGTAAAATTATATAAGAATAATAAAGAAAGCAAAACTAAACCAAACATGGAACATTTTGTACATAACACAGACAATAAATCAGTTTTTGCGTAGAGGCACTTAGATTATATTATATTAATCTTTGGCGTTGGTATGTTATCAACTGAAAAAGGAACTATGAAAAACTATCTCAAAAGTTCTCTTCGAGGCATGATATCAGTCATAGACCATCGACGTTCAATGATATCTGGATCACTGCTTAAGTTTTTGGAAGAATGAAAACATCGTCTGTTAATTCCCAGCATAATATTTTCATTCTACGAATATGATCTACTAATTCATCAAGGCATACTGATATAGTTTAATTTCAAACGTAATAATGGAAACACGCTATTTATGAATAATTTTATTTTATGAGTTAACTTGATAATTCTGCTGCCTAAGAAGCAAGGAATATCAATCAAGCTTTAGCGAAAGGGAGTTTTAATGAAAGGACCATTCATTGTAAGTTTGTTTTCACAATTTTCTTCAGAAGATTTCTCTACGGTAATCCATTTTCCTTTTTTTTTAAGAGGAAGCTAGATAGTTTCCTCATTTAATATCGTACTGACAAGGAATCGACCTAATGCACCAAAATTAGATCAAATAACAGTTTGCACTCGTGAACAGGAAAGGAACCATCATGTTGCACGGTAACACCCGACCTCGTATTTCGAAACAGACTGTAAATAAATTATAGGAGTTGGTGTTTAATAAATTATGAAGTTCTACAACATCTTGCATCAGACTATCACTTTTGTTAGGAGCATAGAAACCTTTATGTGAGGAAAATATTTACTATAATAATAAAATTTATTATTTTATTTTATTTTCTGACTTTACCGCGTGACTCAAACTTTTAAAAATTTGACTTTGAAATTTTGTTTAGTCGTTAAGAAAAGCGGTGAAATCTATTAAAAAAATATATTTGATTTTTTGTCAATATTTTTAAAATTTTCTACATGTTTTAAAAAACGAACATTTCGTGGGCCATTTACAAATAAAATGGGAATTTATCTTTCCAGAAAACCCAAACATTCTCAAAGAAAAAAATTACTTATTCATGTTCTGTGGGATACTACAATGTTACACTACTAGAGAATATATACCTCAGTTTGTTTGTCAAATTTCCGCTTCCTAGAATTTTAATGAATTTTAAAAGAAAAAAAACAACATAATAATTTGACGTACGTTACTGGGTACATATCTTGTCAGAGTTATGATTTTTATTCAGGCTTTAGTAAAGGATTCTTCAGGCTGCTAATTTGAAATTATTTCCCAGGAAGAGGAATAGTATTAAATTTTATATGAGAAATTAAAGTGTTTTTCCCCCGAAACGTTTAACGTGTTACTAAATTTTTTTTTTCACTTTATAAAAAAGTTGATGGGTTTTATTATTCCACCCCCTAAAAGTTATTAAAATATGTTAAGAATGTCTAGACCCTTTCAATAATCCTTTATTAACAAAAAAATATTATTTATTAATTTATTTATTTATTTTTAATGCTGGTAACATATGTCAAAAATACCATACACTTAATGGTGACTAAGAGAAACATGTAGAAAAAATGAATTTTTGAATGAAATAAATTAATATGTAATTTTTCTTGATATAAATCAATATTATTAAATATATTATTTTATTTTTGAAGAGAAAAGATTTGACCCGGTCGGGATTCGAACCCGAGTTTCCACCTCTCTAGCGTGGCGCCTTATCCAACTAGGCCACCGTTCCGTTTTCTTTATTTTGAAACGGATACGACCCCGGTGGCCTAGTTGGATAAGGCGCCACGCTAGAGAGGTGGAAACTCGGGTTCGAATCCCGACCGGGTCAAATCTTTTCTCTTCAAAAATAAAATGAAATAAATTAATGATTGAAAATGAAAATGGCTTTTAATCTTTTTAGACATCAATAACACTTCGAAATGCTTGTAACTACTTTTAATTTCTAGCTATACATTATTTTCCACTGTGTTTATACATATATTTATCGCATAATGCTATTGTTTTTTTAACCATAAATTTAACAAATGGGACCACGAATTTAACGCAAGTTACCAAAATTTTAACATACTTCACCGTAAATGTAACGTACGTCAACAGTAAGGTATGTCAAATTTTAGGTATTGTAATTAAAAAAAGATTATAAATTACAATTTTTTTTTCATATACAATGAGATTGAAGCATTCGTCATGTTGAAAACTACAAACTGTAAAGAATTAAATTGGAAGGGATGAATTCAATTTGAGAAAATAATGGTAACGTATGTGGAATTGAATTAAGGAACTCACTATGTTTTGAGAATCAAGGTCTTATTATGTCGGTTAGTACAGAAATGTACTATTTTGATTTAATATACACATAATTGAACAAGAAGTAACAGAGAGAATAGGATGAAAAAAAAACAAAACATTCTATTCTTTTTTTAAAGGTTAGAAGTTGACAACTTGACGTGTGGACAGTAACATACGTCCAAATTTTTAATAATTAATTTTGTTTTTCTTTGTTAAACATTTGAAATTAAAGTTCTAAGGTCTAGATCAATTTAAACAAATGAACTCGAAAGGTAAAATTAACAACAGTGAAATATTGGATTTTTTTTATTTTATTTTTTTTTTTCGTAACAAAAAGGGCTGGGACAAGAAATTGCCATTGTATTTGAAAATGACACTTATATGGGACAAAATAATATTCCGTGATGATCAAAAATTCAACTTCCAGATTATAAACTATAGGAAAATTGCCTAAGGCATTGTTCTGGATATTCAAATTTTGTTTGTGTTTTCGCAAGCTGGGATCCGTGTTTTCTCCTTAGGTACCCCGATGGTTTCTGGGATAAAAGGAAAACAGCTACAGGCTGGTGAAAGACAACACCAGGAAACTGATCCCTGTCTGCTTTTACAGTATTAGATTAACTTCTTTCTAGATTAAAGGATTTATGATACTGTGTTTATAAATTAATTTTATGAGAATTCTTTTCAAGATAAAAAATAACAATAAAAACTAGCTATTTTGGTTGAAAGGGTATATTGGGTTAAAAGGGTGTTAGTAATAGAGTCAAATATAAAATGTAACGAATCATCAATATGTATTTTGAACCCTTTGAGTACTTTTTATGGCATAAATAAGGAAAATAGAGCAGATAAAGTATTATAAAAATATATTTAAAATAACTATAATGTTTATTTGTCTCAAATTAAATAATGATAATTAAGATATGATTAACTTCGCATATTACCGCCTTCAAATAACTGAAGTAATGTTAATGTTTAATAAAGATTTTATGGTTGACAGTAGGATACAATATTTACTCGTGATAAGTAAATATAGGGGATGTAGTCATGAGAAAAAAAAAAGACTAAAATAAAAAATAAAAATTAATTTAATGGTGATGTTTAGGCATGCATTCCAAGCCTTCTACGTGGCTATGAATAACAAAATAAGAATGTGACGAATAAATATAATAAACTAAATAAAAAGAAAATATGATTTGGTATTCTTCTTTATAAAACAAACTAAATATTAAATGTCTTATTTTCAGTTGTATTCAACAACTTTTCTAACAAGATTATCTATCTCTCTCAAGCTAAGAAAAATATATTATATTATATGTTTGGTCCTTAAACGGTATAAAAATCAACTACTTGGTCGGTTTCGAAACGCTACCATTTTTGACACAAAATTATTTGGTACAACAAAACTATCTGATAAATATGATTTGATAAATATATTCTGATAAAATATATAATATAAATATAATAAAATAAAATATAATATATAATATAAACTATAAACTATATAATAAAATATAATATATAAATAAATAAATATAATATATAATATAAACTATAAACTATCTGATAAATATGATTTGATAAATATAATCTGATAAAATATATAATATAAATATAATATAAAATATAATATATAATATAGATAATATAAAATATAATCTGATAAATATGATCTGATAAAATATGATTTGGTATTCTTCTTTATAAAACAAACTAAATATTAAATGTCTTATTTTCAGTTGTATTCAACAACTTTTCTAACAAGATTATCTATCTCTCTCAAGCTAAGAAAAATATATTATATTTATTGTTTGGTCCCTAAATGGTATAAAAATCAACTACTTGGTCGGTTTCGAAACGCTACCATTTTTGACAAAATTATTTGGTACAGCAAAACTATCTGATAACCCCGCCTCATTCAGTAATTTAAATGTTTTGTAAATATTCACTAATATTCGAAACGTAAATTTTAAGTCCTACAGTATTCTTTAATGATGTTCCACTAATCCCCCTGAACAGAACCGCTATCTGGGACTCCATCTGGACAAACGTCTTACTTGGGATCCACATAAAAGACTGCCCGTCGTTTTCGACTACTTCGACATTTACTTGACAAACCTTCCAATTAATTACAAAAGACTCATTTACATAACAATAATTAGACCTATTTGGACATACGGGGTTGGGCTTTGGGGCTCCACTAAACCATCTAATTCATCTCGTATCCTTACAATCCAAAATTCTTAGAAAAATCTTAAACGCTCCTTACTTCGTCACTAACAAACTTATCCACAAAGGTCTTAATATACCATACGTTTCTGACTTAGCTCAAACTAGATATCAAACTCCACAACCATTCAAATCCATTAGTATCACAACTTGCTTCTCATTCCATTCCAGATAACCCTCTGAGGTGCTTGAAAATAAGATGGCCTCGGAATCTTCTAATATAGTAATTTATTATATAGAACCTTTCTTTATAAGTGCTATCAATGGGTAGTTGCCTTAAAAATAGGGTGTTCAGCATAAGACTGCAGTAACTTCGGGAGGCGATTCTGGGCATCATTTACTACAAAATATTCCCTATAAACTATAGCTCGATTCTCATCCGTTATATACATATTTTTAATTTTATGTTTTTTCAAGAAATTTCTACTTTTGCGCAAATAATTGTCTATATTTCCTCAACTATTAAGTCTGCTCATTAGAAAGGTGATTAAATTTCCTTTAAAATAAGCTTATTTATCAGTATTTAACTTTGTGATCCAAACATAAGATATAGCAAGTTTCAAATTTCGTTCGAAAACTGTGACTGCGTTTTTCTCAAAAATATTACATACGTTAGAAACGTGCACCACTAAAAAAAAAATTCTAAAAATAAACATCTTTCGAATGGTATACCATGAATAGCGATAATTTTTAAAATTATTACTGAAATTGCGAAATGCAATATCGGCGTTTTGGGAAATGCTGAGAGAATGCTCAGAAATGTTAAATAGTTATAAAATTTTCATACTTTATTTAAAACTATTGTTCAAAATGTCCTACCCCTTCTCTGATACACAGCACCGAACTTCTTCTGATTGCATCTACTGCTAGGCGAAGTTCATCATGATTTTGCCGTATTGTATTGCAGCACCGTATTGATGCAGTCAGAAGAAGATCGGTGCTGTGTATCAGAGAAGAGGGGGACATTTTGAACAATTATTGTAAATTAAGTATGTAAATTTTACAATTATTTATCAAAAAGTAGAAATTTCTTGAAAAAACATTAAATTAAAAATATGTATGAAAACGATAAGAATCGAGCTATACTTTATAGGGAATTTTTTGTTGCAAATGTTGCCCAAATCGCCTCCCGAAGATACTGCAGTCTTATGCTGAACACCCTGTACAGTTGTAAATTTCAATTAAAAAAAAAAAAAAGATGTCAAGTGCTCTATTATAGATAATTGAATACAAAATAGTAGTGAAGTTTAGTCGAAGATACAGTTGTAATAGAGTAATTAAATAATTTAAATTGAATAATATTTTTTTTATTAAATTTATATTATTCAATTTAAATTATTTAATTACTCTATTACAACTGTATCTTCGACTAAACTTCACTACTATTTTGTATTCAATTATCTAGTTAACTACAAATTTTTTTTTTTTTTTTCTTGTTTCTTTTTCATTTTTAAATTATGTTTATTATTTATTTTTTTATTTTTTTTAATGTTAGTATCATCTTGGTTACATCCAATTTTTTGTTATTTTAGCCCTGATGAAGACCTGCAAGGCAGGTCGAAACGTTGGCACGCCAAAATATAAGTTTTTCATTTAAAAACTGGCTGTGTTTATTCAACCTTGACTGCACCCCTGACAAATTCATCTCCTTAATTTTCCAATTTATTTTGCTTAGAAAAAAAATTGATGTAATCTATCGATTTTTCATAATAGCCTATTATGAATTCCCTTTTATCCGAGGTTCCTTGGAAATCGGGACTCGTAATGCACCCGATATCAGAAAAATTATGTAAAAGGGCTTAAAAGACGATCGGCGGAAGATGAGGAGGAAAATCTCTGAAGACTACAATTATCCTGGAGGTCGTGGGTGCTTCAGAGCGAACGAAATAAATTGGATTAGGCCACGATATCATTTTCTGTTCGAATATTTCCACCAATGAAAAAATTTCCTTTGTAATATAATCTTTCAGATTTCTTCGATAGAAATAAAGTCTTTAGATGTTAAAGGTATTTCTGTGTAACAGGTAACGATTTCATCTCTCATAAAGCAATGTACAAAATTTTCCCATATTAAAAAATCAATAATAATTCGAAAAGCATTCTTAAACTTTATAAATCAGTTTTAAGATCCATCTTGACATACGCGGGTTCTATTTTTAACTAAGTATTGATGATTTATTTGCAACTCCTGTTAATATAAATGGAATATGATTCATCGTATTGTATTGTTCCTTCCATATCACCTGAAAGCTACAAATATTTTTAAACAAATACCTAGGAACGAAAAATAACTGTACATACTTCAAAATATCTTAGATACACAATGACTTAAACATTAAACCCATATCGTCTGCTTGGAGGGAAAAGTCAATAAATTAAATTTTTTCCAAATTTGACAAAATTCATTGTTAGTAGATATTATAATCTACTATATATTTGTCAAATACCACTCACTCATTTAACACGAAATCTCAGAAACCACCGAACGGATTGGAATGAGATTCGACATGTAGCTTCCTCTAGAGCCGTACGTGCTCGCTAAGAAAGGAATTAAAAAAATTCGGCCTGGATCGCGGCTAATTCGCGAAAAATGCGATTACAAGATTTATTGTGTGAATAATAATAGATTAATTGTCATATGGTATATGGAGATAAACTAAGTTAAAAAATAGGTTAGATGCTTAAGCCGCACACTTTGACCACAAATTAAGTTCCTTATACAAACCAAACTACGATCGATGTCGAAACCTTATAGCACCATGTGAATTCATAGTGGCTGCAGAGGTGTACCCTTACAAGAAGCTATTTAAAGACTTATGTTCTCTGGTAATGACATGTAAGGTCAGTTCGATGTACATATTCCTTACGAGCAACCCACCAGCATCGCATCACCAGAAGCTTCGTCCCAACTGTTCTTCAGCTTTCCGGTCACAAAATAATTGTTCTGAACTATAATTGACCATCTTCAAATCGGCTTTTCTCAACCAGGCCCAATTTGTATTTCTCGAATCTGGACAAGTTGTACCTAGACTTTATGAATTTTATTCCTTGAACCTAGAATCTACCTTTTTCTCAGTTCAGATGAGTCTATTGCAACTTTGAAGTAAACTCATCAATCTAGATGTAAACAACGTAGGAAATGATTTACAGATTCAGTTCGCAACAAACAACTAAGGAACCCGGCTGCAAAATATATTCAAACACATGTAGAGGTCACATTTCTGTTAAGCTGTTAAGAAATACATGACAAATCATCCTGAAATTAGCAGAAAAGTGGTTAGCAAACATAAAGAGAGCCAACCCGAAGTTAAAGGATATGCTGTAAACACATATTCTGAGAATCATCCAAATATACTTAGAGGGGATGTACAGAAGTATAAAAAAACCCATCCTGAAATCCATAGAAAGTCTTTAAAAAAATACTCCTCATGTTAAACGTGTAGCTGTAACAAAACACGATGAAACATGTTCATTGGAAAGATTACAGCCAGTATGACCCAAAACGGAATATGCAAAAGAAAAAACAGTCGATATTGCACAACGGTCTACTTGAAATTGGTGTTATGCTGTAAAATGGAAGGACGAGAGCCCTGCCATGTGCTGCAAGGTCCAACTTCCTCCCTTTCAAGAATATCCTGAACACTTGCACAGCCTCCTTACTTACGAACATCCTGAGGCTGAGTATTTTCTAAATAATATTTGGAAATATTACGGTTGTTTCCTAATGACGGTATTTGGAGCAAAAGAGATAAAAGAGGAAGATTTCATGCCAATATTCAAGGTG
The DNA here is from genome assembly GCA_003667255.2 of Euschistus heros. Lineage (NCBI taxonomy): Eukaryota > Metazoa > Arthropoda > Insecta > Hemiptera > Pentatomidae > Euschistus > Euschistus heros. The sequence goes on along the minus strand of RCWM02000007.1, from coordinate 4,638,972 downwards.
CGAGGACAGGTATATATCACAAAATAGGGAGTTTGATGGCTGGAACACAGCATTGCCGCCTTTTATTCAGATAAATTTTGTTGGCGATGACAACCATGAAATAGGCATTCGCTGTGGTTACTTTCAAAATGTCAAGCCTGCATTCGTAGGCCAACTCCAGAAAATTCTTCATGAACATAACAAGTATATTTAGGATTTCAAAGGTGCTGTAGAGTCTGTTCCCAAAGATCTACAACATTTCCAGGTAGTTATCAGTGCTGACAAAAAGCCTTCAAATGCTCACTGAGGACGTTACAATACTCCTACCACTAACGAAGTTGCTGTCTTGATTTGTTGGCCAGGTGTTTAAAAAGCGAGACATTGTTCTCAACAGCAGGGACAAACAACTGATAAGAATCAGTGAGTTCTATTAAGCTTATGATTCTCTTCAGTATCGTCTCATGTTCTGCCATGGAGAAGACGGGTACAGTATTAACATCCCTCAGCGTGTCCCAAACACCAATACACCACTTACGAAAACTGGGTCTGCAGCTGATTTTCACGCCTAAATGTTGATGGAGCTAGGAGGTGAAGAACCTAATTTACTTTAATTTCGTAATCTCCTCAACCAATTTATGCTTGATATGTACGCAAAAATAGAAACAGAAAGACTAAACTTTATTCGAAAAAATCAAAAAAGTTGAGAAGTTGAGACTATATTCACTTAACGTATGCCATAAGAAAAGCTGGTGGTCTGATATCAGAGCTGGGTTAGATGGTTGCGCTGCCTCGAAGCTTCACTGGAGGACTGTTAAAATAATATAAAATTAACTTTTACAAATTTTAAAATTTACTTATTGAAATTATTCTAAGAATGGAATTCTTTAGGTTTATTTAAGTAATAATAATTACCAACGTTAGGCTTTTACTAATTTCAGTTGTCCTTAATCCTAATGATATTAAACCGTAGCGGAGCAGGGTACTTTCAGCTAGTTTCCCATAAATATAAGAAGCCACCAAGTGAATATAACTGTTATATATGCACATGGAGAGTAAATCCGATCTCTACCACTTCGTGAAATCCTGTTATTATTATCCTTTATTAAATATTGTTATGATTTCTCCTAATGGGTTTTCTTTCTGTGAAGAAAAAAAAATCTGAACTAATACAAACTATGAAGGATCTAGGATAAAGTACTTTGGTAAGATACTTATCATTACAAACTAATTATCGCGGAAAGAGGTGGTTACGCTAGAATAATCCACAGCTGCCAGGTTTTTCTTATAACTACCCACTGATGTTTTATATGGGCTGAAGGTCTCGCAATCCAAGAGTCGATTTTCGGCTGATAAAATAAATAATAGTCTTCGTCTGTGTGATTCGAACTTGGTCCGGGTCTTGTGCTTTACCTACTGAACCTCCGAACTTCACATAGATTATGTAAATAATTATAAGCATAAAGTATCATATCCCTAACATAGAATACCTAATAATGTAATAATAATAATGCCTAATAATTAGGCATAGCTTGCAATAGTATTATTGTGTGAATAATAATAAGGATCAAAGCCAGTAATTTTAAGCGAAAGGTATTGGACAAATCAGGTTTTAAACCCAACCCACAGATAGAAAAGTAGTAAATATTTATTACAGAAGCGAATAGAAAGATGGAGTTTTCAATAAATCCGAGGCTTCTAAAACTTTTAGTTATTTTATAACTATATATTTGTCAAATACCACTCACTCATTTAACACGAAATCTCAGAAACCACCGAACGGATTGGAATGAAATTCGATATGTATATTCCTCTATGGCCCTAGGTGCTCGCTAAGAAAGGAATTTTAAAAAATCGGCCTGGATCGCGGCTAATTTGCAATAATGCAATTTTAATTATTATTTGGTGAATAATAAGAGATTAATTATCATATGGTATTTGGTGATAAGCTAAGTTAAAAAATAGGTTAGATCTTTAAGCCGCAAAGTTTGACCACAAATTAAGTTCCTTATAGTTGTAAACAAACAAAAATACGATCGATGTCGAAACCTTATAACATTTGTACTCTATGTGAGCTCATGGTAGCTGCAGAGGTTACTTATAACTTACAAGATTGAGTTGTTTCGTGACGAGAAGTTATTTAAAGACTTATGTTAAAGAGGAGGTTAAAAGACTTATGTTCTCTGGTGATGACATGTAAGGCCAGTTCGATGTAGGGACAAAAAAAACAGATAAGAATCAATAGTTCTATCAAGTGTATGATTCTCTTCAGTATCGTATCATTTTCTGCCAAGGAGAAGAAAGGTACAGTATTAATATCCCTCAGCGTGACCCAAACACCAATACATCACTTAAGAAAACTGTGTCTGCAGCTGATTTTTACGCCTAAATGTTAGTGGAGCAAGGAGGTGAAGAACCTTATTTACTTTAATTTCGTAATCTCCTCAACTAATTTATGCTTGATACGTACGCGAAAATAGAAACAGAAAGACTAAACTTTCTTCAAAAAAGGTGAGAAGTTGAGACAATATTCACTTAAAGTATGCCGTAAGAAAAGCTGATGGTCTGGTATCAGAGCTGGGTAAGATGGTAGTGCTATCTCGAAGCTTCACTGGAGGACTATCAAAATAATGTAAAATTACCTTTTGCAAATTGTCAAATTTACTTATTGAAATTATTCTAAGAATGGAATTCTTTAGGTTTAAGTAATAATAATTATCAACGCTAAGCTTAACTTTTACATATTTAAGTTGTCCTTAATTTTAGATATTAAACCGTAGCGGAGCTGGGTACTTTCAGCTAGTATTTTATAAATAAAAAGTAAATTTTCTTTTCTTAAAATAATTTTATTTTTGAGTCACCAATGTGGCGATAGACTTGATAGAGACAACCCATTGGTACTTCTTCTCGTTTTTAGTTCTAGGTCTTTTTTTTTAATTTTTTTTTTTATTTTACCAATTTTAGCTGAAAAACACTTAGTTTAAATCAAATTTAATCTTCATCAGTCCTAGTCTTCGATATTTAAAGAAGGTACTAAGCACTTGGAACTATCAAGACACAACTGTTGTTTAGGGTTTATGTGTGCTTAACGACCTTATGCACTCTAACTAACTAGGATAGGAATGTAAAGATTCATTTGGTGGGTCATCGAAATAAATTTTAACCTTTTCAGGTGGGATTTGAACCCATGAACTTCTGTACCGAGCACTCTGAGACCCTTGCCAAGGCAATCATTATGTAAGTGCTCAATTGCATTGTCCAGAATATGATAATTTGTATTTGTATTGTTGGAAATCATTTTAACTTTTACATTTTAAAAAAATTAAATGATTATTTAACTACATAGAGTGACAGACTACATTTCAGTAGCTCTACAGGATAGATTATATGCAACTGGGGTATTCCTGAATGTAGCCCAAGCCTTCGACTAAGTCTGGCACAATGGCCTACTTTACAAACTTAAATCCTTCTTACAATCGACTTACTATCTTATACTTCTTTCTTTTCTTTCGGACAGGTAATTCTCAGTTCTTCAGGGTCTGGGTGTCCTTTTTATACATTCAATCAGGGCGGGAGTTCCGCATGGATCAATTCTTAAACCTTTGCTGTACATAATACACATACGATATTCCAAGTGACCCTAAAATAAAAGCCACATTCGCAGACGATGCTGTTATACTGACAAAACACTCAGACATTACTCAGGCTTCACTGACTCTCCAACATTACTCTCTTCAAAGGGTTCTCCTCCACTGCCTTTCACGTCATTTTCTTTCTCACAACAGATTCACTGGATGTCTAACTTTGATTAAAAGGTGTGAATTAAGATTTAAAGTAAAATAAAAAATAAAAAATCTAATATACAGAATTTAAGATTTTTCAATGGTTTCGGTATTGAAAGGATTGGATACAGGATAAATTAGACGGTTCAGGTTAGCCATAATTAAATATTAAATCATTAGTTATACACGTTTATAACTACGATTACAGATTACAACCTTCTCTATATGATTTTCTAAATTAGAAACCCCAGCATTTGGGGTTCTTAATGGAATAGCAGTGGGATTAAAAAAAAGACAAGGACGATTATGGAAAATACCCGTAAAATTAAGATGTTCCTCTAATGTTCCCATTTTCTCCTTCTATTGCCAGACGAAAAAAATAGATTCGCTGGATCATCAGCTGGCAATTCATCAAAGGAGGAAGTTGGTTCCTAATCAGGGAAGATTGATAGTCACCTCCCCCCCCCCCCCACCACAACCTCCACAACCCAAAAGATCACCCGATCCCTTTTGATCATGCCCTTCGAGGAATATTAATGGTTCCCTTTGCCCTAATGAAGGGCCTCCTCTGATAAGGATTCCTTTAATTTCTCTTAGCCAATAAATGAAAAACCCTAACAGATATTGATGGTTCCGTTCAGAGCTGATGATCATGGCTGAACAGTTTTATTAACTATTTTAAGTTTGTTTGCAATTTAATTAATTTTATTTAATTAATTGGAACTGCATGTTCTAATTGTGGTACAAGATCTCTCATTTTGCACCCACCGAATGAAACAATATGATTGTAATTTTTTTTTGTCAATTATTTTTGCTATAATTATTGACGTATTAATGTTCGGATAATACTGCTAAGTGATTGAATTTACTTTTTAGAATCAAAACCCGTTATGTGCATTTTTCTAAAATTTTACAGGAGAACAAAATACTAATTTTGGACAGACGAAAAATTATATCTGCAACAGAGTGAGGATGTTTTCAAATGTTTGTACGTTTTTAAAACTGGTGATAAATGTTTAACATTCCAAACTAGTTTTCAAATAAAAATAATATCAATAGAAGTAGCAAATAATTCATCAAGTCTTAATGAATTGATCCTGTTATACCAACGTGTTTACCTCAAGTGATAAATATAAAGAACTCACATAATAGGATTCATCGAAATCTGTAAATGTGTACACAATCTAAATAGTCTGTAAACAAACTATGCGATAAAGGCCGATTCAACTTTTGTTGTGACGGTGTGGTTTTAGATCTATTGACTTACGGCTGATGAGAGGGAATATTTTGAGTTTGAAGGAGGGGAAGGATACGCTAAATAAGCCTTTTACCTATCCAATTAAACATTCTTTAAAAAATTCTTAAACAAATCCTACCCATCCTTGAATCGCAAAATATTCCCTTTCACAAGTTTGGATTCCGTACTAGCCATTCCACCGTCCATCCAGGCCTCAGTGTCGTAGACCACATATGCTCAGCAGTTAAGAGTAAACAATATTGCTCCGGCGTATTTATGGACATAGTGCAAACTTTCGACCGGGTATGGCACGCTGGTTTGCTTTTCAAACTCATTTAACTCAATCACTTTTCCTAGTTCTTCGATCCTACCTCTCTAACCGTTTTTTTTTTAGTTCGCTGCGGAGTGGAATACTCTAGCTGCTACTCAATAGAGGCTGGTGTTCCACAAGGTAGCGTTCTTGGCCCAGTCCTATATATCCTGTACGCTGCAGATATCCCTACTACTCCTGATACTTTACTAGCTACATTCGCTGATGACACTACTATCCTATCATCCCATCCAGGGCCCTTAATAGCATCCTATAATCTCCAAACCCACTTATTTCTAATTAAAGACTGGTGCAATAACTAGAGGATCAAAGTAAATATATCTAAATGCACAAACGTAACCTTTACCCTCCGCCGTAAATCTAGTCCATTTATGTAGTTTAATTTTTTTAATTATTAATACTATTTATTTATTATAATTCATTGATTTTTTTTTTTTTAATTTTACTACTTTATTTTATTTATACGTATATTTTATACCTTATATTGTTTATGTGTAGCAAGTTCTTTTCTGTTCACTTTTTTTATTTTTTCTCATTGTACATAATGTGTGAATGTACGTCATCAAACTATACGTCATCTTTATTACTTATTGCCCACACTTGTGGCTGATTGTAATAGTTGTTTTTTTAATAGTAATAATAGTAATAAAAGTTTGTTTTTTTTGTTTCTTTTAAATTAAGTATAGTTAAAGGTTCTTTCTATTTTTTAAAAATGTATTTGTTATTTTACGTATTGTAAGAATGTATTCTTAACCATACATATTACTTATTGATCTTGATTGTGGCTGATTGCAATATTTACTCAATTAAAAAAGCTTTTTATTAGACGGACGCTTCCTTGAGGATATTAGCATCAACAAAGTTTTGATAACATCAACACAACTCCAAAATAACTTAAGGAAATGTATATTTTTAAATATTATTTTGCTATTTAAACGTAAACAAGAAAGAAAGGCGGAAAAAGCTCTAAAGAGAGTGAAGAAATTAATAATAAAATTTCGCTCTCCCTGTAAAATTATCGTTTTTATAATCTCAAAATATCTCATGAAGGTTAGTCCTCATAACGCAGATAAATTAGTTCATTTGTTTGTTTTATTGGGTTCTAGAGAGTGAAACATCTTCTTTAACAACGCTTTTATTTTTCTTCTATTTTATTTATCTTTCTTCTTTCTACTTTTTAATGGATTTCGAAGAGACAGAACACCTGGTATATTAGCTGCATGGGTCTATTATTAAAAATTCTTTCTAAAAGTAATGGCCAAAATTGACTCTATCAATTAAGAAAATAACTGATATATTTTTTTACAGGATTTTCCCCCGTTCAATCCACCAGTGCTCAAGTGCCTAATACTTGATTTAATAAAAAAATAAAAAAAATGTAATAACTAATAATTTGTAGGAAATTTAATGTATTAATTTTTTTATAAATTATTATTTCATTTTTTTTATTCGATCCAAAAAATCGATTTTGTTTACATTTGGAAGCAAATTATCGAAAAAGTATAATTTTTTCGAGTATTCTCAGCATTTATTTTCGAAACAATCATATTTTAAGGAAAATATAAGGAGTAGGAGAATAAAATATGGACTCAAACCCCCACTAAAAAACAAAACAAAAAACACATAAAAACCTATTGAAAATTATTTCTCCTTGATATGTCGATGTCTAATCATAGAACTAATCATCTTCTAATAAGGATCATATTACTTAAATAAAATAGATGTTTCGGAAAAAACAGTACAGAGTTCAGAGGAAATAGGGGTTTACAATGTAACTTTTTTCATTTAAACCAATATAGGTAGGTCCTAGAGACGAATGTTATATAACAAAATATATTTTCTCTTAAATTTATGGTTAGGTACAATTGGTATGTGTAGCAACACCAAGAGAGCTAGAGCGTGTCAAAATATTACATTTTTGAGGGTGAAAAAATGTTACACCAAAAAAAATTATAGAACCCCAAAAGACATATCCATGTGAAAAAAAAAAAAAAAAAAAAAACTTCAAATTTATTTTTCTTTATTCACTCATATTTTTCCTTAGTGACTGGACATAATCGTATGAAAACAGTATACAATTTTAAATATAGCTGTGAATCAAACAATATGCATTTGCTGTAATATTTTTTCTTGATAAATTCTTTGTTTCAATCAATTTACATATTACAATTAAAAGGATCAAATTACTTAAATGAATAATTTAATTTAATAAACAATTAATAATTATTCTGAAACAAACAAAGTTGAAAGAAAATAGGGGTTCCAAACGAAAATTTTTTCATTCAAACCAATATAGCTCCTAAATGGTACGTCCTAGCGAATAATGTTATACAACACACACACACAACCACACACATATATATATATATATATATATATATATATATATATATATATATATATATATATATATATGTATATATATGTATGTATGTATGTATAATATACACGTGTGTTGATTTAAAAAACATAATTTTAAATAAAAGTTATAGAAAATATCAGTTGATACAAATTTATATCGTGATGACTACAGTTAAACTTAAATGGTATGTAGAAACTAATTGAGCGTTTTCCCGGAAAGTTTGAAATCAACTGGAGCTGAAATTTCTGGAAATTGCTCTGGAGAAGTTATGAATTCGTCACGCTGGAATGGATTTGAAACGTGGGAGGAACAATTGATTCTTAAGCATTAATATAAGATCGCTATCCGATAGTCGAATTTCTCGTTTGCTTCTGAAGTTTAAATATTTAAATATGTGGATTAGCTCTGACATAATGCCGTTGTATATTTTAAATATATTACGTTGACAAGCTTGGTTTGGATTTCTGTCACGTAGAACGGAGTTGATCTTGCGTAATTAAAAGATTAACTTTGTCTGCGTCACATACGTTATGTTTTCTTGTTTTAAAACGTTATTTACGTAATCATGCTATGATTCTCAATAACCTATTATTGAACCAATATTAGATGCGATATTACTTCCTTTTTTTAAAATTTTATTTTAATTTTTTTTAAATTTAAATTCGATTTTAAATCAAAAGTTTAATAGAACAAACATTATTATTTAGAACTTTTTTTTTTTACAACGCCGTTTTAGGAAATTGTAAGCTATTTCCTACTTCATGTATTAGTTTCGCTCCCGAGTCTTCATTGAATATATAGATATTTTCATAATAATTCAGCCTAAAATTAAATATCTTTGAATGATTAGAAATAATAAAATCGTTCAATACCAATCCAGACCTTTGTTTTAATGACCTGATAAATATTTCTAATAGTCCTTTTTTAAATTTGATTCCAATGAGAACGGAAAAAACCAAGCAGTCATTGGAAAAAACCCAAGGTTTAACCTACCTATCCCTTTCTACCTCTTCTTTCACTCATATCTTTCAGAAGCGCGTTTTGCCTCCTTAGTTGAGCACCAATATATTTAATTTCCTGTCTTCCATCTTAAACACTTCGATATATGTTAACTATGTAGCAAAGCGCTGATGTTTTAAAAATGTTGTGTATTTTAGAACTGATGATGAATTTTCATCATTCGAAACTTGTTTTCAAATAAAATAATTCCGGTAGAAGTAACTCAAACAACAATCTTGTGTTGATTGTTCTATTCTATACCATTATGCGTACTTCAGGTTATATAGTAATTATTCTATTTCTTGCTATGTTCTTTTGCATTCAATTTATAATACATGTATTATGTATATGTGTATGTATAGAATAATAACCGAACGAAAATAATAAGATGTATGTTTACATCATATATATTTCAGTAATAAGTTTTAATGTATTAATACAGGGATAAATTAAATCCCTTCCAATATGGTTACTGCTGAAAGGAAAGCACTGAAAAAAAAATAACAATAAAATTGTCTCATAAACAAGAACTTTATAGTTTTTATTCTATTAGGTTGTTTATGAAGTCGAAAATAAAATTGTAAATATTTGTTTTAACTTTTATTTAAAACATATTACTATAAAAGTGTATTCAAACTTTTACTTTAAAATAAAATCCTACATTTAAATTATAAAAGAAAATAATAGTTGTATAAAAATAAGTTTAAAATATTAATATATTATCTTTATATATTCACATTTTTTCTAATTGATATACAAACATGTCACGGCATGAATAAAAAAATTATTATATAGACCATAGAATAAATAATGATAGATATGTTTTACAAATAATATATATAGGAAGAAAATTTTTCTTACTTTTCTTTAGCTCGGGCCACTTTTCCTTTGGAATTCTGTAATCTGTATACTCTACTCCTGCCTCTGCGAAGATGAATCTTATGTGTTCGGCTTTGCCTCTTGCGTTGAAATAAATCAATTTATACTGCGGTGCCATATCTATAATTAAAAAAAAAAATAGTTTAACATTGCGACGGTATGTTATTATGAATTTAAATATATTTTTCAATAATTTTAGCATAGGTACAGGCAATATGGAGTAAACCGAAAATGTAAAAATATGGTCGTCATATGAACGATCTAAAATCTATAGAAATCTGATTACAGATTCAATTCTTCATCTAATTGACAATATGTGACCAGAAGTTGAATTGAAGCTGCAATAACCAAGCCATTATTCCTTTAGAAACAATTGTCAGGAAGAACTTGATTTGAAAAGTTTAAGTCTGAGGTATTCAAATTGTATCTAACTTAGTAAGCAGGAGACAGTTACATTATTAAAACTTACAACGGCTTAGCACTTCGGGAGGCGTAATGAAATCATTGTACTTTAGAGAGTTGTTTTAATTTTTCCTATGGACACGGAATGCTAACTCAGCAGTCCTTATTGCTATTTTCTAATCCAAGCTTTCTTTGACATATTTGTTTATTTATAGCAAATGTCTGGAAAAATTATTACAATAACTAATAATTTGTGAAGAAACTACCCGATACTCTAGAATGTCAATAGACCACATTCCTATCAGACACCTCAGGTGGTTATCTTGAATTGAGTGGGAAGCAAGTCGAGAGACTAGTGGGTGAGAAGCTTATCATGGAAGGTTAGGTATCTGTTTTATGACGTCTGGAATATATGGAACCTTTAGATCCTATTAAAATAAATTATTTTAAAAATTTTTGTATAAATTCTTAATCATATCGTCGCCAATATGTAAAACTATCGAATTTTTATTTCTTTCATTTACCGTTGTATTCCACAAGGCCTACCAATGATAAAATGCTAGAAATTCGTAAATTTTACATTACTTATTTGGGTCTTCTAATGGTCGATCAGATTCGAAATTTTATTACATATATATATAAAAAAATAAATAAAAAACGACTTTTCACATTCCTTTGCTTTATAAATAATAGTTCCGACGATATGTTTGCAATCTTAGTTGCAACAAAAGTTCTGGGGTAACGAAAATTCCTTTAGAACGATTAAAAAAATCGTCTGTTTTTAAAAATAAAAAAAAAAATTGTAAGATAAGAAGTATATGTAATTTTTTTTTTCATTATGGAGTAGAATCGATGTATAATAATTAAATAATTTGGTGTCTAATATAATTATCTAAGACGTATGCATTGTCTTCATAACCTTTAAGTATTAACTCATTAACTTGTCCTCATTATCTCAACAACTTAGTATCTACATTTTTTATGTTTACCAATTATTTTGTTGAAATTACTCATTAGCTTTTAAGTAACTATCACTCATTTTAATTTATTCTCATTTTAACCTTAATTCAATAGTCTTTATGTATTGTCTTTAAGGCCTTTAGATATTGCTTCTATGTTACTATCCTTACTCTTATATATTTATTTATTTTTATTTTTTTCTTACTCATACTTATATTTTGTGGTGTCTGTTTTTTCATATATTTTTTACAATTTAGTCATACCTTGCTGCTTGTTTTCTTTTCTTCTAGCCCTGATGCAAGTCGAAACGTTGGCTTTAACAGTTAAAATAAAATAACAATATTATTTTGATCTGCTAAGTATCTATGACTGCCTACCCTAACTATCTACATCTCCTATTCATCTAAGACTTCGATATCGATCGGTTCTTTGGAATCGACTTTAGACCATCGATTCTCCAAATCGATTATTTTCTAATGAATCGGTGGAATTAATTATTAACATTATGAGTCGACACATCCCTAGTATTTTCACATAATATTTTTAATGTTTATATTTCTTATAAGTATTCAGATGGAAGGTTCTATGTAGCATATCTATTTATTCGCAAAATATTGGGTTGTCCGGATATTATTGCAGGATTTCATGTTTAAACCAAAACCTTATATTACTATTAAAGAGATTATTTATCTTTTTACCACAACCAAAACCTAATACATTACTTTTACACTACGTCGTAGAATGGCACAGACGTCCTACTAAATAAGATCCCATTACCCAAATCTGATACAGTGTGGTATCTTGGATTCGTCTTACATGGATATTTTTGACTTGTAACTATAATAGTGCATAACTAGAGTTATAGCCGCTAATGAGCATTCGGAGCCAAGATAATAAATTAAAAACAATTAAATAAAAACCAATATGAAAATCAGGTTTTTTTTTCAGCTATCAGTCAAGATAGAGAAGTAACTTTTTTTACGTAAAATTGTAGTTTTGTATGCTTTGTATCTATTTAGCACAAACAAAACCCTTTGTCCGAAAATTAATGCAGGATTTCATGTTTATCTGGTTTTGGTTCTGGTAAAGATCTACTTCCCATCGCAAAAATCGGCATTCAAATCTGTGAGTTACAAGTCAAAACGTCTCCTTGTAAGGTGAACCAAGATATCACTCTGTATCAGATCTGGGTAATGGGATCTTGTGCGATAGGACTTTTGGGCCGAAACTACGACGTAGAGTAAAAGTAATGTATCAGGTTTTGGATATGGTAAAGAGATAAATAATCTCTTTAATAATAATATCAGGTATTGGTGTACACCTTAAACCCTGCATTAATTTCCGGACAACCCAGTATTTTAAATATAAAATTCTATTCTATATAAAAAAAAAACTTATTTTTAATTTCAATCCTAAATATAGTTAATTTGTTTTTCGAAATTCTCGTTTATTATTAACTCTTTTAATTACATATGTTTATAGCTACTGAAGAGTACTCGTTTAAGATCTGTCCGATTTAACGATTTTTTAAAGCCGGAGAATATAGTTTTTTAAAAATTAATTTCATTGCTCCGTTTCCAAAAGATACGCTCTCCACTTTAATTATTTTAAACTAACAAATTTCATTTATTAATAAACTAAATAAATTATTGTACCTATTGCAATATATGTCCTAAATGATGAGAGGTTAAGATCCATCTGTAGGGAATGAAATGAACTTTTAATTCCCAGGCAATTATAATTTGAATACAGCTTTTTTTTTTTTTTTTTTTTTTTTTTTTTTTTTTCCCTTCCAAACCTTTTCAGGCATACGGGGTTTTGGCGGCAGCGGGTTCAACATATGGGTTTTATGTATGCCGCTGCCGCCAATAAAACTCTTTATTTATTTTAAACCATTTACATAATTGGTGAGGAACCATTTATTTATTAGGGCAATCCTGTGGTGTGGCCCAGCACGCTCAGCATGCCCTATGGACCGCACCTTCTTATTTTCCTGTGGTGCGGCCCGGCCATGCATTGCACGCCTTAGCGACCGCACCTTATTCCGGACGGTAGGCTGGTCCAGCCCTCCTGGTCCGCCGCATCCGTCCGGTCCGCTCAATCAGCTCTCTCGAGGACTGCATCCGTCCGGACTGCCTGGTCCAGCCCTCCTGGTCCACAGCATCCGTCCGGTCCTGCTCGTCCTCACAGTCTCTGGTCCTCCTCCTCTTCTTGTTCTTCCGGTGGTGGCTCGCCGACAGCGGGGATGGGCCTACCCAAGGTGAAATTTGTAGGACCCACCACTTCCCTCCATCCATAGACAAATTCCCTAAAGTAGGGATAGTTGTCTTTTTCCATGAGTCGGGGGAAGTCCGCTTCGACGAGGGCGAAGATCCCGGTTTTCCTAGACAACCTGGCACGGTGTTCCTCCATTTCGGTGCAGAATAACACCACATGTTCCGCCGTCTCTGGGACTCCACAAGTCGGGCACCGGGGGGTCGATATCCTTCCCATGCTCATTTAGCTTTCCCCGGAACCCGCAATTTAGCAAGTTAGCAAAAAATGTATTTCATGCTAAATCAGCTTTGGACTACTTTATATACTATTGTCGGGGATATAATAACGGGTAATATCTCCCTCATGCCAACCCATGTCATGATAATTGTTTATCTTACATTACATTTATTGATTGTTATATTGTATTATGTATTATGTGCAAATAAAATTTTAAATTAAAAAAAAATATATGCATCCTGCATAAAACAGAGGTGTCACTCGATTTTTCAGTTTAGTTTCAGTTTCAAATAATTTGACAGAGAAACTAAAAATAAAATAAATGTATTGATGTTTAGAAGTACTTATTGAGGAATGAATAATATTAAATAATTAAATGGGTCCGCCAAAAAACGTTCTGAGCGACAAATTACTCAAAACTTTTAAGTAATCAGTGAAAGAAAATCATAATTCAGAGTTATTGTTAGTTTAGTAGGTTAGATTTTATATTTGACTAAAGCGACCAGAAACTGCTCGTCGTTACAGTCTGCTTCAACATTTACTAGACAAACGATCAAACCTCCCAATTCATTACAAAAGACTTATTTACATGACGGTTATTAGACCTATTTGGACGTACGGAGTTGAGCTTTGGGGCTCTACTAAACCATCCAATTCATCTCGTATCCAATCCTTACAATCCAAAATCCTTCGAAAAATCCTAAATGCCCCTTACTTTGTCACCAATAAGCTTATCCATAAAGACCTTAATGTTCCATATGTTGCTGAGTTAGCCCAAACCAGATACCTATCCTTCCATAGTAAGCTCCATAACCACTCCAATCCACTAGTCTCCCAACTTGTTTCCTCCTCCATCCCTGATAATCCTCCGAGGCGTCTGAAAAGAAGATGGCCTAGAGACCTTATGGTGTAAGTTTTATTGAAGTGCTACTAGTGAGTAGTTCTTCACAAGTTATTTACATGCTATTGTATTCACTGTCATCTCATTTACTTGTTGTATATTATTCTGTACAGTTGTAAATATCACATATTATATTACATTCACATATTAATTTGTTATATTTACATGTATAATAAGATAATTGAGTACTATATCATACTATGTCGTACTAACATACATTTTAAAAACTTTGAAATCGCCACTTTGAAAATTTTGTCGCTTAGAACGTTCGGCGGACCTATTCAATCAATACATAAATTATATACATTTTTTTTTTCTCAGAAAAATACCGTTACCTGTAGTCATTTTAGAAAGGTTAAATTAAATGTATCCATAAATCAAGTATTCAGCAATAAAATTATTAAATGCGCTTTAAAATTTTAGAGCATAAAACGTCCTTAGAAGCTAAGAGAGAATTTAAGAGGGCAAGGTTTTTTTTTTTTTTTTTTTTTTTTTTTTTTTTTTTTTTTTTTTTTTTTTTTTTTTTTTTTTTTTTTTTTTTTTTTTTTTTTTTTTTTTTTTTTTTTTTTTTTTTTTTTTTTTTTTTTTTTTTTTTTTTTTTTTTTTTTTTTTTTTTTTTTTTTTTTTTTTTTTTTTTTTTTTTTTTTTTTTTTTTTTTTTTTTTTTTTTTTTTTTTTTTTTTTTTTTTTTTTTTTTTTTTTGTGAACGGTTAAAATTGATTTCCAATTAATTAGGGATACTTTTGGTGCAAGTCGTTTCATAACTTCGATCCTATAACAATTACTAAACTTTGTTTAGGATTACTAAATTGAGTGTAAGATGAGATAACTCAGTTTAAAACAAGACTAACTCCGGAAGGGAAAGGAAGAAAAATATAGGCACTGACTGCTCGACAAAACTTAATTATTTTTGTTATTGTCATAAATCAATATAATCCGAGACCAAGTAATCATAATTGTATTTGAAAATTATTTTTGGTGAAAATAACTGTCACAATTACTCGAGTCAATATTAGAAGTCAAAAATTATTAGTTTTAGTAGTTCTAAGAAACCATTTTTGTCTCTGAACTTAAAAATGCGCTCTATCATGGACATGTTGTTTGTAACCATCACTTGGACTATTAATACCAGAGCTTATACATTATCTATTTTTTCAGGTTTACCGATACCTTAGACCTTAAATTTGAAATGGGGCTATTAGAAATGTTTATTTTCCAACATTTCCTATAGCCCCATTTTAAATTTGTTTCCAACAGGAACAGAAAAATCCAATGAGCCATAAGGAAAATCCCATGGCATACCCCAAAAATTTAAGCTACCTCCCCCATTCCCCTTTCCGCTATGAATATATTTCAGATATCTGTTAGATTTCCTTAGGTGAGTACCAATATTTTGTTTCTTGTCTTACATTTTTAAAATCTTTAGTTTATACAACCCATGTAATATAGTGCTGATATGTTGGAAATTTTGTATGTTAAAGAACTAAAGATGAATTTTTAGCATTCGAAACTAGTATTCTAATAAAATAATTCCAATAGAAGTGGCAATTAATTCATCTACCCTAATTAGATCTAATTATTGGAATTTAAATGAGCGTTTTATAATTAATTGGAAGCTCTGAACGTTTGTCTAATCATCGTTAGAGAAGTTTAAACGACGAGCAGTTACTTCTCGGATTACGAGGTCAAGTATATAGTTCTCAGTAAGACGTTTGATTAGATGAAGTTAACTTTAAAAAACATAAAAGTTTAATCCTTTTCATGGCACAGTTTACTATAGTACACCCTAATTTGATAGATTGTTTGGTGGTGCCTATCATTTCAAAACATTAAATGAGGTTATAAAATAAAAACAATTGTAATAAACTAAAGTAAACTTTTTTTTTCACAAATTTATTCAATATTAAACTAATACAAATCATGACAAACATCAAACACCCACGTAAATACCTCTAAGTCCAAGAACAAAACATAGAAATTGTAAAAGAATTCAAATATCTCGGAGAATGGATTAGTTGGAATGCTAAGGAAAACAAAGCATCTGATTAAACCAGAAACCCTTGTATGCAGCTGAAACACTAAACATCAAACATCAAAGGTCATATGGAGAAACTTGAACAAAAAAAAAGAAAAATTTTAAGATAAATCATAGGACCAAAATTTCAGGATAATAAGACAATATACATAAAGAATGAAACACTCTACAAGAAAATTGAAAAACTCTCTGATACTATGCGAAAAAGAAGAATCAATTTTTACGGTCATCTTCTCAGAATGAACTCTAATAGATTATCCAAGCAAATCTTTGACTTCATACGCCATCTCAAAACAAAACCCAATTGGTTTAAAGAAACTGAAAAGGACCTAGCAGAATTAAAAATTACAGAAAATTCACTACTTGATCAGACTTCTAAATTAATAACTAAAGATGAATATGTTAGGTTCCAAGATAAATCCACTCTAAAAACCAAACCCTTTATCTCAGATGAAGAAAGAAAAAGAAGATCAGAAAGAATGAAGAAGTACTGGGCACTTAGGAAAGGACAACACACAGTGAAGTGATGGATTCAACGTACCACAAAGAGGGTAAACGAAAAAAAAAAAAAGAAAAAAAAAAGATTAATAAAAAAGAAGAAAAATTAGTTTTAATGTTTTTAAATATGTATGCTTGATCTGAAAAGGGTCAGGAATAATATAAGAAGGGTTATTATAAGTACTCATCAACTTCTTATCAAGGATAAACTCTTATAAAAATTATTTTCTTTATCCATCACTCGCCATACATATGCCCATACATAATTTTATTTCCATTAAGGAAAACATATATACATAGTATTCCATTGTTCCATGCTTAACTGATCCACTACCTAGGGTTCCATTTGAACATGCGTCTAGCTTGGAATCAACATCCTCAAAGAAACAGCTCGTCGTTTTCAATTACTCGAACACTTACTAAAAGGGTTCAAAGCTTCCAATTAATTACAAAAGACTCATTTACATGAAAGTAATTAGACCCATTCGGACACATAGTGTTGAGATCAGCTCCATTAAGCTTTCAATTCTTCTTGAAGCCAATCTTTAAAATCCAAAATTCATCGAAAAACCCTGAATGCTTCTTAATAACCACAAATACACTTCTACATGATGAATGTCCTTACTGGAATGTAAGGTAATTTATATATTATCCGTTGAAGATACTAGAATCCGTTGAAATAGTTGCTATACATATTTTAATACATCTCCTCTGTTCGTAAAATTGGATTATGCTTTGCGATAGTAATTTATTTTTAAACGTATCGGTAACAACAATCAAGAATCGATTTTTAGGTACCCACAAATACTAGAATATACATATTTAAATACTAGTTTTTAGATATAATTGAGTACTAGGACTCATCATATAAGACCTAATTCCTAATTATGTATAAACAATTTTCAGAAAAACTTTTTATTTGAATAATTACAAGCTGCCTCACTCAATGGCAATGAGTAATATGGATGATAGAGACCCATTCATACAATATGTATAATGATATAAAATAAAGTAAGAAAATTGAAATAAACAACCTTTAAAAATATAAGAAATAAAATAAAATACACAAGAGATAAAAATAGAATATAATAATTAAATAAAAGAAAAATTAAGAAAGAATCATAAACACATTCATACTCTATATAAAACATT
This sequence comes from Euschistus heros, assembly GCA_003667255.2. NCBI lineage: Eukaryota > Metazoa > Arthropoda > Insecta > Hemiptera > Pentatomidae > Euschistus > Euschistus heros. The sequence goes on along the minus strand of RCWM02000007.1, from coordinate 4,620,966 downwards.
TACAAACATTCCTGGGAACATCCCTGTCCAAGCCGCGCAAATAGGAGGGCAAACCGGGCTCAGAGATTTCCTAGCGCTGTTTAATCAGCTGCGTCACTAGTAGAATCCAGTGGAGGCTGAGTGGGAGCGATATAGCACAATCGCACAGGACTTGAGTGGAGAAGCTGATCATTGGCAGAATTCCAATATAGAATATTTACAATAAGCCTAGGGGCCATTGCCGTTTTAATCTGCGAGGTGGGTTATAAGGGTGTGTGGAACTGGATAATGAATGAGCTAGAGGGTTAGAATGGTTGGAAAGGTTTTGATGGAATTTGGAGAATTTAAGAGGTATCAGGTCAAGGACAAAAGGTATATTGAGGTCATTATGCAGGGTTTTGTAGGAGACATACTTTAGAGCATTAAAAATAGTACGAAGAACTTCAGATTGAAAGGATTGAATGCGTTTGATATTCGATTGTTTTACTGTCCCCTACAGTTCAAGTCCATAGGTCGACATAGGTTTAGTGATGGTTTTGTATATGAGGAGTTTGTTTTTAATGGAGAGCTGGAATATCCTTTTTAGTAGTTTGTACAATTGGCTGTAGCGTCTGTTAAGTTCTTACCTTTAATGCCTAGTGTGAGGGTTCCAAGTAAGGTATAAAAAAAATATAAATATTTTCAAAAGGTCAACTAAATTGAATTTATAAATATATATATTCTCCTATAAAACATATGATGCAATATACCTTTAAAACGAATTGAAATCGCTTATTGCTTTCAAATCCGTTTATTGGAATTTCCAATTTAGTCTGTTCTATCCACTAATTACAGCGAACCGGGTGAGCTTCATTGCGAAATTGGGTGAGACAGCAAGCCGACAATTACTCTAAATCAACAGTAGCTATCCTAGGGATTGGATTATAATTGTGTATTGACAACCAAAATTGATACAAACCCATCGTTAACGGATAAAACTGTTTTGTTTAATATTTATATATCAAAATATACAGACTGGCAAATAATTCCACCCAATATTGTTTTTATTTTCTCCTCTAAAAATTTCATTTTTCTTTAGACGTTTACATCCTCGTGTTCTTTAAACAGGGCATAACGTATTAGTATTATTATTAACATTAAGCTTCTAAAAACATCAATTAATATTTAATAGAATTTTTTTATTTACAAAAAAAATTTATTTAGCATAGCACTATGCAGGTAAGATACCTGTATTGCAAAAAGGTGCTATGTTACAATTCGACAAATGTCAATTTTTACTCTTCCATTAAATAATATTGTATTTATTTTATTTTTTTTAATTATTAAAATTGACTCTTTTTTGTAATCAATAGATCTAGTCGAAAACATGAAACAAGGACACAAGTGGTTTCTTGACTCCTTTTTGCTCATTACGTACAAAAACTTTAGCATCAATCAGTAACATGGCACCCGCGCTTTTTTCGTAAATATTTCCAGATTGTAATTTTGAAGAGACTATGAAACCTTTGTTGACTCAGTGTGTGTAGTGAGAATAGCTGTATCGTTGACGTCGGTTGCTCTCAGAGTCATGTCAAGTGGAATGTCATGGGTATATGTTATGTATAAAAGCGATACGAGGATCGATCCTTGTGTAACCCCGTTATTAACATCGTGCGTAGGAAAGATTGCTGAACCTTGTCGGGCAGCCGAAAACATGTTGGAAAATATTGAAGAACGATAATAGACGGGATTTTAGTTTAAAAAGAAGAACCTGAATCAAGACTATATCAAATAACAAGAAATGCCAATTTCCTAACCCATACATAGCCTTTGCTGAGAGCTATTGAAATATAGTCAGTTACTCTCAGTGATTTTGGAATAGTTGTGTAATGAGCGGGTTCCAAATTAATGAAAAGGTGAGGTTTCCTGCATGTAGATGTGTCAACAGTATTGCATAACTGTTTGTAAAAAATTTTGAAACAGATTGCAAGCAAACTAATCTGTCTGCATGAAGAAACTATGTTACTGTTTTTTTGGTATTTGATACCATAATAATGTTTGAAAATTTCTATTGCAATTGGAACTTTTTTTCCCTAAGAATAGAAGTATAGATGGTAGTGAGAAAGACTATAAATTCTCTTGACATTTGTTGGGCAGCTCAGCTGAAATCATGATGACGGGCTTTCGGTTCGGGAAATTTTTCAATTGCCTAAAACACTTCAGAGGGAGTAAAATCAGATGAGAGAGCAATGTCTGATGTGTCCTAATTTTTAATTTATTTTTTTAGTTCATTATTGTATATCTGTATTGTTTAATATTGTATTAAATCGATAATATTTCTGTTTGCTCGGTTATTTCTATTTGTCTGCCACACTTTACGCCATCCTAATTAATTAATCCTTCTTCTTCTAACACTGTGGTCCATTATATCCTCGATTTCTTCTATTATTTTCCTAGATGTCTTCTTGATCTCTGCTCCTTTCTTCTAGTTTCTTAAATCGAGGATCATCAGGTCCGCTTCCGTGGTCATTCTTCCAGCGCTATATGGGTCTCCTATTTCTTTTTCACCTCCTCCGGCATATCCGTCTTCAAGCTTTTTACTGTTTTGGATTGAACTTCATCCTCTCAGCGAACTCAGTATTCCTTGTTCAATATAGGGCCAATTTGTTTCCATACTATATCACTGAACTGAGCTTAAGTGAAATATTTTCATATTGGAACACAAAAGACAATACACTAAAAAAAACATTGATGAGTAGAAATCAGAATCATTTTACTAATGAAATTATTGTTAAATTTTAAATTCCTTGGATAAGAAGCTAAATTCAACACGGTATCTACAATTCGAAATTTCAAAAATGCTACATTGCTGATAACAGTGCAAGCTTAATTATTCAAGGCACATGGCATAAATGAAGTTCGGTATCAATGTATTTACATGGCAAACACATGTTCTGCATTTCAAAAGGTGGGTATTAACCTTTGAACATGAGCTGGGATTGAAATTAGTTCATTTTACTAATTTTATGCGACCCTTCCTCCTAGTTCTGGCTCATAATCAGCGAATAGGCGACAAGCGATAATACAAAGTGATAATGATTGTGTTCAGAATTTTTAATAATAAGTTTATCTTCTTTTTTTTTTCTTATTTTGGTCTTCCTAGATACAAATCCTTTTTTATAAACAAAAATTAAAAAAAAATGGTATATCATTTCTATCCATCCATGGTATTCATAGCTACCATGGAACCCGAAATACCTTCATACACCAGTTCTGATAAAAAAAAATATGACGTGTATTATGCCGTGATTTGGTGAATAGTTATGGTCTCTGATATGAGCGTTTAAAATGATCAAACTAAAATGTATCTTTTTCATTTTTAATATCTCACTATACCTAATGACTGTACTTTAATTATGGATTTACGTGCAGTTTATTCGTAATAATTAATTTTAAACTCATAATCTTAATAATAAAATAATATATTTTATTAATGTTAGTAAATAATTATGAAAAGTGAATGGCGTTATTGAAGACAGAGGGCAAAGGTTACGGGGATATAAGTTTTCCAGCCTGTTGTGCCAGGCTCAGGGATGCATGGAATTGCATGAGCCCAGCAGGCGTACACCATCTCTTTGGAAATTCCAACTAGAAAAAAAAACTATTGCCCTATTATTTCTTGATACTAAAATAAAATTTTATTTCCTCTATTACAACTGCAAAGTAAAAGTAAACCTAACTAAGCAGCTATGTGTGGTGAACAATTTGCAGCAGGCAGACCTTTTATTTTTTTGAGTTTACGGTTCAAAGCTAATTCCTGTACTGTTCGTAATTTGTTAACATTTTTAACACAGTTTATCCAAAATCAACCAACAATATTTGTTTTTTTGACATATCTCAGAGCAGAAACAGGAACATCTTTATTTTAAATTTTTACTTTATCTTGCATAAAATGTAATGATGCGCAACTTTTAGTATATAACACTTTTTAAGTTGCAAAACTCTTCGATGTTAGACAATCGATTGTGGCTAAACGCCTAAATCAATTTCAGCTTAAGGGATATCATTAGACGCAAAATTTAATAAACATTAATTTTTGTAAATAAAAATTTGTTTGATTGAAAGCATTTTTCTATATGTTTTTTTTTTTCCAAAATCTGAAACAATTTCAAAAAGTTTGGGTTTTTATCCTCCCAAACATTTTCCCCTCATCAAATTTAGTTTTCTTGTTTCCTTTTTGATATTTTATTTTCAGGACCCATCTGGACAATAGATAACCGTAAAACCTACTACTTCACCTTTTGCAAGGCAGACCCATTTTGTGGGTAATTTAACTATAATAAGTGAGAAAATTAGAACAAAGTTGTGCAATTATTGTATTGTCATTGGTCCTTGAAACGTGTGCAAATTTTCAAGTTAATCAGATAGCTGGACATTGGTAAAAATAACAACGAAATATTCCGTTACATACAGGTGGAGTTAATAAAAGCGTATTAAAAATACATATCTAAAGTTTACTAATTCGTTTATTTCATTTTTTTTATTAGACACGGTACTTATAAAAAACAAAAAACATTAAGAATTTCTTTCATGATACATCCACTTGAGTGATCTTCTAGTGGTTGTATCATGAAATTGGATTCTATGGATTACATGAAAGCGTAGAACTACTTTTTTTTTATTTATTATTTTTTTTTTTTTTTTAAGTATGTTTTAAAAGATCATTCCAAATTATTATTTATTTTTTATGTGAAGTAACTACTTGATATTTACATTTTTTAGGTATAGCATAATTCTTATATATTTCAATTTTTCTGATGAGGTAGATAAAATATACATACATATGTATATATGTATAAAACCCTTTTAGTAAAATCAATATATTTGACCTAGGATACTTTATTATATATTCAAGTATTCTATTTCATTATCATTCATTTTAATTGCTATATGTACAGAAATTTCCAAAATTGATAACAGTACGAATTTCGATTTCACAATACAAGACCCACTCAACTTAGGCAAATGAACTGACATACAGAACATTTATACATGGAAATTTTGATAAAAATGATTCGGGAATATATCGGAACCCCTCCCCCACACACACATTGTTATACACTTTAATTCCAGTTGACCGCTTACAATTAGGCTTGCAAACTTTAATAGCATGATTAAAAATACTAATAAATAAAAAAAATTATAATAAAAAAATTCAAACCATATATACCATAACCTGCAATAACGGTTACAGTAAAATCACGACTGACAACATTTTAAAAAACAAATCCTATAAAACAATCTATCAAGAATATAATCCCCAGAAGAAAAAAATCCTCGAATAAATATATTTCAATTCTATATTACGGCCCAATATCTACCAAAGTCGGATAGGAATTGAGAAAATCAGTTGTTAAATTCCGCATTTAAAATAGATAAACCATTGCATCATATATAGCTTCAATTAAAGAGAAAATATACCCTTTTCGAAATAGCGTTGTGAATAAAATAAAATTTTAAATACAACACTAACAAAGGGACGTTTGGAGTTGTAACTCACGAATGAATGCCAATTTTTGTGCGATATAATAGAGCGAAACTAGAATTATAGCCGCTATTGGGCATTAGGAGACGAGAAATAAAATAAAATAAGATATTATTGAAGGGCACTGTAACAGGAAGTCGTAGGTTTACGACGGAGGGTAAAGGTTATTTGGAGGGATTTGTTTGGATTTATTTAATACTCCAATTTTGACACCATTCTTGAAAGTATAAAATATTATTTTTTATTTTTATTATTTAGTTTTGTATTTTTATTGGCCGTTAAAATGAAGCTATTTTATCGAATATTTATTTTTTTTAAATTGATATTTCTTAATAAAAATTAGTAAGCTAAAATGATAAAGCTTAATAAAAATCATTTTAGCTACATATGATGTAGTAGAGTGATCAACACAATTAGGATTGATGAATTCTTTGTCACTTCTACTGTATTTTTTTTGTTAACTTTTTTAAGACTTGTTTATAATAATCATCAGTTCATTCATAACCAGTTTTAAAAACATAAGAAATAATCAAAACAAGATTATGTATATATTAAATTTTAAAAATACATGACAAGAAATCAAACATGTTGAAACTGACCCAAGGAGGTATTATTAAATTATTAAAGGAAAGGCTTCTAAGGACCAAGAGCAGACCAAGAAGTTGTGTTGTTTGGGTAAATACATATTCATCTTTACATTTATAAGTCAGGTAAATGTGCAGTCCTTTAGATTTTCCCTACGACTGGTTGGTTTTTCTGTTTATATAGGAAACAGATTTAAAATGGAGCTATTGGAAATATTTATCTTGTTATATAAACAAAGATCTCGATTGGTTATAAACGATTTAATTATTTAGTATTATTTCTTCGTAAATATTTAATTTGGGACTATTTTCTACTTGATGTATTATTATCATTCCCGAGTCTTTGTTGAATTAATGGTGATCGTTTAAATGGATAGCTGGAATTCTGTATCTTATTTTTGCATGGTTTTATATGTTCTTTGATTTACTGAGCGTCCATTTTTCTCCGTGTATTTAACTTACAAGGGGACATTTGGAGTTGTAACTCACAGATTTTAAAGCCAATTTTTGTGTGGGTAGTAGGGACCTATAATAGTGCGAAACTAGAGTTATAGCCACCAATGAGCATTAGGAGCCGAGAAAAAAAATAATATGAAAATCACGTTTTAATTTTTTCTCAGCTCTCAGTCAAGATAGAGAAATGATTCTTTCACGTTTAATTGCAGTTATGTATGCTATTTTAAATAAAAATACTTTCGTTATTATCAAGACACTACCCGGCTTTAGGGTGCTCAGAAACTCCACAAAAATGATAAAATTCAAAGGAAATTCGCTGTAAATCAGTAGAAACCCTTTTCCCATGAACAACTGACCTCAAATCTGTGAAATTTTATCAAAACCAAACATTTTTTCGGCCGTAAAACTGCACAGTTTAGCCCAAATCCGGAGGTCGAAGGATTTCCCCTTATTGAAATACCTCAAGTTATACCTGAACTTCAAAATTTTAACCTCCTCGAAAGGGGTGAAAAATCAATATTTTTTTACTTAACATGTTATTGTAGTCAATATCAACACATTTACTTAATGTATATATTTTGTCCCGTTGTAAATTTCAATAAACGGATAAAAAATCAATAATAATATTTTATACTAATCAGATCGTAGATTCAAATTATCGGAATCCAGAATATTGAATGCAACATTCACAAAGCCTATAAATTTCCTTCCTGTTTTTCAATGGGCGGTGACAGTATCTCTAATACGATCCGGCACTTCGGAAGCCCTCTGATTCCGATTCTGTAACCCTAAACCTCTTCTGTGGTCAGTTCCATTGTAATCTATCGCTAGATACATCAACTTGAAATGTATTGGTCTAAAAGTATTGTATAATAATTTTCAAGTAAGCCAATGCCTCTTTTTCGGCGCAGTATGTACGATGTATGCAGTATGTACGGCGGGATGTACGATCAGAGAAATTAAGCATAATGTTAGGCCTATCGTTAGCTTTTGTAAAATTCAAGAATATTTTAATAACAAGACTATTTATTAATTTTTTAATAATATAATATTTTGTTATATGGTATATATATACTTTTTATTTATTTTTTTAAAAGAGGGATGGGGGGGGGGGAGTACAAAGTTAGACTTATCTAAAGCGGGCATCTTCCTTGCGATGGGAATTTCTATAGTTATAATACCATGAGTAGCAATTCACTTAGTTTCTGAAGGGATGGGATTAATACATCCGCGCACGCACACCTGCCTTAAAAATATAGCAGTTGTGTGGAAGGTGCCTGCTTTAAGAAGGGTAATGGCTTTGGGCCTTTTCCTCCTATGCGGACATGTTTTAGGAATTTCTATTCTATGAATTTCAATATCATTCGAAATTTCTAAAGGTCCTGACACTTCAAGTGTAAAATAATGTATAAAATATTAAAAACTATATACAGGAAATTTATCACTATAATATCGATATATATACATTTTATAATATATAACTAATATCCAATATTATAATTTTTTTTTTCTCTTCTGTAGTAACCCTGCAGAAGAGGCGCGTTTCATTTTTTATAGTTGTGCATAAAACTGAATTGAATAAACTGAAAAAGAAAAATGAGTATAAATAAAAATAAAATGGAAAACTTTCATTTTTCAAGTGGTGTTACTGCAGTTTTAAATCATTGCTTTATTCCAGTAGTTCCTTTTTATACTTGCGGTATAAAGCTTCTTGTTGAAGAGGCCATGTACCCCCTTCCATTAGAGAAGCCCTAACTAATTTGTGTCTTTCGTCTTCGTATAAGGGGCAGTCATTTAAAATGTGCAAGAATGTTTGTGGAGTTAGTCCGTCACATTCACAAGCGTCTGAGTTTTTTAAGTGAAATCGTTTGCGATAATGGTTCGTTGGTCCGTGTTCGGTAAGTAATTGAGTTAGTTTGTGATGAGTACTTTTGGCTATTTTATAGTTTTGTGCTGTTATATTTATATAACTATTTATGTAACTATATAAATAAACTATAGGCAAACTATATTGTTTGCCTATCTCTTAAGGATCTATTCGCTCGTGCTCTTCCCAACGACGTACGTTCAAACAGTCAGGTTCAAGGACAGAGACAAATCAGTCTTGATCCACAGAATATGGTTCCTCAGTGTTAGCAGGCAGCCTTGGGAAAATATGTATCTATTCCCAAAACAAATCGTAAGTGGACCGAGCCTCCGGGAGGCTGTAGACTGTAGGCTGCATAACAGAAAACCGCCTCACGACGCCTGTTACTATTCACGGGGTTGGGTCACCGACTTCCTACGCCCAGTCGTTGTGAATTGCCTCCAGTAGGCTGACGGACCTTACTTAATCTAGGGATGAGGATAACTGCTTAAAATAACAGGAGCAACGTGAATTTTTTCGAAAAACAGTTATCCATCTAAATGCCCACACTTTAGCTCCCTCCCTCCATATATATGTATATATGTATTCTTAAAAACAAATGATATATATTTTAAAGAGAAGTATGTTTCATATTTTAAAAATGTAAGCTTTAATAAGTAAAAATATTTTTTATGTGAACTATTGAGACAAAGTGACTACCTGAGGAATGGCAATAATGTGACCATCCCCCCTCCCCAAGAGATCACGAAAAGAACCCCTAACAGACTTCACCCCTCCCCCCTCCGGACCCAATCTCAGCGCTAAAAGCTGTTTCATACTGAATGGACTTTTGTTACAGCCACCTCTTTCTTGACTTATCCCTTTTATAACATTCGTTGACCCTGTGGGATTGTCAGTCTAAAGAAGATAAGTGATTGCTATATATCTTTTTTTTTGTTAATTCCTTATCTCTGTGTTTCTTATTCTTTTCTAACACATGTATTTAATATCAGTAAATTTAGTACTGGTACTATCTGTCACGAAGAAGACCACTACTATTTGGAGATTATATCGATCACTAAGATTAATTAAATTTAATATAGATCCCTTAATCTGCTCCTTTTCATTATTATTTATGTTTTGAAATTCCAACTTAAAAGCTGAAATACGGTATCCGTAGCTATTGTTATATTCCACTTTACTCTCCCCATTCACAGCTATAAGTTCTGACATACACACTCAGTCTCTCATGGATCTTGTTGGAAATTGTTTTGGAGGTTCCTGGTCAAAAAATATTAAACACGTATTTTGCCGTTCCGACCAATGGGCCCTAGGAGCCGAGAAAAAAAATAAAATAGCATTAAACTAATTTATTTTTTATCTCGAGTTTAAAAAATAATATCGACACGATTTTTGCACCAAGATTTTTAGTTCTGATTGCGAATTTAAGGAACAATACAGTCGCTTTTTTTTAAACCGATTATTGGTTACATACCTTTAAATCGAGATTACTTTGTCACGAAATTTACCTGTTGGTATCGCTGGAAAGAGGGGAGTCTCAGCTTTCTTTTGATGTATATAAATGAAAAATTCGGTGAACAAAAATCTATAAAAAAAATTGGAAAATCAGAAAATCATTTTGATTTTGAACAGATAGAATGATAAAACCAAACCAAACATTTCATGCGTATTACCACCCTATATTTTGTGTAAAAAAATAAAGTTGATACGTTAAACCGTCTAAGCGTAATTAATGCTTTTATCAATTTAAATAAAAGTTGCCTACCATTTGGTCAGGCAAATTTTGAAGTTTACAAATTTTTATTTTTCTATTTCGATCAAATTTCATATTTTAGGTTTCTTATGAATGCTGATTTCGAATCCGATGTCGGTTCTTGTGAAAAAAATATATTTAACGTACTTCACTTGAAAAATTTTAGCTTTCACACTGTAAAATGTGGTAGAAAATTTTTTTAGCCCTAGAATTCCATTTCAGAGCCCTCAAAACTCAGAAAAGGTATGTATATATATGTAGATACCAATTAAACAAATATATATATATATATATATATATATATATATATATATATATATATATATATATATATTAAATTATGAAGTGGTTCTTGTTTACTAAATATTTTTTTAAAATATATTTTTTTAATTTTTGAAGAGAAAAGATTTGACCCCAGTTGGGATCCCAACTGGGGTCAAATATATATATATATATATAATAATATATATATATAATCGGTTTAAAAATTTCTTTTTCCTCGAAGAGGGTGAAAAAAATGATATTTTTTGATTTTGTTGAATAAGCGTTTTTTAATATTTTTGAGGGTGCTGATTTGGAATCTGATGTCAATTTTTGTGTGAAAAATCTATAGAGGTAGTTTGCTTGAAAAACTAATCATTTTTTTAGAATTTAATTAACCTAAACCAAAATCTATGGAGCGACTGTATTTTTCCTTAAATTCGCAATCGAAACTAAAAATCTTGGTGCAAGAATCATGTCGATATCATTTTTTAAACTTGAGATAAAAAATAAATTAGTTTAATGCTATTTTTTTTTTTTTTTTTTTTTGGCTCCTAGGGCCCATTGGTTGGAACGGCAAAATACGTGTCTAATTTTTTTTGACCAAAGAACCTTCAAAGAAATAGCCAACAAGATCCGTGAGAGACTGAGCGTGTCCTCCCCTTGTGAGTGTTTATAATGTAAACTCCCCCTTATTCGGCAGTACCAGGGCCGACGCCGAGCTGGATAAGGGAAGTTTTATTATAATAATCATCAATTTTAATCAGAAAAACATATCTATTACAAAAAAAAAAAATTATAGGTTAGAATATTATCCATGAACAATATAATATATGGTTGAATAGTGTTTAAAATTTTGTATGGATGTAATTAAATATTGTATTACAGTATTATTGTAGTTTGTATCACAAGACAATATTTAATATTTAAATATTATCTTAATATTATTAACGTCAAATGTAATTATGGTAATACTTGGTGATATTGAGAGTGGTTTAAGCTAAATCTGCTCCTTGCTTAACCGTTGACCAAGAAACAATACAACCTTACCAAGAACAGAAATCTTGACCCTCCCAGGGTTGTTAGTGGTACAGCTTTTAGCTTTTAGTACCAGTTATTATTTGTGAATATATAAATAATATATCCATATAATCAATTATAGTAAATAATTACTGAATTATGGTAAACTAGTATCCCCTTTAGCTTATAAGTAAAGAATTTAGATATTTTTAACTAATAATTAAATTTTTATTTCCTTATCGATAAAATTTCTAATCATAAAAGTATGTCATTATGTGGCAAACCTCGTTTCTGCCACTCAATGTTGTACATTTAAATTTTTAGTATTGTAAACTTTATTATTGTAAACCTTCATAGAGGTATGAAGATGATGTAGTTAAAATTTTGTTCATATTGGTTAAATAGTTTTACCATTGCAAATTCTAGAAGAATGGTGCTAGAAATATATCGGTCGATTTTTAAACTACACTGGGATCCACATGTCGTACCGCATATTTATATCTTTTTGAATTATTTAATTGAGTATTAGTAAATTTTATTGTCAATTTCAAGCTATATATAAAACCGTATCTTAGTAAGCTCTCATGTAGAATGGCAATCGCTACCTATCGGTCAATTTTAAAAATTTCACTGTTATCCACATATAATAGCTTTTTTTAACAACAAATAAAACCAGTAGATTTTATTATTGCTAAACCTTCCTGGATCTACTAAGAAGATCTAGTTAAAATGTAGTACAGATTGGTTCAGTAGTTTTCGCGGTTAGTGATCACAAACAAAAAATGGCTTGTCATTTTATATAATAGTGTAGAAGAATCAATGTTTTAAAAGCCATCCAATCTTGATCCATGTACACTGTGACTATTTTTAGGATCTCCACAGTAGTAGATCCGTACATAAAAGTTTTTACCAACTCAAGCAAGGTGACATTTCAATTACATATTAAAACAAAATACACGATTTTCAAGTACCGTCCTCGCTTACAAATTTACTAATATCACAACTATGGAAGGTCATAGGGTGTATGGTTGGTATGTTTATACTGTTCCTTTGCCAATGGTTGTGCAAGGAGGGAATTTGGAACCTCCACCACACTCAACCGCCAGGTTTTTGTCCAATTTAGGGTAACCACTTAAATGTATGAGATTCTTAAAAAAGAATAGTAATTTAAAAGGGAATACTTAAGAGCTTATTATGAAAATAGTTTATAAGTGAACTTTTAATGAAGATATCTTTGTGGCCTAATGAAAGAACTGTGTTGACCCTCGGGAAATGAGATCATTTTCCGGCCAAGGAAATGAGATTAAGTAAGAAAAACATTTTCTACTTTCCCGCAGAAAACAGGCCAAGTTCATTAAATCTACCCCGGATAGGGAAAATCATAAATAGCGAGTGATATTTAAATAATTAAGTATAAATATTATGTGATCGGTCTTCCTAAAATATTTGATTTTGACTTATCATTGTTATTTTTTTCAATGTATTAAAATTAAAAAAAATAATAATAAAAGGAATTTTTGGAAATCGAATTAAACGTTTATAAGAATTTAACTAATCATTTAGGGGCGATAAATGAATCATAAATGTTCCAGTGTGAATAGGGAAGGTTTGATTTTAATAAGGCCTAATTAAAACTTAACTTTAAAAATAGTTGTAGAAAAATTTATCTGAATTTTAATTGTATACAGATCTCTTGAAAAAAAAAAAAAAAATTATTGCGCCTTAACTGCCTCAATCTTTGTCTACTTCTGAACATCCTCAAAACCTTTATATCGCAGATTAAAATTAATCCAAACAGCAGCACTGGGATCTCTATGAGGCTGATTTGTCCCTCCATAAAAATATGATCAGTCTTTGATAGAGGGGGGAGGATTCTTAGGCTAAATGTATATGTTGTTTATATAGTATAATTATATTTTTAGTTCTTAATTTTATTTCTCTTTTTTCTATGTTATTTTTTAAAATTTATTTTATTTCACTTTATATGTTGCATAGTTTAAATTGTATCTTTTTTTGAATGAATGTAAAATAATCTTTACTCTGGGACACCTTGTTCCCTAAGAATAATATAAAAGTACTATAAAATGGTATTATTGTCTGGCTGCGTACATATCAGGCAGCAATTTATATAGAACATAAATTATATACATATCAATATATAAGGTGAAATTTTAGATTTAAAAACAAGTCTTCGGGATGATATGAGAAAAACAAAATAAATAAACAACAAAATAAAAAATAAAGTAAAATAAAAATAAATATTCTAACACTAATATATTATTACATAATTTCGGAAGATTGATAATTGAGGAGGTAGATGAATAAATTATGTTTAAAGGAAGTGAGAGAAGGAGCATTGTGGATCGAAATGGGTATGGAATTCCAAAATAAAGTTGCTCGATTAATAAAGGATTTTTCAAAGGAAGCAGTTCGGTGATAAGAGATATACAAATCTATAGGCTGGGATCTGGTGTTCAAAAGATGAATGGAAGCACGAAGGGCAACGATATTGTAAATGTACGAAGGATTGGAATAGAAAGGAACCAAGGAAGTATTGTCGCCGAAAACTTAGGTAAAGCCTCCTTAACTCAGAATACAAGCAAGTGATATGAGAACTCCTGGGAATCCCAAAAATGAATCTTATAAAGAGTTCATTCTTCTTATTATTCATTTATTCATGTTTATTTATTTATTTTTTGTAGTACTAATTGTCCTTAAATTAAAATGATTGTAATATATACACAATGAAAGCTTAAAAACAAAAATTAATGCTTAGAATAGGAATAAAAAATAAGCTATAATAAATATTCATTTAGATCGTAACAGCATATACAAAGTATAATTAATTTCAAGTGAATTTTATTCATTGTTATATTATATTTGTAATTAAATAATGATACATCAGTCACGCACCTAACAGAATACACACCAATATATTTGCGTTTCTTTCTTTTCAATTACGTGCTATGAAAGTTTCTTTCTGCCCAATAAAGTAGTTTATTGCAGTCTTATTGCGTGTGGGAGCAACAATAAAAGTGTGCAAGGAAACTATATTCTGGTTACATCCTAGAGGAAGTAAATTACCTTCAGGTTGTAGCAAAACCGTGGTTCTGTGGTTATATTATAATATTTTAACCCATATGTTGAACCACTGCTGCTATAACTCCATATGCCTGAAAAGGCGTGGTAGGGGAAAAATAAAAGAAAAAAAAGTCTTATGGTTCTATAACAGGAGCCCATAGCTACACGTTCCCTTTAAGTCAATTTATAAGTGAACACTAAGGTTAATGGACAGAGACTAATCAGTCTAGATCCACGGATTATGGCATTTCATGATCGGTATGCTTATGAGAGAATCCATATCTATTTAATAATTAGGAAAACCCCTTAGTGATTATTAATTTTTTATCAGAATCTCGATCCACGGAGCATTGTGGAAACAGTGCTATTAAGATAATTAAGAGAAAGTGTTTTATGATTTCGTTTGATGATTTTATGTTTCGTACATACAGGCAGTTCACCTATTTCTTGCCAGTGAATAAAGCCTTTTACAACTTATTTAAAAAAAAAAAAATAATAATAAATAAAAAAACTATACTGTTTTATGGAATAAATACTATAAACGGCCTCAGCCAAGGGCAATGATATGTATAAATGACAAAGAATTCATTTATACAATATCTTCTATGAAAGGAGAAAATAAATAAAGTAACAAAATAATGTAAATAAAAATACACAATCTCTGACTATACAACATATAAAATAATAAAATTATAGATCATGATTAAAATATAAACTAAAAATGGAGGATGAAAAAGAAAAAAAAAAAGAAACACAATAATATGTGTTTATGATTTTAGATCGTAATAAGTCTAAAATCGCAAGTTTTGAAGGCAACACTTTTGAACTTTGAAGTTTTACTGTAAAGCCGGTTTTTGATAATATAAACTTTTGTTGACATCAATGTATCCAAAATGGCGGGATAATCAATGGCTTTGAAGAAAATTTAATTTTCTGAAGCCATTCAAGGATTTTTCTTTAGCTACCTGTTTATTCTCCAGAACCAATTTATTCACTTGTCTTCACTCTGTTCCCACTTGCCATATTATGAACCATGTTTTTGTCATGTTTAAATTGGTACTCCTTTCTATGTATTTCTTCTAGGTATCACATCTCTTAAATGCAAATCTAATGTATATGTATATATGTAGATAGATACTATAGAAAAAACAGCTAGTTACAAGAAAATATTTTTATTACAATGAAAAATAAAAAAAATATTTAAAAAAAAAATTTAATTATTGTTTAAAATAAAAGTAATAAAGTAAGAAAAAAATAAGTGTTTGTCACAATTTTTAAAAATAAAATTGTAATAATTGTTTATAAAAAGTATAGGTAAGAAAAACAAATGTTCTCTTCGACTGACCATTAGATAGAGCAGAAATTTAGAAATAAATAGAGCTGTGAGTTACCAGCTTATTCAGAGGGTGCAGGAAGCTTAGGAGATGATCACAGTTCACTCATCTCATTTCGATAAATTTCCATCTTATTCCCTCTGACCATCGATGTTCAAACATACCAGGAAAACCACGATTTTTTCCTCTAGTTAGACATGCATTAGCTTTTCCTTCTATTAGGGGAGGGTAAGCCAAGATCAAAGAGATCCCAAGGCACCTTTCTCAGGATGTAGTATGTAGTATAAAAAAAAAAATGAATAAAAATCTTAAATATTATCATTGTATACTGATTAGCAAAACGGTGTAAGAAGGATGCATAAAGGTCAAACCATGTGTCAATTTTTTTTTTTTTTTAATACTCACTCCTATTGCTTTGCAATGTGTAAAAACAAAAAAAATTATAATAATAAAACAACAAGCACCTTGAGTTGAAATAGTTTATGTGAATGTATATGAGATAGCTAATTTGGATATATTTTAAATATACACAATAGTAATTGTATTTACTGTAAAAGTAAATTGTTTATAACACAAATAATATTGCTGATACTACGTCTGAGCGAATAAGATCCATATACAAACTACAAGGGATATTAAGAACGGCAGAGAAATGCATTTTTAAATTGATACGTCTAAAGCAGGGCTGCCAGTGGCAGTCCTTGTCAAAACCGCCCTCTTTCTTCTCTCACAATTTTAAATTGGCTTTGTTGTAATTCTTTCCTCTTTTTTTAAAATCATATTATTACTTTTCAGCTTGTAAGCTGAACTCCATTCTAAGTAATTGAATTTGGGGACTGGAAAATTTAGTAAATTATAACGTGTGGAAATGGAACGTTCTAATTCTCAAAAATAAGACAAACATGATTTTTAATTGTGTGACGACTAAACAATTAAGACTCTATAATTATAACTTCAGGGCACATGTTCCAGTCCTACTGAGATAGATAATTATTTATTAATAAACATAATATAATTATGTTTAATTATAAGATGATATAATTATGTTTGTTAATAAATAATTATGTTTAATTATAACATAACGTAATTATGTTAATTATTACATGATATAATTATGTTTAATTATTACATAATATAATTATGTTTAATTATAACATAATATAATTATGTATTGTATAATTATGTACGCATCTAAGTTGAGGGGAAAACATGGCTGTTTGATTCCAAATCACCTCCTTTCGCAACCGTTGGCCAAGAAAATCAACATTCTTACCAAAGCACTGAGATTTTTTTATTTTAATATAGAAGTCTTTTTTTAATTCAATGAAATAAAATAAAATTAAAAAAACAATCTTTATTCTAAAAAATTTGTCCCCTATGAATAATATCAAACAACAAATTATAGTCCTATTGTCTGGCTTTGCCAATTAAAAATAATAATCCGCAATAGTATGTAATAATACAAACACACATACTGTTACGTATATTATGATGATCAATGATATTATGATATTATTATGTCAATTTCCCTACGTTATTTTTTCTTTTGTATTTTCCTTACTTTTTTGGGGTTTCGATTAAACGAGGATTTAGTTTATCTCCAGCCTATCTCGGTCTCTACTATATCGTTTGATCGAATCCAAATAAAACAAAAAAATATATATATTTTGCGAATAGTATTATTCCAACATAAAACATGTATACCTGTTTACCTATAAAAAAATATATATAGAGACAAGGTCAAATATAAAATGGAAAAGCGCCATTTTTGAATTTATTGAGTAAAAAGATTGTTTTTTTCTTATGTTTATTGTTTCTATTATTATATGGACCTGATTGATTTATTAATTAAATAATAAAACCACTTATTTCGAATTAATCTCAACAATCGTTATAAACTTATGGAACTCATAGCCTGTCAGATCGATATATGTTCGGATCTCCTACTGAGTAAACGTCTCACGCCTTCCAATCTACTGTCAATTTTTGGGGGTCCACTGTGGTGACAGCCCGTGATAGCTTAGAATGAATCGTTCACCAGTTCCATTTCCGGAACACGTCGGCCTCATGAGAACGTCTTCGAGATACTGATAGATGGAACCGATTCTTTTGTATCATTATCTATTTATAGAACTGCTATTGTCATTGACATCATATTTCTCATATTTTGCTAGGCACAAATGTCTTAAAGGGAATTTAAATATATATATATATATACAGGGTGTTCGGAAGATCGTTGGCCAAAAAATTATCTCGGGTAAGGAGGTCATTTTGAATCTATTTAAGGTCACTTACCTATATACAAAGTCTTACGTTTTTTTTTTTTTTTATGAATCTTTTTGTGTAAATGGCCAAATCCAAACATTTATGCCTTGCAACTTCGTTATCTACTGATATATCAACGCCATTTTTTTGCTGTAATTACTAATACATTGTCCATGTAAAAAAGATATGGTGCAAAAAACAAATACCAAAAAAGCGGGAGATCGTTAAATCTTGTCAAAGGCAAAAATAAAAATTATGAACTTCAAGTTTAGGTTCAATAAAAAAAAAGTAAGCGCAACAGCCTAATCCAAATTGTTTTAAAAACTTCTCTATTTAATACTCTTTAAACAAATACCATTTGCAGGCACGCAGCACATCTAGTTTTTTTTTATTTTTTATAAAGTAACAAAAGGGTGCCACCAGCGCACATTGACAATAATAATGAATCAAATCATATTTTTTATGCAAAACGTAACAAATAGTTGTGTTTCTTTATAGCATAGGTTAAACTGCATATTTT
This sequence comes from Euschistus heros, assembly GCA_003667255.2. Lineage (NCBI taxonomy): Eukaryota > Metazoa > Arthropoda > Insecta > Hemiptera > Pentatomidae > Euschistus > Euschistus heros. The sequence continues at coordinate 4,602,322 of RCWM02000007.1, read as the reverse complement.
CTCTTTCTTTCTCGGAATTTCGATTTTATCAGAGTAAACATTATCTACATTTTTGTAAACAATAATCGGGGAACAAAATTAAACTAATTTTAAATTATTCATAAATTTAATTTGTTGAGTATCACAGGTATTGCTCAAAATGATCTCCACTATTTCTAATACAAGCACGATATCTTTTTCTTATTTCTGAGGTGGTTATTCTAAAAATGAATTCTTCCAAGTTCTTGTTTTGAAAAAGCCCACTACAACTTAGCTGTAAGAGAATGTTTAAACAATTGTTTCCCACAATCCTGGATAGGAAGAGGGGGTCCAATTGAGTGGCCAGCACGGTCTCCAGGCCTCACGCCGATCGATTATTACGCCTGGGACCGTGTCAAAGTGTTTATAATGAAGAATTGTTTTCAAGACAACTTCTTCAAAAACTCAATGCCGCATTTACCATAATGAAGGAAGAATTTGTTTTAAGAACAACCACCACAAAAATAAGAAAAAGATATCGTGCTTGTATTAGAAATAGTGGAGATTATTTTGAGCAATACCTGTGATACTCGTCAAATTAAATTTATGAATAATTTAAAATGGTTTAATTTTGTTCCCTGATTATTGTTTACAAAAATGTAGATAAAGTTTATTCTGATAAAATCGAAATTCCGAGAAAGAAAGAGAAAATGTGCAGTTTAACCTATGCTATAAAGAAACACAACTATCTGTTGCTTTTTGCATGAAAAATATGATTCGATTCATTATTATTGTCAGTGTGCGCTGGTGGCACCCTTTTGTTACTTTATAAAAAATAAAAAAAACTAGATGTGCTGCCTGCCTGCAAATGGTATTTTTTTAAAGAGTATTAAATAGAGAAGTTTTTAAAACAATTTGGATTTGGTTGTTGCACTTACTTTTTTTTTTTTTTTATTGAACCTAAACTTGAAGTTCATAATTTTTATTTTTGCCTTTGACAAGATTTAACGATCTCCCGCTTTTTTGATATTTGTTTTTTGCACCATATCTTTTTTATTTTACATGGACAATGTATTAGTAATTACAGGGGAAAAAAAAGGCGTTAATATATCAGTAGACAACGGAGTTATAAGGCATAAATGTTTGGATTTGGCCATTTACACAAAAAAATTCATAAAAAAAAAAAAACGTAAGACTTTGTATATAGGTAAGTGGCCTTAAATAGGTTCAAAATGAACCTCCCTACCCGAGATAATTATTTGGCCAACGATCTTCCGAACACCCTGTATATATATATATATATATATATATATATATATATATATATATATATATATATATATATATATATATATATATATATATATATATATATATATATATATATGTTTAGTAAATTTCTTGAGGTTCGGTCAATAAAAAAAAACAACTATTTCGAGATTATATGGTTCTCATAATCATGCCCTATAGTGAAAAAACAGGTTACAATAAAATTATATAAGTTATACAAGTTATTTCAAAACATAAATTAGCTATAATATAACATTATATGTTATATATATAAAATATATAACAACATGCGTTAGAATAATTAAATATATAAATAAATAATAAACCTGTATTACAAACAACCCATGAAGGGTCTTGGGTTCAGTACTTGGATAAGGATGTACTGTTACTAGGCCAACGGTTGTGAAAGGAGGGGATTAGGCCTAAAGCAATCTCAACCGCCATGTTTCCCCCATTTAAGGGTACCCACTTTGTAGAGGCTAGGTGTGCCCTACGAGGGTCTCCCGAACTCGAAGTCGAGCTTTAACTGAAATAACAGAATATAAATTTTGTGTCTTCAGTCGGACTCGAACTCGGACCCGTGAGCATGGTAGTCGAAGTGCCTTACTCACTGAGCTGCCTCGTCTCCCAATGATTTTATATATATATAAAATTACAAATAATTGAGGAGTATGGAACTATTTACAATGTTAATGGTGGATATGGTATTGACTACTGAATATAACAATCTTACAATTAGTAAACAACTGACCGGTGGAATTTTTGAAAAAAGGTTACAGGTTGGGAGGGATTTTACAAAACTGGTGGTATTCCCAGATGCAGGTACAAAAAGGATTTCCTTATTTCAGTGTAATATACTTTTAAATGGATTAATGATATATATATATGATGTATATTAATGTAAATTTATATCATTGGTCTGAATGTATTAAATTGGAATACAATGTGAATTACAAACATGTGAAGTTAATTTTAATATCATAAATGTTGTATTTGATCCATAGCGAAGTAGATTTCCACGTTCTATGCTGGTTTGGTTAATGTCAAAATTGTTATCAATTCCTACCCCATTTACAAATCGTTGTATGTGAGAAACTTTTTTAAATTCCATTACAGGTTACTCTCCTAATTGGAACGGATAGAATCTGCATTATCTTTTATATCTAATAGATTTTTTTTTTAAACCAATTGTTTAGTGAGGAAAATATTTAACAAAATTTTCTTTTTTTAAAAACATTTCATGTCCAATAAATGATGCTGAGGATTTTTATTATTTAGAATTTGCCAGTTCAGATTCTATAATGAATAGGTTAATAAAAAATATTGAACCGTACCTACCTAACAAAATATTTTAAAACGTTTTATGTTTTCATTATCATTTTTATAGCAATAAGTGTTTTTATTTATTTAATTTTCTGATAGCCTCTGAGAGATATATTTTTCAGTGTTTCACCTCTGTAATATTTGTTTTGTTTAGTTCAACATAGTTTTAGTTTCAAGTAAATGACAGAAAACGTATCAGATTAACTATCAAATCCTCCGAAGTTATAGCGCTTTAGTAGGGAAATATAAAGGTTTTCCATGATTTCTCAGTGAAAAAACGTTGTGGGAATTTTCCGCAATTTTTTCCTCACGAATTATAGCATAATAATTACCAACATATTAGTGAACATATTTGGTAATTTGTATAAATAAACTTTTACTTTCTGATTGTTCTTGACTGCTAAAATAAGGAGTAAATCCACCAGAGGAAAATGGAGGTTATGAGGAAGTTAGAGATATCGTGGGACAAAGCAATTATTTGTTTGATAGTGATATCCCTTTGCCTTCCCTTAGATCTCTAAGAAAGGGCCCTTTTATTGACAGTTCCTTATATTTTGATACTGTTCCCTTCGCTTCTCCAACTATTCGACTTTCTTCTGGTATATTAACCATTATTCATGAGGAATAATCAATCAGCATTATAGCGATATTTTTCCGTGGCACTACCAACTCGTCAGTGATAGTCTTGGTTTCAGCTTTTGGATACTTTTCGCTTCTGCTCTTCAGTTATTCAGGTCCAGCAGCGTTCGAAAATATTCGGAAATCCCGCCACAACATCTCTGAGTTGGTCTGTCTATCCGTTTTTTACCAGTTGTCAGATTATGTCTATGGGTTTCTAATCAGGTTAAATAACTAACTGCATATCTCTACAGCCCGTGGTGGGTTTTGGCCTTCCTAAGAATATTGCCATAGTTTTCCGTGTATTCTCACTGGATTTGTAAGTATTGAGGCGGGAAGGAGCGGAGCGCATCGGAACGGTTTTTCTAACAAAGTAGATTATAATGGAAAATCTGCTCCAATGCGTTGCTCACCGATCTCTCAGTAGTGTGCGCTAGCCTTTGATCGTAGCAACAACTCTATATTAAAAAATGTTTTTTTTTTATTGTTTACTAGTGAATAAAAATTTAATTTGTTCTTCTAGCACTGCCAAAGTTTTGTTTTTGATGTTTCCTTTTTATACTTTTAACTTATAATTAAAACGAATCAAATAAATAAAAAAACACTTAAGCGAAATATGAAATCCTTTTAAGACTAGGACTTCAATTTAACAGTTTTTAAAAACTTTTGCCATTACTCCCTTACGAATGAAACTTTTCCAACAGGGTTATAGTTGCTTTAAAAAAAAAAAGAAAAAAAAGAATCATGTAGTGAATACTTGAGTTTAACACTTTCCTGGTATCTCCAGAGATCTCAATTGCAAGTCATACTAATACTGGTTAGTAATTTTTTTTTATTCCCACAGTGCCCATGGCGAAATATTGGAATCAACGTTGTTTTATCAGAAATTCAGACAATCAAGCCAAATGTGTGTGTGTGTGTGTAGATATGATAGACGTGTGTAGATACAAGAGACGTGTGTCTAGGTATAAATGAGTATGTATGTATTATATATAAAAAATATATAAGTATTTAAGAATGTATAGTTACAATTTTCATTTATTTTATTACTAGGATGTTATATTTTATTTTCATTACATTCTTTGAAAGTTTTTTTTTTTTTTGTATATTTTCATTTCATTATAAATTATGATTACATCTACATAAATTTAATTTGTTAGTTAGCATTTTATTTTTAGTTTGATACTGGTTTAGTTTATATTTTCTTGGTAGGTACAGCTGTAAAAAAATTATGTTAGAAATAAAAAAAAAATGCCCCTTATTTATATATATATATATTGTTTATATATATACATGTATTGATATTTACAACTGTACAGAATATATGCATCAAGATTTACTTGATACATTTGTATTGACAAGGATTATAATTACATGTTAAAACTTGGAAAGAACTACTCATCAGTAGCACTTTATTAAAATCTTCGTTTCAAACGCCTCGGAGGTTATCAGGAATGGAGTGGGAAGCAAGTTGAGAAACGAACGGATTTGAGCGGTTATGGAGCTTACTATGAAAGGATAGGTATCTGGTGTGGGCTAAATCAGCAATATATGGAACATTAAGGTTTTTATGAATATGTTTATTGGTGACAAAGTAAGGAGCATTGAGGATTTTACGAAGGATTTTAGATTGTAAGGATTGAATACGGATAGTGGAGCCACAAAGCACAACTCTGCGCGTCCAAATAGGTCTAATCACAACCATGTATATGAGTGTTTTGTAATTGAATCGTTTATTAAAGAAACCACCTGAGGGACAAAATATCGAAACATGCTTTTTTTGTGGTACTGTACAATTTAAAGATAAATACATCTTTTAGTGCAGAAATAACTTATGTTACATATCAGCAATGCTTTTTGGCAGCCTTGAAAATAATCTGTTTATTTCAGCAAGAACCCAAGCGCAGTTTTTTTTAGTTTTCCGAAAGTTGAAAAAAGCGCACTTATGTTGTTTCTGAAATAAACTATTCAATTAATTTGGATATGAGATGGATTGGATGGTTTAGTGGAGCCCCAAAGCTCAACTCCATACTTCCAAATAGGTCTAATCACAGTCATGTATATGAGTCTTTTGTAATTAATTGGGAGCTTTGAACGTTATTTTGAAGTAGTCTGAAACGACGGGCAGTTTCTTTTCGTTTTAGTCTTGGCCCTTATATTCAAACTTCATTGTTCTATCTGCATTGTAACAATAATTTTAACATTACCATATTTACAACCATTTTTGTCTTAACTTCTAGTTTATTCGTATGTTGCCAAGTTTATTACAGGACTCTAGTCCCATCTTCAGCCTTCTCTTTAGCTGTGGCTATTGGCACATTGTCTCATCCTGTTATAGGTTCATACTGATTGCCAATCTACTGTTTACATATTATCTTTTTGAACTATAGCAATTTTAACTTAATTGCTCCATCTGCATTATATTATATAGAACCAAATTAAAAAATTAATAAATTAGTAATATAATAATATATGTTTATATATCATCGAGATGCATCGGTGGGATTGCCAATTCCTTAATGTGCATATATTTTTTTTCGATTTAGGTTTTTTTTTCAGGCTTCGTTTTAAAATTAAATTCTGTTTGCACTGCAAAATCTCAACGCATATTCAGCTTGGATCAGGTTTTGAAAAAACACTTTTGTGATTTAGCCCAAAAAATGATTACACATGTGTACCAAGGCATTGATTTAATGAAATGAAATAAAGTGAAAAAATAATGTTTATTCTGGCACATATTGTCCCCTAAGAATAACAAACATGTATTATAAGGTTGTATAATAGTCTGGCTATCTTAAGTTCAAACGATGATAACAATATTTATAAAAGATCATATATGTATGTGCAATTGAAAGTTGAACATAACTATATACATAAGAAAAAGAAGAGGGAGATAGAAAAAAAGAAAGAAATAATAATAACAATATGTTGATATAATAATTATATGCTTATATAATAATTACAATGCGTTCTAGAAAAATATAGAAATATATAAAATAAAATAAAATAAAAATAATGAGTAGAAAGAAAAAGATATATAGAGAAAAACACTTAAGAACTACTTGAATGTTGATAAGGCAAAATATTTACAAGTACAATAAAAACATATATTTACATATCTACTTCCAATTATGTAGATGTAGGTGATCACACCTATCTGTGCATACATATTAATCTATAAAATGGCATGTGAGAAAGAAAGTTAGGACAACAAATGACTAAAATAAAAACAAATTTATATTTATACAATGATATAGTTATTAAACTAATTCATGGGCATCGGATATGCAGAGTTTACTTGATTTTGAATTATAACTCATATTGGCGGCATCTAACTGGGATTTAAGGAAATATTAGAATTGGCGAGGTTTGAATGAGTTTAAGGAAGGAGCATGTCTAGTTTCGGGAGGAATAGATTTCCAAAAGGTTTAATATTTAATGATTTAATATCATAGAAGGTGCTAAAATGTACATAGCGGAATTGGCAATCTCACCGACGATATATGAAAAAGAAAATCATTAAATTGAACCATATAAGCCAATATTATTAATAAATTTGACGGTACAACAAAAGTACTATTGACCATCGCCCAAGGTCTTACGGAGTCTTACTGCTCAAAGATTCATAAAATTCTAAACTATTACCAAATCTCCTAAAACTAAAATCTATTGCTTTAATATCATCATATCATCAGGATATTAAGGCAGAATAAACAGTTAATATATGACACAGCGGTTCTAGAGAGATCGGACACGATATTGTGTAAGTCGGGAGGGGGAAGTTATTCTAATTTTATTGCCTGCCGAACGAAGCAAAACGTGACTTTTCTCAAACTGCCTCCTGCTGCTAGCTCAAACGGTTCAGCACATCCCAAATATTCTAAAATCGTACAGAAGAAATAGGGATATATCTCGTATCAGTATTCTATGAGTCTAGGAATCCTACGTGACATAAAAAACAACGAAAGATTTATTTAAAATACTTTATTGCAAAATAAACACACGATATTTATAATATGAACCAAGTTTAGTTTTATAGCTTCTATAAATTATTAATAAATTAGCTTGCTGATAATTTTAACAAAAAGTCTTTTCTTAAAATATAATTAATTTGGTAATTATGCCAACAAATTGTTTAGCTTTCAAATTCGAGCTAAAGCAATTTGAGCTAATTTGACTTTTTATTTTTTTTTTTTTTTTATAATATTAAAATCACTTATCATAGGTAAATTAATACATTATTATAAAATGAATATAAGTTAAAAACCATTTATGTAAACATTTGAATTGAAGAGTTTGGTGGGTAAAAGTGGTATGATATATATAGTATATATATATATATATAAGAAGAAAATGAAAGGGCTATATAACATTTTTCTGCTAAAGGAAAATTTAAGAAAAAAAAATTTGAAGCATAAATTACTCAAAATTGTGTTTTGTTACATAACCCTTTCATCCACCAAACCCTACAATTGTGAATGAAGGTTAATGAAGTGTTAATATCAACCGAAAATAGTTTTCAAAATATAACCTTCAGAAAAGTGGTATGTTTTCATATAACAATGTTTCAAAGATTTTTCCATTATTTTATAACATTCAATGTACTACTCAATCACTGTTTTATTTAAAACCCTTAGAAGATTAATAAAGATTTGTTTCAAAACCGAATGTTTATCAACTATACACTCGCATTTTAAAAATATCAAAGTTTTGCTTACATAGTGACTAACTTGAATGTAACTGAACTTGAATTACAAACCAGTTGGGGGACAAATTGAGTGGGATCGAGTAGGTATGTAGCTTAGCATGGATATTTAGATCTATATGGATAAGCTGAGTTGAAGAAAAATTAGACAAAACTTAGTCATGGCTGTTTGACAACATATTTTATGGAGTCAATCACTTGATTTAATAATGATTCAATTATGTGATTGATTCCAGGAAATTAATTGTCCAATAGCTATGAAATAATTTTACCTAACTTTGTGGATAAGTTTATTTTAACTGAATAAAATTTTACATGGATTTTGAATAGGAATAGAATTGGAAGTTTCAGTGCCTATATCTCAACGCCGATTGTCCAAATAGGTCTAAATACTGTCATGTAAATTATAATTTTGTTATTAATTGGATGATCTGAATTTCTTGTCTAGAAAATGTATAAGTTGTTAAAGCTGTTGTTAAGCTACACGCTTGTCCAGATGGAGTGATAGCGGATCTGTTCAACGGGGTAAAATTTAATTATATTAAAGAATACTGTTGGATACTAAGCCTTAGGTTTACGACAAGTGTAAATGTTGTTTGTTGAGATTTTTTTTTAATTTATTTTAATCCCCCAATGGTCCTACCATTACTGAAGGGTTATGGTATGAGACTGAAGTGATTGAAGTGAAATGAGTGGATCATTATTTAATGACATGTTTTATCAGCGTTCTGTATGTTTTAACAGCGCGCGGTGAAGACGAGCTATATACACCGCGTAAAGCATGGGACTTAAGACCTTACCTTGAGGAATACCGGCAAATGAGGTAAATAGGGGAAATGGGGAAATTTGTATTTACTTTGAAGCTTCTAACACGGATATTATGATCGGCAAGTAAATATGAACGTTTTAACATAGAACATGTTTTACCCTTAGCCTAGGTGTTCAAAAGTGATACGCTTTTAGGGAACGCGAGGGCGTTACGCCTAATTTGATACACTCTAGCTCTGTTGGTGTTGCTTAAATCTAGAATTTGACAACAGTTTCCCATCAGGAATTTAATGAAAAATATTTTTTGTTAATATTTTCGCACTAAGACCTATCGTTTAGAAACTATGTTGTTTTAAATGGAAAAAAGTCACGTTTCAACCCCTATTTTTAGTGCAGGGAATTTTTTGACATGCTCTATCCTTGTAAGTGTTGCTAGAATCGAAAATTTTCAGGTACTATACCTATCATAAACTAAATGGCGAATATTTTTGTTATATAATATTTGTCGCTAGGACCTTCCCGTTAGGGGCTATACTGCTTGAATGAGAAAAAGCAAACGTGTTTGAAAACCCTATTTTTTTCGAAAAATCATTAATTGTTTATTAAATTTAATATCATACAGGTAAGCGGGAAAAAAACGTAAGGGAATAGACGTTCAGCAAGATTAGATTATATAGTTTGAAAATGTATCTCTTACAGACTAATGAATCACAGGTAAGCGAATAAAAGGAAAAAAAAAAAAAAAAAAAAGCATACGAGCAGCTACGGTGAATGCGACCCATAAAGCATGTTCCATGTTATTCTTTCTTTAGCTGACAGGCTTTTCTTTTTCAAAAGGGCTTTTAATATTGATTTTAGATCATTTTTATATTTTTGTATTTATTTCTATGATTTGATATAGAAGGTCTCATTCATATTTAATACACAGTTGTATGAACGATTCTAACTATTACTAACTGTTGAACTAAGCTACTTATTTATATATATTTTTTTTTTAATTAGTAAGTTTTATTTTATGTTAATATAAATTAAAAAGTATCTACAGGTTATAAAACCTAAAATAATCTAAAGGTTTCCCTTATACAGAATGTAAATGATCTAACTTGGGCTATGTGACCCGGCTGGGAACTCGACCCTGCTGTTTGCATTGATAGTCCATCTCTGGGACCACTCAGCAAACAAAACACACTACTTCCCAAAGCTCTAAATTTGTATAAGATTCGATTTCATCTTTTCCCAACGACGAGGAAAAGCTCTTAAATTTATCTATTAGAAATTATTATTATTATATATTAAACGAGAATAGTTTTAATTTTTCTTTTAAAATACAACTAAACAAAGAGTTGGTTGATGGATCTCCTTGATTCAACACCTTTGATATGCTTTCTAAGGAAATTACTACCTGCTCTGTGTCTTCCACTTGCCCTAATTACTAGTTCAATCCCCGATCCTTAATTGTTGCAGAGTTTGTCACCACTGTGTGCTTTTACTGTGGAGAAATGAAAATTTAAAGTTTAATGAATTATTTTATTTAATTCATATGGTTAGTTATTGTTCATAATTAGTAAATTAGGAAATGTATTAGGTATTTAATGGCGAGAAACATACGTTTGTGACATACCTAATCACCTGAATAAAATTTAAAAAAACTTAAATGCTTGGTCATTTAACTTTTTTGTTATGTGGTTAACACGATACGGTTGAGAGAAGTCCAATATGAAATAAATCAGATACCTATTGGAGGGCAGATGAAGTAACAGGGACAATATTTATAAAATGTAGTACAAAATCTTTGAATAAACCAAGGTTTATAAGTACATAGGAGTATTAGAAAACTTACAATCAGACGTTTTGACTTGTAACTCACAGATTTGAATGCCGATTTTTGTTTAGGTAGTAGGGACTTATAACAGTGCAAAACTAGAGTTACAGCTGACAATGAGCATTGAGGGCCGAGAAAAAAAAAAAATGGGAATCACACATCAAACCCGGTGTTCGGAAATTAATGCAGGATTTCATGTTTAAACCAAAGCCTGATATTATTATTAAAGAGATAATTTATCAGGTTTTGTTTGTGGTAAAGAGATAGCATACAAATTTAAAATTTTACGTGAAAAACTATTTCTCTATCTTGACTGAAAGCTGAGAAAAAAAATTAAACGTGATTTCCATATATATATTTTTTTTTTCCGACTCCCAATGCTCAATTGGCGGCTATAACTCTAGTTTTGCACTATAATAGGTTCCTACTACCCACACAAAAATCGGCATTCAAATCTGTGAGTTACAAGTCAAAACCTCTCCTTCAGTAGTTGAGAGTACAGTGGCTGATATGAACGGCCGAATATATAAGATGTTATGAATTGATTGGTATAAACACGAGTTTTTGCCGAAAAGGGCTCAATAGATTTTGATTGTTTTAATAGAGTAACACAAAGGGGTGGGGAGGTCAACGTTATCTAGCGATCATTCAATTAAGAAAATTTGATGGTATCTTATCTCTGATCGGTTCCCCACATAACCGAAAATGGATCCCGAAGTGAAAATTTCATGCGGTTTCTAAACCCTCCTCAAAACCTAGCAAGAGAATGTTAAAGGAAATTTTCTAATTGTTATTGAAATAAATAGGATTGATGAATTAATTGCCACTTTATTGGAATTATTCGAAAAATAGTTTCAAATGTTATACATTCATCATCAGCTCTAAAACATATAAAATACATTAAATTTATTTGCGATAAGAACTTAGGAAAAACAGTCATAGGGAAATCCGAAAGGTCAGACTCACTACCTGACCCTTTTCACCTTCCGATACACTCTTGATATATTTTATATATCCGTTTGTCTTCTTAGTTGAGAACTAATATATTTGATTTTTTGTCTTACACTTATAAAAACTTTAATATATATAATTTATGCAATAAAGAGCTGAAGTTTGAAAATCTTGTATATTTCAGAACTAGTGATGAACATTTGAAGCTAGTTTTCAAATAAAATAATTCTAATAGAAGTGGCAATTAATTCATCAATCCTAATTGTAATTATCCTTTTATACCATCATGCGTACCTCACTCTCTCTATATATATGTATAGATATTATTTCTTAGATACATATATTTATCATGTCTTTACAATGATCGTCAATGTTGCACTTATAACCTGCTGAAATCCAGGAACTCCGTCCATTTCTAACCCACAAGACCTCGTTCTTATATACTCCATTCTATAGAACAGCATCATTCAAGCATTTCTTCCTTGTCCATTCCACCACCCTCTGGAATTCTCCCTCTCCTGAAATAAGACATGCTTCTACCCTAGGCTCTTTCGAAATTTTCCTATTTCAGTATCTTCTCACAATCCAGGCCTTACTAACAGGGGAATTATATGCCAAATTAATTCTGTTCAATTCGCAGCGATCCTGTTTAAATACAATAATAATGATTGGCTCAAGAATTTATAATATTATTATATTTTACATAGTATATTCCAACATTTTTGCTTATTGTGTGTTAAAAATATGTTCGTGTATGAGCGTGTATTATTAATTTTATTTCGATCAACGTTTAAATTGTATTATTTTATCTTTTTGTTCTTTCTCATTTTTTAAATAGTTTATCCCTTCTTTTTTCTCAGTATAAGTAGGTTCTAGTAAATTTAATTTTTTATGTTTGTATACATGCGAATGCCTTTTGCCCTAAATAAAATCCTAAGGTTTCGAGAAGTGTCTCGATCTACCAAAATCAGCCTATAAAACTGTAATAAGACCAGTTGCGATATGGAAGTGAATGTTGGGTTTTGAATCGAGAGAATGAGAGTATACTGAGGATTTGGGAAAGGAAGGTCCTAGAATAACCTCGGGAATTGGAGAATCCAAATGAAGCTGAATCTGTTTTTTGGTGTTACATACGTGCAAAGGATGCCGGAATACAGACTCCGAAAAAAGATGATGTACGACAGACCGAGAGGAAAGAGATTAAAAGGAAGGCCAAGGCTGAAGTGGCTGGGCAACGTCAAATATGACCTAAAAAGACTGGGAGTGAGATGATGGAAAAGTAAGGCGAAAGTAGACCGGAATGGTTGCCAATTTTGTGTGAAGGCCAGCCCAAGCAAATCTGTTTTAATTTTATTATTATTGATATATTTAAGTCGTTTTTATTAAATTCTTTGGTATATGTGCTTAAAATTGATGTAGCCAGATAACTGTAACAAGGCATTCTATTATTCATAGGGGACAATTAATTTGCAGAATAAAGGAATAAAGTTTATTTTTCATTTTATATATATATATATATATATATATATATATATATATATATATATATATATATATATATGCACTTACATTCACATATATACGTGAATTGCTAGGTTGAGAGAGAACAATTGGTGAAATAGAGCCTGGTTGAGTACCAATCATTTGTCTTCATCATGTGTGATTGACTAATGACGACTCTTTGAGGCCGCCTTGTTCACTGGGAAATATATTGCTCTCCGGTCCTCATCACTCTTTGCTGATGCCACATTTTATGACATGGCTAAAAAATATTTTTTTCTTTTAGTTATACGTGAGTCTGTTTATTTCAAGAGAGATGATTGATACGTCTCCATTCAGTATTGATATGGTGTTTTTCTTAATAGTCCTCAGTGTATTGCCAAATATATTATTTTTTCTTGTACGAAAAATATACCGAATAGAACTTGAGGATGTAAATTATTTATCTCAGTTCATTCGCTAACTATTATGGATTCACTTAGAATTGTTTTATTGAATAGATAGCACAAGGTGCTCACTCAAGTATATATAGTGACGTCCATAATGAGCTTATAGTTAGTTTTTAGCCACAATAACATGGGATGTTATAAAGATACAGTGTTATATAAAGCTTGGTATTGATAATGAATTTTACTTATATTTCATTGTATTATTTTAAATGATTTTAATTTGTGGTGCAACACCTGGATTTCAGTGAAGTTTGAAAATAGACCGAATTGTGGCTAGCGCCATTCAGCATATATAGAGTACAATAGTATAACTACTGATCCCAGACAGGATCCCCTGGTTAATTATATTTTTTTAAATCCCCGCTCTTACAAGACTAAAACGAAAAGAAACTGCCCGTCATTACAGACTACTTCAACATTTACTAGACAAACGTTCAAAGCTGCCAATTAATTACAAAAGACTCATATACATGACTGTGACTAGACCTATTTGGACTACGAAGTTGAGCTTTGGGGCTCCACTAAACCATCCAATTCATCTCGTATCCAATCCTTACAATCAAAAATTATTAGAAAAATCCGCAATGCTCCTTACTTTTTCACCAGTAAACTTATCCAGAAAGAACTTAATGTTCCACGTGTTGCTGATTTAGCCCACACCAGATACCTATCCTTTCACAGTAAGCTCCATAATCACTCAAATCCGTTAGTTTCTCAACTTGCTTCCCACTCCATTCCTAATAATCCTCCGAGGCGTCTGAAACGAAGATGGCCTAGAGACCTTCTAGTTTAGATTTTTAATAAAGTGCTACTGATAATTAGGTCTTTTCAAGTTTTAACATGTTATTATAATCTTTGCGAATACATTTACTTGATGTATATATTTTGTACAGTTGTTAATTTCAATTAATGTATATAAAAAAAAAATCCCCGATCTATTGTACTCTAATTTTATGTTTTATTTTAAAACTTTATTATATTGCGTTTTTATTAGGGAACTCAACGCGGTGAAATTTCAGTACGTCCTTTAGTTGAAAAAAATAAATAAATAAAAATAAACTTAGATCTTGAATACTGTCTTATTCATAGCCAATGCTCCAATGTTTTGGCTATCAAAACGAGAAGAAAATATGAACGTCATGGAGCGTGTCCTTGTCATTACGTAATTCTTTTAAATTTTGGAGAGGAAAAAGTTCTTGAATAGCTATACATCTGAAAATTACCCGGGAAAAAATTATATCTAATCATAAAATTTCAGAACTTTCCAACACGAAAATTGGCTCTAGTTTAGGAATCACCCATTGAACATAGGGTTCTTTCCTGGGGTACATGGGTAAAAGTTCTGAAATTTTATGATTAGATATAATTTTTTTTTCTTAGGACTTCAGCCGTCCCGTAAAATACTCAGATGTATAGCTAATCAAGAACTTTTTTTGGGAGGGAGAGTTAAAAAAAAAAATTAAAAAAATAATTATACAAGAAACAAAAATAAAATACAATTCAAAATAACAGCAATTATAAATAAAGTAAATAGGGGTTGTGAATTAAATACCATCACACTATACAAACAATATATTAAAACATCTAGGGAATATTTTCTACGGTACATCAAGAATATTTACCCCGTACCAAGCTTGTTACTCCTACTGAGAGTCCCTCAGTACACGAAGAGATAATTTTAGGTCATCAGTATCCGTTACCGTTAAATTTGGAGTCCCTCCGTTTGTTCATATTACGATTGGTGTCAAAACTGTACTTTCTAAATAATACAAATACTTCATTTCAACAGCTTTTCCTGAATTTTCCGAGAACATTGCACCAGGATTTAAATTTATGTTGCCATTAGGAATAGTAACATCAATAATTTGTGCTGTCTTTTCTCTCAAATTCAGCAGAAATGTCAAAGGCTGTGTGGCACATTTAAGTCTGTAACAACTGACTAATAGATTTAATCATGTTGATCGTTGGCAGTACCTACTATCAGATGAATTTTTAACATTTAAGCTGTTTAACACCGATAGAGTTGGCATCTAATTCATCAGTGCCTAATTCTAAATGGTGTCGAACTGCATTAAAGATAACATTCTTTGTATCCCGTATTGTAATTGTTAAGGATGAAAAATGGGAATGCCTTCGGATAAAGGGAATAAGAAAAGTTTTTTTTGTTTTTTTATATATTATTTGAACATTTTGTAACAAAATAAATTTTAAGATAATTTTCTTATGCTTGTGAATAAGTCAGTATATCGTACTGATAGAAATAAAATTAAAAATTAGATGATAAATTTATAGATACCATTTTTTTCTTGATTGAAATTACCATCCTGTCGTTGGAAATACGATTGCTGTATTGATGTCTATATAAGATTCAATAAATGGTATTGGGGCAGCTCTATGTCGGTCGAAATGTTCTTCTTTTAATTAAATGTTCACAAGAGGATCCCTTTGAATAGAAATAGGATGTTCCTTTTGACAATAGTTCAAATCAGTAGTATTCAATTCAAATATTTTCAATTCATTTAATGGATATATAAAGCCGTGGTCGTAGAAATCGTATCACTATGAGTTGATAACGTATCCTATTGAATCTTTCTATTTTTGTTTAAATTATTGAAGTATAACCAAATTCAAATAATGTTCATCAGTTCTGTTTAGGTTTCTATCAGGGTAAATTGTGAAATAATGTCGAAAAATCTTCCTCAGGAAGACGGAGCGAAAGAAGGGTACTGAAAGGAAAAGAAAAACGGGCTACCGATAAGACCAATTGATGGTGCTTCTGTCCTCAGAGAATCGCTTTAAAACTGCCAAGTAAATATCCAGAGATCTAGTGGATAGCAATCTGGTCAATTTAAGTAGAGAAACTGTAGGACTACGCTTAAGAGAAAAGGGTTTATGGGCAAAAAAAAGTCCGTTTCTCAATCACAAAACGTCTGAATTGGGCGAAACAATACTAAAACTTTACAGCAGAAGTCTGGTAAAAAGTTATGTTTTCAGATAAAAGCAAATTTTCCATAGGTAGTGATGGTGCTGGACTTCGTCACACCAAAGAATTCTTGAAAACTGCACAAGCATTCAGCAAGTGTCATGATCTGGGGATTTTTTTCTTACTTTGGAATTGGTCAACTGAATCTATATTGATGGGACAGTTAATATTTTGGAAGCAAGTTTTATACCATCAATACAAAGCCACTTGTTGCATGTCAAGATTTCAATTTCAAGATGATTCTGCTCAATGCCATCCTGCCAAAACTGTGAACATTAATTGGTTTTAGTGCCATCTTGCCACTTGAAATTCTTGAACATTTGTTTAATTTACAATTGTGTTTTTGAACAGTTTTTATCTTCTGAGAGGATCTCAGCGGTGCCATTGCTGAGGAACAGTCCCGATTTAAATCCCATAAAAAACTTGCAGATGATCATGAAGAAAAAATGAATGGTTTGAACCTAAAAATAAAATAAAAGTATAAAAAAGACACATAAATGTTGATTTATATATTTTATATTATTTTTTAATAAATAATTTCATTAAAAAATTATGTCATTTCTTGTTTTGTTTTTTTGTTATTTCTATATTTTCTTTATTTTATTTTGTGAGTGTTTTATTCTGCTATTCTTTTTGATGCATAATATTAATTATTTCTTTAAAAAATTTTTTTACCTAGTGATGCAATTTCTATGACCACGACTGTACCTAGAAAATATTTTTTATTTGTTTATTTTAAGTAAATCCTTTTTCACAATAAACGATTACAGATAACATGATTAGCAAGTTTTTATTCATAGTTTTTATTCCTTTTTGCTACAACGTGTTAATGAGACCTTAAAGCAGAACCAGGTGCTATCTGCCAATGAAATATTTACGAGCTGGGACTATAAGTGGGGCAAAATTATGGGATATACCATTAATCTTGTGCTGTTTTCACCATGATAAATCACTCTCTTCTGACAGTTTCCCCGTCATTTTCTAGGCTCCCTTGTTCTACGGTAGGGAGGAATACTTAGGACCAACTCCCTTTGACGATTCCGGCAAAAACATTCCTTCCTAGCCGAGTGGGATTTGGAAGAAATGCCTGGAACCTCTATGACATTTCCTTGCAAACATAAGTTGAAATGGGAAAATACTTTTGGCACCTAAAGTATTTTGGGGAAAAATTCCAGAGCCTGAAATTTTATCTAATCATATTTTCCCACTTAACAGATTTTCATGAAAGTTTGCGTAACAAGAGAGGAAATATTAACAAGAGAATTTTTTTTCTTTAGATCTTTAAAACAAGAAATAAGTGATTAAATATAATTTTATTAATACGCTTTTATTAACTTCACCTGTATGTAACGGAATCTTTAATCGTAATTATCACCAATTTCCAGCTATCTGATTACCTAGAAAATATGCAAACGTTTCAAGGACCAATAACAATACAATAATTGCACAACTTTGTTCTAACATTCTCACTTAGTCTTGTTAAATTACCCCCAAAATGGAGGTCTGCCTCGCAATTTATACGGTCCAGATAAGAATAAAGTATCAAAAATGAAACTAAATTTAATGAGGGAAAATTTTTGGATGGCGAAAAACCCTAAACTTTATGAACTTTTTTCAGAGTTTGGAAAAAAAAAATATAAAAATGTTTTATTTAGAAAATTAAACTTTATTAAATTGTGCGTCTAAATACATCCCTTAAGTTGGATTTGATTTAATCGTTTACCCACAATCGATTTTCAAGGATCGAAGAATTTTACCAACTTTAAAAAGTTGTTTATGGTCATGTTTAAGATTCTATAACGCAGAAATGGCTAATCACAAAATGTTATAAACTAATAATTGTAGTTCATTACACTTTGTGCAGGATTTTTATAGTAAAAAATTGCCTATTCCTACCTGTCGTTTTTTGACTAAATTGGTCAGCAAAAATAAAAAGAATTGTTGGTTGATTTTAGATAAACTGTGCTAAAGATGCAAACAAAAATCACGAATAGTACAGGAAAATTAGGTTCGAACCTTGAACTCAAAAAATTAAAAGGTCTAGGTTAGCTATAAAAGCGTGTTTTTCTAGTTTTTTTAAACTATAAATTTTTTAAAACTTAAAACTTAAATTGATATCAAGATTTTTTTTTAAATAATGGTTTTTATTAAAAGATTAATATTTTTCATTAATGTACAAAAAACATATGGGTTATTAAGTTTTATATTAAAATGCAGAGATACCGTCATATTCGGTTAACCAGACCAAAACTCCTGGTTTCCTCTCTAATCTTCCCCAAATCTGATCACGGTCAAGTAATATATGGTGGGCTCTCGATGGTTCTTGAGGATATATTTAAACGAACCGATAATTGCTTTATAAGGTTTGTCTTCGGAGCCTTAAAAAAAATTTCTCATCTGTACACATTCAAATCAATCTTCTTCGACCACTTTTTTTCTCTCGGATCTGAAGCTCTTTAATTATACGGCTGTCATTCTTCTATGCCAGACATAAAACATTAGCCTAAATCTATAATTTTCTTATGATAATGTTATCCATTTTAGATAGATATTTTTTTTATTTTATATATTTTTTCTGCATTATCATTTTTTTCTGTTCCCCCTCATTAATTATTTAGAATATTTATTTTTATAATGAATATTTTTCTTTTCTTTCCTGTCTCTAGATTGTTTTGTTTCATTTATAATTTAAATCTGTATTTCCATTTTTTTATCGTATTTCATTTTGAATCTCTGGGTTAGACATGATTTTTCTTTCTGATACTTTGTCCCAATCGAGACGCAAAGCCATTTCCATATTTCAGCCATTTGCCTGATAACATTGCTGGTACCGCTCTTTGGGAAGGGACTTTCTGGAATGTATTAAATGTTTAATTTTTAAGAGGTAGGTCATAGATCTTAACAAAACAAAATTAATGGAGTAACACCCAGAATGTATGGTTAGGTAATAGTTGGTTGCAAAAAGGTTTGACACCATCAAGATTTTTAACTTTTCCTTGGTCTGATGGGAAGTATGCCGACGGGGAATAGTCTAGCAAGAATTGAACTTCTTCGTGATATACTAAATCTTGATAAGGCTGCTATAGTTTCGAGTACATTCTACCAAACTTTTTACAACGTAAGTCAGTGTTTTGTGCTTAGTTTCAAAAAACGCCCATCTTCCTTTCCAATGACGTATGTTAATGAGAATAGAGAAAGATTTGCGTCAAACTGATTTTTTAAAATTGATAACAGGAATTATTCGCTCTGATACACTGCGGGCCACCTTCTAACAGCTCTTAGTAAAAATTATAGAGTTCATAATATTTTTTGGGGAGGCTGCAGCAGAGCCCTATTCGAAGTAGTTGAACAAGGCTTATGATTATTTGAAGATCCAACAGCTACTTTTTTTTAGAATATTTGGTTAATGGTTAATAGTTTTATGTATGTATATATATATATATATATATATATATATATATATATATATATATATATATATATATATATATATATATATATATTTTATATTGTTTTATTTATTTATTTTTTTAAACGGTGGGAGGCTTTAATGCCTTATATAATTGAACTAAGACATGTGGGTCGGTTTACCTCACTAGACAAAAGTTCACCACTATAAAAAGAAAAATCTAATACACCCTGGCCGGATTTAAACAGGTTTCTTCTGGTTCGAGATCCCTAAGGTAGTTAAAAATCGAAACTTCTCCACCACATGAGCTCTATTTTTTTATTTTTTTTATTTTTTTATTTTTTTTGCTACAAATAAGAGATAGTTCTATTTCTCGGGAGATTAAAGATTATAATCAATCTTGAATATTTTTTTTGGTTAAAAATGAAGTTCATTATTTCTACTTAAAATATGGGTCTTTTACAATATATTTTAGTTTTTATAGCATGTTCATTTTTCACACTTTTTTTTTTTTAATGGTTTTCAATTACTTGATTTGTGGAGCCAACTTCTTTTTTCTCAATGTTCATGTTTTATATAACTAGAGATCCCCATCATTGGAAAATAAATAAATATACATGTTTTTTTTAATAAGTAAAACTTTTATCAAGTAATTAGTACAACCTGCCACAAATGTGGGTAATAAGTAACATAGATGGATTTATGATTATATTCACGCATTATGTACAATAACAAAAAAAAAATGAAAAAGAAGAAAGAAAAAAAAATTAACAGAAAAGAACTATGTTGTACATAAATAATGTACAATATACATATAAATAATAGTAACTGTAAAAATAAAACAATATTAAACTAAAAGTTAAAAATAGAATCATCCTTTATTCACAATATACTCTAGGGATCCCCTAAACAGACCTGTTCCTTTACTTATGGAGGGACAAGCTAGGTACAGCGAAGTCCCAACTCATCTCTCGCCTACGTCATTGATGTGAAAAATCCCAGAGGAGGCTGAGTGATTGCGTTCTCACTCAGCCACCACTGGGATTTAGAAGAAAAAAAGAAAAATAAATTTATTATTTCAGTCCGCAATGTCAAAAAAACCTGAACATGTACGGAGCGAAATGATCTGCGGGAAAGTATTGAAGGTAATAGAAAATATAAGAATTTTGATCTATTTTTTAAAATAAAATATATATTATTCTGATAACAATTCTAATATGCCTTAATCAACAGGTTTTTTAATTATATACAATGATTTTAATAAATGGAAAAGTAACAAAATCACTTAAATCTTAATTAGCTATCAGGACAGTGTTTATATAACAAAGGTTGTGACTCAGCAAAACAAACTAAATTTAGTGCTTACACGTTGAGATTAGCATTAATCGATCACATTGACCTGACCTTAGCCTTCCCATCCCTTACGCAAAAAGGTATAAGCCTATTCTTCTACGCTTATATTTCAAATTTACTAATAATTATAATAATAATTAATTCAGTAATAACAATGAAAATAGTTATTCGAAAAAAAAAACAAAAAAAAAAACCGACTTCAAGACTAAACCTGCATATACAAACTTGAACTAAAAAGTATAAAATAATATATTAATTATTTTGAAACAAAGAGCATTACATGACAATCAATAAAATTATCGATACTTTGCTACTTATTCACAACTTATAATCGGTTATTTTTGAAGTCGGTGCCAGCCAAGAAGAGTAGTTTAATCCTGCATTTAAGTAATTTATATATTATTTTTTACTTTTTAGTTCAAGTTTGTACATGTAGGTTTTTTTTTTTTTTTTTTTCAAAAAATAATTTTATTTTTCACTTTTTAGTGATGAGTGTTTTTTGTTTTTTCAGTCAATAAGTGACTGGTGTGCCTATGAACAGAAAAGGTAAACAATGACAGAAAACAGGAGAAAAAATTACTTATAAGATTCTTTGTATTTGAGTTCGATTCATAGAGGTGGAAGTCCTAGGACTCTCCTTTTTTCAGTTTGACTTATTTACACAATGTTTCACGTTTGTTTTCACTGAAATCGACTGATTGAGGTGAAGTTTACGTGTAATGTACTTGTGACCGTAGATTTGAACAGAAGCACTGAGTTGATTTCAATAAATTTTTTATGGGATTACCTCTGAACTAAGCTCTACATATCAAAGAATCATCAAAATCAACCAATAATCCGGATAATCAGATTTACTATTGAATGAGGGTATTGAAATAAAAAATACAGACATATGTAATGTTTTAACTATTTATTTTTTTGAATAATTAAAAATGTGGCTGTTTATAAAATTATATTTATATAACAAAAAAGTTTAGTTAACATGTCGGAAATCGTGGATGTTCCAACACAGAACTCTTCCGCCAATTTATCCTTAGATTCGCCTTTCCCAAGAAGTTCTACAATGGACGGTTTTTCGGACACAGTTCATACAACACGCTTTCTTTCAGGTGCCATAACCCTTTAAGTTTAAATAGAGACCACTCGCGAGGCTAATAGGGCCCATACTGGACATAATCCGTGTAGGTTGGATGTGCTATTCTAGAAATCCGTTTATTCAGAACTTGACTGTTATGAGGTGTGTGGGCTACGCAGCGAAATTCAGAGACGCAGTTCCGGTAGCTGCCGCTTGGTCTATTAAGGTTTACATCTTTTATTGTTCCATGAAACTAATAAGACGGGATCGTATTTTACGTGAACTCCGAATCAGGTCAACAATGTCTGTTAATAAAAAAAAATAAAATTAAAAATATATATAAATATGTATATTTTTTTTCTTCATATCGATCCGGATAATTGGAATCCGGCTAATGGGAGTTTAACTGTATTTATTAATATTCTCAACTGTACACATTATATACAAGTTAATTTTAGGAAAATTATTACAATGCTATATCAATAACATGTTAAGAACTGCTCACCAGTAACATTTCAATAGAAGTTCTACATTCTCGGATAGGATCTCCTGGCCTTCTTTTCAGACGCTTTGGAGGATTGAGTTTGAGGCAAGTTAGGGACTAGGGGATTCTAGTGGGTATGGAGTTAACTCTGAAAGCGTTTAACTATGAAGGCGTATAGTATGGGCCGAATCAGCAGAATCTGCAATATTAAGATCTTTATGGATAAGTTTGTTTGCGACATAATAAGGAGCATTGGCGATTTTACGAAGAATATTTGATTGTAGTGATTGGATACGAAAAAAAATATAAGGTTTAAAGGAGCCCAAAGCTCAACTCCGTATGTCCAAATAAGTCTGATTACTCTCATGTCAATAAGCCCTTCGTAATGTATTGGAAGCTTTGAACACTTGTCTTGTAAATGTTGTTCAATAGAAAGTTTTAATTTACTGGAAGATGGATTTCTGAATTTGAATCATCCAGCTCGATATAGAAAAATCTTTAAATACATTAATCATTGTACATATAGTCATGATAATACCTAAATGACGTTTACTATTTATGAAAAGAAAAAAGTATGATTTTTTTTTTTTTTTTTTTTTTTTTTTTACAATTATAGCATACTGAACTGTGGTATATTTTTATCTTCTGCTGTCCGATTTTTTTCCTCTTATAGTCCTCTTGCTGGTGTTCTTTCTTTTGTAGTTTGTATCCATACTTTATTCCAACTTAGTTTTTTTACCAGAATTTTTTTTCGTGATACATGTTTTCACCGTTTCTCATTAAATGTCTAATTCACTGAAGGTTCCTTGTTTTATTACTAAATGATTTTATTTTCCTGTTTTATATTTTGTATTATAACATTTAACACTCACTATAAGAAAATTCATCTTTGAAGTAGTTTTTGCCATTTTGTTCCTTTATTGTCCAGGTTTTAGAACTATCTAGCACCTCTTCTAGTTGTAATCTTCAAGTGGGAAGACATGATATATTTTTTCAAAGGGATATATATTCTACTTGTAATATTATATTTATATGCGTGTATATATATATATATATATATATATATATATATATATATATATATATATATATATATATATATATTATCGTAAGTAGAAAATAAACATATTTTAATCCCTAATAATTCCTGCCAATAAAGCACTGAAACAGATAGCCGTATTCCTTTCAACTTCGAAGCTCACTTGGGTTAAACGATGAAATTGTTAAAACTTTGTCGTAAAAAATCTTGTAACAAATAAATTTATAGACAACATTCAGATAAAGTATAGTGAACTTCATAAGAACTGGCAAAGCCAGATTGAACTTGGGCGAAGGCGGGAAATCGGCTTAGTCGATATTAAGCTTGGACTTACTCGCCCAAGTATTTCAGCGACTGTCACTTCTAGGTTCAGTTCATGCTGATAAGTTTTAAATCTCAACAGCGCAAAGAATAAAAATTTGTAGGGATATTTCTGTAGTTTAAATCAATTAAAATTGTTAAATTGCCAAGAAATTTAAAAAGTATTCTAGGTACCATAATATTGCCATGCTCCTAGTTGCTAGTATTGCCAGAGTATTGCTTCTTGTAAATGGTACTTTTTAGGAATGAATGTGAACTGCTCAAACGTACCTGAGCAGCGCCATGAGGCCTGTAATCGTCCCTTTATCCCAAGAAATGGGTGAACTTCATTCTTGTTGACGATGCTCGACCTCATAGGGCAAGGATGGTTCAACGTTATTTAGTGGATCCAGAAATAACGTGCATGAATTGGCCTGTTTGTTCACCAGGCATTAATCTGAACATGTTTGGGACAAACTCCAACACCAAATACAAATACGTCCACCTTGTACAGATAACTTGGAAGAACTTGCTGACTCTTTAATTTAGATATAGGCTTCTTTATCTCAGTTTTTCATAGTGAGGTTAATAACGTGTATGAACCACCGATGTGAAGCATTAATGCAAAGTAGAGAGGGTCCATCAGCCTACTGAAGAAAGTTAATGTAAAGAAAGAAGACAATATCTTTTAAAAGTTGTAAAAATTTAAATGTTTATTTAATTAAAAGAAATGAACTTGTCTTACATTTTGTTTGATATTAGATATACTATACATTTTTTTAAGTACCATTTCTAATGGATAAGTAAGAAATTATTAAAATAAAAAATAATCAGAGATATGTTTAAAAACGAGTGTTACCCAACTTCAGATTAGTGGCCCACTTCAATTTGTGAGCAGATTAATGATAAAATGAGGTTAGGAACCTCTAAAACTTGGGGTTGAATTATTTACATACAATAAACAGAGTTTTAATTGAGTCTAATCTGTCTCTTTAGGGACGACAATCGATTTTTTACGAGAACCTCAGAGTAACTGACCACGTTAACTGGTACCAAACAGAACAGTAAACAGGTGTTGATATAAATATTTTGAAACATGAGGGCGGATCCTGCTAAATATAAAAACTTAAGATAACGTTTTTATGCATGTCAAAAACATGTTTTCTATAATTCCGCTTATGAAGGTTTTAAGCTCGCAGATATTCTTTAGAGAATAAAGCTTTTCAAAACGGGAAAATAATCAGAAAATTAGATCTCTCTGTATTCAAAGAGTTCAGCTTATCTCAAAAATCCGCTTATCCGTCTAATTTAACCAGTTTAGTTCATGTTTTTGTTTACTTAAAGACAAGGTTTACTTTTTTTGCATTATCATATTTCTTTACCTTTTTTTTATTTTATTTATACATCGTTTCTTCTCATTGTTAAAGGCCGAGACCTGAAAATGACAGGATTGCGTTTATGGAATATTTAAAAAAAAAAAAAAAAATGTTTCTTTTATTTTCATTGAAATATAATTTTGAAAGTAACCGAACCTTATAAAATTGGTTAAACAAATCATTTTTAAACTTAAATACTACATCCTATTCTAGTAATATTCACGTTTGACATTACATCTCTTAAGGGACCATTACTAATTAATATATATTTATTTTTTACTTTGTGTAGGGCTAATGTTGTGTCATAAAAACTTGAAATATTGAAAGAAGATAAATATAAAAAATACATTCCAATTTCTCATAACTCATTTACTTTTTTGTAGGGCATGGTAACCTCTTACGTTGAAAAAACAACGATAAATGCGAGTTGTTTTAATGAATTTTTAACTATCATTTCATGACAGTTTTCTAAACTTTAGTTATAGTTTAGAAATAAAATTTGTGAATGAGTGCATTGAGTGATTGTATTTTTAAATATATATTTTACAGTATTGTTAGACCAAGTTGTAATAGTATTTTAATTATTTTTATAGTCCTAGTTGATTAATTAAAAGTCATTTTTAACCGACTTAAAAAAAAAGGAGGTTATCAATTCGACATGAATAAATGTAATATTGTTGGAATTGGATAATATTTAAGTATGAGGATCCATTTAGGCTTCCAAGCACGTGTGCTTAATTTCGTAAGTGTATGTTTGTCCACGAATTTCTCGAAAACTAAAAGTTATATCGAGATGATTATTTTTGATTTAAGTTAGGTACACTTTAACTTAGGGAACTGTTTAAGTTTCATTGAAATCGATCCAGTAGTTTCAGAGGTATAGGTAAATTAAGAAAATATACGTAGGTAGTTGTATAGTTAAATGACATACGGAGCACGGATTGTCAGCAAAGTTTTTAGTATCATTCAGAATTTTTTCTTCGCTATGTACCCAACGATGTTGCTGCTGTGCTTTTTGACGCATTACAGAAAGACGGTGTAGTCTCACTTCTTCATTTTCTAACAATCTTTGGACACGAGCGTTTTCACTCGGAGCTCTAAGTCGCTCTATTCTTTCATCTTCAGACTCTTGACACCGAATATTCCGTATGTGTCCACTTTGAGATCGACGTTTTTATACATATTATTAATAAATTATTAAAAACATTTGTGTAAAGGTTATTTTTCCACATGGCCATAACTAGTCTATGACCGTAACCGGCACAATATGCCCATAACTGATTGATATAACTGATTGGTATGACGGATTGGTAATTTTACATTCAATAAAATAAACTTTTGAGAATCTAAATATGTAACCAAAGATACCATCTTACCAACTGTGTCAATGAAATTACCTTTCAAATTGACCATTTCCCATAACTATGACCATAACCAGTGATTTACTGCATGTATCAGCTGTTTAATTTTTGCGAGCCTTTGATGATGGCCTAAACTACAATTTTTCCTCATTGGGCTAACAATATACTTTGAGCTGAAAAGTTAAGTTTAAGTATTGAACTGCAGAGGAGGAGGTGGAAGGTTGGTATTAAATATTCATGAGAAACAGACCTAAACTGACAGTTGGGATAAATAGAGCAATTCTCATCTTTTCATTAAACTTACCAAATTCCACTTGAAATTCTAGATTTATTTCAATCAATGTAACTTGTTTCTGTCGAAATTTAATTCTCAGAGATGCAGATTAAAAACTATAAATGTTTTTATTCAATTCAATTTACAAATGCAGTCTCCCTTTTGTATTTGAATGGGGTATTTCGGCTTGTTATTTAAATAATATTAATAAAATCCGAATAAAACATGACAATTTAATCTAACAAGAGATCTCTAGCCCAGTTCCGTTGCCGTAAACGTTTGCCGGTTAACAGGGAATCGTCTATAAAAGTTGATTTAGAAGTTTACATAGAAAAGTGAAAATTGTTGAGATCTATGTGTAAATATTTTGTGTGTAATTTGAATTGGGAGAGTAATTTTGTAAGGACGACTTAGACCGGTTCCATAAAAATCAAAAATATTTTATTATTAAGTTTCCTTCACGATTACTAAAGGTTTTGAATGATAAAAGACAGCTCTAATTTACGTTATTAACCCTCAAGTATTCGCGATGAGCTGAGACCAATTGTCGCAATGATCTGGCAGATCACTCATTGAAATTCAATATTCTAATTATAATAATTAAATGAAAAGAAAACAGGCCATTATAATAGGATCTAGCTCCCTCCTTAGTTCATACACTGATTATCCTCCCTTAATCCTAAATGATTATCCTATTCCTTTCTACTCTTCTGTTAAAAATCTTGGAATTATTTTTGATCAGACCCTTACTTATTCCACCGATCCCGTCACCTTCTTCCCCAGTCAACTCGTAAGCTTTTAGTATCCTCCCTAATATTTCCTTACCTTGATTATGGTTGTCTAGTTTATAGTGGTCTCTCGACGGTTCTTGAAGAAAGATTGAAACTAATTATGAACTTCTTTGCAAGATTTGTCTTCGATATACCGAGGCGCTCTTTCTCTATTCCGAATAAAACTGGCATTATCCCACATACCGTAGAAAATATTTCCTTGGATCATCCTTTCACCAAATTATCAGCACCCTTCATCCTTCCTATATTTACAATATGCTTCAATTCAGATTTGCAATCAATTCAATGCATACAAGATCCCGTCTTACAGATCTATATACCCCATTCCACAGAACTACTGCATTCCAGCGCTCTTTCCTATTCCGCTCATGGAATTAATTCCATTCCTTCTCATATTAGACAAGCGAAATCTCTGAAAACATTTAAATTCCTCTATTTCTAGTAACTCTTTCTTATCCAAGGTGACGCTTGACAAACTACTTTCTCAATCAAATGATATTTAACTCTTTTTGGAACACTTTCGTTACTATTTGTTCAAGTTAGATACCAAACAAAATAATTTTTCCTCACTCTGAATATAACATTTAGGTTCTTCTATTTTATATAATAATTATTGTATTGAATAAGAAAATTAAAATAAATATCTTAATGAATTAGATTTCGTTCTTAAATATCTACCATCCTCCAAAAAAAAAAAAAAAAAAAATAAAAATAAATAAATAAATAAAGCTCAAAATCTCCCTGACTGGGAAAACAATAGAGCATGGGTTTGTATTTATTTATTTTATGTATATATAACACAAATTGGCAAATTTTCGATCCGAGCAACACCAACAGAGTTAGAGCGTGCCAATAAAGTCCCAACTCTTGAAAGATATAGGCAGAACGTTATTTTTTTCATTCAAACCGAAAAGTACTACCCATCAGTAGCACTTCAACAAAAACTATACACTAAAAGGTCACTAGGCGATCTCCTTTTCAGACGCCTCAGAGGATTATCGGGAATGGAGTGGGAAGTAAGTAGAGAAATTAGTGGATTTGAGTGGTTATAGAGCTTATGAAAGGATAGGTATCTGGTTTGGACCATATATGAAATATATGGAACAATAAGATATTTATAGATAAGTTTATTTCTGACAAAGTAAGGAGCATTGAGGGCTTTTAGAAGGATTTTTCATTGCAAGGATTGGATACGAAATGAATTGGAAGGTTTAGTGGAGCCCCAAAGTTAAAAAAAATAAAATAAAATCAGAATTTTTTTCTGTTCCCTCCTCTCCCTAAATTAATTCAACGACCGTTTAACAGTTAATTGCTCTACATTAGTTAATTATACACAATTAACATTTCGACGATGGTTAATCATCATAACTATGTCGTAAAAGAGGGAACAAAGCATAATATTATTGATGAACATAGAGACCTCATCTGTGACGAAGTTTTATTATCATCTCCAATCGCTACTTTTTCAATACCAAATTCAACTGCTTTCTAAATAATCATTCCTCAAAATCTAAAAATACCACTAAAATTGAATGAAATTCCTTAAAATAAAATTATTGTTCATTTAAGAAGCCAATTATTTTAAACGAATCTCTAAATTTTAGAGGTCCTTACCGCCTAACAAGAGCTTCCATAAAGAATTATTCCTTCAGGCTTGATTTGCATCAATATCATTGTTTATTCATAAGTTTATAATAAGGCGTTTTTTTTTATATATCGTGAATTGGTTCTAAATTAAAAAAAAAAGATATTTAATATCAGAAGGGGTTCAGCTTTAAAATATAATTTATCAGGCCAAGACATTGATCCGAATCCATTTTATATTGCATATTATATTCCAGTATATGAAGGGAGAAAAATTTAATTTTAAACTTTTACAAAACTTTTCGGGGAAAACTGTTCGATGAAGTTTGTTGCATTTCGCCAACCCTCTCTCTTGAGGTTTAAGATCTCGTATATTCAGGAATCTATTTTGCTTGGCGTATGAATGGAATTATCTCTTGTGTAATTATAGAAGCTATTTGACTAAGTATATCAGATAAAATATAAAATATAGTGTTTATCGAATAATAGTAAAAATTTGACTTATTTAGTATTATTTAATAACTAATTAGTAATTATTTAATTCTTAAATGAATTATAATGAATAGGATTTTTCAATACACACACAAATACATATATATGTTTATTAAGGTTCTTGGGGTTCAGTCAAAAAATAAAAACAACTATTTTGGCGACGTTTCGAGACTATATTGTTCTCATAATCATGCCCTACAGTGAAACAACTTTTTTAGGTAGTATGGACCTATAAAAGTGCAAAGGAGACTCAATTTGTTGAAAAGCGTAAATAATTTGCGCTATCTCACAAATTTTGCCACCGATTGAAACCAAATCTTAAAGGCCGGATATAATTATATTGGATATAACTCATCAAACTGCTAATTACATAGTATCGATATTTTAAAAGCTTTTTAAAGTATAATATTTATATGATGCAATGAAATATACGTGCATTATTATATTAGTATAAGGGTATTAGCTAAAAGGTTATTTACATAATTCTGGACTCTGATGTAGCTAAATTAGAAAAAACAAAGCCTCATACGAGGATAACGCATACATGCTAAAGCAGGGTTGTTTTTGTTAGGGGTGAACAAAAACTGAGTCAGCTTAAGTCCACATTATAAGAGATTTTTTGTGCACCTCAGTGTTCTCAAAATACTGACAGTTCTATGAATATAACATAACTAAAATCATTTAGTTATAAGCATATGGATTATGTTAAAAAGGTTTCGTTCTGAATTTAAAAACCACATTTCTTTTACAGAAATATTATTTAATTATAATTTTAGTATCGCAATTATATTTTATTAACAAATAACCTATGTTTCATTTTTTTTTTTTTTTTTTCAAAAAAGATTTAATATATTATAATACCTATTAAATAAAAAAATAAGGCGAACATAAAATAAGATTATTACAAAAAAAATAAATAAATACAGAAAACATATTTATTTTTATATTTGCTTTATTTTATATTATATAAACAAATGAAATTTGAAAAGATGAAAGTTTTGACACCCTTACTGACACGCAGACGACACAACTATAATTTCTTTTTTTTTAATTGTTTTGTTTAATAAATATTCTAAACTGCATCTTAAAAGGCAATGAATAATATGGATAACAAAGAATCCATTCATAGAATATGTACAATTAAATTAAATAAAAATAAAAATAAAAATCCTCTAATTATACACGATATGAATATTGAATAAATCATAAAATAAAAATATAACAATTGTAATAATAGTAATAATAAGGGGGCAAAAAAAGTAAAAATAATCATTAAAAAAAAAAAAAAAATTAAAAAGCACAATTACACTATAGCTATAATTTCTAGACACCAAAATTCAACTCAGGCATAATTGAACTTATAATACCACTTACGAGAGGTACATGACTGGTGTAAACTTTGGCCTACGCATACCAACAGTTGTTGAACACATACCGACACACGTCCTCTGATTTTCAATTATGTATTTGACAGTTGTGGATTACAGAAATAAAAGTTTAAAAAAAAATTATAAAAGGCTTTATTAAAATTTGTTAATATATTACAAAAAATATATAACCTTATTTAATAAGGTATATAACGCTCACAGTATTAAATTAACATACTTCTATATGTTTCTTACTAAGCCAACTGATCCCCTCCAATTTAGTTAAATTTGCGCCCAATTCCTTAATGAAGTTAAAAATTTGACAAGAACAAACACTGTGGAAGAAGTAGTCTTTTTCATTTACCAACATATAGTTTTCGTGATAACTGCAAAAGCTAAATTAGCATCAAATGCCTCTGTTTAGTGGAGCCTAGATTTACTATTAGTTTGAAACAGTTTATTCTATTATTATTATTATTATTATATATATATATATATATATATATATATATATATATATATGTGTGTAATTTTTCTTGATATAAATCAATATTATTAAATATATTATTTTATTTTTGAAGAGAAAAGATTTGACCCGGTCGGGATTCGAACCCGAGTTTCCACCTCTCTAGCGTGGCGCCTTATCCAACTAGGCGCCATTATGGATCACTGAAGAGAGAAGATTTGCCTGGTTCGGATACGACCCCGGTGGCCTAGTTGGATAAAGCGCCACGCTAGAGAGGTGGAAACTCGGATTCGAATCCCGACCGGGTCAAATCTTTTCTCTTCAAAAATAAAATTATATATATATATATATATATATATATATATATATATATATATATATATATATATATATATATAACCAGTTGCCTAATAATTATTTAGGTTATCAATACTAAATTAGAGTCAGCTACAGTAACATTTACCTCATATTTTTGACTTCATGGCTTCGTTAGGAGTAGCTTCAAGATAAACATACTAAAAGTCAAGAAAAAAAAATTAAAGCTAATTAAATTCACTATGAAATTGTTTATATATATATATATATATTTGTCGAATTTCCAACCGTTTTCGAGATATACTTTATTGAAAAACATTTGCTTATAATGCTTTCCACAATCGTTTCTCAGAAAAAATGTTATCAAAGTTGTAGAGAAATCAATTTACTTTAATTTTATATATACGTTTATGGAACTTCGAGCGAATGTTTGACAAAAAGTGAGGTAAACCTTCTTTTTTTTTTTTTCGAAAATTATCGAGTTTTAATAAGGTATTTTTTTTAGTCCTATGTAGGTATTTTAGGTATTTTTTTTAGTCCTAGTTTCCGTACTGTTTTTGTCTGTAGTATAAATCTGTAGTCAGTGAATAATCTGCATCCATATATGAGGTGTTGTATATTTTGTTCTTGTGTGAAATCACAAGGACATAAGAACGAATCTCTTATTTTAAATCGATAAAAGTAGCTGTTTACTGCCGCATGTCCTGTGAATCCTTGTGTAATGCAGAAGTTAGTCCGTAAGTCTGATTTAATGTAGGTCCGTAAGTTTGGAATGAAGTTATGTAGATGTCTTCCCTTGTGTGTTGTGTTCCAACGTGTCCGCCACTGGTCTAAAGATTGTGTTTTTAGCATCTGTTTTAAGTGTTCCTTAGAAATCAGGAACACTTCTGCAGCCTTGTCAGCCAAGTCGTTTTTAATAAGCTTTATCTCAAAAACCGTTGAAAGTTCGATAAATATGTATATAAACAATTTTATAGGAAATTCAATTAGCTTTAATTTTCGGACTATTATCTGTAGCATATTTTTTCTAGAGTCCGCCGTTTTCGAGATATAATAAAACAAAACAAAAATGGGACCTTCTCCCCTCCTCCCCCAACGTAAGTTCACCCCCTCAAGGACAGAGACTTTTAGTATGTTTATTTTCTAAATACTCCTAAGGAAGCCCAAATATAAAAAATAATCTCATATTTCATGCACTCTACACTCTTCATTTCAGCACTCATTGGCTTGACTATATAGCTATCAAAAGGTATTGACAACTTAATTTCACGTAATCAATTGTTTGTGTAAACTAAATGTTTATATGATCTTACAATGCACTGAGGATTATAAATGAGTTCCTGATCGTCCGCTACGATCACTTGAGAACTTTTTGTACACCTGGTATGAAAAACCTTCAAAGATAGCAATATGAGAATATAATTTTAAAGTATGTTTAATAAAAAACTCACACAGTAAAACAGAAAATAATTTACATAATTTGTTCCAATGAGTACTGCGTAAGATAAAAAACGAAATGTCTAGTTTCAGAAAATTCAGAAAGCAGCCCGTTTCTTTTGTAAGCCTGAAACGAGAAGACATTAAATATTTACAGTTGCTCTCTTGAAGAGAGAGGGGAGTACACCTCTTAATGATATACACTAAATTTTTAATTTCTACATGTCTTCAAAGTTTCTTCTTTGGATTATTACTATCCTAGTAAGTACGTCGGAAAAATAGTAATGAAAATGTTATTACTCATTAAAGATTTACATATAATTGTTATAATGCCTCATTGTAATGAGTCCTAATTGCCTTATCATTAGAGAATAATAAGATGGGGGTTGGAAACCTCTGAAACTTTGGCTTGAATTATTTATTATCGCGTGATCGGCCCCTTCGGCACTCCTTGATCCAAGGTCCCTTTAATTCGAACCAATATCCTCTATCCTTTCCCTACTGTCACTGGGGAAATTTCATTTACTGCCTTATTTTACATATTGTTTAATAAAATATATTTTTATTTAATGTTTAATGTTTAAATAAAACTAATCGAGCAGTGCATTGAATGTTGATTAAGAATCATTAGCATTAGTCGGAACAGTTATTTCTTTTGCGAATGAATTCAACTATGACTAAAACGATAAAAGGAAATAGTACTAATAATAAGTTTATTCATGAGAAATGCATCAATCTAGTTACTTAAGAGCTGTAAAAGTTATGACAAAAGAAGTTTATTTAGTATTGTTATTTTTATACATTTTTCGTTATATCTTATTAATAATTGTGTTATATTTTTAATGATTCCCTTTAAAAGCAGCCCATTAGAACCATTGGCTGTTCATACTCCTGAATCCCTTCATAAACGCTTGCATACTTAAATTAAATAAAAATGAATTCCATGGACCTTAATGAGTATTCATCGCATGATCTCTGGAAATTTTATTGACATTTCTAATATTTTCCCAATTGCTGGAAATTGTTGTTCTGCAAGTATATTGTGCAATATCGATTCCAACACAGCTGACACAAGTAGTCCCTTCTAAGCCACAAAGAAGGTACGTATATGATAAAATTTCCAAAGCTTTAAATGCAGATTTCATTATACCTAGATAGACGTTATTTTTCATACCCAGATAATAGTCAAGGTATAAGATTGATAGGTTTGATAAGATCATCGTTACAACTTTTAGCCGACTAAGAACAGTTGTTGATTATTTAAGGTCATTATTAGTTTGTTAGCCTGCACAGACTGGTTAGTAACAGCAACATAGGAAATATTTTACTATTAACAAAAAAATATTTTGAATGTTAAAAATATAATAAAATTATTATTAATTTTTCTACTATACTCATTGATTAATAGAAATGAATTTTATATTATTATAAATGTTGTTACCAGTATACTTTAGTAACTGAGCTTTAATTGTAAGTCCCTTACCACTTCATTATGCCAATATAAATTCCTGCTTATGTTTTCGAAAATTAAATATTTTTGATTTAATCACCTTCACATAATACCTCTTAGAGGCTCTGTGGAATAATTATCACATTTGCTCTGTAACCTTCAATCACATCAAAACATCAAATAGAGTGATACTTTGTCAAAACCATTTCCAGAAATTATAATTGTATAAACAGGGCCACTAAGAGGGGGAGGGTAGAAGGGTTGGGGGCAACATCCCCGGGGTTCGGGCTTATGGAGGAGGGGGCCGTGCTAAGGTGTCATCGTAGAAATGTTACCTAATATAAACAATTCTATGGCGATTTATCGTATTAATCAAACATTGTAGTTTATTAGTAAAGAAATAAATTGTATTTTTTTGATGATCTTAGGGTAGGGGAGGAGAGAGTTAGTTAAATATATCTCCTCCGGGGCCCGGATCGGCTCTCGCCGGCCCTGAGTTTAATGTATAAATGTAGTAATTAAAGAATAAAGATGTAATTAACTATAAATGAATAGTACTCGACAGAATAAATATACTAATACTAAAGTGAAATATAATAGAAAAACATATGAGTGTAGCAAATATTGTGATTTAATGTTAACGAAGCGACATAGCGTAAGATGATAATATAATTTTTATTATATACATCCGCGAGTGTACTTAATACACTTAATACGGCGGCTAATGGCGGTAAGTGGTGACATAAATTATAAAAAGGTAATTTTCCCTCTGGAGTGGGATATAAACTAACATTAGTTTAATATAAGCTCTCGAAATCTAATAAGTTAAAGTAACAGTTCTGAAATGGATTTCTTCAATAGAAGTGGAAGTTAAAAAAGAGAAAAGATTTTTTATTTTATTTATTTTTTTTTTAATATCAATCACTTGCTTTGAACTCCCCGACTACTTTTCAACCGAAATCCCTAAATAGATCAAAACATTGCGTTGCACTGACAACAATAGAAAGATGAACAAAAACCACGCTCCAATGAATACTCTCTTTGCCTTTGTGGAAACAAAAACTTTGTAAAGAATTAAGTTTAAAATAAAAGACATGATTTTGGCCAAATTTGAAAGGGTTTATTCTATAAAGCAGTTCATTGAAGTTATTTAATCGTTGGTTTCTTCTTTCCTGGTTAAATTTGTGTATAGTAGTGACGTTTATAATTTCAAAAAATTGCCTCCACAATTTTATAAGTTTAATCCAAAATCAGTAGAGGCCAGGGAGAAAATGCCCAAAACAGAAAGCTAGGAATGATTACTTTTATTGACGTTCTTATCAGTTTTATTATTCAAATTAGGAGTAAAAAATCCTTAGATATGCCGTCCTGTAAAATGGGGGTCCCGAGCCTGTGCGATGTCAGGTACTCGTTGAAGATCCCTATTCTAATTTTACCTGGATAGGAAAAATTTAGGACTCCCACCGTAGCATCGTCCGATTAGCCTTAGCAGCATAAAGTGACGTTAAACGAAATAAACAATAAACAATTATTCAAAAATTAAAAAAAAAAAAAAAAAAAAAATGATTTTATGTATTCATTGTGTCTTTTATATTAACGCTCGAACGGATCTTTATATATATATATATATATATATATATATATATATATATATATATTTTTTTTTTTTTTTTTTTTTAGTTTCGAATAAAACTTTGATATGTATCACGGGTGTTTGAACACTGATACGGACTAGGAAGTTTTTTCCCTTAAAATATTTGAAGTATGTATGTAATGATATTTTTACTGTTTTATTAGACTCCTGGTTATTAATATATATATATATTTATAAATTTTATATTTGAAGAAATCAATGTAGTCCTCTCTAAATAATATTTACCGCAATATGCTTTCAATAATACTTCTAATAAGTGCCAACACCCAAGACTTTATTAGTAAAAGCCTAGCGTTAAATCCTTTATATACTAACGGAAAAACATTTCAAGATTAGTGGAACTGAAAATCCGCTTTGTTAAACTTTTTCAAACATTTAACAAAAGGAAAGAAAAACTAACTTTGGACCGCTAACGTTTCCCTTTGTACTTTTTTTCTTCCAGTTTAAACTGCTTATTGATTGTCATTAATTAGTTCAAAGTTTTCTGAAGGAAATGCTTCTTTTCCATTTTTACTTTTAAACAATTTAAGCTTCCTCACAAAGAAGTGTTATTTTAAAAGACAAATAAATTACGTAACTTTATTTTTCAAGCCACGGGCCCCAGGTTTGATGGCGTAATTAGGAAATGGGATGAAAAAAAATGTCCAGTGATCGTATGAGGAGTTAGATCTTGTAGTTGTGTAAATTGTGAAATAGTGTTTCTATTTTTTTTTTTATTATTATTATTA